>OX123208.2:3044298-4244298 GCA_944739405.2 Euclidia mi
TAAGCCGGCACTCTGCTCACTTCAGGTCTACGATCTTTCCTCTTCAGACGGAGTATCTTCTTCTTGTATCCGTTGCGCCTAAGTACCTCCTGAACATGTGACAGTTCACTATTTAATTGTTCAGGGTCACACAGGTCATACGCTCTGTTCACTAACGATGACACAACGGAATCCAAATGCCGCGGATGGTGGTGCGAGTTCGCGTTAAGATACCTATCTGTGTGTGTCGGTTTCCTATATACAGTGTGTCCAAGGGTACCATTATGTCTCACTGTCACTTTAACGTCGAGAAAGGGTAACGATCCGTCTACCTCCATTTCGTATGTGAATCGGATGTTCGGATGTATGGAGTTCAATTTGTCTGCGAATCTAAGATAGCACATAATCTGCGTACCCCAAAGGATGTCATTCCTCTCCAAACACCTGGCGTCTACAAAGTCGATTGCAGCTGTGGTAGTTCATATATCGGGCAGACTAAGCGTACAATCGCTGAAAGAGTAAAGGAACATATCGCAGCTGTGAAAAACCGACATATTAATAAGTCGGCTATAGCTGAGCATTTGTTGGAATCTGGACCAAACCACTGGATAGAACTGCATCAACCACAAGTCTTATCCACCGATCGTCACTATTACTCCAGGATAGTACGTGAAGCGGTAGAAATCAAGAAATATAACAATTTCAACCGGGAGGATGGATATAGATTATCGGCTACTTGGAATCCAGTCATCAGCAAATGTAAACACCGCCGCAGTGATAAATCTCAACAGTGTGTAGACGTCATTAGTGTAGTGTGTCGGAGTACCGACAGTGCGAACTTAAATAAAGACCAAGTGAGGGTAGGTGCCGAAACCCGCACTTCTACAAGACGGCGCTGAGCTCTCATCAGTCTCTCCGCGACCACGCTCGGTGCAAGACGAGCGAAACGTCGGAAACAAATAGGTATTTATACCTTAAATAAATTAATTGTACGCGATTAAGACCCGCTAATTTATTTTGTATGATGTATACAAATCGCGAAAGTTTAAAATCGATTATTACAAACCGCTACGGGCCGGAATATGTGATAAAAGTAAAACAACTAGAACGCCTTAGGATAAAGCGGGTATGTTTGGAAACTTCGCTTAGTTTTTTAACAAAGTGTCGTGATAACGATGTTATACCCGTAGGAGTGCGCATTAAACCGCGTAAGGACATTCCTTATTCCGATGGCATTCTACGTAACGCCAGTGTTCGTCTTTTAAGACAATTAATCCGTAACTGTCGGTACGAGCTAGGTGTTGTACAGTGTGACCTATTTAAAGTGCATACAGAGTGTAGTGAAGTGCTTTCAAACAGTGACTTTAGCTTGTGCGATCGTGTAACGTATAACCAATCTAGTCGCATTTACGATCTGCGTACTAAACGGCACAAGAACAAGTTTGATAAATTGATAAACCATCGTGAGAGGGTAACCGGCAAAAATGAACAGTCCACCCAACAGAAAACGGTAGTCAATTTATCAGATTATGTTATTGATAGCACGACACAAAGCGTATTGGCGAAAGGGTTGAATTATGCATTAACACCTAAACGGATTCCATATGAAAACGTCATAAGTAGCATAGAAGAGGTGATAACGCGTAACAAGTTACCGTCTAACGATGCGGATACACTTAGACAGGATGTTGCCGTTATTTTACGCAAGTCAAAGCCGCCTAAACCCAATATTTCCACAGAAGAGCGTCAAGCACTAAAAACGCTGCGTGATAACACGAATATTTTAGTGCTAAAGGCCGACAAGGGAAACGCCACTGTGGTAATAAATACTTGTGATTATGACTGTAAGATTAGGAATCTGTTAAGTGACACATTAGTATACAAGGCAGTGTCATATAACCCGACCGCCAGAGTGACAAAACGCATTCGTGACTTAATTATGGACCATAAAAACTTATTTGCGGAAGAGGTGTTTGAACGGTTACATAAACCTCAAATTGTGCAGCCGCCTAAGATGTACGGCTTACCCAAAGTACACAAGACCAACGTACCTTTGCGTCCTATAGTGAGTCAAATAAATTCACCCACATATGGTTTGGCGAAACACATAAGCAAGGTACTACAACCGTTAATAGGCAAGACGCACTCTTTCGTGAAGGACTCTCGTCACTTTGTAGAAATTATCAAGAGCACGAAAAAGGAACCAGACGAGGTGATGGTGAGTTTTGATGTGGAGTCACTATTCACCAATGTTCCTGTTCAAGATTGCCTTGAGGTCATACAGAGGAAATTAAGGGAAAACGGTCTGTCTGACGAATACACTGTTCTGCTTAAGAATTGCTTGGATGGAAACTACTTCTTATATCGTGGACAACACTACCTCCAGATCGATGGAGTGGCTATGGGTAGTCCTATAGCACCGGTAATGGCCAACATCTGGATGGAGCACTTCGAGGAATCCATAGACATGCAGGCATCAAATGTGAAGCTATGGAAGAGGTATGTCGATGATATCTTTTGCATCATGAAGGGGAACCAGCAAGACGTGGAACAATTCGCAGACAAATTGAACTCCATACATCCGAACATCCGATTCACATACGAAATGGAGGTAGACGGATCGTTACCCTTTCTCGACGTTAAAGTGACAGTGAGACATAATGGTACCCTTGGACACACTGTATATAGGAAACCGACACACACAGATAGGTATCTTAACGCGAACTCGCACCACCATCCGCGGCATTTGGATTCCGTTGTGTCATCGTTAGTGAACAGAGCGTATGACCTGTGTGACCCTGAACAATTAAATAGTGAACTGTCACATGTTCAGGAGGTACTTAGGCGCAACGGATACAAGAAGAAGATACTCCGTCTGAAGAGGAAAGATCGTAGACCTGAAGTGAGCAGAGTGCCGGCTTACATGCCGTATCTAAAGGGAGTAACGGACAAGGTTGGAACAGTACTCAAGAAATACTCCATCAAGACTGTATACAGTCCGTTCTCTAAGATAGCACATAATCTGCGTACCCCAAAGGATGTCATTCCTCTCCAAACACCTGGCGTCTACAAAGTCGATTGCAGCTGTGGTAGTTCATATATCGGGCAGACTAAGCGTACAATCGCTGAAAGAGTAAAGGAACATATCGCAGCTGTGAAAAACCGACATATTAATAAGTCGGCTATAGCTGAGCATTTGTTGGAATCTGGACCAAACCACTGGATAGAACTGCATCAACCACAAGTCTTATCCACCGATCGTCACTATTACTCCAGGATAGTACGTGAAGCGGTAGAAATCAAGAAATATAACAATTTCAACCGGGAGGATGGATATAGATTATCGGCTACTTGGAATCCAGTCATCAGCAAATGTAAACACCGCCGCAGTGATAAATCTCAACAGTGTGTAGACGTCATTAGTGTAGTGTGTCGGAGTACCGACAGTGCGAACTTAAATAAAGACCAAGTGAGGGTAGGTGCCGAAACCCGCACTTCTACAAGACGGCGCTGAGCTCTCATCAGTCTCTCCGCGACCACGCTCGGTGCAAGACGAGCGAAACGTCGGAAACAAATAGGTATTTATACCTTAAATAAATTAATTGTACGCGATTAAGACCCGCTAATTTATTTTGTATGATGTATACAAATCGCGAAAGTTTAAAATCGATTATTACAAACCGCTACGGGCCGGAATATGTGATAAAAGTAAAACAACTAGAACGCCTTAGGATAAAGCGGGTATGTTTGGAAACTTCGCTTAGTTTTTTAACAAAGTGTCGTGATAACGATGTTATACCCGTAGGAGTGCGCATTAAACCGCGTAAGGACATTCCTTATTCCGATGGCATTCTACGTAACGCCAGTGTTCGTCTTTTAAGACAATTAATCCGTAACTGTCGGTACGAGCTAGGTGTTGTACAGTGTGACCTATTTAAAGTGCATACAGAGTGTAGTGAAGTGCTTTCAAACAGTGACTTTAGCTTGTGCGATCGTGTAACGTATAACCAATCTAGTCGCATTTACGATCTGCGTACTAAACGGCACAAGAACAAGTTTGATAAATTGATAAACCATCGTGAGAGGGTAACCGGCAAAAATGAACAGTCCACCCAACAGAAAACGGTAGTCAATTTATCAGATTATGTTATTGATAGCACGACACAAAGCGTATTGGCGAAAGGGTTGAATTATGCATTAACACCTAAACGGATTCCATATGAAAACGTCATAAGTAGCATAGAAGAGGTGATAACGCGTAACAAGTTACCGTCTAACGATGCGGATACACTTAGACAGGATGTTGCCGTTATTTTACGCAAGTCAAAGCCGCCTAAACCCAATATTTCCACAGAAGAGCGTCAAGCACTAAAAACGCTGCGTGATAACACGAATATTTTAGTGCTAAAGGCCGACAAGGGAAACGCCACTGTGGTAATAAATACTTGTGATTATGACTGTAAGATTAGGAATCTGTTAAGTGACACATTAGTATACAAGGCAGTGTCATATAACCCGACCGCCAGAGTGACAAAACGCATTCGTGACTTAATTATGGACCATAAAAACTTATTTGCGGAAGAGGTGTTTGAACGGTTACATAAACCTCAAATTGTGCAGCCGCCTAAGATGTACGGCTTACCCAAAGTACACAAGACCAACGTACCTTTGCGTCCTATAGTGAGTCAAATAAATTCACCCACATATGGTTTGGCGAAACACATAAGCAAGGTACTACAACCGTTAATAGGCAAGACGCACTCTTTCGTGAAGGACTCTCGTCACTTTGTAGAAATTATCAAGAGCACGAAAAAGGAACCAGACGAGGTGATGGTGAGTTTTGATGTGGAGTCACTATTCACCAATGTTCCTGTTCAAGATTGCCTTGAGGTCATACAGAGGAAATTAAGGGAAAACGGTCTGTCTGACGAATACACTGTTCTGCTTAAGAATTGCTTGGATGGAAACTACTTCTTATATCGTGGACAACACTACCTCCAGATCGATGGAGTGGCTATGGGTAGTCCTATAGCACCGGTAATGGCCAACATCTGGATGGAGCACTTCGAGGAATCCATAGACATGCAGGCATCAAATGTGAAGCTATGGAAGAGGTATGTCGATGATATCTTTTGCATCATGAAGGGGAACCAGCAAGACGTGGAACAATTCGCAGACAAATTGAACTCCATACATCCGAACATCCGATTCACATACGAAATGGAGGTAGACGGATCGTTACCCTTTCTCGACGTTAAAGTGACAGTGAGACATAATGGTACCCTTGGACACACTGTATATAGGAAACCGACACACACAGATAGGTATCTTAACGCGAACTCGCACCACCATCCGCGGCATTTGGATTCCGTTGTGTCATCGTTAGTGAACAGAGCGTATGACCTGTGTGACCCTGAACAATTAAATAGTGAACTGTCACATGTTCAGGAGGTACTTAGGCGCAACGGATACAAGAAGAAGATACTCCGTCTGAAGAGGAAAGATCGTAGACCTGAAGTGAGCAGAGTGCCGGCTTACATGCCGTATCTAAAGGGAGTAACGGACAAGGTTGGAACAGTACTCAAGAAATACTCCATCAAGACTGTATACAGTCCGTTCTCTAAGATAGCACATAATCTGCGTACCCCAAAGGATGTCATTCCTCTCCAAACACCTGGCGTCTACAAAGTCGATTGCAGCTGTGGTAGTTCATATATCGGGCAGACTAAGCGTACAATCGCTGAAAGAGTAAAGGAACATATCGCAGCTGTGAAAAACCGACATATTAATAAGTCGGCTATAGCTGAGCATTTGTTGGAATCTGGACCAAACCACTGGATAGAACTGCATCAACCACAAGTCTTATCCACCGATCGTCACTATTACTCCAGGATAGTACGTGAAGCGGTAGAAATCAAGAAATATAACAATTTCAACCGGGAGGATGGATATAGATTATCGGCTACTTGGAATCCAGTCATCAGCAAATGTAAACACCGCCGCAGTGATAAATCTCAACAGTGTGTAGACGTCATTAGTGTAGTGTGTCGGAGTACCGACAGTGCGAACTTAAATAAAGACCAAGTGAGGGTAGGTGCCGAAACCCGCACTTCTACAAGACGGCGCTGAGCTCTCATCAGTCTCTCCGCGACCACGCTCGGTGCAAGACGAGCGAAACGTCGGAAACAAATAGGTATTTATACCTTAAATAAATTAATTGTACGCGATTAAGACCCGCTAATTTATTTTGTATGATGTATACAAATCGCGAAAGTTTAAAACAGAGTGATGGTGTCGTTATTTACTCGAGATTAGGTCTTCAGGTATCAGTGTCTGAACCTAACTTTGTGGGTGGAAATTGTCTTACTTGTCAAATAGGTAATAAAAATATAACAGTAGTAGCGATATATAGGTCTCCGTCTTACAACACTAAAGAAAGTTTCGATAGTTTTTTAAACAGTCTGAACAATGTTTACAGTGCACTTTCCAACTGTCAGAACATTGTCCTAGTAGGTGACCTAAACGTCGATATAAAACCGGAGTCTAGAAACGATCGGTCTGTTGAATATTTAACAATCAATATATCTCATGGACTTCTGCTTACACATCTTTTTCCTACTCGTCTTGATAATTGTTTAGACCACATCTTCATTAAGACTAACTCATTGCCTACTACACTAGTATTAGACTCATATATAACAGACCATAAACCGCTGCTCTTGGCTATAAATAATATAAACACCGAACGAAATTCAATCCACTTTATTAATGAAGTGAATTACGACGCAGTAAAAATAGAATTAGAAAGCACGGATTTTTCTATTTTATATCAGATTGAAGAGCCGCATATTTTAATGACTACCTTTATAAATATGATCAATGCAGTTGTTACTAAATTTAAAACACGTAAGAAAATTACTAAAAGGAAAAGGATAATTAAACCATGGATAACTCAATGGCTTTTAAAGTGCATTAGAAACCGTGACAAATTACACACACAGTCAAAAAGAGCACCAACTAACCTTATTCTTAAAATTACCTACACACGCTACCGCAATTTCTGTAATTCTATGCTCAAAAAATTAAAGATCGCTTATGAAAAAAGCGAGCTTGAGAAAGCTCGTAATAATCCTAAAGCCCTTTGGAAAGCAATAAACGATATTACAAACACGCGAAAGTTTAAATCTAGTTCCATTGAATTGCTGAAAACACATGACAGCCCTAAATCATCCATTAACGCAGTTTGTAGTTTCTTTAGTAACATTGGTAAAAATCTGGCTAACGATATATTATCTCAATGCAACTTTCCTACTACTCAAGGTTCGGCATTAACCTACAACAACAATAATTCTCCTTGTAACTCTCTTGCTCTTCTGGAGGTGGATGAATTGAAGTAGAGTCCCTGATCCTTCAGTTACGCAGTGATTGTGCTATAGGTTGGGATGGACTATCACCCCTTATTTTAAAACTTTGTCGTAAAACATTAATAACTCCTCTCACATATATCATCAAAACTTGTTTAGATAAGAGTATTTTTCCAAACGCTTTGAAAAAAGCAATTGTACACCCAATTTATAAGAGTGGGGTCAAAAACTGCGTTCAAAACTATAGGCCGATTTCGGTCCTAACTGCTCTGTCGAAAATCCTTGAGCGAGTACTTGTCAAACGTCTAAAAACCTTCTTGGACAAACATAAAATCATATCGAATAAACAATACGGTTTTCGTACGGGAATCTCGACGGAAGATGCAGTTCTGGATTTTACGCAATCCGTTGCTAGACACTTAGATAATAAAACCAAATGTTTAGGTATATTTTAGATCTCTCCAGCGCTTTTGATACAGTTTCTGTTCCCTTACTCTTGTCAAAGCTAGAGCGCATAGGCGTACGCGGCAAACCTCTCGAAATCTTCAAGAGCTATCTCCTTAGCCGTACTTTACAAGTTAAAATTGGTGAACACCTAAGCGATGAGGTATATGTGAATTACGGAGTCCCTCAGGGAAGCATTTTGGGCCCAATATTGTTCCTAATATACGTCAATGACCTCTGTAACATGACCTTCCCCAACACCGAAATCTACGCCTATGCCGACGATACAGTCATTCTCGTCAGTGGCTCAACTTGGGACGATGTCAAAACCAGTGCAGAACTAGCTTTGAACAAAATAACAAAATGGCTTAGTTCAAATTTATTAACATTAAATTTAAAGAAAACATATTTTATCCCATTCTCCATCCGCCAAAACACGTCACCAGAATGCTCCTTTTCAATAATAGCACACAAGTGTCCGCAAGTATTAGATACATGTAACTGCCCGAAACTTACAAGGACTAACGAGGTTAGGTATCTGGGGGTACATATTGACGCGGGATTGAATTGGAGTAAACAACTTGATGCGCTCACCACACGGACTTTGAGACTTCTCTATATTTTTAAATCTCTCAGAGCCTCTGCAAATCTTGACACTCTAAAAATGGTATTTTATGCGCTATGCCAATCAGTAGTGGGGTGCTGCATTCCTGCATGGGGTGGAGCTTCAAAATCAAACTTCTTAAAAGTTGAAAGAGCACATAGAGCCATACTTAAAGTTATGACACGGAAACCCTTCCGTCACCCCACAACACAACTATACCATGAATGCAGGGTCTTAACAGTTCGCCAACTTTATGTTCTTCGATGTGTTTCGAGAAAACATATTAGTGTCACCCTACCAAATCCTCATAAACGTACAAATCTAGTCGTTAGCTCACATCATAACACTTTTG
Organism: Euclidia mi; assembly: GCA_944739405.2. Lineage (NCBI taxonomy): Eukaryota > Metazoa > Arthropoda > Insecta > Lepidoptera > Erebidae > Euclidia > Euclidia mi. Next base: position 3,053,042 of record OX123208.2, read on the forward strand.
CACAACATCAATATTATATTCTAAGCACGTACATATATAATAAAGTTCACAAAAAAATGAACTTATCAACATTAAATAAACTTGAACTAAAGTCAATGATCACGCAGTGGCTTCTTATGCAGGACTACGATGAAACAGAGGCCCTTCTCACATTCATCGCATAAGAACTATCGTTCCATTATCTAATTCACCAGATTTATACACAAACATACATATGTGCGAGCATGCATGTGCACGCACACACACATACATAAACACACACATTCATCCACATACATACATAAACACACACCCTCATACATTAAATTAAATGTAAACTCAATCTAAATTTAATTATAAAATTTTTCACTTTTATACTTATTTTCTGAGACTTATAGCAAAACATAATAAGTAATCTTTAGTTGTACAACATTTGCTTCACACTCGCTATATGTCATAAATGTAAAGTAGGTATAGTATATTTTAAAACTGTTCCTTAAGATACAGGTATAACCTAGTTTAAGGCACAGTGCTATTTTCGTGTATGATATTAGCAGCTTTATTATAGTTAATGTGATTCTGTCTATCAACTATAATCTTGTTTTGTACAAGCTGTATCATTACTTGTTGATAAATAAATTTATTATTATTATTATTAGATATATAACTTAACTAGAGGATGCCCGCGGTTACACCCGCGTTATTTAGGGCTACTGCTCCGCTCCGGTCGCTTATAGCGCAATGTTATATAGCCCATAACCTTCCTCGATAAATGGGCTATCTAACAATGAAAGATTTTTTCAAATCAGACCAGTAGTTCCTGAGATTAGCGCGTTCAACCAAACAGCTTTATATATTAGTAAGTACTAGAGGTTGGCCGCGGTTACACCCGCGTTACTTAAGGCTACTGCTCTGCTCCCGTCGCTCATAGCGCAATGTTACCAATAATAACAAACAAACAAACTCTTCAGATTTATATATTAGTATAAGATTTGTCTTTATTCCAGGGTATTCTCCTGAACTGCAACGCCATGTCTGCTGAGTACCTGTTCATGACGGACAAGATCTACGACCCGAAGTACGACACCGGCGACAAGGTCATCCAGTGCGGCAGACACAACGATATCTTCAAGCTGTGGCTCCAGTGGCGTGGCAAGGTAACTGTTCTTGATAGATACTGCTCAAAAACAGAGCATCCGCTTTATATCTACGCTAGAAAAGCCAATTGTATTAACGACCACTTTCTGAATTTCATTAAGCGACTGTTAAAACATATAATTGGCTTTGCCAGCGTCGATATGGCCAGTGAACTGGATTGGCCCACTCAATAGCATATGATTTCTCCCTACATATAAAACCTACACTCACCAGGATCAAACAGTAGTTGCAGTACGACTTTAATAATCTTCATTACGCCATAAAAACGGTACAAAGGTCAAAGTGTCCAGCTTGATGTGTAGTCATGTGTAAAATATTTCTACGCAGTGACCTACATAGGCTGATGATTATGATAACTTCTATAAATAACCTACCTATGTAACCTGCCTTTAAAGTAGTGGAGCCTTGCTGATTTATTAAAAATTCTTGTCGACTATATCGAGGAAGTACTACCCTTTCAGACATGAAGTTACGCTTTATGTACTGTCTTAGAGGGAGCGCCTAAAAAACAAATCAATCCATATTACCCAGTCTTTGGGACTCGTCTCCTCATCATAGCTACCGGTACCGAGCAACTTGGATGTTAAGTAGCATTGTTTCTGTAATTAGCGGAGAGACATTCACGTTTTTGAACCATACCCTGCTAGCTCGTGCACGTCCGATGACGTCTATAAATAAACTTACTCCATTGCCCAGGGTACTTCCGGCTTCGAACGCCTGATGGACCGTTTGATGGAGCTGACGGAGTACATGGTGCGCCGCATCAAGGAGCAGCCCGACAAGTTCCACCTGATCCTGGAGCCCGAGCTCGTCAACGTCTCCTTCTGGTACCTGCCCAAGCAGCTGCGCGGCATCCCGCATGATGCCCACAAGGAGATTAAGCTTGGCAAGGTGGGTGCTTCAAGTAACTCATGCTCCTAGCGTTTTTTATTTATTAGACAGCTTGTGCTTCTCGCGTGGTCCCATTTTGACCAAGATCTGACGAGTCGTTTTTGAGTTCGTTTAACAAGAAAATGTTGGTTAAACCAGTCAACTCTTCGGTAGGCTTTCAGACACGCAGTGTCTGAAGGAACCAAATTGCCATTTTTCCGAATAAGTTTGTTAGGTGCGAGGGTCTATCACCATCTAATGTTGGGAACTATACTGTCAATGCTGACATGATGTTACTGAAAATTACCTTATAGAATTAAAACTCACAACCAAATCCGTCTTAAAGTTGCATCAACACAAACTAACGACACATTGTGCGAATGTTTCGTTAGTTTTTGTTTATGAAATCGTGTAAAAAGTAAATGTAATTTAAAAATCACAATATCCAACCCGATTGGGTGACTTTCGGGAAGTTACGGCATATCTTCACGTCCGATATCCCGCAGTGTCTCAAGACAAAGGCCTTGACCAGTGTGTGTTGCCAGTGATGATCTACAGCGCTGAGAAGTGGTCGCTAACTATGGGCCTTATCCGAAAACTCAGGGTCACTCAGAGGGCGATGGAGAGAGCTATGCTCGGAGTTTCCCAGCGAGATCGAATCGAAAATGAGGAGATCCGCAGGAGAACCAAAGTCATCGACATAGCTCTCCGAATAGCCAGGCTGAAGTGGCAATGGGTAGGGCACATAGCGTGAAGAACCGATGGCCGTTGGGGCAGGAGGGTTCTGGAGTGGCGGCCACGTACCGGACAACAAGCAGGGGTAGGCTTCCCGCAAGGTGAACCCACGATCCTGGTTAAGGTCGTGGGAAGCGGTTGGATGCGGGCGGCTCAAAATCGGTCTGTCTGGAGAACCTTGAGGGAGGCATGTCCAGCAGTGGACGTTTCTAGGCTGAAATGATGATAATATTCTACCTACAGCTCAAAATATATCAACCACGGATAATAATAATCTTCTTAATGCCCAAAACCCTTAAATAATTTTCTCCCGCAGGTGTGTGCCAAGCTGAAGGGCAGGATGATGCAAGCCGGCACCATCATGGTGGGCTACCAGCCGGACGACCGCCGTCCTAACTTCTTCCGAAACATCATCTCCTCTGCCGCCGTCACCGAAAAAGACGTTGACTTCCTCCTCTCAGAAATGGACCGCCTCGGCCACGACATCGTTGTCGACTAAGCTTTAAAAAAAAAACGACGAGGACTTTTAAATGTCTCTAAAAATAAATGTACTTAGCTCTAAAAATAAATGAACGGAATTGAATGTTTTGCTCTCATAATAAATGTTACGGTTGCTGTGTTAAAGTTAAATGTGCGGACACATTTAAAATAGAATTGAATGTTTTGCTCTCATTATAAATGTAACGATTGTTGTGTTACATTTAAATGTAAAAATAAAAGTCTTCGCCGTCTATATTTATTTTGTTGAATATTATGTTACGTATGTACGTGTATCGATAAATCTAGTAAATTATTTATTTAGATAATTGCTGTAAAAACGCATAGAAACTTAGGAATGCGTGGGGAGGATACTCATTCAAGAATCACTAAACTTAAGCTTCACTTTCGCCATCTATCGGGGAGTAGCTAAACCAAGTATCAAAATTTTCCTTTACAATAAAAAAAATTAACCTTAAAATGAAAACTGTGGGATTGTTTTAACAATAAATTACAGTTTTTTATCTACCGAATGTGTCTTGGTCGATTCGTTTTAGTGGATATTCTAGCTAATTTTAGATAATTTATAGATACTAGCATTTCATTTTAGTAGTAAATTTAGCGTTTTAATAAAAATAAACAACGATATTAATAATTATTTATAATTGTCATAACTGCTAAATAATTATAGCTACACGAAGACATTTCAGTCTTCCTACATTTCTATATACTTTGACATAAAATAGTATTAAATTTATCTTCAATTGAACAAATCCACTCCTCCATAATCTTAGTGGTCCACTATCTTCCCAAGACGTAATAATTCTTATTAGCGTGATTTAAGAAAACGAAGAACCGTCTTCATTATAAATATAAAATATATATTGAGTGTTGGTTGTTCTCCTAATAATATATATAAAATATATTATATAAATATTTATATATCTATTCATATATTTGACAGTGAAAGTATATTTTCAAATAGGATAAAATATATATAATAAAAAGTAGATGACGCACATGTATTTCCATTTAGCTCTATGGGTATTTATTTTCGTATATTTTATTTAAAAAGAAAATAATAATGAATGTTATTGTGTGTATAAAAGGTAAAAGAATGGATCTGTGTGTGTTAAACCTAAATAAGATATATTTACTAATAAATATAATAATATACTTAATAAATATATTAAAATCACTATATCCATTATAGTATTTATAATCAAAATAAGCATGAATTGTTGATAGAAAGCTGTTCAAATTATAACTCTATTGCATATCTTTGAGATTATTCCATGTTTTTAAACTTCGCTCAAAATACTATTAAGACTATTAACTATCAATAATTGATGCCTATTAAAATAAAATATATGTATTGAGTTGAAAGCTGTAAATTTATTTTTCGCTCATAATACTTAAATTAGATTGTAAGCAGCGCATAGCGTTCATACAAAGAGATAGGTGTCACATTATAAAGTAAATTTTAATTTATTAATAAGTAAATATATATTTACCATTCTCTTTGTATAAAAACATCGTTCTAATAATATAAATTTATATATATTTATTCATATAACAAAAAATCTCATTATATACAAAACATATCTCCCGTTTTGCCAATTAAAGAGTATTGTTAAATTTTATATGTTGTGGAGCATTGTAGACAGCTTATTGGTGCTTGTTGATAAACAAATTTAAATATAATCCGGTTATAATATTACTTGCTTATCGCCAAAGAATGGTCTCGAAGACATTTTCGTATGCAACGTCATCTTGTAGCACAAAACTCAAAGTTTTGCTAGTTCAGTTCGTTACTAGTGTATGCTAATAGATGGCGGTGTATTAAATAATGTTAAGATATTGTTGTGGTGTATTGTTGGAATATTATTATCACTTTATGCCGCATCCATTCGTTAGTAGTATGTGTACGTCAATGTTTAGATTAAATTAGTTATAATATTGTTAATATTTCATTCTACTACTTCTAAGTTACTGTCTCCAAGTAAAATTTTTTTTTATATTTACTTGAATTACTGTACAAATAACCGAATTTATTTTTACTTCCATCTAGATATTTTTTGGTAAGTTATGTTGGAAATTTAAACATTTTAACTTAATTTGTGTAATTATAAGGTTAAGAGACTATAATAATGTAAATATAAGAAAAAATACGATGTGACGATGACAATAGAAAAAGTAGAATAGTGTTTGTGGTGGAATTAATTCCACCGTATGCGAGGGTGGTGTAAAGATATTGTATGTTCGTAATTGCGGTGTTACTAAGTAACGTCTTATTTTGTAGATAGTCATTACTTATGAATTTATTTGAAGTTAGCTCCATCTAGCGGCCAATAGTATTGTTTTCGAAATTGAAATGAAACTATCAGTCAAATTATAAAATTATTAAGTGTAAATATGTAGTGTGAGACTAGACAATGTTAGTGTCATTATTTTTAAACTTATGCTTTTTATTCTATAAAAATAGTTTGCATAGTTTTGTTTCTACTATTCGATAACAGATGGCAGTGCGCTAGCTAAATACACTAGTTCTCTATTTTGAATAAAAGATGTCGCTAAATTAAGAATTCACGAATCGCAGTGCTTCCATTTTAAGTAGTGTGTAAGAATATTCAATGTAAAAGGAAATATATTTTCAATGTCAAATATTATTATCATATTTTTAGTGAAAAGAGTCTTCCAATATTGTCTTCCCTTCAACGTTTTTTCGTTATATAAAATATATGTGTAATATATTTATTATAGGAATATTTAGCGTTTCGAAAGGTTTAGTATTTAGAAGCAATATACTGTTCACTTTTTGATCACTTATAATGTGAGACAAAATTAGTAAATCTATCCTATTATTGTTGCTATATGTAAAAATCTGTATAACCAAATAAATGGTATTGTTGTTAGTTTGTTGTAGTTTGATTTCTAAGCTATTTTCGCAATTTGCGCTGAACAATGTGCCGATTAAATAAACTAATGATTCTCGCTCTTACTGGCACACAACTTATGGGCGCTCTGTAGACAAACTTTCTGTGACCCGAATTGCCGCTTGGCGGCGTGGCATTCGCGCTGTGACAGCTCTCTCTACGAGTGCAAGAGAGACGAACGTTCCTCCTGTGTATCTTAACTACGAGAGCAAGAGAGACGGAGGACGACGCCAGCGCCGCCAACGGCGCTAACTATGAACTACACTGGCGACAGTCGCCACTTGGAATCGGCACGGAACACGAAATCCTTAAGAAATGCAGTTCTATGTAAATCTGTATTCAGTGGCACTGCCACTACTAATATTGCAATATGACGTGTCAACAAAGGTCAAGTCAAAGGCGCTGTCTGTCAATTTGCATAAATCAATAATCGGAGTAGTAAGTATTAAATCGATCTACACAATATTACTGTTGAACTCTTAACAAATGTTAATGTTATCAAACCTTACAATAACACGTCGCAGTTCATTTGAAACATTTGCGCCCAACCTCGTGGCTGAATTGCCAAGTTGATAAGACCCAAGTTGGGCGCCAAAAAAGCGTTACTATTAGTGAAACGAAACGTTTTATATACGCACGTGTCACTTCAATAGAAACAGCGTTTGACGCACCGAAATAGCAATTGTCTCACTTCAAAGTCAAACAAAGATCGAATGTCAAACATTCTTCATTTTTATTATAGCGAGTTGAGTTCACGAAGGATGACGACGAATTCTTTTATCGAGGAAGGCTATAGGCTATATGGGCATTTTCGTCAAAATGTCTACCAACCCACTCATGAGATGTCCCATGCAAGAAAGTTGCAAATCACTAACGTTTGTATGACATAGAAGTGTCTAGTTAATAAAGAGTCGTTCCAAATGAATACAGCTTTCTTTTTAGGGTTCCGTACCTAAAAGGTAAAAAACGGAACCCTATTACTAAGCTTCCGCTGTCTGTCTGTCCGTCTGTCTGTCTGTCTGTCACCAGGCTGTATCTCATAAACCATGATAGCTAGAAAGCTGAAATGTTCACAAATTATGTATTTTGGTTGCTGCTATAACAACAAATACGAAAAATAAAAAATATAATATTAAGGTCTCTAGGTAGTAAAGCCTTGCTGATTTCAGCATGAATGGACCGGCTCGACCGGGGAAGTACTACCCTCTCACAGAAAATCGACGTAAAGTAACAGTACCTAAACTGTTGCGTTTCGTTTGGTGAGTGAGAGTGCCGGAGGCCCTATCCCCTATCCCTTCTCCCTCATCCCACTCCTCATCCTATCCCTTTTCCCAACCCAAAGGGGCGGCAACGCACTTGTGACTCCTGTGGTGTTGCTTGTGTCCATGGGCGGAGCTAATTACTTACCATCAGGCAATCCGTCTGCTCGTTTGCCGCCTTATACCATAAAAAAAGGGGGGATCCCATACAAAAAACGTGTTTTTTTTCGTACTTTTTGCTCAAAATTACTAACTGTTACAGGTAGACAGTAGGTTAAATTTTCACAGAATATGTAGTTGTATATTATCTTTCAAAATAAATAATTAAATTTAAAAAAAAAGTAAATAATAAAGAGGGCCTTCCATACAACAAACGTAATTTTTAAGCAATTTGTTACTCGATCTTAATAAACAGGTAGAAACTTAAAAAGTATTTAAGTATACATACAACGAACGTGATTTTCTTTTATAGATGATGGTACGGAACCCTTCGTGCGCGAGTCCGACTCGCACTTGCCCAATTTTTATTCTTAAATTGTTATGATAAATTTAAATCAAAGTAATAAAATTAAATCCAGAAATGCGACCTCTTACGTCTTGCAGTACTGTCCTATTTTAGATATATGACCTATGTTTATTTATTTTTTTGCAATTTGTATCAAAGAAATATAACCTTAAGTCAAACGTCCAACCTCTCTGATTTGTATCTCATTACATATTCCACATATTTCCGTTTTTGTAATCAGGTTGTTGTTTTCAAGCACGTTAAACTGTAAAATATATTTTAATACAAATATTTTAAGATTTTAAAGTTGATATCCTGTCCCCTTGGTATGTGTTAACTGGACATGTCCATGCACCGTGACCGTAAATTGAATTATTTTAATAGTGATTTTTTTTACTATTCGGCAATTTTTTATTTAAATAGCAAGACCAAATCAAACATGTCAATACCAGATACCAGCAGCCCTTTTGAGGCGTCGGTTTTATTATATCTTCAGTCTTGAGAGTGTTTCGACCGGTAACGGACTTTTTTCAGAGTTTTGCCTCTCATTGACCGGTAAGTATTTTAAGTTTCTAAAATAATCATGTTATGTTAGTGTTAAAGCGAAGATCGTTTCACATGGTGAATTTAATTCTGGATTTGAGTAAATTAAAGCTATCTAGTTATCTTACAACATTTTTGCATTATGGTGAAAAATCTAAGAAAAGTTATGATACCGTTACGTCCTGACCATTACCTAATAGTCGGTAACGTATGAGCCGGACTAAATAAGTAACGGACAGGACACCCTAAATACGTGGGCACACTGAGAGAATCCTTACTACTGTGAAACTGCATAATATGACTAATATACACAAATTACAGTCAGTGTTTTCCCGAAATGTATGTACTCAGCCCATGATAGAGAAGCTAGGACCTATAGGTAGCTATCATTTATTTTGCGAAATAAAATATGTGCGAAATATAATTTATTATTGTAAAACATGTGTTTTATTTACCATTATGTCGGTATATCCATCTATAGCACACGGGTATTTAAGTTAAATTTGGTATGGGAATTCTGGATCTATCACCAGTTGTTAAATAGATATATAAAAGTTAAGAATAGAGTTTTCGTAACAAGTAACGATCATGACCAATTTTTATCAATTACTATGGCAATATTTCCCTCACAACTGAGTTTTTGTGTTAGATTGCATAATAGCACAATGAATTAACCTATATACACCAAAAAAATTCAATCCTAAGTTCAGTTTCATTTCAGGAGCCCTTTATTATTTGGTGACGGTCATGACCAAAACGTATCTAAGTTACTATTTATTTTCATATATTATTTGAATTAAGAGCTATATAATAAAACAAATACATATGTACGAAAGTTTGTTAAATTTACCACTAGACAAAACCAATAATTAGCTAAAATATTCAAAACAATATCAGTAAGCTATTTTCAAAGATAGGTAGCAGTTAAAAAAAAAATGCCCATATTATAACATCACGCTATGAGTCATGAGCGGAGCAGTAGCATTAAATAACGCGGGTGTAACCGCGGGCTTTTCTAATTATTTTTTTAATATATTTTTTACTATACATTCAGTATTTCAAAAAAATATATATAAATAAAAAATTGGTTGCCTGTAAAGTCGGTATACGGGCGAAAGTTCTACGTGACAACGACTTTGAGTGGTAAAATAATTTTAATGTGAATATTCATTCGTATAGTAGGAAGAAGGATGAAAGACGCGTGCCTTTCACTTTTTATGTCTGTCTCTCTCGCTCTTAGGCGGGACGCGTGCCTCTCACTCGCTCTCATTGTGAGCGCATAACGTGAGCGGAGCGTAACGCAGTTTCTTGAAGTGTCACCCGGCAAACCAATTTATAAGACGTTGTCACGTCAATAACAGCGAAGTATTGCAAGTACAAAGGGAACCAGACTCGTCAACTATTTGCCATATATAATATTAGTCGATTGTACTGCACAGCATCACTACTAATTAGTAACTTTAACTTGACTTGTTTGACAAAAGGTAATAAGGTATAAAACCTGAAGTTTGACGGATAGTCGGATACTTTTTCGTGTATTTATTTTACAAACACCTTTTTAGTAATGGGCTAATCGCTATTGGAAAGATGGTAAACTTATATTGTCGCTTTTGCGCCGAGCCTAAAAGCTTAGATAAGCTGCTAAATTTGCAGAACGACGACAAAAAACAAGAAGAAATTGTATTGAAACTTGCTTTTGTGAATGCCGTGTATGTCAATGTTTCTGACTGTGATATGCTGCCGAAAACTGTGTGTTTAGTATGCTACGAAAGTCTAAATAAAGCCTATGAGTTTCTGGACAGCGTAAAACGAGCACAGGATGTCTTGAACAACATATTTACAGCAATAACAGCTACAGAGGAAAATAAATGCGATCTATCGGATGATGATCAGATGACTGTTTTCGATGATTTTCTTTGCACTGACGATACTGCCTCGCTGAAACTAGAGGACAATAAGCCTGAAAAGTATGTAAATACCCAGGAAGATGTAACAGTGGAAGTAAAACGGGAACTTAAGGAAGAACCAGACTTAGATGACAATGGAACCTTTGATGACACTTTGAACGTCCAAGACATCCTGGATGCGGCTATGTGCAATGCGTCCTATACATCAGACGTCACTATCTACGCTAAAGAGATATCGGATTTGAGTAAAAAGGCTGTTAAAACATGGAACGATTATCCGTGGGTATGCAGTTACTGTAATATAGAGTTTTTGAACATAGACATGCTAAGATCGCACTGTAAGGTTGTTCATGGAAAGTGTTCAGCGTTCATGTGTATCGACTGTAAAGTTGGGAGGACTGAGGACTTTGCATCATTTGTGAAACATGTCAGGAAACACAGGAAAAGTTTGAGGTGTGTATTACTATTTTTAATCCAAATTAATTTGATTTTCAGCATAAGGGCATAGAGCCTATGCCATTGTTAAAAAATGTATTTTTAATAATAGTATTTATTCATGTTTTGCTTTACAATCATTAACATCTTAGGTGTTATACTCCTGCCAAACTGTATAACAGTTTATTGGCAGATGTAGCTCCCGTTTTATACTAGTTACATAATAATTTAACAATTCTCATTCTATTACTTGTTAAGTACTAGATCTTAAATTTGATCATACCCTCCACCAATATATCTGATACATAAATAGTTATGTTATATTAATACTTACTGATTGTTTTATTTATTATATGTAATAATTTCTGAATATTATCTACAATTTTTTGAAAGAGATATGTTTTTAATTGTTTTTCAACAACCCTTTTGTATGTTGTATTTCTAAATTTGTATATACATTAAAATTTTATTGTAAATTGTTGGCACTACATATTTTCTTCTTTAGTTTTCTGTTAAGACTCATAAAACTATTTCTTAGTGTTATCATTGCAAAACTGACTTCTGTTTAGACTGTTGACAGAGTTCATTTGATCTGGCCTCTAGTTGACAACTGTTGGGTTTATTGGTTGGAGTGTAGTGTGTAGTGTAGATAAAGGAGTGCAAGGATTGGGAAAAAATTCAAAATCATTGTTTTGAAATTTTTCCCAATCAAGGGTTCACCATCAAAATCGTCTCGAAGATCTATAGCATTTACTATAGCGTTACTATAGCATTTGACACTTTTTTTATATTGGCAATATCTATGAGTTGTGAATCACACAAAACTGGGTATCCAACCTACACCACTTGGCAAAGTCCTAGATAGCAAAAAATTAAAACCCTTATTTACGAGGGTCAAACTGAAAGTTCTTAGAACTGGCCACTTATAAACAATATAATAAAAAAAATATTCTAAATTTTGAAAATAGAACTCTTTGCCAATATTACTGAGTATATATTTCATTCATTTGTCATTTGTTTTACGATTTGGCGGCAAATTGAAAATTGTCTGTGTCACGTCAACATGAATTTAACACGAGAAAATTTTCGTGCAATGATTTTTTATGACTTTCGATGTCATTTAAGTCAACAAGAAAGTTATGATAGACTACGATTGGCCTTTCACGATGAAGCCCCATCTCGTGCGACTGTTTACAACTGGTTTAATGAGTTTAAATGTGGTCGCACTAATCTCACTGATGATGTACGTGAGGGACGGCCTTCTACGGCGACGACTGAAAATAACATCTGTGTTGTGCGGCGTATGATAGAGACTGACAAAAGAGTGACCTATCAGCAGATTCGGACAAGCTTAGGCATCGGTATGAGTCAAGTGCACAAAATCCTCCACAAACATTTAGCGGTCAGGAAGCTTTGCGCCCGGTGGATACCTCATAATTTGACTAAGGCTCAAAAACTCCATCGTGTGGATTGGTGCCGTAAAATGATTGAAAGATTTAACGGAGGTGACTCAAATGCTGTGTTCGACATACTAACAGGTGACGAAAGCTGGATTTACTGTTATGATCCTGAAACCAAAAGACAATCTGCTCAGTGGGTGTTTCCTTTCGAGGAGTTGCCAACTAAAGTGAAGAGAGATCGAAGTGCGGGAAAAAAAATGGTGGCCTCGTTCTTTGGAAGGATAGGTCATTTCGCAACAATTGTGTTAGAGGATCAAAAAACAGTTTCTGCAGAATGGTACACTACCAATTGTTTGCCACTTGTCTTGGAAAAAGTTCGAGAGAAACGACCTCGCAGTAGGATCCTCCTTCACCACGACAACGCCTCGTCGCACACCGCCAAGCGAACGATCGACTATTTGGCGACATCAAACGTTGAATTACTGGGTCACCCGCCGTATAGCCCCGACCTCGCGCCTTGTGATTTTTATTTATTTCCAAAAATTAAAGAAAAACTTAAAGGAAAGCGGTTTATGAATGCTGAAGAAGCGGTGGCTGCGTATCGCGATGCCATTGAAGAGACCCCTAAGGACGAGTGGGCAAAGTGCTTTTCCCAGTGGTTCCATCGCATGCAGCGGTGTATTGACGTCAATGGACAATATTTTGAAAAGATATAATAAAACTAATAACTGGCTAATGTAATCAGTTTTTGATTTTCTAAGAACTTTCAGTTTGACCCTCGTATACATTAGCTAGCTGTTCAATACACTAAATTCCATTCTATTTTTAGTTGAGCATAATGCAAAAGGTATATATGTATGTAAATTTTATTGCTCTTATTTGAATGCAGCACCAAATTTATTCAATGAGACTAAGGTTGCAATGTTAAAAACTGGCATTAATTCAGAACATTGTCTTTGGTGAACTGAAATTCAAATTCAAGATGTTACCAAACATTATCCGCGGCTTGTCTTGAATGCCCTTTATGGCGACAGAAGATGGCCTATAATGTGTTTTCCCGATATACCTATCTATATAATAAAAATGAATCACCAAAATGTTTGTACGCGCATAACTTCCAAACTACTACACCAAATTGGATAATTATTTCTTTTATGTATTAGTTATTGTGGGGAGAAGGTTTTTATGACAAAAAGATTAAAAAAAGAAATAGCAAATCTTTGAAAAAAATATATGGCGTTACGAAGTTCGCCGGGTCAGCTAGTAAATAATATATTACTACAAAGTTTCATCAAATTCATTACAGCAGTTTTTGTGCTAAAGAAGGACATACAAACACACTGTTGTGTTTATAATATTAGTATGGATGTTATAATAAACCTAGTAAGTGCTGCATTAAAAGATAATTGTTCTTACAATACTTAATAGCTCTTATCATTAAAATTATATCTTACTGCCTTTAAGTATAACCAGGCCTGGCGCACTTCGCATTTTAGGTACAAACTTACAAGTACCTCGGCCGACCACGTCGACGTGGTTGGATTTAATGGGTTGCCGCGCGCCGCTCACATTAGACGTCACGCAACGCAACGAGTGCGACCGCTCCGTATTCTCACGCGCCGTGTTCATACACTGTTCAAATTATATACCTAAACGCCTTTGACAACGAAAATGTATCATCACAAGTCTAATGCAAAGTATTGCTCAATTAACTGTGTGTCGAAAACGACTTGAAAATTTGATTTTATTTTATTTATATTACGAGAGCAACTTGAAAATTAGATTTTTTGTTTGTTGAGATATCTTAACGATTATGGTGTCAAATTAAAGATCTAGTTCAAAAACCATTTTATCTGTTTGAATCATGTAAATCGGTCCACGCGTTTAGGAAATAACTAAGAATCAGTATAGTAAAATGTAAATAACCAGAATTTTTGTGGTATTTGTTCTGCGAGCTCAAATAGTGGGATAGGATACTTATATGATAATTATTTATTATTAGGTACGTGGTCAAGTAGGTAGATAGACGATGAATAAATATTATAGTTGCAGCGGCAAGTCAACAACCCTAGCGCGCCACTCCGCGCCAGACAGTGACAGCGTTATGTGTTAGAAAAGAAAGGGAACGGTTAGGTTAATATCGCATTAGGCACTGAGTGCTTATGCGAGTTGAATTGCACTTTGTTGCTTAGTAGCCAGAGTCGCAAATTCAATAAATTGTTTTGACAAGTGAATTTTCTGTACGTTAGTACTATTCTTTATTCTGTGGTATAACTAAGTAATTATGTTCGACACAGCTATTAAAATAAAATTTAAAACTGACTATTAAAATCTATACATCTATGCATATAAATAAAATTGGAGTGTCTGTTTGTAATATTAAAATAACCGCTTTTTACTAAATGCATATGGATGTTTACACGGTAGGTACATATACCAAAATGACATTTTTTAAAATTTTTGTCTGTCTGTCTGTGTGTCGGTTTGTTCTCGCTAATCTCTGGAACGGCTGGACCGATTTTGACGGTACTAAGGAGTAACTTAGGCTATAAATTAACCGGGTACGCGAAGTAGTTCCCTCGGGACGCGGGTGAAACCGCGGGAAACAGCTAGCATTCAATCGGTATATGTAATGTTTACATTCATCATCATCATCCTAGCATTATCTCGGTTGCGTCCAAGACTTTTGCTTTGGAAGCCAAGTCTCCTTCTAATCTATCCAGATTTGACCTTTGTAATCCAAAACGATAACTATATTCAATTGCTCAGACCAGTGATTATTTACTCTTTACTTTTTTTATGGACTCACGCCTGTATGCCCGAAGGGGTAGGCAGAGGTGTAATATTACACCCACGTTTCGCCATGAATTTTTAGGTCCCACGTTATAGGGGGCTATTGCTGTTATCGGGCACATCACCAGACTCCGTGCTGCTACTTAGAATTCGGAAAAACCCAGTAACACTTTTGCCCGACCCGGGAATCGCACCCGGGACCTCCGATCAGCAGTCGCATACGCTATCCATTGGATCACGGAGGCAGTCTCTTTACTATATGCACATGACTTTGATATCTCAGTGGTATGCACCATGGCTTTGAACCCCACTGCATGGCAGTCTATCGGAATCTCTACTAGGTTATTGCTGATGAAAATTTGATATAAGTATTCAATCTATCCAAGATTGAATCTATAGCGGTGGGTTATATTGTCTGCTATTTTCATCACATTTTCTTTATCTATCCATCCATCAATTCATTTATCTTGTTAAACATTTGTGTCCAATGTGTTGTCCCAAAAAATGATATGTGATTCACAATGATGTGTTCATGTTTACTATGATTTCTCAATGTTATCTCATAAATTTGTATCATTATGCAACTATTTTATCAAGTGTATTATTTGTACGTATTCTTACACCATGTTTATTTATAATATGATTAATACAAAAGTTATTTACACCTTATTTTAATCTCTGCATCACTTTTAAGGCAGATTGGAAGAAAATGAGCCTTAGTCCTTAATACAGTATGTGTAAATAAAATTAATATAACGGTAGGGCTAAACGACGTCGTAAAGCAGCGATAGCCTAGTGGAGAGACCGACAGACTGCTACGCAGAGGGTCCCAGTTCGAATCCACGGCGCGCACCAATGACCTTTCGGAGTCAAGTTCGTATTAAATTGTTAATTATCGCTTGCTTATCGGTGAAGGAAATCGTCGTGAGGAAACCTGCATGTCTGAGAGTTCTCCATAATGTTTTCGAAAGACATGTGAAATCTGCCGCACATGGCCAGTGTGGTGGACTATGCCCTTACCCTCCTCTTCTTACCTCTACTTCTCATAGTGAGAAAAGGCCCGTGCCCAGCAGTGGGACAGTTTATATACAGGGCTGATGATGAAACGACGTCGCCCCCCGACTAGCTGATCAAACGACCTAAAAAAGGTGACTGGGGCAGGCTGGGTGCGGTAGGCAGAGGACCGGTAATTGTGGCACATGTTAGCAGAAGTCTATATCCAAGAGATGACTGCAATAGGCTGATTGATTGATAGGGCTAAACGACCACTATTCAAATAATAATATTATTAGTAGCGATAGTATCCTATTGCTGACCTTAGGCTTCTTCTCCTATGCGGGACCCTTCATGATTTTGACAACAATCCATCATCCTAGCCAAGCATATGTTAGCCTGCGGATGACAAGCCAATGTGGCCCCTAGTCTCGAAAATGCCTCGTGTCCATGTGCGCATCATAAAATAGCGAAAATGAAATGACAGGGCTTGTCGACCTCGCCGGTGCAAAGTACAGTTATAGTACGGGAGGTAGCGCTTCATTTGAAAGATATTTTTATAGGTACATACACATATATAACTTCATGCCTTTATTCCCGCAGGAGTAGGCAGAGTTGTTTTACACTCCCACACTTCGCCAGTTATATTTCATTCCCAATGTAATAGTGGGCGAGCCTATTGCCATCTTCCGGGCACATTATTAAGCGAGCGAAAATTAATACTTGTGTGCGCATGGGGTACCTGGGGATCGAACCCGAGACCATCGTCTCGGCAGTCCGTTACGTACACCACTGAGTATACCTACTGACGTACCGACTGAACATTTTAATAACAATAGTTTGAGCCTTGTACATAACAGCCCGGTCCGTAAGAGTTGTGAGCGTCGAAACATTAAACAACTGCTACAAATGAAATTAATTCTGTTTTTCATTGAATTTTTCCAACGAAAAATCTAGCACTACCTCCCGTACTATTTTTACTTTACCCCTGTCGAGCTTGTCCCGCCACCATTCGTGATGCCTCGTCGCTTCGGCTCATCGACGCAGTTAGGTACGCTTTAGTAGGTAGGCCTGTATAGAAGAGCCGCGCTCATCACCTTTGCCTGCCATGCCAATGATTTTAGGTTCTTTCTTCCCGTTCCTTCTCATGGGTTCTTCACGCCCTTGAATTGCGAACGTGGCGAACGAATCTTTAAGTATTACTTCATAATTTTATTATTTTATCGTTCATAAGCGTAACCCAAATTAATAAATGATTTTGACTGACTAGGTTTCACGAATTTCGGTACAACCATAAAATATTCTAATTATTAGAGACAGAAGCGATAAATCTGAACCTTATAGTCCAGAATTATGCTACTCTTTCTTCCTGCTTCAGTCGCACGCTCACTAAGAGCAGCGTGATGGTCCCGATCTCGATCCGTCCTTTCGTATATTAGATGGCCTCGCGCAGACTGACGTTGAGTTGTTCAAATACCTGGTCTCTCCATCCAATGATCTACGATGAAGGATCTACGATTTTGTTTGGGAGAGGACCTCATTTTCTAAGCTTATTGAGGCTTTAACGTGGTGAAATAATATTTTATCCTGGAAATTAATCAATCGAGATTTTTCTTTGGAAAAATGAGATGCTCATAAAAGAGATTGAGACTCCTAATTCTAGCGTCCTAGGTCCAACCCTGTATCCAATATTTCGGTCTTTGACCTGTGAGGCTTTTTCCGTTACTTTTTAAAATCAAGTATATTTATTTTATTTCAGGCACCACTGCTACTACTGTGATATCACGATCGACAAACCAGAAAACATGCCCGCACACATAAACAGCCACTTCACCAAATCACAAATCGCCTGCCCGCTCTGCGGAGAAATATTAAAAAGTGATGAATCACTAAAAATCCACCTAAGAGACTTCAACACAACAAAACAGAAGCGAAGACCTAGAAGAAAACCGGGCACGCCGATCACAATAGAAGATTTAACATGTGGCTTATGTAAAAAAGTTTATAAGAACCCCAACAGTCTCCGAGATCACATGAAACTACACACTATGGACCGAAAGCGGAATTACACTTGCGACCGTTGTGGCAAAATGTTTTACAACAAAGGTACGCTTACCTCACATATATTATCACATGACAAAAACCGCCCTCACGTTTGTAGGATATGCAACAAATCATTTTTGTACCCTAATATGTTAAGACGGCACGTTGAAATGCATTCTGGTATAAAGCCGTTCTCATGCGAGCAATGCGGCCGATGCTTCAGATTGCAGTACCAATTAAACGCCCATAAAATAATCCATACAGATGCCATGCCTTACGTTTGCTCTTATTGCAATAAGGCGTTTAGATTCAAACAGATTTTGAAGAATCACGAAAGGCAACATACTGGGGCCAAGCCTTATTCTTGCCAGAATTGCGGCATGGAGTTCACGAATTGGTCGAATTACAACAAGCATATGAAACGGAGACATGGCACAGATACTTCTAAGAAGAAGATTACGCCAGAAGGTGTGTTTCCAGTTAACCCGGAGACAGGACAGATTATGCAAGTGGAAGATCCTGTAGGCACAGAGGAGTGGAAAACGAAAATAATGATTCCAGGCAAGCGAGGGAAGAAAAAAGTCACAAAGCAGGAAAACATTTAGCTAGGAATACGGTTGATAAAGAGTTTAAACACAAGGAACTTAATATGTCGTGTTCAGAATAACAGTGCAGCAATTTTTAGGCAATTTTAAAGTTGTGTTTAAGTATAATATTGGACATAGGATAGCCACAGAATGTATAAGATCCAAATATATAAATAAATGAACATATTATGAATTTAAATAGACGAAGTACGCAAAGGTCGCGTTGAACTTAATGCTTGGTCTGAAGTAAGCCACATTTAAAAGTCCCTAAAACAAAGAACTTTTTTTTTCTTCCGTAAAAAAGTTTGTGTGAACGAAAGATTAAACAGAAAATATCTGTAGCTAAGCGATTCGAAGCAACTTCAGATGGTGCATGAAGTTTGTCGTGGCGACTCGTGGCCTATTCCTAAACAAATTATCCGCAAAAAAAAATATTATTATTTATTCTGAATACTTTCTGAATGTTGCAATTTGTCCACATGGATAGACATAATGTATTTATTTTACGCCAGTTATAAGTTTAATAGGCGATCTTATGGCTAAAAGCAATTTCTTCCAGGCAACTACAACAGACAAATAATGGTCATATACCTTCTACTCACTGTTAACTCCAGTTTCATCACCCTGTTTATGTCTTATCTTCCAGAAAAATAAAATTGTCTTCCAATTTACAATAACATATCATCCAGTGGGCAGACTAAGGGCGGTTTCAGATTAGCGTATTTTTCTGCGCGTATACAGTCGTTTCAGTATACGCACCTACGCGCGCGCTACATTACGCGCTTCACAAAACCAGACTCGCGTAAACGGGCATACTTCGGCATATTCGCTCGAAACGGTAGTGACATCTTGCCAGTGTCAACATGGATTCTAGCGGCTCAGTGCGTCAACGCTCGTACGAGGTGCGCGTGTGCCAAAAAGCGCGCCTATACGCGCTTACATGCACTTCCACAAACGGGCTTATACGCGCGTATAAAACGCTAATCTGAAACCGCCCTTATAGATAATCATTATGAAGTTAGTATAACAGTCTCTAAAGTCCCAGATAAACACTGATGGTACACCGCCGCTAAAAAAATATTTCCTATATCAAGTTTGTATCAAGTTTCCTTCTCTTACTTGTCGTTCTCAGCATAATAATATGCTCTGTCGTCACACCGTATTCTTAATCCGTCACCACACGGACATATATTTAGTTATGTAAAATTGTTGATAGTATTATTGTGTAATGAGTTATTTATGCATTAGTTTGTAATTAACTTAAGTTTATTTGCACGTGGCTTTGAAGTATCAAACAGCAATATTTTATTTTTACTATTGAAATGTAAAAGCACAAGAGTAACGATTAAACAATTTTTAGCAAAACATTTCTTTGTTTACTTTATGGTAAACTAGATGAGCTCGCAGTTTATTTAGGGCTTCTGCTCCGCTTGAGCTTTCCTCGATAAATAGGCTATCTATCACCAGAAGAGCTTTTCAAATCGGCGACTGGTAAGATTTAAAAAAATCCAGAGATAAGCGCGTTCAAGCAAACAAAAGAACTCTGCAGCTTTAGCGTCGGAACATATGTGACGGAAACTGCGTCGTATCTGCATCGGTTGCGCGTCTTTTCCGTCAAACTAGACCTGTTACAGTCAGTTTCTGCTCGGCAACTGCAGTGCGGTTGCTTTGTATGGTTTGTATGACATTTAATTTTAAAACGTCGCCCATCGTGTCAGTCAAAATACACATGGTGCGGGGTGCGCGCGACGTCGACCGACGATACTTTGACGGAAACGGAACAGACGCTGTACGCTCGACGCACTAACGCATCATCGGTTAGGTGTGAAAGGTTGAATGATTTATCTGAGGATTTATCATATAGGTATTTCGTATATTTCGCTGTTTTGGCGTTACGCGACGGATGATACGCGACGCATCTTCCGTCAGATATGTACCGACCCTTATAATATTAGTATAGATTGATGACACGTCCTGAAATAGGAAATAAAAAGAAATGGAATTCCAAAAATATCCAGAAATTATCTCTTCTCAGCATTTCAATTTTTTATTTTTGTCTCCCGCATTAAAATGTTTTTCATTATCATCCAATGAGCCGAAAGACGACCATTGCAAGGCTCTTCACATAGACCGATCTTCCGCATCCATCCGCTGCTCGCGATCCCAACAAGGCCGTCGGTCCACCTTACGGGAGGCCTACCTCTGTTACGCCTACCTGTGCGTGGCTGCCACTGAAGAACCGTTCTGCTCCAACGGCCATCGGTTCTTCTATGGTCGCTGCCCATTGCCACTTCATCTTGACTATTCGGAGAGCTATGTCGGTGACTTTAATTTATCATCCTCCTAACGTTATCCCAGTTAGAACCCTGGGTCCGCTTATTATTGTAACTTACCGGATTTGCCTGAATATTAGCTTTTCCACAGAGCAACCATACCATACCACACTTTGGTTGCGGGGTGAAATTCATGATGGGCTTCAAGACTACTGTCTTAAAACAAGAAAGATGTTGCTAAGATCTGGAAGAGAGGGTTAAAACGAAAAAGTAACAAAAAGAAAAACGAAATATGTATAATAATAAAATAAAAATGAAACAAATACAAATAGAAAATACAAAAATATTCTGTCTAACTCGATTGTTTTCTGAAGAAAAAGTCTGGCATATCTTTCTTGTTTTAATTTTTATCTGCTCCAGGAACTCGGCGAGAGTCAAAACTCAGTGTGTTCATTGGTCAATGCTGCTAAACCTGGCTGAAGAGATGATGCAAGGTGTGCAGATGCGATGCAGAGGATAGATTTCTTTCATGATCGTTATCGTCCTATCGTTCGTTATCCCGGTTTCATTCAAGATTATCGCCATTTGGAGCCCGAGGTCCTCGTACAGGTGTAACTCGATTCGCCAGAATTTTAGTTTAAGTTTTCCGTTGAAGAAGAATACCTACTATATTACGTATCTTAGATCACCCCTAATAACAGCTGTGAAAGATCTTCAATCGATGATTCTCCTAGTGTTAAGTATCCCAGTTTCAACCTCCCCAGGTTGAAACTGGGAAACTCCGCTTGCTAGTCTAACCGGTTTTAGCTGAATATATGTACGTTTGCCCAGCACGGCCCCCCTAGAATTTGCATCGTAGGTATGCACAATGCAAGGTACTCACCTTGAGGAGTATATGTACCGGTTTCTTTTTCAATGTACCTCTCTACTTTTTAAGAAATATGCATCTAAAGGGGGCCGTGCCAGCCAAACGTTTTCAGCATGGCCCCCTTGTAACTTGAAAAATATATAGCGTATTAAAAAGTTTCTTAACCTCGAGGAATGTACCTTATTAACACGTTATATGTACCGCAACAGACATTGTAAATTCGTAATAACAAATTATATATCGATGTGTATAGGGGGCCGTGCTGGAATAAAAAGGTATGATAAAATATCTAAAAAAGACAACACAACCTTAGCCAAAAACTATTGAAATATAACTGGTGTTAGGTAAGTAACATATGTATCGCATTGTCTTCTCATAACAATTGCTCATTTTGGAAAATAAACCAATTTTAATTCATTCAGCACGGCCCTCTATGGACGCCTATATCTTTTTAAAAATGGCATGTTTCTTTAGGAAATTCGACTTGCTGAATTACTTAAAGGAGTACATTCGTTCCAAATGAATTGCAACCCAGCAGTGTTAGAATTTTAAAAGATAAATTGGATATAAAATAACCTATATTACAACTGATAGGGTGACCATGATTCCATAATATCCGCTACATAATATTATTATGTATATTAATTCAATGATGTAACTGATACGTATCATAAATAATATCTGTAAAAACTTGTCTTGTTCTCTGACGGTGCTATAATTTATAAAGTGGCGTTGGTATTTCGGATTCTCTTAGAGTCACTCTTAGACTTACTCTTGGTTTAGTGATCAGTCATATTTTTGCGACCATAAGATACATATATAAATTTAGGAGTGCAGTTAATTTATTTGCTGTAATGTATTGACCATGAAAGGAGATTGCTTTGCACAATTCATAAGTATAGCAAATACTTTCGTTAAGCAAAGTTTATAAAATCAGTTTATTAATTGTTAATAGTAGATGCTACGAAGGGCATTTAACGAGACGTGCTTGGCGAGTGGCCAATCCTTTATAGTTGCCTCGCGGCAATTGTGAACAGCCGACTGCTCACAAAATTGAACAATTAATTATTCATTAATGGACGACTATAGTGAATATTAATTAAGCAGATAAGAATTTAATAAAAATGTAAAGGGGTGTTGAATATTTGTTTTATAAAATATATCCTGTGAGTCTTATTATAATGATGTCAACGACACAGAACAGTGAACATTAACGGTATAACGTCTCGGTCACACAGTGTCGAGCGACGCAGCATTCAAGCTTATGCAAGCAAGCTGCCATCAAGTGAATTGTCGTATTATTTTCATACGGAGACCCAGTGTCGGTTTTCTCTACACCACTCGATATCTGAGCTTGAAGGTAGCGCAGGAGGCATTGGGAGTAATTTAGAAATGTTCGATCCTACCCACTTAAATCATTGTGGTGTCCTTCGACGGACAGGGAGAATTAGCTAGCCATTTGACGCTAGCAAGCTCAATAGTCGTTCGTTTCTACGTCTTATATGTCCCGTCTTCTATTCTTGTCGTTTCCGAAGGTAGCAATGTTAGCTGCCAAAGTTCTCAATTTAGTACTAAACAAGACGTGTGTTAACAATTATTGTATTAAAACGGTTAAAGTTGACTTTTGTTGGACAATTGCTGAGATTACAAAGAAAATACACATGTTTTATTATTTTGTGCTTTTGTTCCTAGGTTGGAAGTTCACGCACCTAAATCTAAGAAAACTGGCCTATATTGAGCGGCTAGACACGGAGTAGACAGTAAAGGCACAAATGATTATATTGTATTTAGATCAAATTGGAACTGCTTATTATAAATCGGTTCAAAGCGCTAATTTCGGTTTTGCCTTTTATTTTGTATTTTTAATACAATTAAAAATACAAAATAAAAAAATAAAACTTTAAAAGATTACTTTATTTTCCGAACATAATATTTCCATTATTGTTGATTTCACAGTTCTTATTGCGATTTTCAGATGTATATGTAGGTAACTCTCAATTTTAATCTCGATTTCATCGGAAACTAGCTCTCTCTGATATAACAGCGACTATTTTGGTGTGAGCCTTTCAGTAACCTAAACTCAATTACTAAATTGTGTAGGGCCGAGTACGTTCATTTCATTGACTGCAATTGAAATCATATTTATATTTATTGGCTACAGTTACCACAACAGATATTTTTTACAAAACTGAGCCACCACCTTGGTTAAAAATAGGTCTTTCGGTTATATTATGTCCATATCAAATATCATAATCAATATCAGATAAGCGATTTAGCCGTGAAAACTGCCTGAGTATATGCAGGTATATAATAATTATAAGGCTAATAACAACAGCTGCAAGTTTTGTCTCAATATAACTGGACTGTATTACTATAACAATGTTATTTTTTTATATTCAGTCACATGTCTGTAAAGAAACAAGATAAGCCTGAATGCTATTAGACACAACTCTTACATCTTCAGAGCAAGCAGAATGTCCTCAACTTGCGAGTCATAATCGACCTTAGTAAGAGGGATCTTTGGTCAGCATTGTTAGACGCATGTCACAAACATGGTTATAAATATTGACAAAATCAATTCCTATAAAATATAATGTGCTAATACGCACACAATTGTTAATTATCGCTTGCTTAACGGTGAAGGAAAACATCGTGAGGAATCCTGCATGTCTAAGAGTTCTCCATCATGTTCTCGAAAGACATGTGAAGTCTGCCAACCTGCACGTGGCCAGCGTGGTGGACTATGGCCTTATGGCCTTACCCTTCTCATAGTGAGAAGAGGCCCGTGCCCAGCAGGGGGACAGTATAAAGGGATGATGATGATGATAAAATATAATAATGTAACATAAAATATCAGTTTCTTGGAATCAAAAGCCTTCGGAAATATAAACTATTTTTTACACTTAAATTACGCTCGTGTTGACTAATACTATATCGATATACACCTACATAAAACGATATTTTTCATGGAAAGTATGTAGGTAGTAAATAATTGTCAGCCATGTTTTCTTCGGAACAATCAGCATAGCTACTGACCTGTGCTGGTATCTATGGAGACAGTTTGTCCAGTTGTTTTGAGATCTACATACTACAATATTGTAGAAGTACCGCGAATTTGCATATGAGACCTGAGCAGAGAGAGAGAGAGAGAGAGTCTAGCCGTCTAGATGTCTAGCCGCTCAATATAGGCCAGTTTTCTTAGATTTAGGTGCGTGAACTTCCAACCTAGGAACAAAAGCACAAAATAATAAAACATGTGTATTTTCTTTGTAATCTCAGCAATTGTCCAACAAAAGTCAACTTTAACCGTTTTAATACAATAATTGTTAACACACGTCTTGTTTAGTACTAAATTGAGAACGTTGGCAGCTAACATTGATACCTTCGGAAACGACAAGAATAGAAGACGGGACATATAAGACGTAGAAACGAACGACTATTGAGCTTGCTAGCGTCAAATGGCTAGCTAATTCTCCCTGTCCGTCGAAGGACACCACAATGATTTAAGTGGGTAGGATCGAACATTTCTAAATTACTCCCAATGCCTCCTGCGCTACCTTCAAGCTCAGATATCGAGTGGTGTAGAGAAAACCGACACTGGGTCTCCGTATGAAAATAATACGACAATTCACTTGATGGCAGCTTGCTTGCATAAGCTTGAATGCTGCGTCGCTCGACACTGTGTGACCGAGACGTTATACCGTTATGTTCACTGTTCTGTGTCGTTGACATCATTATAATAAGACTCACAGGATATATTTTATAAAACAAATATTCAACACCCCTTTACATTTTTATTAAATTCTTATCTGCTTAAT
This sequence comes from Euclidia mi, assembly GCA_944739405.2. Taxonomy (NCBI): domain Eukaryota; kingdom Metazoa; phylum Arthropoda; class Insecta; order Lepidoptera; family Erebidae; genus Euclidia; species Euclidia mi. The sequence goes on from OX123208.2 coordinate 3,078,621, forward strand.
TAATATTCACTATAGTCGTCCATTAATGAATAATTAATTGTTCAATTTTGTGAGCAGTCGGCTGTTCACAATTGCCGCGAGGCAGCTATAAAGGATTGGCCACTCGCCAAGCACGTCTCGTTAAATGCCCTTCGTAGCATCTACTATTAACAATTAATAAACTGATTTTATAAACTTTGCTTAACGAAAGTATTTGCTATACTTATGAATTGTGCAAAGCAATCTCCTTTCATGGTCAATACATTACAGCAAATAAATTAACTGCACTCCTAAATTTATATATGTATCTTATGGTCGCAAAAATATGACTGATCACTAAACCAAGAGTAAGTCTAAGAGTGACTCTAAGAGAATCCGAAATACTAACGCCACTTTATAAATTATAGCACCGTCAGAGAACAAGCAAGTTTTTACAGATATTATTTATGATACGTATCAGTTACATCATTGAATTAATATACATAATAATATTATGTAGCGGATATTATGGAATCATGGTCACCCTATCAGTTGTAATATAGGTTATTTTTTATCCAATTTATCTTTTAAAATTCTAACACTGCTGAGTTGCAATTCATTTGGAACGAATGTACTCCTTTAAGTAATTCAGCAAGTCGAATTTCCTAAAGAAACATGCCATTTTTAAAAAGATATAGGCGTCCATAGAGGGCCGTGCTGAATGAATTAAAATTGGTTTATTTTCCAAAATGAGCAATTGTTATGAGAAGACAATGCGGTACATATGTTACTTACCTAACACCAGTTATATTTCAATAGTTTTTGGCTAAGGTTGTGTTGTCTTTTTTAGATATTTTATCATAACTTTTTATTCCAGCACGGCCCCCTATACACATCGATATATAATTTGTTATTACGAATTTACAATGTCTGTTGCGGTACATATAACGTGTTAATAAGGTACATTCCTCGAGGTTAAGAAACTTTTTAATACGCTATATATTTTTCAAGTTACAAGGGGGCCATGCTGAAAACGTTTGGCTGGCACGGCCCCCTTTAGATGCATATTTCTTAAAAAGTAGAGAGGTACATTGAAAAAGAAACCGGTACATATACTCCTCAAGGTGAGTACCTTGCATTGTGCATACCTACGATGCAAATTCTAGGGGGGCCGTGCTGGGCAAACGTACATCTGAATATTAGTTTTTCCACAGGACGACTGCCTGTCTGACCTACGCAATCCGAAGGGATACCTAGTACCTACCTAATATTCCATGGTTTAGACTAGTGTCAATTTATGAAGATACATACTGACTGACACCCTTTAACGACTGTCAAAGATCTTCATGTCAGCCGGGATTGCTCAATGGCCGGGACAGACGGCCTAACGTGCCCTACGAGGCAAAGGGCAAGCGATAATAATTAGCAACTTAACTTCGTACGTCATAATATTAAGGCTCAAAGCAGAGACTAAAAAATACGACACAACTGCCCAAATGCCGTCCTTCACTCGTCATAGGTACCGTAAAATGCTGCAACTTTGCACGAAATTTAATGTTTTTCATTAATATCACTAGAAAAGATTTTATTATCTGTGCTGGTTTTACAACATTTTGCAAATTCAAGACTTATTACTCACTTGTTAAGGTCTCTTATACCAAAACTGATGTCAGATTGATGTTCAGGAACGGTCAAAGTTATAGGCAAAATTGGAGGGAAATGGCGTAACATTGCCTCGATGATTATCAGAAAAAATATGTAAATACCACATTCAAAACTAGTCATAAGTAAAAGCTATATCTTGTGTTAACATATTGATGTCTAGATGATGGCCAACGTCTAAATAATATTGGTTTTCCTAACTGGTAGGCAAAGTTGGTTTGGGTTCAGGCAAATTTGCGCAGTTCCTTCATACTAAGCCATAAGTACGGTTAGGGTTGCTACAAAAAAAGAAAATCATTAATATTTACGAACTTTATTGAGAAACAAACAACCACTATATTATAAATTGACTGATGGTATTTTGGCGAAAAAGAATAATCATAACAATGGCTTTGTCAAGTCTATTATTGTTCAAAACTGTACGTCGGGGAATACCAAAGTGCTTTTCAGATTCATAAGACGACATCGCTTTTCTTTTTACCAACTCTACAGCAGTATCTAATGTCTACGACCTTTCTTCTACCTCTCTTTCCATTTTTCTTTATTTTTGTACCTGTTAAATAATACAGAAATATATATAATCAAAATATAAGTCACAAAAAAAGTCATACAAATATAAGTCTCTTGATAATGATTTTTTCACCACAGCAGCTCAAACATGCCGCTTTTGCTGCGAGACAACAGTGAACAAAACGCGATTTTGATTCGAGCGTGAGGCAAAGTAGCTTTTTAATTTTTCAATCTTCAGTGTCACGAATTGACATTGTTCAGCCACAAATTTGAAACATTCGAATTTTACTGTGCTCTGTCTCTTTCACATGCATATAAAAAGTGAGTGAAAAAACAAACCCTTTCGAATTCGAAATTCGATTTTGGAATTCGACCTCAAAGAAAACACCTACGGCAACGCAAAAAAAAAGATATTTGTAATAAAGAACTTACTTTTTTTATATGTTATTGTTTAGGTACATGTTTAATTTATTATTGGATTTTAATAAAAATAAGTCTAATTAATAGTATAAAATTAGTATTTAACCAATACATTTTTATTTAGAATTACAACAATGATACATTTGAAAAATAAACATCAGGGACGCGGTATTAAAACGCGATTTAAAAAAGTAGCGGGAATAAAAATTTCGCTGATGCTGATACAGTAGGTATAGCGTAACGTGTTAAATTTATATTAATATATAAAATAATCTAAAAAGATGAGTGAAACTAGCGATGATGACTGTACTTTAACACCAGAAGAGTTAAATCAACAAGTGATTATGCAGAATTCAATCTTTTCCTGTTCATTTCTATGTCTCCTAAGTAATAGGTATGTGTTCTCACTGCTGTGATGAAAAGTTATGTGTGCTACACGAGAGCAAAGTTTTTTGTATCTCGTGCTGTTGAGTCCCTCACCACGCTCAGGATTCTAACTTTGATTCACTCGCTACGCTCGTGAATCAATCATAGAATCCTTCGCTTGCTCGGGACGCAAAATCAGCACTCGAAACAAAAAACAACTTTGCTCTCTTGTTGCACAAATAACTATTTAGTATCTACCTGATCTGAACCTGGTAAGTTGGCGACCAAGTGGTCACTATATGATTAAACTAATATAGCCATGGTTTCATTTTGCATCATCACCTTAGCGTATAATCCCAGTGGCATCCTTTGGAGCCCGGGGTACGCTATTTCTAACCTACGCAGATTAGAACTTCGCAAACCCAATGGCTAACTGTATTTGAGGTTTAGGCTAGATGTCAGTATATTTGAGGGCACTGACTTCCCAGTATCGACTGACACCGATGTTCGTGACAGCCAGGACCGGAAATAAAAATTTATAGTACCTACGCACACGTAATGATTATTAATTTACTATTTCAACATGTACCTATAAATAAAATAAAAAACTAAATTCACACCTTTCCACAAAATATTTTTAAATACCTAGTCATTAATGACAATGTAAATTAAATCAAGTCAGTTCACTATAATTATGTAGTAAGTGACAACCCTAGCTCCAGGCAAACTTGGGTCACTAGTGTCCGAAAAACCTTTAACAACATTGCCTGCCATCATAATATTCGCAAACACTGATATTTATAAGAAAAAACATTAAAAACAGAAGAAAGAGTATATTTACTTACCCGTTACGTATCCACACCTCTATTAATATCGACTTTTTGGGGGAAATAACAAAAGTTCTGCACACAATAGCGATGGGCGACTCGAGTTATTTAACTCAATCAACTCGAGTTAGCCCGTGAGCGAGTCAACTCGATCTGCTATTATGTTAACTCGAGCTAACTCGGTAGGTATCGTTCCCAATATGGCAACTCGTCAGCTCGTCGCGTCGTCACCCTAAGTAAGTAACGTAACGAGTTAGGGTGAGATCGAACATAACCATCCCGTAACTCGTCAATGATTCGACTCAACTCGCTGTTAGCGAGTTGACCGAGTTGTAGTCTTGACCTAACTCGGTAGTGGCATTGTCGCTTCATTGATAACTCGGCAAACTCGCAACTCGTTGACTCGTCGCCGCGTCGTCTCAACTCGTCAAGGTCGTGGAGTGATCCGTTAAATATAATTTTTGTTTGTAATATGATTCTTAATTTGTAATAATGTTATTGATTTGCGAGTTACATTCACGGGAGATATTTTCTCAAAATTAACCAGTGAACTGCGTATTATATCACGGTTTATTCATTTAGTGTACCAACCTAGTACCTACCAAGCGTATGAAATATTAACGAAATAAATAAGCCGACGATCCTCCCTCTGCATTCCTACTTCCGAGTTGGTCAGTGTTAACATGGCAGCTTGGCTTGCCTGCCTGACTCGGTCGACAGGTTTTATTTGCTTTGTGCAAGTTAGAGCCAGCGAGTTGTCGCCAACTCGGTGACTCGGTAATTCGCTCGGCAGCTCGGAGGTTATACACAACTGTTATCGAGTTGGCACCGAGTCGAAGCCAACTCCGTGACTCGGTAACTCGCTCCGCAGCTCGGAGGTTAGCACTGTTACCGAGTTGGCACCGAGTCGAGTCAACTCGAGTTGTAACTCGAGTTATTCAATAACTCAACTCGAGTAGGTCGAGTTGAAAAATTGACGACTCATCCCATCGCTAGCACACAACCCAAAAAAGACTCGCTACCCTCGCGGCTGTAGACAGCTGTCAGAAAAAAACGATGCAGTGCTGCCAATGCAAAAATATTAAAATAAGTTGCCAGATTTATGGCCGACTTTCTACCATTTACAGAAATATAAAATAAGTAATGGCTGTCAATTTATGTCAGTTTTAACAGATTAGGTAAACTTGAAGCTGATTGGCAATGTTGCAGCATTTTACGGTACTTCAACTTGGTAAATTTCTACAAAAATTTACCGACATTATGTTCATTGAACATGAGCTTTCTGTCTTGTTCAGATAAGAACCGAGGCAAACTTTTCTAATTACGCAAACAGTAAAACAATTAGTGTCAAGATTAGGTATTGCATGAAAAAAGTGTCTCCTATTTTGTCTCAGAGTGATTTTATGGCTCTATGTCATGATTTTGGCGACCTCCTGAGGCTGCCACACTGGGCAAGGCTCCGGTTCGTCCCCTCCTAGATCCACCACTGAGTATACAAACGTATTTAGTTTGTGTTTGTTGTCTGTCGTTGTGCTTGTGTCCACAGTTCCACACTCACTCAAATTATATTAATATCGATATGAATGACAATCATCATTGCACAATTTGCACATCACTATCTGACATGTTGTGTTTGTCATTGTGTCAAGTGAAATGGAATGTGAATGTTTGTTGAAATTTTATTGTCAAAGTGCGAACGATTGGCTATTGTTTTTACAGGAATAAAGTAATTTATGAATGCTTTTCCACGATGAATAATCCAGATACCGTTTACTGTCGTCTCTGCGCTGAATTAAAGCCGCAAGAAAAAGTAACAGACCTTCAAACGGACGAGGACGCGCGGAAATTAATAGTAAACAAACTGACACGATTGCATTGCACTTTGGATTTCCAAGAGAATAATCTTCCTAAGACCGTGTGTTTAGTATGTATTGAAGCTTTAAAAGGTGCGTTTGACTTTGTTGTTGCTATAGAACGCGCTCAAGTGGTATTACATGATATAATTTTATCACAATCCATCAAAAAAGAAACTGACAGTTCAGACGGCGAAGATTTAACATACGAAGGACTTGTGGACAAATACGATGAGAATATTTTAATAAAATCAGAGATAGGCAATGATAATACCGTTACAAAGCCAGTAGCTTTAAAAAATGTGAAAATCACTTCTAAAAGTAAAGGGAAAAAGAACTTAGTAGATTTGGATACAGTGCCGCTCTCCCAGTTTAAATTGACGTGGAATGATTATAGTTGGATGTGCACATACTGCGAAACACAATTTCCTACAGTTACTGAGCTAAAGAACCACTCGATTGAGTACCACAAGTCTTGCAATGCGTACCGCTGCACGGATTGTAATATTAGAAAGTTACGTCTTGATAGTTTCCTAATACATGTCCGGAGACATCGAAAGTACTTAAAATTGTCGTGCTACAAGTGCTTCATGGTTTTCCCAAATATGCATGAGACAAATAAACACAAAACTGCACATATAACTTCTGATTTTAAATGCAGCGGTTGTAATACAAATTTTCCAAGCTTAGAGGAACTCAACAAACATACAAGCGCTTACTACAAAAATTTGCGATCTAGGAATGTGCCAGTGCAATCACAGGATAATGACTTGACGTGCGTAATTTGTAAAAAAAAGTACAAAACTAAAACTTCTTTGCACACACACTTGTTGATCCACACGGATAGAAAACGAGACCATACTTGCGAAGTGTGCGGTAAATGTTTCTTGCACAAGCAAAATTTAGCTGGTCACATGATGTTGCATGATGATAAAAGACCATTTAAGTGTGAAATCTGCAAGTCTGCCTTCCGAACTAAGAATCAGTTACGTAAACATGTTGGTGTGCATGACGGCCAAAAGCCATTCGCTTGTGAGCAATGTGGAAGATGTTTCCGTCTACAGAAACAGCTAACATCTCACAGGATAATTCACACCGATTCCCTGCCTCATGTCTGCACATATTGCAATAAAAGTTTCCGTTTCAAAACTATATTGAATCAACACATACGTCAGCACACTGGTGTAAAGCCGTATTCTTGCGAGGTATGCCAAAGAGATTTCACAAACTGGCCAAACTACAACAAACACATGAAAAGGAGACATAGTATGGATATGGCAAAAAAGAAACATACTCCTGATGGTGTCTATCCTATTGACCCAGCAACAGGAAAAGTCATTTATCCAGAAATGGATAAAATGCTGGAATGGAAAAAGAAGATTCTAGAACAAAAAAAGCGAGGTAGACCTAAGCTTAAAAATAAAAATGCAGTTTTACCATGTACAGATACAATTAAAAATGAAGAATGTGATAATTAACAGAGACATAAAAGCTTTCTTCGGCGCCACTTTTGGGTGGGTATTGGATGGTACAAAATATGTCTTCATTTCACTACATTGACTATAAAAGTGCATGTATAAATTTCGATAGACTCACAGAAAAATATAAAAGAGTGGCTTCTCAAAGAGGCTACTAAGAAATCTCAATAGGACTAGCTCCTAGAATTCAAAAAAGGGCAAATAGCAAGAAAGTGTAAGGATAGACAAAGACAACAAGGCAGACAGCATGAAGTTTAAAGAGAGATAACAGCCAGGGTCGTCACCAGGCGATTGCCTAGGGGAGGGGCAAAGTTGCCAGCCGATGGCCTAGGGGGGGACAGGTTGATATGGGAAATGAGAAAAGTATGAACTGTAGGGAGTTTTTTGTCTCTAGGGGGCGGGCAGCTGCCCCCCTCTGCCTTCCCTTGGCGACGCCCTTGATATGCACAGCACATATGTTATTCCAATTTGTGTCTGAGTGCCTACTTTATTTTTAGTCTACCACTACACTAATTATAAATTCTGTCCAAAATATATTTTACATGTGAGCCAGCAAATTTCAATAAAGTCATCTTGAAAATGATACAAAATTAATTTGTATGAATGAAATATTTAAGTTGTTGTGTTAATTTAAAAAAAACAGAAACTCTATGATTTAGTTATTTATTGAAGATAATGATTGTGTTTAAGTTGATGTTACATAGTAATAAAGTGTTTTACAAAAATATTGTATTATTTACATCAATATATCTGTATTTAAATACCTAAATAAAATAGGTACCATCACAGACACACGACGAAGTGCAGCAGAAAGCATTTTTCACCACCACACCAAACAATTTTATTAGTAACACTGTCAATCGATTAGTTAGTAACACTGTCAATCGATTAGTAACTAATCGATTGACAGTGTTACTAATAAAGTGTAACTGTTACACTATCCTCGTTTAAATACGACCGGTTGGCGCTGCGGGAGTGTAAGCGACTGCTATGCCGAAGGTCGCCGGTTCGATTCCCGCTCAAGTCAAACATTTGTGTGCATGAACATGGATGTTATTATCTAATATATAAAATTCTCGTGTCACAGTTTTCGTTCCCATACTCCTCCGAAACGGCTTGACCGATTTTGATGAAATTTTTTGTGCTTATCCGGTATCTATGAGAATCGGCCAACATCTATTTTTCAAAAAAAAATTTTGCAAAACTACGTTTGCCGGGTCAGCTAGTTATTGTTATTATATTTAATCAGGCAGGCAGTTGAGACAACTGATGATGCCTGTATCTCGCTTTTTTACTGGTTTTCATTTGCAGCTAATTTGTCTAGTCGGTTCTTAAATTGGTTTATGTTGTCAGCTGTGATAACATGTTCTGTAAGTTTATTCCACGCTCTGACCACTCGGTTACTCAAAAAGTGCTTGTGTGGATTATTGTTTGAGAAACTGGTACATAGTTTCAAGGAATGGCCTCTTAGATGGGTATTTTCGTTACGTGTGAAGATGTGATCAATGTCTTGAATGTTGTAGTGTCCAGTTAAGATCTTGTATGTTTCGATCAGATCTCCACGTGCCCTGCGATCCTTCAGGGTTGTGAGCCTCAACATCTTTAGGCGTTCTTCGTAACTTCGTTGTTTCAGGATTCGGGGAATTTTTGTGAAGCTGCGTTGTACCTTTTCCAGAAGTTCGATGTCTTTAGCAAAATAGGGGCTCAAATTTTATGTTGGACGTGATCATATGCTTTTGTCATATCCATATAGAGGGCTGCTACTGGGGTTCGATTATCCATATTCATTAAAACGTCCTTTAAAAAGTTATATATTGCTAAGTTTATCGATTTGTTCTTTCTAAATCCGTATTGACATGCTGTAAAAATGTTATTAGTTTCAAAGAAATTGTATAGGCAGTTATATATAATTTTTTCAAAAATTTTGGAAAATACAGACAATAAAGCGATTGGCCTATAGTTATTAATTTCTGTCTTATTGCCTTTTTTATACAAAGGTTTTATCACTCCAATTTTTAGTTTGTCGGGATAAATACCGTGCTCTATACAAATATTCAGTATATGGCTTAAAGGGGTAGCAATATGACCGGCAGTGGCGTAGGAAGGGGGGGGCGGTGGGGGCGGACCGCCCCGGGTGCCACCCTTTTTGGGGTGCCACCCATCCAAAAAAAGGGGTGACACCCAAAACTCAATTAAGAACAATGTACAAAAACATAGGCACTAGCTCAGCACTACGAGAGTTAGCACGATTTTTAGGCGTGTCGACTAAAAAAAAAAAAAAAGGTCATTCGCCAGTTACCGCCCCGGGTGCCACCCAAGCTAGCTACGCCACTGATGACCGGCTACGTTTTTTACAACTTCTGTTATCATTCCGTCATATCCTGCGCTGAAAGTATTTTTTAAAGAAGATATTACTTTTACAATATCATGAGGTATTGTGGGGGGCAAAAATACTGAATTCTCATTGTAATCTATTTTAGTGGGCAATCTGAATGTTTTTGCACTATTATTTTGCTTCCCTGTTTCTGTAAAATGGCTGTTAAATATGTTAGCCATACGTTTGGGGTCCGTAATTACTTCACTGTTAATGATAAGTTTCTCAATACCCTCATTAGGAAATTTATTTTTGATATCATTTATAACCTGCCAAGTCGCTTTACATTTGTTATTAGCGGAGTGAATAAAATGATTATTTTGAGCCTTTTTTGTGAGTGTAATTATTTTTTTATATCGCTTGGCGTATGTTTTAAATTTAACTTTATTTTCTTCATTAGAATGTGTTCTATATCTCCATAATAAGTCCCGTTTTCGTTTACTACAAACTTGTATGCCTTTTGATATCCATTTCGGCCTAGTCGAAGAATGGACCCGATATTTCTTAATCGGAAAACTTAAATTATATATTAACAAAAACAAATCTAAAAACATATTATAAGATTCATTAGGGTCGCAAGATTCATAAACAGAGTCAAAAGAAATTTGTTTTATATATTTACAAAATATTTCTTTGTTACTTTTACTATAGAGCCGTTTAAAAGAGTACCAATATTTAAGTAAGCTAACCTTCTTTACCGGACACGTTATTATTTGGGCACTATGGTCTGATAGGGCGAAATCTATAATTTGTCCTGTACAGCCTCTGATGTTGTGGGCAATGTTGTCGATACAAGTACCACTGGCATTGCGTTTCGGTTGATCAAACTGAAGTACCAAATTAAAACTTAAAAGTAATTCCACGAAATTATCCCTCATCACGGATTTACTCAGTGTATCACAATTATAATCCCCACACAGAATACATTTTTTACCATTTGTACACAATTTGGTTAGGATTTTATTTAAAATTAAAAAGAAAGTATTTATTGAGCTTGCAATTCTAGTGGGTGGCCTGTAGATACAAATAATAATTATTTTAAGCTGTGTTAATTCAATTCCAGAACATTCAATTATGTTTGCAATAGACATTTTGGCGATTTCTTTAAGTGGTTGACACTGATAGTTATTTCTTACAAGAATGCAAGACCCTCCATGCCTACTGGATCTCATAAAGGAAGATACTAGCCTATAACCCGGTAATATTAAAAAGTTTTCATCGCCTTCTGTCATATTATGTTCTGTGATACATAGGATGTCTACTGAAATACCTTTTACACATAATTCGTCTAATATTACAGTCAGCATGTCTGATTTGTTTTGTAAACCGTTAATGTTCTGGTGAAGCACATTAAGATGTTTCTGAACGAAATAACTGGTTACATATTGGATTTTCGTTTTTTGACTCAGGCGAATTGTTACATATTGTATTAGCTGATGTTTGTAATATGGGATCTGTTTGTACACATTTGTCAACAAAAAGAGTACCGTTAGATGTATTGTTTCGCTGTGTCTTTAAATATTGTTGATAATTCCTATAGTACCCCATTCTGAGAATTTCTCTTAAAATTGACCTTGTAGCATTTATCATAAAATTTGATCTAAGTATTAGGTATATATTTTGAATAATCCATGTTCAAATAAATGGCATTTTTATAGCTTTTACAGATAAACTTTATAACATAGTTTAATTTGGTTTCACAAAGATATTTATTAAAAGGTACCTCGCTAATAAGAATATTCGTATTCTGAATTGTTGATATCCATGAACGTAGCCCATATTCCATTTCGCTGGGATTTTTATCGTGGCTTCCACCCAACACGATAACATAGTCTTGCCTATCAAGTGTTTTGAGAAACGTGTGTAGGGGTGATAGGATATGTTGGAGTCTCGCACCAGACTTTATAAACGAGAACACGGAGAATTCGGGGCCGAGCAGGCTTTGTAATGCGTTACACATTCCTCGACCATGTTCATCAGCTAAAATTATCACTCTGCTTTTCTGTGTTTTGCTATGCATTTTTTGTAAGGCGTTTGTATTTGACTCGTTTTTCAAAATATCTTCGTTATTATATTTGTCCGGGGAAGAACTTTGTTCCTTCATATTAGCATTTAACGAATACGGGCTTGTTGTACAATTAAGATTTTGATCTTTTGTTTCAGATGTATTATTCTGTTCTTCATGAGAGTTTTTGTGGTCTGGAGTACATTGCAAATCCATTTCTAACTGTGTATTATTTGTTACTTCCCCTTGCTTTGTAATATTTGATTGTGGGCTGTTGTCAAAATGTTCCATTAATCGGCGTCCTTTGTTGTTTTTTCGCTTAGTTTTTTTTATTGATGATAGTGGGCTCGAGCATAGTTGTTTTAAAACCTCTATTTCCTTTTGCATTTGACGAATTTTGTCTTTGAGATCGTTGTTCTCTATTATAACATTTTCCAACTCATTTTGGGTACTACTTAAACACGTCTTCAGTGTTTCAATTTCTAAATTTAGTATTTTTGAACTACTTTGATCATACGCGGGCAAATCCAAGCTTTTTATCGATAAATCTCCTGGTTCTGTGTCAAATGAGCAATCTTTGTTAATACTTTCGGTAGATTTTGGCCTTGGGATTTGTTTTCGTCGCATTGTGATATTGTTGTTCATATTATTTAATGATACTTGTAGCGTCCTCTTGGTTATTTTACCCGAACTTGAAAGCAAATATAAGTCGTTCTAAATCTCAAAAAGACAACTTCCTGCTTGGTTAGGATTCGAGATCACGGCACTTGTACGCCAGTCCCTAGGTTCTGTATAGGTGCTACACGAGACCTATTAATTTATGTGAAATACGTGATCTTAATATATTTTATATCTAATGAGTTAATGTAGGTATTGTTAATTGCAAATAAGTCCGTTACTATGTTTTAAGTCCAAAGGTCAACATTGAATGTTTGCATAAAAATGTTGTGCGGTATATTAAAATATTGTCACTGTTTTAAGCACTACTGATTGTTTATTTGCACTTTATGTAATATTTCTTTGATCGGGATTTGTGTTAATTGTTTTTATTGACACTTTTTGTTTACATTATAGTTCATTTGTTTTGTTGTTGTTCCGTTTGTTACACAGTTTACTCTTGAGGTAACACTTATTACATTTACGCAAATATTTGCCAGAGTCTTGTCACTTTATTGTCACAAACGATTGTATAGCTGAGACACGTCACTATTAACACAGTAATGGTATAATTTTTACAATTAAACTGGTATTTATATTTTTAAACACTATTTAAATACGGAGCTGATGTTATTCATGGCAGTGGCGCCCTCTGTCGAGTTTCCCGCGTATTCCTAGGAACTCCAGCTTTTGTAGAAGTCTTCTTATTGGGACTTTATCGAAGGCTTTTTCAGTCTAGATATATTACGTCGACATGCTAGCAAGTTTGACACTGTGGAGCGATGCGGGCAGAAACCATGCTGTTGTTCTGGTATAATTTTGTGGTTGGTTTGTTTGTCTTGGTCTGGGTGTTTCTATGTACAATATGTATGTATTTACAAAAATAAGTATATATGTATGTTTGTCCATTATCTAGTACCCATAACACAACCTCTGCTTAGCTTGGGACTAGATGATGATGTGTGTATGTGGTAGAATATATTATTTAAAAAAATAATAAAGCCCAAAATCGGTTAATACAATAAAATTCCGGAGCGGATTGAGGCGACTACTCGCGAATACCCGCGTATCTGCTTAGCCTAGCTGCTTCCAGCTTCCACTCGCATGCTATGCGCTGCGTTTCGCTATATGTGAGTTGGCCTTAAATGGGTAGGTAACCATCTACCCACTGAAAACAGTTGCAGCACGGTAATATAATCTAACAGTATTGTAACCCGGGGCCGTCTTCGTGAGTTATATACCTACAGACGCGCCGTATGCGAGCTGCGGCACCATCGCGACGGTGTGTACTTTAGGCACAGTCTAATATACCTACTTTGCTCGAGGCGCGTGGGTATAACTCGAGTTTCGTGCGTTTGTATGGAGTTACAATACTGTGAGATATTATTACCGTGGTTGCAGACTTAAAATACCTACTGAGAATACATACATAGACTCACGCCTGTTTCCCGAAGGGGTAGGCTGTTAAGGGTACTTCTAACCATCTTCAACCTTCTTCTGGTCTTCCCCTTCGTTCTGTCCCATTCACACTTGCCTTACCTATATATCTTCGATCAAAGACCTTGGGGCTTGGGGGTTTTCAACGAGAATTTAATGTCTGTTTGACAAGGACACGGTGACTAGTGATCCTGTATGGGTTTGATTTTCACCCAGTCCTTGAAAAGTAGGACTTGGCAAGTATGAATGGGAGAGTATGAAGGGGAAGACCTAGGCGGACGTTCTCTGACCAGATTGGAGACATCCTAAAAAATTACAGGTCAGAAGTACCCTAAACAGAAGAGCATGCATGAGAAACTAGATCGTTGCAAACGGCGTTCCGTATAGTCTCTGCCTACTCCTTCGGGAAACAGGCGTGGGTCTAGATATGTAGGAAATTTCTTTTGATAATAAATTTAATGTAGATATGACGAGAATTATATTGATTTATTCAATTACAACTATAATTTATATGGGACAACAAGAATACACTGAGAATATTTAAAAAAATATAGGCATACTATACGTTCTAAAAATAGATAATAATTCACTTTTCTCTCTTATATACTAGTATCGTATACATATTTTAGTTGTACCTAATCACATAATACTCTTATATTGGTTCTAAGTCATGCATGGCACACAAATAAATACTTACTGCACTGTCATGATCAGTTACACTATAATTTTAGATCCAGTAAGTAAAAAGGTACCGAACAAGGCCCTTGCAGCGGTGCACAAATACCAGAACCTCAAAGCTAGAATACATGGTATAAAATTATTCGGATAACATTACTAAAATATACATATCTGCCGCACATTATGTTGGACCTAAAATACTGCCCTAAGGTATTCCAACTCAGTCAGATACAGTACAACATTAATTCAACAGTGACAGTATCAAATGCTTTACAATACTCTAAAACTGAGATCGATTTTGTCTTTAATATTTCTTGGCCCTAGATCGCTGATTCCATCTGTCAAATAATAATTATTCTTTGTATGCTACTAAAGCCAAACACCTAGGTGAAATCCTCTCGTTTAATATTCTTTTAAAACTGCAATTATTTATTCCATTTTCTTTTAAATAAACTATTCTATCATACAATACTAGATTCTCTAAGACAGGCTGTAGATGATTCTGTAAAAGAATGTAAACGCCCGCTTTTTTCAATTTGGAATCACTAATTTCATTCCAGAGGGTCTTCAGTTCTTCAATATCGAAAGCGGGAATCGCAACATTATTGCTATCCTGTAAAGATTCATTTTGCATTAACAGAAAGCCGTTAGTGGCTGCATCTTGGATGTATGCATCAAAATTATTGTTCTTGGTTTTCGTTTTCACTGCTTTTCGTTTCCTTCTTTTCAACTTATAGTTATCTGAAATAAGAAGCCAAAAGAAATTATAGCGTTAATAATTATGATATTAGAAAAACAGTCTTAAACATTAAATGCCCTTCTGATTTATAATGCAAATCGTCACCACGACATCTGCTTACAACCTGCTTTTCTTACTAATAATCTAATCTAATAGGTATTAATATATTAAGCTGAAGAATTTATTTGTCTAATCTAAACTAAGATAATTAGTTAAGTCTCCGTTAGCCTTTGTAAAGGTACTTACGTTTATGCGCGTAAAGTTGCAGCACTGCTCTTGAGAGTAAATTAAATACTAAATCTCGCAATTTGTTCTCTAAATTCGGCGGTTGTGTAGCCAATCTCAAAAAAGGCACTTTCATATTATCCTTCCCGCTGAATTCTTTAAAAATCTGCTTGAGACATTTACTTAGAGGGAAGTTTTTGAAATAACCATTTTCTTCTTTCATTTTATGGTAACAGCAAGGCATTATAAGAAGTGCTGCTGCATCATTCATTTTTAAAAATATGTCAAGAGCATCTATGGTTAAATCGGCGCATGCGTGAAGACCAGTTAAACAAAATCTTTGAAGATTTTCAAACTTTTCTTGTAGAAACACTTTAATATTTTCATGGGAGTTGCTGTGTGTTGTATGCTTGATGTATTTTACATGTTCTAAAGAATTCTGATGGTATTGCCGCTGGCGCTTTTTGGCTCCTACGTAGTGGCTTTCGTTGCATTCGATACCCAAAACTCTGTAGTTAGTAGTTTCAAATATTACCTGGTCTAGGTAGCCCTGAAATATAAAGTCGGTTGGTAAATAACGGGCTGCTAGTTGATTGACGTGCAGCAGAAATATCGGATAATAAAAAAAAATACCTACATGGTGCATATATCGCAGGTATTTAATCAAAAACGTGATATTATAATTTCACTAGTGAAGTTATAATTACACAGATTATAGTCAATAACGACGGGTTCGTATTGCCTAATATGTTTAATACAGCTGGTAACAAAAACGGACCAATTAGCGATCGCTCTGATAATCTAATGGCTTTCACCAGTGTTATCTTCTTTTTACTTTTGTAACATCATCATCATCAGTGTTATTGTCAAAATATCACTGCCTTACAATTTCACTGTATCGGTCTAGTGAAATTATAATGGCACTGAAACTAGCCCGTTAGGTAAATTGTAAGTAATACAAGCAATTGACTATAATCTGGGTAATTATAATGTCACTAGTGAAATTATATCACGTTTTTGGCTAAATACCTGTGACACATACCTATACGGAAATTTACAACTAATGTTTATCGAAACTAATAGACCAAGTGAATGCGACTGTAAGAGAATTTCCTGTAGGAACATTGCCTGTCTCATTTTCACGCTATACACAGCATAAGCCACTGCGTGATCTCGCAATCAATGATCCGTAACAGATACTTAATTCGGATTATTGGGACGTACCTACTCTTTTTCATTTGAAGAAACACATTCACTAATTTTCACTTTAAATATTTTGAAAACCGGTAATATAAGTCAATACCTATGTAAATTACGAAATAACTTACCAAACCCGAACCAAAGTCGACGACTACATCGCAGCCTACGTGTTCACATACATCCTTGATCTTCTTAGCCAAATAGTTGATTTCGTGTTTCTTCTTAGTGCTTATTGGCACATCAATCTTGTCTTCAACCTCTTCCGGACGAAAGTCTTCGTAGATAGCTCGGAATTTCTCCAATTTCGAGAAGAATCCAGTTAAAAACTCATCATTCACTGTTGCCAAGTCTATATCTTCATCGAAAACATCAAAATCTTCATCGTTTGTCTTAATTTTGTCTAGGACATCGTGTATAAGGATTTCTACGTTCGATACGTCGTAAAGATATTGATATTCATCCAAAAATTGCAGACATTGTTCGAAATATTCTTCTGGGTTGTTGAAATACTTTGGTAATGACATCTTAATTCTGAAAACAAGGAAAAACAACAATTTATAATGTCCCCTAGACCGTATTTCGGCCACGGCGGCCAGTCTCATATTAAACTAGCCAACTGCGTGGGAAATATAATAGGTAGTGCATAAACGTGTGCTCAAACACAAGTGCGCTCTCTATTACATCGCTCTCTATCTCATCGTCCGATGGGACGCCACATGCGACATGACCGGAGAGAGATTGGGCGCAGGAGCAAGGCCTTAATGTGCAAGTTACGTAAACGGGCACGAGGGTGTAACACCGCCAACTTCCTGATTCTAAAATACTGAAAAATCCAATGTCGCTTTTTGTTCGACCCGGGAATCGAACCCGAGATCTCTTGATCGGCAGTCACTTACACCTCAATCAAAATTTTTGTTGCCAATTTTATTGTTATTTATTATTGGTTTGGGCTCGTGGAGCGAATGAGTGAAGAAAGATTGACGCATCAAATTTAATGAGGCTAACGTGTGTGGACATACGTCGATCAGATTGGGGACATCTTGAAAAATGGCAAGGTCCGAAGTACCCGGAACCGGCGAGCATGTATGAACAGAGTAATTAATGTAGAGGAAGCGTGTGAGGTTTGTAAGGATAGATGCAAGTGGCGTTCGGTTGTCTCTGTCTACCCCGACGGGGAAAAGCCGTGACTATATATATGTATGTATGTGTTATTTCGACTTGTGCGTCTGAGTAGCTGCGAGGAGGGAAGCACGGAATAGCATCGATTGCCACTGCTTCGGCTGACAGCCGCCCAGCAAATTAAGGGAATGAGGTTGAAGTTGTGAGCGGGTGCGTGAAACCCACCTTACGCTACTTGTAACGAATTTGAACAAACACATTTTATTTTCTTTTTATTATTTTGGGTCATTTTCAGGGTAAAAATCTAGAATGTCGTACGAAGACAACAACAACAGATTATTACCTCTTTTCGAAGAAGCTGAAGTCAGTTTTTCTGACATGCCTGTGTGTGGGTCTGGTGGTAGTGACCAAGAATTGATAATGTTAGCACAGTATATAAAGACATACAGTAGTTTGACGCCTTTGATCTCGTAGAAAAAGCCGACAACGTCTAGACAACGGTAAGGAGGCTAGGGCTGTCACATGTAAAAAATACCTACTTATTTAAACACTGTCTATTTATTTCAGAAAAATATTACAATTGTTACGCTATATGAATATTATAGTGTAAATCACTTATCTATACATATAAATACATCTTTACACATTAATAAAATTGGAGTGTCTGTTTGTAATTTTAAAAATAACAGCTTTTTACTAAATGTAATGGATGTATACTCGGTACATATACCGAAATGATTTTTTTTGCCATTTTTGTCTGTCTGTCTGTCTGTTTGTTTTCACTAATCTCTGGAACGGCTGGACCGATTTTGACGAGACGTTGAATGGCGGATGGCGTATGATGTACCAAGGAGTAACTTAGGCTACAAATTAACTGGGTACGCGAAGTAGTTCCCTCAGGACGCGGGTGAAACCGTGGGAAACAGCTAGTTTATTATATTACAATAATTAACGATAAATAATTATTATAAATTATTTATCGTGCGGTGATAGATTTGCATACAAAATGTCAGACAGCACCTATTTCATCCCGCAGGTCTCGTGGGAGGCGGTTAAGAATATAAAGCATTTTTCAGAGATCGTTATCGTACAAACCATGTTAAAATAAAGCGATTGACATAGCGGTGGTTTAATTGACGGGTAACCATGGGATCAGCTTGCAGAGCCTATGTTATCGATATGAAATATTTTGCAGAAGTTTTTCGTGCAAAACTTCGTTAAGGTAAAGCAATAGACATCACGGTCATTTCATGGATGGGTGGCCGGGCTATGAGATTCAGAAGAACATGTGTGGAGTTTATAAAAGCGGGCCAAAAATATGGTTATTTTTGAGCTAGGACGCGGCGTTACCAAGATACATAATAATATGTGATAGGTACTTAACTAATATGAAGGTACTAGGTACACATTGCATGAAATTAAAATCACACTTGAATCGAATATTACCTTACAATGCATATTTACTTACGTCTGCCATGTCGTTTACGTACACTGATTACTCATTTATTGTGACTTGGCCAGACATGAGATATTGTAAAAAGTTAGTAGATTAGTAGGAACGTGCACATTATTTTAAGTGGTTATAGGTACATACATTTCAAAATAATATAAATAATTATACTTAATGAAATTTTCTTTTTTGGTATAAGTAAATTGATGAAATCGCAGATTTTTTAAATCCTTATTTATTTATATCTTTAAACAGCATAAAGATTTTCAATGTCTCACAGCACAAGTCGTATGCACCATCTTAATTAATATTCATAAGCAAATAAATAAGTAACGAACAAAAAACAAGCACGTGTCAGCCCCCAAAAACATGTACCTAGTTACGAACTAAGGCGATGTACGTACCTAGGTACCGCTCTTCCCGCGTCTCACCTCTTGCCCCCCGCACGATTGACCCGTCTAGACGCGTTCGTCGAATGAGTGTATGGATTATTAGACTGTGATGTTAGTGAGAGAAGCTTTGAAAGTGAGACAGAGCAGGAGTTGGATGACGAAAAACAGCCTGTAGGATAAGAAGAGAATAATAGAGAAGATAATGGTAGCTATTTATTATAAAAATTGAACAATAAAAAAGAACAAACCGTTGTCTATAATATATGCAACATGACGAATATGATGGGAGTGAATGAAGCAAGAGAGATATGTTAGGATCTTGTATGTAGGTATGTATGTATGGAACATGCTATTTTCGTTTGTAAAAACTACACAAGATCTCAAGATGCATACCTAAGTAATTTTTTATATTACTTTTATGATAAATTAAAAGTTTAATTTTGTGTTTAGGTATTTTAGTCTATTAAAAGAAAAATACTTTTAAGTCGTTCTCATTTTCATATTTTTGACAAAAAGTGATATGTAGCTCAACTAATAAATGTAAGTTACTTACATTTGATAATTTTGTTATTTTCATAAATAAAATAAGACTAATAATTCATTTTTTATTTCATCCTTTATTTTAGATCAAGATAGACTTAAATATCAGTTTATAGGAATTTAAACTTTCGTGGTCACTATAATTACTTTGTACTGTTCCTACGGGATTTAAACCACGTCCCTTTGTTTTGAGTAACCGATATTGCGGCACTGTGCTAAATAGGGAACGCGTCAGCACGATCGATTCCGCGGCGTGCTGACGCGTTCTCTCTCTTTTTCTCGCTCTAATAAATGACGGTCCTAAGTGACAGAAAAGAATAGAAGCATAGGAAAGTGCGATGCGGTGCTGATAGGTGTAGCTCAACCCTAAAGAATCAGAATCGCAATATAAAAATATATCTGTTACTTTAAAAGTCCAAAGTACGGTAAATCTTAAGATTTCCCAGTAAATCTTAAGATTTCCCAGTAAATCCCAAGATTTACCAGCATGAGTTGGTCAATGTCCGAATCTTTAGTAAAAACTAATAAGTTGACAGAGCCATGCTTCGAATCAAATGTTTTTCAGTGGGTAAGCGTTAAGATTTTTGTTTTCGCTAAACATGTGAAATAATAGAAATATTACGTCGACTGCCTCCGTGGTTCAGTGGATAGCGTATGCGACTGCTGATCCGAGGTCCCGGGTTCGATTCCCGGGTCGGGCAAAAGTGTTACTGGGTTTTTCCGAATTCCCAGTAGCAGCACGGAGTCTGGTGATGTGCCCGGTAACGGCAATAAGCTCGCCCCCTATTACGTGGGACCTAAAAATTCATGGCGAAATGTGGGTATAATATTTACACCTCTACCTACCCCTTCGGGGATACAGGCGTGAGTCTATAAATAAAAAATAAAAAAAAGAATATTACGTCGAACATAACATGCATGTTCACTTTGTCTATTTATATGCGGTAGCAGGAAATGGGGAATCCCCTGCTATAAGTTAAACGCGATCCGTTATACGCAGTCTCAATAGAATACTATATTTGTTCAAAGCTAGGAAAATACCGCACAAGCTACACTGTAATTGCAGCCAAAAGAATTGAGCCCCAGTAGGTACATACAACGTAAGCACGACGTCATGCTACATCATTCTCCTTTACCTACTAAAGACACGCCTGCACACAATTGTATACCAACACTTTATTCCTTACTAGCTGTGCCCGCTATCGGTATCGGTATCTTATGTCCTGTTCTTTACACCTGGCTACGTGCATGAAAAGTTACACGATGTTCGCTTGAAAAAACTCATATTTTAATTTTAATGAAGAGATTCCCTTATTTTAGTTGATCTGAGGTATAAGCGCGTTTTACTTGACTCTTGAATTTGTTTTCCCTCAAAATAAATCGCATAATTTGTATCTACCTTTCGCGGTTGAAAGATACATCTTTGATGCTAAGTCAAGGCAGTGGTCAAAACCTATATCGTTCTTTAAGGTCATTTCAAAAGATGTAGGTACACTGCTGGACATAGGCCTCCTTCAAGGTTCTCCACATAAAGCTGCTCTTGAGCAGCCACTATCCATCCGCTTCCCGCGAACCTAAAAAGATGGTCCGTCTACTCAGCGTAGCCGACACTCCAGAACCTTTCTACTGCAACGGCTTACGGCCGTGGGTGGTAATAGCTGTATGCCCTTTCCTCTGCCTCTTTAGCCTGACTATTCGGAGAGCTGTCTTTAAGTTTAAAGAATAAATTTCATTGAAGGCGCGAATTCATTTCAACCAGCATCTATGTTTGGGTGGGTCACCCAAACTCGACAGGAATTTGCACAATTTTGTTATGGATTTTGGTTGATGCGGTTTTTTGACGCTGATAGATTGCTGAAGATCGGGGTAGTTTAAAAATAAAAGCACAATTGTAATGAAAATAATATTTATTAACAGTCTCAACAGTGGATACTCACAAATAAACTATTGTATGTTCGCTACGTTTACGTAGATATATTAGTATAACTGTAACTCTGACATTCTCAAATATATTGGATAACTTTCATAGGAACAATGTCTGTCTTAAAAACTGTTTATATGCTTTTGCATGGAAATCATTGCGGCCAAGAGGTTATAATATACTGGTATAGAAATAACTTCGCTGTTGAGGTAAGGTCCTCAATTTTTAAAAGGCAAAATACAAGCCTCTTTAGAAATTGGTACTAGCAAAGATAAGATACTATAATAATATAATCACAACGATTGCTCTTGGCATACTTCTTCAGAATTGGACATTAAAATTTATGCGACACACGAGCACGTGCACGAGCGAAGTCCTTATAACGGAAAATACGTTAAATGCATACTGTTTAGCATAGTAAAGATCTAATCTTGAGAGTACTTGATTAATAACCATGTAACCATGAAAATTAAGCACACTTCAACAATAAAATAGACTAGTTGCGCTTTCAAAACTAATTATACATAGAGGCCCACAATGCCTGAAATCGACAACAATTTATTGCTGAGGGCCATTGATACTCTCCCAAACCTCATCACCGTCTTTCAGGTCCTTCGAACCCTCACCGATCACACATTTGCCGGACCATTGCGAAATTCCCAAATACTTCTTGCATACTTCTATTAAATCTTCTTTTTTAACAGCTAAAACTCTTTCCCTTTGCGTCTTCCATATATCGTACGATAGTCCATAGAGAAACAGATCAATGCCTTTCATGTATTCGGCAACCGGCTGATCCATTTGCTGTAAGATCGAGAGCTTTGCTTCAAAGAGATTTTGATCGTCGACTAGACCAGCGTTTTTGGACATCCAATCAGTTGTATTATCGAAAACGTCCAAAGTAACTCTTGAGTTAGGATCCCTGTAGGAGTAATAGTTGAAAGCACCGTCCAAACTCATCATAGCTCCACCACCATATGCGCCATTCTGTTCCCTAACAATAGGATGCAAGTACTTTGACGATAAGAATCTGGACAACACTCGAAGTTTCGGGTAATCGGGATCAGTATAAGGTACTGTAGGTATGACTTTCGCGCAGAAATTGACCGGAATGTTCATCGAAATGTGAATACCGCGGTTTTCTTTCGGCATTTCTTGGCAATCGGTCCAGTTGATCCTATTCATGTCTTTGTGGTCTACTCCCTTGCATAACCGATTGCAGAAATGGTCGATACACGGCTGAACATCAGTGTTTGTGTTGCAATAATGGAAAGCTGCCCTTAGATTTGTGCCATTTAAAACTTGATGCGAGATTTGGTCGACTGTTAATTGTATTTTTTCTATTGGCTGGGTCTTCTGGATGTCCTGCATCGTCATTACATGATGTAAACCGGTCAAATTCTCTTTGCATTCATCAACAGATGAGATTAGGGACCTAGCTGCCTGCATTGCGAAGGTATGACCGCTGTCAATGACTCCGTTGCTTAAAGACGAGCAATAATTCGTCAAAAGCATCTTCATTCTCTGGGTATTGGTAAAATCGGGTTTGCCGAAAATCTCACACCAAATGTCAAGCATTTTCGGCAGATTTTCGTCCAAGCAATGACTACTGATAAGCATGCCTTGTTCATACTGACCATGTTGGTCGATATGCTCAGTTATATGAGTGGTAATGCCTAGACCAGAAGTAGTTTTGCTTACGTATTTATCGAAGTCTCTGTAATTGTACGATTTCGTATCGAATTTATTTATAACATAGATGAAGAATGGCAGCAGTTCCCTATGCGCCGCATCTAAGCATTCAGTTCCTACGACACCTTTGAAATATGTCACTCCATTAGTATTTGCTTCACATAGTTGTAAGGGAATGCTTGCTGAAACAGTATGTTTCAATGCTGGAGCAGTCTTGTGTAGACTGATTTCATCAATCTTCAAACACGGAAGTATTTCTAAAGACTCAGTTCTCTTCTGAGCTTTGGAGAGTTCAATCCCTTCTTTGTAAATCTCCTGTTTTTGCACATCAGTCAAAGCTTCAATCTTTGCTTGAAGCGTCTTCGCTTCCGCTTCATTAAACATCTCATCAAATTGATGATCAGGTTTCATAGTCATCACCAATTTGTGATTATTTTTGATAAAATATTTTTCGATAACATCCTTAACGTAACTTGGATTATTCAAATCTGTTTTCAGCTGACCTAGTAGTTTATTGACTTTTAAAGAGTCTAGAATGGGGCCGTTATGGTTCCATAGGGGCATAAGATTAAATAAAAGGCTTAGCCCAAATTTAGGAGTCTGATGCTTTATCGATAATTCAAAACCATGTAGTACACTCTCAATATGCTCTTTCTCAAAGCCTTCTTTGTGTATTTTTTCTAATGTTTGATACACAAGAGACTCCACCATGTCGAATTTTGACGTCGCAATGTCTTTAAGGCCAACAACAAATAAAGTATCTCGTATTTGGTTATCATAACCTGTGAGAGAATTGTAACCACCCGAAATGTTTTTTTCTATCAGACTTTTATAGAATGCTGAGTTTGGTCCTATTATCATGAGCTCAGCTAAAGCCATCATCATGAATGTTTCATAAATCTTTGTAATATCAGCCATAACATAGCCTATAGCAATCTGATTCTGTTTTTCTATTGGAACTCCATACTGATCAACTCTGCATGATATTTCAGTTCGCTTTGGCTTATCCCATCTAGGTTGCGGTGCCACAACAGTGTTCTTAGGATCCAAAAAATCACATTTACTCAAATAAGTTTCATTTAGGAACTTTAGATTGATATCTAAAGGAAAGTTACCATAAGAATATATTTTGGAGTTACTTGGATGATAGTATTTTGAATGAAAAGTTTTCAAATAATCATGAGATAGATTTGGAATGCATATTGGATCTCCTCCTGAGACATAGCCATAAGTACCTGTAGGTAGTATTGTATTAATGAATTTTTGACCAAACAAAGAGCTGGTCTCAGAAAAGGCTCCTTTCATTTCATTGTACACAACTCCCTTAAACGTTAATTCTGACATTGGGTCTTCGATATTAGAATGTTCCAATCTCCAGCCTTCTTGCAAGAAATCTAACCTAGCCAAATTAGGCCTGAAGACTGCATCCAAGTATACTTTTTGGAGATTTCTGTAATCAATCTCATTTTGTGAAGAAAATGGGTAGAATGTGTAATCAGGGCCTGTCAAGGCATTCATGAACGTGGCTAGGGAGCGATTCAGCATTTTGAAGAATGGATCTCTGATTGGATACTTCTCAGAGCCGCATAGAACTGTATGTTCTAGGATATGTGGTGTGCCCATGGAATCTAAAGGTGTTGTACGGAATCCTACAGAAAATACATTGTTAGAATCGTCTCTATCTAAATGCAAATACTCTGTCTTTGTCTTTTCGTGTACTAATAAATAAGCAGTCATATTATACTCCTTTATATGCTCGACTTCCTTGCACTGGAATCCGTGAAGTGTTTTGCCTCTTTGAACAATTTTAGCTGGCGACTCTTTCTTTTTTAATATTCCGCTGCTGTAGTTGTGAGCCGACAGCCGGTAGTTCAGACCAGCGGTTGCACATTTACGCATTCTTGAATACATCTTTGCACTGTTTTTTTCACTTCCCGAATAAAATCTGCAATTCACACACACCACTCACTATTAAGAGATAAATACGTAAAAGCTACAGTAGATTATGTAATTGGCAATATATTTATAAGCCTGCCTTAAAATCGCGGTTGAACACAATTTTTAAAGGAACAAATCGCAAAAACAATTGAAAAATGATGCAATATTATACTTACAATAAATCACAGTTGGGTAGAGAGTTATGTCTTTCTTAAATGCTTAATACTCTGTAAAAGCTTTCTTATACTTTTTAAGGTTTCGTGATTCGATTTTACGACATTATTTTATAAATTAAAATCAAGATCGACACAGCATAACCTCGATAGCCATTTGCTATCGGCAATTATGACATTTATTAGCCATTATTGCCGCACTATAAAACTAATTTAAAAATCATTACACACAATAATATTTAATATGAAAACGGTGAGGTCTATCTAGTGTGATTGATTATTTGTATATTCTAATTATTATATCTTATGTATGTATTATAATTGAAACATGCTCCTAATATTTGTAAAATAAATAAACATGTAAAATATAGTCTAGCACTGGCAACTCAGAGGTATTAACGTTTTGTAATCAATTTTGATTTAATAATTATTTTGGTGATTATGTATCTAACTTTATATTTTTTGAGTAATATATAATCAATTTATAATAAACACATCCTAATGTTATTATAAACATCAATCAATATAATTTTCAGATCAAGAAAAAAGATGAAAACTGGTTTCTGTCCGAGATCAAAACGCAATTTGTCATAACGCTGTTGACAATTTTGACACCTCATTCTTTTAAAAACACGTGTTTACGTGTCTGGAGCTCATACTGAGCTCTTTTTATTTATAAGTGAAATAAAATTAACAAACATGAGTTTATATAACTTTAAGAAGATCGCTGTGGTCCCCACGGCCAAAGTAAGTAATTTATATAAACACAGAAATATTTATTTTCTATAATTTGACGTAAATGTGTAATCACGCGTTATAACCTCAATATTTACGCATATTTTTTACATTTCAGGACTTCATAGACATAATTTTGTCTAAAACACAAAGGAAAACACCTACAGTAGTACACAAACATTACAAAATATCGAGGATTCGTGGGTTTTATATGAGAAAAGTGAAATTTACGCAACAGAATTTCCACGACCGTCTATCTAGGATTATACAGGTATGAGTGATAACTTATCAGATCTAAATAACTAAATATTACTTATAAATATACTTCTTCGGTTATTAACATACCAGATATTGTATAAGATTCAAGATCAAATGTATGTAGCGAAGTTGTGTTTCCTACTTTGCCTAGGAAATGTGTTACTTCAGTCTGTACTACAATTAAAATGCTTATAATAATAATTTAGTTATTGTGGAGATAAGCATTGTAAGGGAAATATAAATAAATAAACATTGCATGCATTGTTTCATATATTGTGCAATTCTTTTTCATAGTTCAATATTGGAGTGTAATCATAGTGCCTAGTACATATAATTATGTAAGTTTGTTATAGTAACTATGTAACAATTTTGTAAGTAGCGGTTTAAGTAGCACTAAATATAAGATTTTAGTATTCCTAGTCTAGTTATAGACTTAGCCGAGTTAAACATGTAAATGCATAGAGAATATTATATTACTTATTAGACTAAAGCAAAACATTTTTCAGTAATATTAATTGGTACACATATTCATAAAATCAGAATAACAGCTCCCTCTAATCTTATATATAAAGCTGAAGAGTTTGTTTGGTTGAACGCGCTAATCTCAGGAACTACTGGTCCGATTTGAAAAATTCTTTGAGTGTTAGATAGCCAATTTATCGAGGAAGGCTAACATCACGCTTTGAGCGAAGGGAGACAAGCAGTAGCCTTAAATAACGTGGGTGTAACTGCGGGCATCCTCTAGTTGTTTTTGAAAGGTCAACATCCAGGACTAAGTCTTGCTTTAATTTTAGTTCTTGTTTTGTTATAAGACCTTATTAGTCTATCTCTATGACTATGTCACCATTTACTGCATCTAAATTAATATAAAACCATTTTTGCTTGCAGGAATTTCCAAAATTAGATGATGTGCATCCATTCTATGCAGATCTTATGAATGTATTGTATGATAAGGATCATTACAAACTGGGCCTTGGACAGCTGAATACCGCTAGACATCTGATTGATACGTAAGTATAGTCAAAGAGCTCAGATATTTACATAGAGGCACATTTTCTATGGGCACTCTGAGGACAAACTTTCTGTGACCCAACATCGTTTGTTGTGGCGGTGTGGCAGTCACACTGTAGCAGCTGTCTCTATGCGAGCAAGAGAGACAAATGCTCCTCTTGTGTTTCTTAAAAAACAAGAGCAAGAGAGACAGGGAACGACGCCAGCGCGCCAACTACGAGCTAAACTACACTAAGCCATCTCTATTTTTATATACCATTTATTTATAAAATTTTCAGCAGTGTTTAAAATAAGCAAATCATAGGGTATTTTACGTAATTATTGATGATCATGCATCTTTTTCGTGTCCACTCTTACCTCTCTTTATTTTATTTGTATCACACTAGCATTGTCAGTCAATAGGAGAACTTGGCCTACTACACCACACTAGCCAAACTGGTTGGTAAACGGTTTGAGGTTGAGTTCTCCATCTCTGCTTAAGGATACTATTTGCAATATCATGTATTATAATATTCTTCCACATTCATGCAACACCATCCAGTCCCAAACTGAGCAGAGCTTGTACTATGGTATAGACAATGCATAAATATACATATTATATCCTTGTTTTTTCACATCCATGTTCACGCAAACAAATGTTTTACTTGAGCGGGAATCGAACCCGCGACCTTCGGCGTAGCAGTCGCTTACACTCCCGCTTCGCCAACCGGTCGTCAACTTCAACTTTCAACAATCCTTAGTCACCTATTACAAGGCACATGAAAAAAAATTTGGTAATGATACATCCTTCAATTAAAAGTATGTAAAGTCACTTGTGACAAAGGATTTATTCCTATAGCCGGAGTGGTATATTAAACTACACATTTCCTTCCTCCGCAGCGTAGCTAAAGACTACGTGCGTCTGCTGAAGTACGGAGACTCTTTATACCGATGCAAGCAGCTGAAGCGTGCGGCGCTCGGTCGCATGGCCACCATCATGAAGAGACAGGCGGCCAACCTCACGTATCTGGAACAGGTAGGATTCTAATCATATTCATCAACACGTCAGAAGACTTCCACTGCAAGACTTTTTTTTATCTTTATTCATTTATTAAGGGGTTTTCACTGCGAGACTTATGATCTAGTTAGTTGTACGGGCTGTTTTGTAAGTAATCGGACGGATTTAAGATGGTATTCAGTAGTTTTATAAATAAGTATCTATTAATATACGCAACTCATGAAAAGCCTTTTAATTCTTATGTCAAAATACATGTAAAGAATGCCTCCCACAGTGCGATCTGCTTGACAAAAACAAGACTGATTGTCAAGATTCCCCACAAACCCGGGCGAGACGCATTTGCGCAATTCATCCGCGACCCGTGCGCGTGCGCGAAAATCTCCTTCACATTATCAACAAAAGGATTCGCTACTTTCTAGACTGGAAAATACCACAGGAACAGGCTGGCTTCGTCAAGGGCAAAGGGACGCGGGAACAAATTTTAAATGTCCGACAGTTAATTGAAAAGTCCTACGAATTTAATAGACCTATAATTCTTTGTTTCATTGAGTTATGAATTATGACGTCCCGCAAATTTGAACCGGCCAATTAGAATGCATTTTTGTAGCCCCCCTTCGCCCCGCATACCTCACCGCTTTGACAGAATTGTTTGTTTGTAGAAATGAAAACATTAGGTGTCTAGTAGGCTGGGTTGTCGTTGGTCGTTCACCTCATGACTGAGGGCCGTGATTCCCCTGCTGGCATGCAACTATTTGCTTTACGATGTTTCGCCATTTTTGGCTGTCCTTGGCGTCATGGAGAGTGTCGTGCAGTTTGGTGATGGCGGCTATGTGGACCTGCTCACACCATCTTATGGGACTACGTCCTCTTGGACGCTTACCGTCAACTTTACCAGTCACAATAAGTTGTTCCAAGTTGTCATCTTTTTTCCGGGCAATATGGCCAAAACATTCCAAAATCCGCCGCAGGCGAATGGTAGAAAGCCTTGTTTTGATGCCCAGTACCCAAAGGATGGATTCATTGGTTCGGAAAACCACGAAATCTGAAGCATTTTTCTCCAACACCGCATTTCAAAGGCGTCAATGCGATTGCGATCGGCTTTCTTCAACGTCCAAGTCGCCGATCCGTAGCCAAAGATGGAGAATACTAGGGAGTACTCATAACTAGGCAACTTCATCTTTGTCTTTCGAGAAATGTTACGATCCCTCCATATCCTCAGTAATTGAGACATTGCGTTTTTGGCCATGCCGATGCGCCTTCTAAACTCATTTTCACATGAGCTGGTGTTGCTAATGTTGGTGCCCAGATAAATGAAATCGTTCACCCAATCGAGCGACAAGGCGCGGGCGTCATTTGGAGAGAGTTGGCGCGGTCCACTACTATCAGTTTTGTTCTGGAATGGTTTATCTTGAGACCCAGTTCCAGGCCGATGCCGTCCATTCTATCTAGAAGGTTTACCATTTCAGCTTCGCTTGCAGCCACAAGTGTTGTATCGTCTGCGTATCTGAGATTCGTAATACGAGTGCCGCCTATAATGACCCTCCCAGTTTTCCAGCATTTTTCTGATAATGTATTCTCCCTTTAAATTGGGGACAAGATGCAAACTTGTCTTACTCCCTTTCCAAGCTTAAAAGGCCCTGATGTTACCCTGTCCACCTTCACCACACCCTGGCTATTCTGATAAAGCGATTAGATCAGAGCAACTAGATGATCAGGTACCCCAAGTTCTTCCAAAACCTTCCACAGGGCTGACCAGATGACATTGTCAAAGGCTTTGCTGGGATTGGTCTTATGTAAGACGTATAAGTCTAACTTGTCAGAAAGTTTTCGCCTTACGTCTACCGTCTAGTAGGCTGGGTTGTCGTTGTGATCGACTCAAGGAGGGAGGATATATATTTTAATTAGTTTTATTTCATCAGTGACTGACATCAGTCAAAATGCATCCAATGACGAATGTGTTTTTTATTCCAGGTCCGTCAACATTTGGCTCGTCTGCCATCTATCGATCCATACACGCGCACCATCATCATCTGCGGGTTCCCTAATGTCGGCAAATCCAGCTTTATTAACAAGGTGAGATTAATTTTTTACTATTCCAAAGATATAAGATGTAGTGACAAGCATCGAGAAAGGTATGTTAAGATGGTTTGGGCACGTGGCGAGGATGGATGACGAAAGACTGACCAAGCAGATATATAAGTCAAGTGTGGAAGGGACAGGACGAAGGGGAAGACCTAGGCGGACGTTCTCTGACCAGATTGGAGACATCCTAAAAACAGGACAGGTGAGAAGTACCCTGAACAGAAGAGCATGCATGAGGAATCTGATGGGAGTGAATGAAGCAAGAGAGATATGTCAGGATCGTTGCAAATGGCGTTCCGTAGTCTCTGCCTACCCCTCCGGGAAACAGGCGTGAGTCTATGTATGTATGTATTCCAAATATTTTTTTTCTCTATTTTAGTTTTTTTTTATATACTTATTTTAAAAGCTTTCGAAGACAGAGAACACATATACTCGGAATTTGTTTATGGCAAAGTCTTTACCCGTGTGGGAATTGAACGAACGACATGCGATGCACTGACAGTTACGTGGCGCCCACTTAAACCACTTCGCATTCATGTTACTGAAAACATTCAGTTAGATGTAATCTTGATGGCGGATCGCAACCGGCCAAACTATATGTAGAGACTAGACTAGACTAGACTTTTAAATAATTAAAATTTTTGTTCATCATCATCATTATCATACTAGCTGAAAGACGTCCACTGCTGGACATAAACACATCCGCTGCCCGTATAGTCTTATACAAAAATATATACTTACACATATTTTAAGAACTCGCCATTACTATAAAAAAATGTATTTTATACAGGTGCCACAAGACCCAGCACCAAGCTAGAGTACTCGTTTTGGACATCATGTTTTGACAATATAAATATTTTATATTACAGATAACCCGAGCTGACGTAGAAGTCCAGCCATACGCGTTCACAACTAAGAGTTTATATGTGGGACACACTGACTACAAGTATTTGAGGTGGCAGGTATGATAATTAATTGTAATTCATTTTTATTTATATACATTCCCATGTTTATAAAGCCTTTTTTTTTTTTTTTTTTTTGGTATCGGGTTGGAAAATCCTCATGGAGTCCCTCCGCCCCGGGGGGGAAGGACGAAGGGGACTGTCAGACTCTTACTGACTAAAAACCAACCCGTGCTCCTCATGTACCCATGTGTCGGAGGGTAGGGTTTCACCAAAGCATTCCTCGCTACCCCCCGACGGGTATTGGCCCGCCAGATGGTCAGGCGGGCCCCGAACGAAACCCCCTTGGCGGCGGATGAAGGTGTTGGGCTCCGCCGCCAAAACACCCAGCGGCGGCAGAGGGTAGGGAGGACGGCAACACAACACCGCATCTCCTCTTCCTCTGCGGCCCCACCGCGACGCAACGATGGTGCGCCCCCATTTGGTCGCGGGAGATAGGGCGCGCGGCAACGCAACACCCACACGCCTCTCCTCCCGCGACCGCACCCGACTGCGGGGGACAGACAGAACTGTCCCCCGCACCCGCACCATAGGACGCATCCTACGCAGGCCTCTACCAAGCCCACGTGGAGCGTCCTCTCCCGGGATCCCGCTTAGCTTCACCGTGGGTGGCTTCTAACCCACGGTTACTGAGCCCCCCCACCACGACAAGGTGGAGATCCCACGGGGGGGATGTTTATAAAGCCTAACTATCATCATCCTTATAGCGTTATCCCAGTCTCAACCCAGGGTCTGCTTTCTAGTCTAACCGGATTTGGCGGAATATTAGCTTTTCTACGGAGCGACTGCCTGTCTGACTTCCGCAACCCGAAGGGATAGCGATATTCCATGGTATAAACTAGTGTCAGTTTATTTAGAAGGTACTGACGCCCTGTAACGACTGTCAAAGATCTTCATGACAACCGGGACCGACGGCTTAACGTTCTCTCCGAGGCACGGGACAAGCGATAATTAACAATTTAATACGCACATAACTCCGAAAAGTCAGTGGTGCGCGCCGTGGATTCGAACCCGATACTCTCTGCATGGCAGTCCGTTGGTATCTCCACTAGGCTTTCGCTTTATAAAGCCTAACTAATAATTGTTTACTCCAGGTGATAGACACGCCCGGTATCCTGGACCACCCGCTGGAGGAGCGCAACGTGATCGAGATGCAGGCGGTGACCGCACTCGCACATCTCAGGGCCGCCGTGCTGTACTTCGTGGACCCCTCCGAGCAGTGCGGACACAGCATCGAGGAACAGGTCACTACATTACTACTTAAACAATACAGAAAATCGGATGTATAAAAATCTCGTCACAGTGATGGTTATCAAACGACCTAACTTCATCTTTTCTGCTTCCGTTCTAAACGCCATCTATCATCTTGAGCGTGTTTTATGATTTCTTGATTTTGAATAAACTACTGTTCTTAGGGCCTCTTGTCTATATGATTCACAGTATGCTATCACATTATTGTGACACTTAAGCTGGGCTGACATTAAATATCAAACTAGAGGATGACCGCTGCATACATTTTATTTGAATAGGCTTGGGTCCACTAAGAATAAATCGGTTTGATTGTAGTATCTATAGATTCATTATGATTTTAAGATGTCAATAAAGCAATAAAAATTATTTATTATAAAAAGGTAAGATTAATGTTATTTTTAGGATTGTGAAACTAAAAATAATATATTTATTCTTGTGACAGTGAACACCAATCAGAGAGCATTACGTTAAACAGTACGTCCGCCATTCATGCTGTTGACGTTTTAGTAGTAAATACAACTAAAACGTCAAACTTTCTACCTGTCAAATCGAATATAACAAATAAAAGTGGGTACATCAGACCAGACTTCATTCACGGTTTGTTTTGTTTTGCACTTTGTGATATCGCTCAACCGCCATGATGGTTTACAGCGTGTTAGTGTCAAATTCAAAAAGGTTTTAAAAAAGCCGTAATTAGTAATGTTGTTGAACGATTTTTGAAGAAAAAATTAGGTATTTCAGTTTAACATCTAATAAAGGAGCGAATCAATTGCTAATTACATTTTAGGACACAAGCCTATTTAACTGTTTCTGTCTGATCCCGTGGGAGTTTTGAGAAACCCCTTCTTAGTGCATCCCCATGCCCTCTAAAGGACATAAATGCCAAATTTTAGCTACTTGCACCCAATTGTTTTAACTGCGTATTGTCTGTCAGCAAGTCAGGACGCAAAAATTTGATATATACAGATGTTGTTTTTTTATTTTTATTTATAGTCTTACGCCTGTATCCCCGAAGGGGTAGGCAGAGGTGTAAATATTACACCCACATTTCGCCATGAATATTTAGGTCCCATGTAATAGGGGGCGAGCCTACTGCCGTTACCAGGCACATCACCAGTCTCCGTGCTGCTACTGAGTATTCGGAAAAACCTAGTAACACTTTTGCCCGACCGGGGAATCGGAACCGGGACCTCCGATCAGCAGTCGCATACGCTATCCACTGGACCACCGAGGCAGTCAGGAACAGATGTTGTATGTTTAGACATTTGAATGGTTGTTGCTCAACTATCTTTCTATTTAAATGTTAGGCCCGATCGAAGCTGACTTTAAGTCTATATACTTGTAGTCAGTCAAACCGCGGCCGATAGTATATTGTAACATAAGGTCGCGCGCTTTACTTACTGTGTAACGACGCGCATTACCCATGTTACATACAAATTTATACAGTTAATTGAATCAGAGGCCCTAGCCAAACGGCATTCGCTCTGATATCTACTTTCGCTAACGCTTGGTTGCCATGGTAACATAAGGAATTCCCATGGAATTCCTTCTTCGTTTACCACGTGATATAACGAAGGCTTATGTCACTTCCATACATTTTTGCACTTAGCGATTAGCGATATCGTTAATCGACTGCCATTTGGCTAAGGGGGCAGGCGTTACTTACATGGCGGTACTCCAGTGTATACTAATGGAAGAAAAGTGGAACCCATCATTCACCTTCGGATTAACCACCCGAACTGTTGCAATATGCATGTCAGGTAGTTTCCTAGAATACTGCAGTAGGCATGAGACCGATATATCAAAACGAATCTGAAATCCGTTTGCAGTCAGAAATCGTATCGTATCGATATTCCAATATGAGAAAACTGATTTTAGAAAACGCAAAACAATACCACGATAACGCTAACAATCTAATCCGAACTAAACTGTGCAAGCGCAACCAAACTACAAAGTAAATCTAAAGCTTACGCTCTCTTTCACTCTACCAAACGATTAGTTAGAATGAGAGAGAGCGAATTTCATTTCTTTTTCTTACTAATTTAGTGATCCGTTGAAAGAGCGAAAGAGATGAAGCGAATTGTCGCCAAGCAAGCGAATCATTTTGGATTTTGGTGGTTTTATGCATTGCAGATTGAATAAAAAAAATAAAACTAAACATCGAGGCGATAATATTTAATACAGATTGCAACTATTTAATGTTTATTTTGAAAATTGCAAATAGTCATTAGGAATTTATGTTTGGAGAGTTTTATTTGACTTGATTGGTCTCATGCCTAAAATACAATAAGATTTCGATTATTTGCGTTTGTCGTACGCTACACTCCAACATCCGCTAATGAAATCGATTTCTATACCTAATCGGTTTTTGAAATCGATTTGAAAATCTGAAGCCGGATTTTTATCGGTTTACGTAAAAATCCGAAAACGTCCATGCCTACCCTGCAGATTACATACAGCGGATTTCGGGAATGCCTATGATCAATACTTGTACATAATATGCACAACTACAATTATTCAAGGTTTACAGTTTTAGTAAGATTTTAGTTCTTATTCCTTACGTCATAAGAGAGGTACAATCTACCTCTGGATAGGCCTTATCTTCCAGATAAATAAATAAAATAATCAAAATTTTATGTGTTATCTGACAAATTAATTTAACAGGAACATAGACATGGTCCGTGTGTAAGAGAAGGAAAACTTGATACAAACCCTATACCCATCCGTTTGGCCAGCGTGGTATAGTAGGCCAATTCATCCTTTCAAAGGAGAGGCCTAGTCCAGCAGTGGACTGTCAAAGGCTGATGATGATAGACAGTAGTAAAACTGGCTATAACAATCATTGGAGAGGAATTGGAATTGGTAACTAGTTTTCCTTCTCTTACAGTGCTGTTCTCTGCATAATATGCTGCCTCTGTCGGCTCTTACGACACCCATGGGATGATATGGGGTGGTGACATGCCGTATTCTTAATCCGTCACCACACGGATGCTATAACATTACTGTTGCTATAACAATAATGTTATCTAAACCTCTACATAATTCATTTTCCAGATATCCCTATTCGAGAGTATAAAGCCGCTGTTCAGCAACAAGCCGTTGATAGTGGTTCTAAATAAAATGGACGTCGTCAAACCCGAAGACTTGACTCCCAACAAGAAACAACTCATTGATAAACTAATGGAGAACTGTTCTAAAGGAAACCTTGTCAAGTAAGTTGCGTCCTTAATCATATCTATTTTATATGGTACTAGATGAGTGCGCGGTTACACTCGCGTTATTTAAGGCTACTGCTCCGCTCCCGTGGCTTATAGCGTGATGTTATATAGCCTTCCTCGATAAATGTGCTAGCTAACACTGAAAGAATTTTTTAAATCGGACCTATAGTTCCTGAAGGTACGTTTCCATGTTTGCCAAGGCTCGACAAGCATCCCCAAGCCCCAAGCGTCCACAAATCTCGCTTGGCATTTGGAAGTCATTTACACGCTTGTGAATGCGTCAGTGTGCTACGTACATCCAAGCATGGCGGACACCGAACTTGTATCGGCTATTACGTTTGTTTTAACCTATTTTTATTTGAAGCTAGATGTGCCCGCGGTTACACCCGCGTTATTTAGCTACTACTCTGCTCCCGTGGCTTATAGCGTGATGTTATATATCCTATAGCCTTCCTCGATGAATGGGCTATCTAACATCGAAAGAATTTTTCAAATCGGTCCAGTAGTTTTTGAGATTAGCGCGTTCAACTAAACAATCTCTTCCACTTTATATATTAGTATAAGATTAGATACAAGTAAAGCAAAAGAAAGGAACAAACAAGCAAAAGAAGTTCGACCAGCCACTCATTTTGAGACAGAACTAGACGTGCGTTCGTTTCGAGTTCACAGCGGCTACTAAGCACGCGCCAACGTGTGAACGCGTCGCAAGCGCTTGCCGCAAGCGCCCTTTGATCTGTGTCCAAAAACCGACACTAGACCGGATCCTGTACAAGCGTCCACAAGCTCACGCAAGCCAAGCCAAACGCCCAGGCCCTCTTTACACGCTTGTGCTTGTGGACGCTTGGCAAGGCCGGGTTGGCAGACTTCACATGTCTTTCGAGAACATTATGGAGAACTCTCAGACATGTAGGTTTCCTCACGATGTTTTCCTTCACCGATTAGCAAGCGATTAACAATTTAATACGTACTTAACTCCGAAAAATCTTTGATGCGTGCTGTGGATTCGAACCCGGACCCTCTGCGTAGCAGTCTGTCGGTCTCTCCACTAGGCTATCGCTGCTTACTGCTGCTGCTTACACTTAAACAACGAACAATACGCAACAGTCTAGATACAGTTAATTTATGTCAATATTCTGTCTGTTGCCTTGTAAAAAAAGTAAATAAAATACTGCAACTTCAGTAAATATGCCACTAATCAACCAATCTCTTGTTCACAGCGCGGACCCGAACTCGGACCTCTCCATAGTGCCAGTGATGCGCATGTCCACTATAACAGAGGAAGGAGTGCAGGAGGTGAAGATCGAGGCCTGCGAGAGGCTGCTGTCGCACAGGGTCACTGAGAAGATGAGGACCAAGAAGGTATGTACCTCTGGAAGAACAATTAGACCAGTGGCAGGCCGGGCGCACTTCGCATGTTAGGTACAAAGTTACGCGTACCTCGGCCGACCATGTCGACATGGTTGGATTTGGTAGGTTGCCGCGCGCCGCTCACAGTAGACGTCACGCAACGAGTGCGACCGAAACGTATGAACCACGCGCCGTGTTCATACACTGTTCAAATTATATACTTAAACGCCTTTAACAACAAAAATGTATCATCACAAGTCTAATGCAAAGTATTGCTCATTTAACGGATGTGTGTCGAAAGCAACTTGAAAATTTGATTTTATTTATATTACGAGAGCAACTTGAAAATTTGATATTTTGTTTGTTGAGATATCTCAACGATTATGGTGTCAAATTAAAGATCTAGTTCAAAAACTATTTTATCTGTTTGAATAATGTAAATCGGTCCACGCGTTTAGGAAATAACTAAGAATCACTATAGTAAAAATGTAAACAACCGAATTTTTGTGGTTTTTGTTTGACGAGCTCAAATAATGGGATAGGATACTTATGGGATAATTATTTTTTATTAGGTACGTAGTCAAGTAGGTAGATAAACGATGAATAAATATTATAGTAGAAGCGGCAAGTCAACAACCCTAGCGCGCCACTCCGCGCCAGACAGCGACAGCGTTATGTGTTAGAAAAGAACGGGAATGGTTAGGTGAATATCGCATTAGGCACTGAGTGCTTATGCGAGCTGAATTGCACTTTGTTGCTTAGTAGCAAGAGTCGCCATTTCAATAAATTGGTTTGACAAGTGAATCTTCTGTACGTTAGTACTCTCTTTATTCTGTGCCAGTGGTTCCAAATCTAGGGAGAATTACCCACGCAGGGGTCACTCGGCAGTGGGTTGACATTAAAATATCTTGACATAATTTAAACCATAGATTAAAGCATATCTCTGGTTTTCGAAAGTTTATATATATATATAAGACCAGTAGTCTTAATAAGACTACCATGATTCTCAAATTAGGCCTGATCGAAGCTGACTGCAGTTCTATACTACTAGTCAGTCAAACCGCGGCCGATAGTATATTGCAACATAAGGTCGCGCGCTTTACTTGTCATGTAACGACGCGCATTACCCATGTTACATACAAATGAATACTACTAAAACACAAGCTTTTAGCCGACCGCAGACCGCAACTGCAATCGACATGACGCCGCGACACTACTCGTTCTTATGTATTTCTATATACACGTTGTCAAAAGACCAATGACCAAGCCGAAGTCTACTCGTTTTGCACGTGAAACCAAATTATATTAAGCAAAAATATTACCTGGGAAAATATAAATAAAGTAGGCTTTCAAAAGTAGACATCTTATAAGCCGCAATGTAGGCGCGCGTAATGCTCGAGATCCAATCCATGGGTGCTTAGGACATTTATAGGACAATTTGCGCGAGAAATACATCAATTTTACAATCATTAGAAAAAAATGATGGTGACTTTAAGCCTCAATATCTCCTAAAGCGGTCATTTAAATGCTGGTGTGCCCCAGGGATCCGTCTTATCGCCCACACTTTTTCTTCTGCATATCAATGATATGCTCACTTTTGGGAGCATACATTGCTATGCAGATGACAGTACCGTGCATGGGCGGTATCTCGGCCATCCTGCGGCTAAGCAGGCCGACATTGAGGAAAATAGGCGAAAACTTGTCGCTGAGCTTGACCAGGTTTTGAACAGCATCTCGAATTGGGGTGCTGAAAACATGGTCAAGTTCAACGCCAAGAAGACACAGGTGTGCGCATTTTCAGCAAAGTTATCTCCATTCCTTCCCCAACCTTTTCTTCTGGACACTCCACTACCGATACAGGACAGTCTAAATATACTTGGTATGGACATACGCCTCAATCTCAACCAGAGAAACTACATCGAGGGTGTCATTAAATCGGCATCTCGAAAACTCGGAGTCCTGATCAGAGTGAGGAGGTTTTTCACGCCGGAGTAGCTGTGTCTATTATACAAGACTCAGGTTCGCTCCTGCATGGAATACTGCTCTCATCTCTGGAACGGCTCCGCTCAGTACCTGCTAGATGCCCTTGATAGGTTGCAGCGACGTGCTGTCCGTATCATAGGTGACCTTGAGGCTACTAATACCCTTGAATCTCTGCAATTACGCAGGGACGTAGCCTCAATGGCTGTCTTTTACCGTTTGTATCATGGTGAGTGTTCAGAAGAACTCTTTCAACTCATCCCACCCTCTCCTTTCTTATCCTGAACAACACGTGCCGGGTAAAAGTGCCACGCTTACACAGTTGAGCAGATACCGTCACGTACGAAAAGGTTCTGTACATCTTATCTTTTGCCGTACCATAAAGATGTGGAACTCACTGCCACCTCACGTGTTTCCTTCCTCCCTTGATCCTGGGTCCTTTAAGCGGGGCGTGAAAAAGCATCTCTCAAGGCCGTCAAAGTGAGGGCCGTCATGTCACATTGCCTAACCAGCAATTGGGGATGATGGCATTCCCAATAGGACTTCACTGTCAGCTTACCATCAGACAGCGTGAAGTCATTTTGATAGGTTCTTTTTAATAAAAAAAAAAACCCAGGTATGGTGCCGAGGTTATTAATTATGTTCTTAATGATTGTTACAATATTGGATTTTCGTTAAGGGTCTATTTATACCATGTATATTGAAAACAATTGTGAGTCTTTTCTCATTAATATATTATCATATCATCTTAGTTTCTGTTCACATCTCACTATAGCTAAGAGTATTACTTTGACAACTACTTTACTATTTTTCAATTCCCCAGGTGGAAGGCATCCTAAACCGTCTCCACATCGCGGTTCCCTCCCCAAGAGACAACAAGGCCCGTCCCCCGGTGATCCCGCCGTCGGTCGCTCTCAAGAAACAGCAGCAGGCAGACAAACAGGCGAGGAAGAGGAAGCTGGAGAGGGAGATAGAGTTGGAAGAGGGAGATGACTACGTTCTCGGTAATTTTCTTTTGTATTTTTGAACTAACTTTGGCAGATCCTTTTTTGTTGGAAGATAGCAAGGTTAGTATGTTTTTCATCTACCAATATACCTTCTGTGATCATCATCATCCCTGTATATGTACCTTCCCACTGCTTGAGCACTGGTGCAGTAATACCTCACTATGTGCTTGATAGAACAATGTTCTATTGCTTCATCTACCAAAATACCTACTGTGATCATCATCACGGCACGAGCCTCATACACGGGCTGGCAGACTTGACATGTCTTTCGAGAACATTATTCCTCACTTCCTCACGATGTTTTACTTCACTGATAAGCAAGCTATAATTAACAATTTAAAACATTTACTTCGAAAAGTCAGTGGTGCGCGCCGTGGATTTGAACTCAACACCTTCTGCGTAGCAGTCTGTCGCTCTCTCCACTCGGCTATCGCTGCTTACATTTTAAAAAATACGTCTGTTGTGATCGGTTTTGTAGTGATTAATGATAAAGTACGTAGTTAAAAGAAATTGTAGATTGTCTATCAATATATCTTTCTATTTGAATGTTGGGCCCGATCGAAGCTGACTCTAGTTCTATATACTTATAGTCAGTCAAACCGCGGCCAATAGTATATTGTAACATAAGGTTGCGCGCTTTACTTAACATGTAACGACGCGCATTACCCATGTTACATACAATCTGTCTTACATAAAAAAATCTCGTTGAGTAGTACTTACCCACCTCTCAGCTGAGTAGCTCTCAAGCATTTAATCAATACTCAAATTATCTTTACTTATAAACGTTGTTTAGCTGTTGTTCAGCTGAGTAACTGATAAAGAACGATACACATAAGAGCGCCACAGATTATAGGCAAAATAGTCGAGTAAATAACGCAATTGAACGAATACGGTTGGCTTTTTTCTATCTATGAGAAGAATATCGTTGCTATGACAACATAAAGGCTGGTGAACAATTTTGGGTATTTTTTTATGCACTACGAGAAATTTTGTGACTGTCCTTAGAGGACCTCGGCTATTATATCGATAGGTCTGGCTGAAGAGTATCCCCCAGTAGGACCCCTACCAACACTTTGATGAAATTTTCACCTACTAGATGGTCGAAAAAGCATCATATAATTTGGGCACAGCACCATGTTTAAATTGAAGTACAAGAGCAAGAAGCTCTAGCTCTCGCTTCAAGTTAAAAAAATATAACTAAATTGCAGTGCACAGAACATCTTCACAATTTTTTTGTATACATATAGTAATTCTCTACACAATCTCTACAGAATCTGTATGTCAGTGTGTGCATCTATTTTTTTTTTTTTTTTTTACGTTACAGACTTGCAGAAGAACTACGCGGAGATCCCAGAGGAGGAGCGCCACGACCCGATCCCGGAGTTCTGGGAGGGACACAACATCGCGGACTATATCGACCCCGATATATTCGACGTGAGTACACAATAACCACACTTATAAACGTGAAAAGATTAATATTAGTGTCTGAACTGCCTCGTTGGTCCCGCGGCATACATGTGCGCGTGGGATTGGGAGGTCTCGGGTTCGATTCCCGGGTCGAGCAAAGTGTTATTGGGTTTTTCCGTTACGAAATTCTCAGTAGCAGCACGGAGTCTGGTAATGTGCCCGGTAAGGCAATAGGCTCGCCCCCTATTACCTGGGACCTAAAAGTTCCTGGCGAGATGTGGGTGTAATATTTCACCTCTGCTTACCCCTTCGGGGATACAGGCGTGAGTCTATAAATAAAAAATAAAATAGTGTCTGAACACACTACGCCGAAGTTACGCGACCGAAGTTCGGCATGATTACGCCTGCAATGCTATTTGAATTACTGACACATTATACCCAAATTACGTTGCGTTATAGGATACAGCGTAACTTCGGTCGGGCTTAAGTTAGGCCAACATTTCTTGTAGTAGCGCACAAGCGTAGTTAGTAGCACGAGCGCAAGTTCGGCACTTATGGTGTTTCATATCAGCCGAATACGTCGGAACATAATATCGGCTGCGGCACTTCGGTCGCGTAACTTAGGCATAGTGTGTTAGACACTTACGCGGTAGCTTTATTCCAAAACGAGTGAAGGCTTGCGTCAAATCGGTTCCATACCTATACATATAAAATTCTCGTGTCACAGTGTTAGTTGCCATACTCCTCCGAAAGGGCTCGACGATTTGTGTGACATTTTATTTGTATATCTGAGAATCGGTCGTAATCTACATTTCAAACTCCTAAGTCATAAGGATGGTCTAGCTCAAAGTTATTTTTTACTAGAGGACACCAGCAGCTACGCCTGCACTTTTTTTGATTTATCTGTTTTGACCGATCCCGTGGGTATTTCGAGAAATCCCTTAGTGCACCCCTACGGTCCCCAAGGAACATACATACCTAATTTCAGCTTCCTGCACCCAATATTT
Source organism: Euclidia mi (assembly GCA_944739405.2). NCBI lineage: Eukaryota > Metazoa > Arthropoda > Insecta > Lepidoptera > Erebidae > Euclidia > Euclidia mi. The sequence goes on from OX123208.2 coordinate 3,121,497, forward strand.
TTGGCTGTAGCTTGTCTGTCAATCAGTCAGTAACACAAGGATTTTATATATTATGATTCTTTTGCCAACTGAGAACAACTTGAACTGGGGCCAACAGCTGTACGTACAAGCTGAAGCACCGTAGGGCTCTTATGATAATGCCACACAAGCGGTCTCAAATAAAAGCCACACCGTTGATGCCGGTGTAACTCTATTAAAACATATCTTTAACGCTTGGGAAAATTCGAAGGATGCCATTGGTGTTTTTTGCGACTTGTCAAAGGCTTTTGATTGTGTTGAACATGATACACTTTTATGTAAACTCAACCATTATGGTATTCGAGATAGCGCACTCAATCTTGTTGCCAGTTACCTTAGAGATAGAGTTCAGTATGTAGATGTTAGTGGAAGTAGGTCTCAAGGTTTGCCAGTGGGAATGGGCGTTCCACAGGGCTCTATTCTTGGTCCGTTTCTTTTTTTAATATATATTAATGACTTGCCATTCTATGTTAGAAATCTATGTGATATTGTTCTTTTTGCTGACGATACTTCACTTATTTTTAAAGTTGATCGTAATACAAGTAACATTGACAGCGTAAATAATTCTCTTGCGCAAGTACTACATTGGTTCACGACAAATAATTTGCTACTCAACTCTGGCAAAACAAAATGTGTGAAATTCACTTTGCCGAATGTCAAAAATGTTCTTACTAATATAATTTTAAATAACGAAACAATTAACCTAGTTGATTCAACTGTATTTTTAGGTTTAACTTTAGATTGTAAGCTTCAGTGGGGTGCCCAAATATCCTGTCTGGCAGTCAAACTTAGTTCTGCAGCATTTGCAGTTAGGAAAGTTCGCCAATTCACAGACGTAGATACTGCTAGACTAGTTTACTTTAGTTACTTTCACAGTGTAATGTCTTACGGGATACTATTATGGGGTACGGCGGCCGATATTCAGACAATTTTTGTTATTCAAAAGAGGGCCATACGTGCAATATATAAGTTAGGTGCTAAAGATTCTTTACGAGATAAATTTAAAGAAGTAGAAATATTTACAGTTGCATCGCAGTATATATTTGCTAATTTAATGTACGTTAAGAAAAACTTAACTCTTTACCGTAAAAATAGTGACTTGCACAAAGTGAACACAAGGAATAAGCATAAACTAGTGGGCACTAACTACCGTCTACATAAAGTTCATAACTCATTTGCGGGACTCGGTATACAATTCTTCAACAAATTACCTCTGGAAATAATGAATTTACCTCTGCACAAATTTAAAACCACTACTAGGAATTTTCTTTTAAAAAGGGGTTATTACACTATTAAAGAATTTCTAGATGACAAGACATCATGGGTCTAGTTGCTTTTTTTAAATTCACCATTATTGTTATTTTTATGACTGTGTAAAATACTCTCTTCTTAATTAGTAACGTGTTAAGTGGAGGTGCCTTGTGAACACATGATTTTTGCAGGATTTGGATATTATTATGATTTGTTGAATGTAGTTTAACATTATTTATTCCTGATCATATCGTTGTTCACTTGTCACCTTCACAAAATTCTTTCTACATTTGCATTCCTTCACGCGGTCCACTGATTTATGTTTATAATAACGATCTGGAAAATGGAGGTAATTGGCGGTCATGGTCAGTATACCAATAGATAGTTTCTTACTGCCGGTTCGTATACCGTTATCGTCATGCTCACTAAAATGTCATTTCTTGTGGTGGCGTCGTGTGTCGGGTCATCCCTGTCCCTCTAATATGGCGAGAGGGATGATGGCTGGCACATGCGTCATACTCGTGAACGGGTGCTACTTGCGATGACTGGTCGATGACGGTCTTGCGGGCTGGTATTAGATTTTAATATTTAACTGCATCATTTCCATCATGGGTCTGATCACTTTCGCGGATTGCCTGCATTATTAGGTATATATAATGTAAGTGGATGCTCCTGTTTCACCATGTCTATTCTGAGGAGGCTAACCAAATGAACATGAAAAGTATTATGCTTGAGTATTATTATGTACAGTAAATATATACAAGTGATATAGAAGGTGTAACAGTTGCAGCACCTTACAAAATGTAAATTATGTGTATTATGCAAAACCTGGCGAAGAAAAAGAGTGACCGTGAGTTTTATTGCCCGTTCTTTCTCATGGTTCTACCTATTGCTTTGCGAACGTGGCAGTAAATGTAAATGTAGAGTCTTTAAGTAATTATTTTATAAATTTATTATTTTGACGTTCATAAGCGTCACATTGTGACCCAAATGAATAAACGATTTTGAATTTTAATTTAAATAATAACTCTTCAGTTTACCTTTTCAAAGTTTATTAAACTGCGCCTCCTCTATCAAAGACTGCCTCCGTGGTCCAGTGGATAGCGTATGCGATCCGGGTTCGATTCCCGGGTCGGTGAAAAGTGTTACTGGGTTTCTCCGAATTCTCAGTAGCAGCACGGAGTCTGGTGATGTGCCCGGTAACGACAACAGGCTCGCCCCCTATTAAGTGGGACCTATAAATTCATGGCGAAATAGTGTAATATTACACCTCTGACTAACCTTTCTGGAATACAGGCGTGAGTGTCTATCAAAGAAAAGTGACAGCTTTTGTAAAGGCAACACAAAAGTTGTCAGATTTTCTTCGTTGAAGACGCAGTTTTACACATATAATATTCCTTTAGTGGAGACGAGGTCTAATATATTTCTTTTTATCATGTTTTGTCAATGTTTCTTTGACTTGGCATAATGGTTTCGTTATTATATTGCAGAAATTGGCGGAGCTTGAGAAAGAAGAGGAGCTTCGGGAGGCTGGCGGCATGTACGCGGTGCCCAAGATAGAACTGGATGACACCATGAAGGAGATCAGGGAACTGGCCACACAGATACGGTCAGTATAACTACACGCTTTTTATCAGAAGCAGATATGGTCCTAACGAGCCGGAGTTTTCCTTTGCTTCTGTAAAGAATGTGTGGAGGATGTAAGATGATGTTTGTGTGAAGAAATAAATGAATACTGGATGAATACTGAATATATTCGGCATGAGTGACATAATTATGTATATTAAAGACAAGTGACAAGCTGGGCCTCGGTTACACCCGCTTTACTAAGGATACTGCTCCGCTCCCGTGGCTTATATCGTGATGTTATGTAGCCTTCCTCGATAAATGGGCTAGCTACGTTTAGTATACTTATACGCTTTTTATCAGAAGCAGATACGGTCCTAACGAGCCGGACTTTTTCTTTCAGCTGTATCAATGTGTTAGTACATGGTCACCCTACATTGTGGCATAAGTACAATGAGGTTTAACGTGAACCATTATAATTATTGTAGAACGTCTCCCAATTACAATGCGGCTAATTGCTGACCCGCCGCAATACAAAACGGTCCTGTTTTTGGAAATGGCTAGCTGAAATGTATACGGCGATTCAACTGACTGTGAGATCTACATTTAATGGACGAGAAAATGGGGCGGCAATCTTCGTAAAAATGTAAAATATTGCCGGTCTAGGAGCAGTCTTGACGGGCCATTATTCTCAGTGTATATAAACAGAAGACTCTCATTGATTTTGTTTTTTGTTTTAATATATCGATATTTCAGTTTGTTCTGAAATATCGATAGCGGAATCTGGAAATGTGCCCGGTACGGCAATAGGCTCGCCCCTTATTACGTGGGACTAAAGTATATCTGGCGAAAAGTGGGTGTAGAAATACACCTCTGCCTACCCCTTCGGGGATAAAAGGCGTGACGATATGTATGTATGTGTCAGTTTGTTCTTGATGTTGAATCGCAAACGTCTGAATTTATTATATGTTTCTATGCGGCTACGTACCGGACGATAAGGGTAGGCCTCCCGCATGATGGACACATAATCTAGTTAAGATCGTGGGAAACTGTTGAATGCGGTTGGCTCAAGATTGGTATGTGTGCATAACCTTTAGGGAGGCCCGTGTCCAGCAGTGGACGTCTGTAGGATGATGATGCATCTATATGTATAAAATATGTTTGTCTAGTAGAATGTTGACCTATAATACTATTATATATATTTTGATGTCCTTGTTATACTATATCAAATAATTTATCTTTTACAGTAACAAGAAGGCCATCCTGAAGGACTCGTCTCGCCTCGTGAAGCAGTCGACCAAGCCCGTGATGCCGCGGACCAGCCGCGCGCGGGACCGGGACCGGACCGCCGGGAAACTGCGCGGGGAGATGGAGAAACTGGGTAAGGGAACACATATACACACACCAACACACATTACACATCAAACTGGGTAATGTAGCGGGGACTTGTTGACTTGCTCCCTCAATCAAGGTTGAGCCGTACGATGGCTGTTGAATGCGGGCCATCAGTGAGCTGAGCCAGTCAAAAGCGTCAGACGATATCCTGCATTGTACTCGTATCTAAACCAACCAAAGTATGGACTTCAAAATATATATTATTTTGAAGTAAGAGATGAAATATAATGAAATGACAAAAAAAAGCAATGACTCTGAGTTTGTTTCGGCCTTTCTTCTCAAGAACTCATTTAGCTAGGAAAAGCTGGCATTATCTAGAATAGAGTTCTGACTTGTATAAGTATTGTAAACAACCAAAATGCCGAAATAAATATCTCTTTATGTAACAAACAGACACATATACACCCACACCACCACACACTACACGTCAGCATTCTTTATTTAATTAATAATAACTTACAAATACATAAACTCACGCCTATTACCGTCGGGGTAGGCAGAGACAACAAGTACGCCAATTGCATATATCCCTACAAACCTTCTGCGCTTCCTCTACACTCAATACTCAAACACATCCATTGCACTATCAATTAAAACTAGAGAATATTAGTAGCTTTGGTAAAAATTACGATATTTAGTTTATTATGATTTCCTATGTTTCATTATCAGCCTTTAACAGTCCACTGCTGGACTAGGCCCTTTCTTTGAAAGGAGGAATTGGCCTACTATACCACGCTGACCGAACGGGTTAGTAATGTAGTAGAAGGAAAACTTGAGACCGACCCTATGTTTGTATCAAGTTTTCCTTCTCTTACATTCTCTGCAGAATATGCTCCCTCTGTTGGCTCTTAAGACACCCATGGGATGATATGGGGTGGTGACATTCCGTATTCTTAATGCGTCACCACACGGACAGTTTAGTTATTTAAAAAATGTATAGTCACTTCTAACCATGGCCCGATCGAAGTTGACTTTAAGTCTATATACTTGTAGTCAGTCAAACCGCGGCCAATAGTATATTGTAACATAAGGTCGCGCGCTTTACTTACAGTGTAACGACGCGCATTACCCATGTTACATACAATTATTTCATTTACATAAAACTTACGACTAAAAACTATGATGATAAAAAACAATATGGCTACTAAACGTCTTGTTCCTAGTGCAAATAGTATTTTTCTTTTTGTAGTAAGTTTCCATATGCAACATTCACGTAAACTCAAGATAAGTTTAAGATTCCCTGATCAGTTAGTATCTCCACATGGTAAGCCATGAAGCAATACATAATAATAATAATAATAATAATAATAATATTCTTTATTGACGTAAAATAGGATCAATTACAATAATGAATTCCCTGATACCTGCGCTAGTAAAAACTGTGTTGCAGGCATCAGTGTCTTCCCCGTTATGTTGCACAATAATACATCAATAATTTAGACTTGACCTAAATAATGACCGAAACAATAGGTACGCGTAAATAGAGAAAAAAAAAAAAAGACTGTAGATGTGTGTGTATGTGTGTGTGTGCGTGCATGTGCGTGTTTGCGTGCGTGTGTGAGCTCGTATGTGTGTGTGTGTGTGTGTGTGTGTGTGTTTTAGTGTGTGTGTATGTGACTTTACGTGTCTATGGTTTTCAGAAGATTTTCTACAGCATCATAGTCCATTGACTGTAGCCAAGTTGATATTACTATTTTACATTTCCTATTATTATATTGGTGCAAATTGTTAATTTTGTTACATATATTATACAAATAGGGAGCCAGAAAGTCGTAGGATCTCTGAGCAAATGTTGATTTCATATGAGGCACGGGCCAGCGTCTTATGCGTTTTTGTGGCAACATTAGGTTAGGGACCACTTTCCTGTGATATCTTTGTAAAATTTCGCACACAAATATCTTTCTTACTGTTAGCACACCTGCTTGTTCATAGAGGGCAGAAGTTGGATGCCGATATGGTAAGTGAAGAATAACTTTAAGCACCATACGTTGTGCTCGCTCCACGCCGATCATATGGGTTTTTGCCGAACCTCCCCATGCGCAAATGCAATATCTAATAATGCACTCACACAGAGCTCGATATGTTTGTAGAAGGAGAGTATCGCTGGCAACTGTACGTAAGTTTTTAAATATGTATATCATTTTTCTGATCCTTGAGATTATCGACGTGAGATGTATAGTCCAAGAAAGCTGGTCGTCTAATGTTACACCCAAGTACTTTATAGATTCAACTCGAGTGAGTGTAGAACAGGTACAGTTTGCAAGATCCGCTCTTCTGTTACATGGGAAAGTATGTATTTTGAGGAACTGTGACGCGACTGGTTTACCTATAGATGTCTTAGTAAAGCAAACATATTTCGTTTTGGTGGTGTTTAAAGATAAAAGACTATCTTCAAGCCAGGATGTTACTTTTGCTAGACCGGTTTCTGCTTGTTTAAATACCGTATCCCACGTTTGGCCATGAAAGATTAACGCCGTGTCGTCAGCGAACATAACGTAACATATGTCTTTATCTAATATATAAAATTCTCGTGTCACAGTTTTCGTTCCCATACTCCTCCGAAACGGCTTGACCGATTTTGATGAAATTTTTTGTGCTTATCCGGTATCTATGAGAATAGGCCAACATCCATTTTTCAAAAAAAAAAAAAAATTGCAAAACAACGTTTGCCGGGTCAGCTAGTAATTATATAATACTAGAGGATGTCCGCGGTCACACCCGCACTCCCGTCGCTTATAGCGTGATGTTATATATCCTATAGCTTTCTTCGATAAATGGGCTATCTAACACTGAAATACTTTTTCAAATCAGACCAGTAGTTCCTGAGATTAGCGCGTCCAACCAAACGAACTCTTCAGCTTTATATATTAGTACTAGAGGATGCCCGCGGTTACACCCGCGTTATTTAAGGCTACTGCTCCGCTCCCGTCGCTCATAGCGTGATGTTATGTAGCCTATAGCCTTCCTCGATAAATGGGCTATCTAACAGTGAAAGAATTTTTCAAATCTGGCCAGTAGTTCCTGAGATTAGCGCGTTCAACCAAACAAACAAACTCTTCAGCTTTATATATTAGTATAAGATATATCTCTTAATATGTAGGTATCTTTTTCTCCAGGTGTGAATTATTGGTGACAAAACCAATTTAGATGTTTTTATCAATTCAAAGCTTGCATGCAATTGGTCTCCAGTATTGACTATTAATATAACCACAACTCTATATTGTGTATATGTTTTCCCCAGGCGTGGACATGTCGGACACCAAGGAAGCCCACTTCACGCGCTCGGTATCGCGGTCCCGCTCTCGCTCGGCGCCCGCCGCCAAGAGACAAAAGATCGAGGAGAGAGGACGCTCCGTCAGCAAGCCTGCACGAGACACCCAGGGGGTTGGGGATCAAATTGTGAGTATTACTCGTACATACATACATAGACTCACGCCTGTTCCCCGAACGGGGTAGTCAGAGACTACGGACCGCCATTTGCAACAATCGTGACATTTCTTGCTTCACTACTCAAATTTTTCATGCATTATCTTTGGTTTAGGGTACTTCTGAGTACCCGTGGTAAGAGTAATGAGTCATGGGGGAAACCTTCAGTTTGCGGGGTCCCCTAGTCCAGAATAAGGTGCTCGGCCCAGCGGGACTGTGACACTTCCCGACCAGAAACGTCGGGACTACTAACTAAAACCATCATAGTGTTCCTCTATCCGTTTCCATTGAATGGGCCCCAGGAACTGCGGTAGCATTACTTCCGCGACCCAAGGTACTTCTAACTTGTCCCTTTTTTAAATATCTCCAATCAGCAGGCCGATTCAGAATGTCACGACAAGTAATCGTACGATATGTCAAATTATTGTCCTCGTCTTTTAGCCGCCTATCAGAGATATTTTGAACAAATATTCATTGAATTGGGTTTATTTATTAATTAGTTCATACTGAATGCATAAAATTGATAAGAAATGCGATAGTTTTGACAAAAAATGAGGTAGCCCGTTTGACAAATAAAAATCGGGCAAGTGCGAGTCTGACTCGCGCACCGAGGGTTCCGTACGCATTTTACCTTATTTGAGGTTGGTGCTAATTACGCTAGTCTTCTAAATCTGAGGGTCTAGTACCAGTTTGCACTCAATCGTCACGGTGGACGATAGCCTAGACGACAGGAACAATTTCCATACATTTCTAAATGCGCCCCCTAGCGGTCTCTACCGATCGCTTTTCTCCATTAGGGGCGCTTTAACAAGTACGAAAATTAACCTTAATTTTCAACTTTTTTAAATTTTCAGAATTTTTCCTTTATTTGTGCTGTAGGACCCTGCTTTTGGCCAAATTTCGTGATTCTAGTTCAACGGGAACTACCATTTAGGTTTTCGACCCAAAACCTATAGGGTACTTACGGTTGACCTAGAATTGTCAATTTTTGTCAAAACCAAGGTCTTACAGCACAAGTAAAGGAAAAATTCCGAAAATTAAAAAAAGTTGAAAATTAAGGTTAATTTTGGTGCTTACAAGTTTTCGCAAAAACCTAATTTTGACCATATCTTTTTATCGGGTCGACCCAGGACCCTGATTTTTACACACCTAATAGGAACCATAGACCTCAGTATCTGGTATAAATTTCAATTTGCTAGGTCCACCTGTTCGTGAGAAAATCGGTGGTGACACACGGACAGACAGACAGACAGACAGACAGACAGACGGACAAGAAAGTGATCTTATAAGGGTTCCTTTTTTACCTTGTGAGGTACGGAACCCTAAAAATGAGGTAGCCCGTTTGACAATTAACGGAATCGAATGTCAAATGAGATATCGAACGATTCTGAATCGCCCCCCTGGTCAGAGAACGTCCAACTAATAAATTGCAACTGTTTAATATATTTTCTTTTTCTTCTTCCAGATGCAAAGGAAAGTCAAAAAGCTGGCTCACGTGGCGATCGCCAAGAAGACTAAGCGCATGGGTCTCAAGGGTGAGGCAGATCGGTTCATCGGCACTAAGATGCCCAAGCATCTGTTCTCCGGCAAGCGGGGCGTCGGCAAGACGGACAGGAGATAGAATTGTTATTATATGTATATTTACATTTATGTATGTCAGTGTGGACGCTTCGTTATATTATGTTACTGTCTGTTTGTAAAGACATTGGGATGTTTATTGAGTAGGCCTTTGAAAGCTGACGAATTATTATGAACTAGAGGATGCCCTCACGTTTTACCGTTGCTCCCGTTCCCGTGGGAATTTCGGACAATCCTTTCTTAGTGCACCCTTAGCGTTCAATAGTTTTGGCTGTAGCTTGTCTGTCAGTCAGTCAGTAACGCAAGGATTTTATATATATAGATAACGTGCGACAGAGATGCACTTACTAGTGGGTGGTTTTATCTATTTCTTTTCTGGAAATCATACTATTTAGTAAGGGAAAACGTGCGCAATTACTCGTTTTGCCTCTTTCTACAGAATGGTTAATTTTGCAAAAGTATCGCGCATGTCAATGGTTACAGTAGTGTAAAGACTTATTTATGTTTATTAAGATAACTAGCGACCCGCCCGGCTTCGCACGGGTGCAATGTTATGCATGTATTATACTTATAAACCTTCCTTTTGAATCATTCTATCTATTAAAAAAGCGCATTGAAATCCGTCGCATAGTTTTTAAGATTTAAGCATACATAGGGACATACAGACTTTGTTTTATACTATGTAGAGATTTATGACCATTTGGTCATTTAATAAATACAGATGGCTATAAATCAGGAATAAACTTATACAAGGCCCAATAGCGGTCGAATTTAGACCAGCGTCGAAGCATAGTGGTCCTTTATTTTTTTATCTGACTCGAAAGTGACGTATGCCAGACAGACAGTAGCTTGCCGAATAGCGAAGTATATATTTGTATATTATAAACATTGATTTATGTAACCAGATGTTAAAATGTTTGGAAGAGCTGAATGTACTACTGAGGAAGAGAATTTGAAATAAAAAGTTATTTTTAAGATATAGTTTGTTTTATTTATTACTGACACTCGTACACACATTTTATCGCTAAACTCAACTTGTTCTTAGGGAAAACATAATATGAATCAATGCTGAGGTAAACAGAGTCATGCAATGGGTCTGTTCTACCATTACACACCCACACTTCACCAGTTATGTTTAAGTCCCAATGTGATAGGGGGCGAGCCCATTGCCATCTACCGGGCACATTTACATTTTAAAACACAATTAACTTCGAAATGTCAGAGGTGTGTGCCCGGGGTGACTGGGGATCGAACCCGAGACAATCGTCTCGGCTGTCTGTTACTACTGGCGAAGTGTGGGTGTGTAATACATCTCTGGCTACACCTTCAGGGATAAAGGCGTGAAGTTATGTTCTGCCATCCAAAAATGTGCGACTCCATTTGACTCTTTGTACGCTGTGTGCTGTGTGTTTGTATTCCGCGCCTATTCGTTGGTGGGAACAAAATGTAGACAGTTTTCTGTTGAGAATAGGCTTGTAAAAGGAGTTGTCGTTCCGTTCGTGCTGAAAACTGGACTATAGACTGTCTGGCACCCGCAATTAACTTAGCTGTATTTTGGAGATGTTGGAGAATAATAAAATTAACCCAGTTCTCTCTTTAGCAGTGCGTGCGGACAAACTCTAATCTATGGGGTATATTGATTAGGTATTATCATGCTGACGGATTAAGAATACGGAATGTCACCACCCCATATCATCCCATGGGTGTCGTAAGAGCCGACAGAGGGAGCATATTATGCAGAGAACAACACTGTAAGAGAAGAAAAACTTGATACAAACCCTATACCAACCCGTTTGGCCAGCGTGGTATAGTAGGCCAATTCCTCCTTTCCAAGGAGAGGCCTAGTCCAGCAGTGGACTGTTAAAGGCTGATGATAATGATGACAACATTGTGCAGTCAACTGCTGGGTAAAGGCTTCTTCTAATTTTGTCACGATAGCATTGTGAATCAATAGAAGATAAGACCATTTAGGCCTACTGATGATCTGGTCCGACCGGTTTCGGTCACGGCGACCGCTTTACAATCTCTGTTATCTCTGGTGAGCCCGCACGTGGCTGATGTAGCCAATTTTATTGGAAAATGTCCTGGAGCATTGCGGGCACGTGAGCTCACTATTGACAAAATTATAAGAAATTGCCGAAGATGGTCGGGCTTTTATTTAATCACGCTTGGCATCAAGCTTTTGCTTTGCACCAGTGTCCGCCACTCGGGTCGTTTAGCAGCCTGCTTACCCCAACGAGACGGGTCGATGTCGCATCTCTTCATAAGACTATTAAGCACATCTTTGAACCTGAGGAGTTGTTGAGTAGGCCTACTATGTACCACGCTGACCAGGCGGATTGGTATATTGTTTGATATCGCGTTGTCAGTCTCGTCACGAAGGTACTCATCATCATCATCATCATCAGCCTATAACAGTCCACTGCTGGACTAGGCCTCTCCTTTGAAAGGAGGAATTAGCCTACTATACCACGCTGGCCAAACGGGTTGGTATAGGGTTTGTATCAAGTTTTCCTTCTCCTACAGTGCTGTTCTCTGCATAATATGCTCCCTCTGTCGGCTCTTACGACACCCATGGGATGATATGGGGTGGTGACATTCCGTATTCCTTATCCGTCACCACAAGGAGGTCGAATGTACTCTATGCTGTGTGTATTTCGTTTATCATACCCAGGGAATGAATGTTGACACTTAATTATAACACCATTTAATTAGATATGTTTTTATTTAAATACAAAATGTAACATATACGTTTGGTACAAGTTATTTCTAAGTAATTTAATATAAAATCTAAATAATAGGCTTACGAATATATTATCAATTCGTTTTATAACATTGCATATTGATATCGTAGGCAGAGTTGGTACGCGGGTTCGAGACCGGGTTGAACACACACAGTTTGAATCATACACAAGGAATAGCCACCAGAGAAAAAAAGTTTTTTTTTCGAATATACAACGCAAAGTGGTTTTGTGCTTCGTCTGATTTGTGAAAGTACAGTTCTAGAAATCACACACCGAATTTGATAGAAATTGGCTGAAGTCAAGCTGTACAGTTGCTGAGCGATTTTGATACTTATTTCCTACGCCATAACAAAGAGCTCAGATATTTACATAGAGGCGCATTTCTTATGGACGCTCTGTGACGACGGCGTGGCAGTCGCGCAGTGACAGCTGTCTCTACGAGTGCAAGAGAGACGAACGTTCCTCCTATGTATCTTAACTACGAGAGCAAGAGACGGAGAACGACGCCAGCGCTGCTGTCAGCGGCGCCAACTACGAGCTACACTGGCGACAGTCGCCTCTTGGAACCGGCGCACGAAATCCTTAAGAAATGCGCTTCTATGTAAATCTATATTCAGTGGCCATACGAACCGAACAAAGGTTAAATTGTCTAGCTTGTGTTAGCCGTGTGTCCTATAGAAACACTTCTATAACCACACCGAGGCGTATTTTCTCGAGTTCGATTCGGGTATGAACTTTAACCGCGAGAAACATTGCATATAGAATAAGATTTTAATTTTCATCTTTAGGACATATGTATATGGGAAAATGCTATGGCAGAAAAATGACATCATCATACATCTACCAAAATATTATGATGATGTCACTTTTATAATAGAAAAATATTTCAGGGTTTTATGAGAATTATTATAAAATTAAAATTTAGTGGCAATTCCTTGTGTACCGATTATAGAAGCATATTTATACATAGTTCTAAGGATAGCAAATATATTAGCAATGATTAATCATTTCTCATAGACGTCTCAGATTCGATCTAAGATTACATATAAGAATTACACATATTATATGCAGATTGCATATTAACTGAGAATTTACTCATTACTGACTCAGGAATCGATCTCAAGATTCACTATCGGATGGACAATAATGATAAACAATAATCATCCTCCTAGCGGTATTCCAGTTTCAATCTGGGGTCCGCTTACTAGTCTAACCGGATTTGGCTGAATATTAGCTTTTCCACAGAGCGACTGCCTGTCTGACCTCCGCAACCCGAAGGGATACCGATATTCCATAGTTTAGACTAGTGTCAGTTTATTTAGAAGGTACTGATGCCCTGTAACGACTGTCAAAGATCTTCATGACAACCGGGACCGACGGCTTAACGTGCTCTCCGAGGCACGGGACAAGCGATAATTAACAATTCAATACGCACGTAACTCCGAAAAGTCATTGGTGGGCGCCAATATAATGATTAACCATTACTAATATATTTAAATGGAAAATTCAATGATACTAGAAGCCTAACATTCTAAAACCAGTCTAGAAAAACACAGCCGGACAAAAAAAGCACCCACTTTCTAAAAGGAATGTTAAAGTTCGTTTTGGTAATTATTTAAATAAAAAATCATGGGTACATTTTTCTGACAGACAGATATGATAATGTGTATGCAATTCTGATTTTTATTGATTTTTTTTGCTTTTTTAGAAATATTTGCGTAATTTTAGTTGCTCACTATAAAGTATGATAAATAAATATGTTATAAATTATTACAGAATTCAAAAGCTTGCGAGATTTGAATAATAATAATATACAACATTTATAGCAAATTAAAACAGCTGCTAAATAAACAAATATAAACTGAGCGTATATCAGTTTCAAAGAAAAGACTAAAGAAAGCCAGGCCGTATATAAAGTTTGATTCGGCAAGATATAGGTCGTATCTATAATTTCGCAACTAATATTACGCAAAAATATTTTTATTTTCACAATATACAAGTAAAACCGCTGAATAAAATTATATAATAAAATAAAATGTCTTATAAACATGACAATAGTATGGTTAATATGAGTTTTCTTTTGTATATTGTACACTGTAGTTAACGAAAAATGATACAGCATTAAATAGCTCATTTTTCCTGATCCTAGAAACGTCCACTGCTGGACATAGGACTCCCCTAAGGTTTCTTTCTCCCCTAAGGATCTAGAGCCCGCTTTCAACTGCCTCCCACAATCTTAACCAGATCGTCGGTCCACCTTGCGGGAGGGCTACCCCTGCTTTTTCTTTTAGGTCAAAATATTTGTTTATTAGGACAATTAAATCTTTGAAATACAACCATTTTGAATAAATGTATGCGTTTAAACTAGTATATATGCGTATTATTTTAACTACAGTGTACATTATACATACAGTACAGGAAAAATAGACACCCATTATAAAACACTAATATTTATCGACACTATGTTCAGACGTGTTCGGTAAGGATAGAATGTTGTAATATCGTATTATTTCTCTCTCTTTCTAGGATTATTTTACTGAAAATTCATACTTCAGTTACTTTTTCGCCACCAGTGTATTATTTTTCGCGCGCAGATCAAGTGAAAACAGGTGTATACAGCGCATACTATATTATGAATGAAGCCAAAAAAAGACGGACCGTAAAGCCGCGTATCGACTTCGCGCTCCAAAAGGACGAACATTGGCGCGCGTTCCGGCCGCGCGAATTTGCTAACATTTTGGAACGCGCGCCAATGTGTTTGTTGCAACGCTCGAACTCCGAGCGCCCCGTTCCATCTAGAGTCGGATTTGTACCGCGCATTAAAGGAAACTCAATAGTGGCGCGCGCGCCAGTTGAGACGGACGTGATATTATTTCGTGTGTTCTTTACGTTGCGAGCGATGGAAAATTAGAGTGGCCGTAAATTAATTCAACTTTATGGTACAACAAAAGAACTGCTTTGGAATAGTAAAATTTCTTTTCATCATAATAAATCGCTCAGAGAAGACGCTTGGACGGAAATAAGTTGTGAAACAACTCTTTCATCCACCAACGCACTTTGCGTTTATGTTTTTCTTCTGCATAATACTGTAAATTACTATAATACCACAGTCAAATAATCCATACAGTCGTTCGACGAACGCGTCTAGACGGGTCAATCGTGCGGGGGCCAAGAGGTGAGACGCGGGAAGAGCGGTACCTAGTTACGTCTATCGCCTTAGTTCGTAACTAGGTACATGTTTTTGGGGGCTGGCACGTGCTTGTTTTTTGGTCGTTACTTATTTATTTGCTTATGAATATTAATTAAGATGGTGCATACGATTTGTGCTGTGAGACATTGAAATTCTTTATGCTGTTTAAAGCTTTAAATAAATAAGGATTTAAAAAATCTGCGATTTCATCAATTTACTTATACCAAAAAAGAAAATTTCATTTATTATAATTATTTATATTATTTTGAAATGTATGTACCTATAACCACTTAAAATAATGTGCACATTCCTACTAATCTACTAACTTTTTACAATTATCTCATGTCTGGCCAAATCACAGAATAAAGTAGCAATTATGGTACATAAACAACATGGCAGACGTAAAAAATATGCGTTGTAAGGTAATATTCGATTCTGGTGTGATTTTAATTTAATTCAATAAGTACCTAGTACCTTCGCATTAGGCAAGTACCTATAACATATTATTATGTATCTCGGTAACGGCGCATCCTAGCTCAAAAATAACCATATTTTTGGCCCCCTTTTATAAACGCGACACATATTCTCCGTAATCTCATAGCCCGGTCACCCATCCATAAAATGACCGTGATGTCTATTGCTTTACCTTAACGTAGTTTGCACGAAAAAAAAACTGCAAAATACTTCATATCGATAACATGGGCTCTGCAAGCTGATCCCAAGGTTACCCATCCATTAAACCACCGCTATGTCAATCACTTCATTTTAACTTGGTTTGTACGAAAAATGCTTTATATTCTTAACCGCCTCCCACGACACCTGCGGGATGAAATAGGTGCTGACTAACAATTTGTATGCAAATCTGTTTTATAATAATTATTTAACGTTAATTATTGTTATATAATAAACTAGCTGTTTCCCACGGTTTCGCCTGCGTCCTGAGGGAACTTCTTCGCGTACCCAGTTAATTTTTAGCCTAAGTCACTTCTTGGTACATCAGGCCAGTGAGGGTCCCGTCAAAATAGGTCCAGCCGTTCCAGAGATTAGCGAGAACAGACAAAAATTGTTAAAAAATTCATTTCGGTGTATGTACCGTGTATACATCCATATGCATTTAGTAAAAAGCGGTTATTTTAATATTACAAACAGACACTCACATGGTATTTATATGTATAGATAAGTGATTTACACTATATTATTCATGTAGCATAGCAATTGTAATATTTTTATAAAATAAATAGACGGTGTTTGAATAAGTAGGTATTGTTTACATGTGGCAGCCCTAGCCTACTTACCCTTGTCTAGACGTTGTCGGCTTTTTCTACGAGATCAAAGGCGTCAAAATACTGTATGTCTTTATACTGTGATAATACGCAGCTGCTGTTCGTGCGAACACTGGAACAGTTGCACTGAATTGATATCATTTAAATATTTGGAGCGCGTTCCGTGAACGCACTCTCAGCGCGTGTGTTCATGGCACGCGCGCCAGGAGCGCGTCATGGATACGCAGCTTAAGTATATTAGCTTCCGCATACTGAGAATAAAAAATAGCATCACTTTCTATTCATAGTGAGGTATCTACCGCATTTTACTTGATCTGAGGTATTAGCACGTGTATTTACTTCAGGTATACCTTTTTAAGCTTCACTCGCAATATATGTCTTCCTTCCATCAAAGTTTACACACAAAAATCACATTCTCAAAACCCCTAAACCATGACCTTGTAGCCATTATACATTGGACTATATATTTTCCTGTACTAATTATATAATAATGTATATGCTCATTATGTTAAGTACAAAAGTCTTTCTGGCATCATTTCAACACACAAACAGCACTAAGGTCATAACAACCTTTAAACCCACTTACAAAATTTTTGAACCGATTTTAGTGTCAAAATTTCCCCCAAAAAGGGCAAAAACTGCGGCTGTAAGCACCGTGTGGAGTTTTTGGGCGGCTTGAAATATCTTGGCCTATATTGGTGGGTACTCTTCCAAAAGCCTCAAATTGGCATACACATATTACCAACACGTTTTAAAATTTCCAAGCAATTTCTCATCTTCAGATTCTTCTTCACAGCAAACAACACAAATATAGCCACCCAATATCAGTTATTTAAAAAAAATACAGATATCCGCACTTCCAAATTCATTTTATCTCGTATTACTTGATCAAGCAATTCCAAGCCACTAAAAATTCCACCTCTTATTTCAAATATGGTGGCGTTTCGGTGGCTTTTCTTTTACTATCTTGAACACTAATGGTCAGAAAAACACACCCACCAGCACTAGTTTTAATCATCTTCCACTTTAATGTCAGAAGGTGCCCAATCCACCAAAACAGTCAAAATATCCCCCAACACTTCCCCAATTCACTAAAACTGTCAGAAAACCCAAGCCGCCGCCACTGCAATCCACAAACGGTCAAAAGATCAGCCACTCGACACTAAAACCAGTCTTATAACCAGCAAAACATCGCCATAAGCAACTTCCCGACCGCTCGATGTGAGCGGAAACTATATCACTGGGCCTCTTCCACCTCCTGTTCAGGGTTCACTTCCGGGACCTCCTCATCTCTGACCCTGTTAGCGTCCAACTCAATCACAGGATCAGCAGTTGCCTCGGCCAAATTTGTGACTGACTTCGACTTGAAGCACTGAAAGTCTACATGACGGCTTTTGGCCTCCTCCTTTTCCCAGGACATATGGATGAAAGGCCGTTGGACGTAGTTGTATATGACTTCTGCCCGACCCCCGGGACGTTTGCGCACTTTTTCCTTGTATGTGGGGTAACCTTCGACTCCTAGACGTATTTTCTTCAGGCCGCGCTCTTTCATCACTTGTTTTGCTACGTCCCTGAAAATATAAAGGATTTTTTGAGTAAAAGACATTGTTCAAGAGGCGGATAAGGCATATTCACTAGGACTACCGATTAGTGCGCCGACTTCCCGTTGTCGAGAGGTCTATTTTTCTTCGAAGGTGGAGCATCGAGGGATGAAAATAGAGAATACAGAGGTTATCCTTCGGTCGAGTTCCCTCTAGAGACAAAAACTCATTCACTTGTAGTATTAGAGGAACCAGATATTTCCCTAGAGAAACTGCTGTAGCAGAGGCTTTACAGATTTGGCTAGAAACGGGTGAGGAGGGACACTCGCCAATTCGCGATGTATTTGTGGAAAGCACTGTCTGTCTATATTGGAGTGGTGTAGCAAAAACGTCTATTTTTTCTCTAATACACTAACCCGCAGAATTCATGGACCAACTGCGACACTAGTGGTAGTATTGTGTCTACCTACACACAGAGGGGAATGAATACACTCACCAATTCTCGAAGTTTTTGTTGACAGCACTGGCTAAGTGCCAGTGAAGGGTGAGGAGGTCGTGGTTTATGGCACTACCGGTAGAATCCATGGAGTAACTGCGGCATCAGTGGTTGTACTGTCTTTGAGCAATAACGAGGATAGAAAGGAGACGTATTCACTTGATGATTAGTGAGGGGGGGAGTTGCTCTAGGCTTTATACTCACTTGCAGAATCCATGGAACAACTGCGATACCAGTGGATGTATTATCTAGGTGAGAAGGGAGAGGGAATACACTTACCTATTCTCGACATATTTAGAGAATCTATAGAGCGACCTGGACAGCTTTTCTGTCTTGGGGGGAGACGGTGGATGTATCTATGGAGCAACCGAAAAGAGCCTGTATTGTCTAGGGCAGAAGGAGGAAAGAATCCACTCACCTATTCTCGACATATTTAAAGAACCTATAGAGCGGCGTGGACACCACGGTCTGGCTATAGGGGAGCAAAATTGGCTACCGAGGGGTGAGGTCTAGTACATTCACATGCAGAATTCATGGAGCAACTGCGTCACCAGTGGCTGTATTATCTAGGGGCAAGGACAGGAACAAATCCACTCACCTATTCTCGATATATTTAAAGAACCTATAGAGCGGCGTGGACAGCACGGTCTGGCTGTACTCGTCACCCATCTGCGGCGGGTACTGCTCGTCCCAGTCCACCGAGTCGTCGTCCAGTAGCACCACCACGTGGCACTCCCGGTCCCCACGCTCCGCAGACTCCACCATCAGAGGCAGGATTAGACGCTCTAGGAATGACTCAAATTGCCTCCGGGCGCCCTCGTTTGAGAGCTCGTGGAGAAGGCCGCGGAGGTTCTGGAAAGAAAAATCCAGCATTCAATATATGACTGGACAGGCAGAACGGGCAGTAGTGGTAAAAACCACTACTGCCCGTTCTGCCTGCCCAGTCTGGTCCTGGGTAAATACCCAGGATCATTAATGCTACGACGTCTGCCCGCCACCGCCGCACTGTTTGAAGTTATAAAAGACTCATAAACCTTGTTTTTACGTTAGAAGACTAGTCACTGTAATAATCAGCAATTCATCATCATCGTATAGCCTACCGCAGCTCCCTGCTAATAACATAACTTCACGCCTTTTGTCCCCGAATGGCTAGGCATAGGTGTATTACACACCCACACTTCGCCAGTTATGTTTCGGTCCCAATGTAATAGGGGGCGGGCCTATTGCCATCTACCGAGCACATTGTTAAGCGAGCGATAATTAACATTTTAATACTGATAAATATGAGAGATAACCAAGTGAAACGACTGCTTGCTAGTAACGAACTGGTCTTTATTTTGAATCGAACATAGAACATAGTGCGCATGTCTGACATTGTGTCATACTTGACAAATACACACATAGCTTCGAAAAGTCAGAGGTGTGTGCTCGGGGTAACTGGGGATCGAACCCGAGACCATCGTCTCGGCAGTCCGTTACGTACACCACTGGGCTATCGCCGCTGTTTCCCTGCTAATCTCCATATATTATGATAACTCTTCTTACATCCATTTTACACCGCGTAGTGTAACTCAACTTTGTCTTATGTCATTTTTTATATACCTATTGGTGGGCTTTGACCCATTCCGACACACATTTTAATCACTTTTCTCATTTACAACGAAACAATAGTATAGATACTGCCACTTCAATGTTCTGTGTGAAGGTATCTCCTCCCCGGTCGAGCCAGTCCATTCAGGCCGAAATCATCAAGTACTACACTGTACAGTATCGACTACTCACTAAAATACAAGACCACCGTCCTAAGAACCGAAAAACATTAACGTGCCACTGTAGTACCACTAAAGAAGACCACTGTTCTAAAAATCAACGTCGGCGTAGTGGTTAAGCGGCCGCCTCACCGCTTGACACTGGCCCGAGTGTTGTGGCTTCGATTCCCACACGAGACAACACTTTACGTGATCCATAAAGTGTTGTGTCATGTGGGAATCCGCAGCATGGAGTCTGGTAATGTGCCCGGTACGGCAATAAGCTCCCCTATTACGTGGGACCTAAAAGTTCATGGCGAAATGTGGCTGTAATATTACACCTCTGCCTACCCTTTCAGGGATACAGGCGTGAAGTCTATCAATAAAAAAAAAAAAAAGTGTTGTTTCTAGTCTGGGTGTTCATTATGTCCGTTGGCTGTATGTTTGCATAGTCCCCCCCACTCAGGATTTAGCCCTAGTGCGGGCGATGTCTACTAAAAATCAATTAAATCTTATACCAATCAGTACACGAATCTGGCATCGCAAAAGACTACTGTAAAAGACCGCTGTTCTAAAACTCAATAAAACATCAATGGATACAAACCTGGCACCTAACAGTGTTAGCATCAAACGGCACCAGCAGATAGTCGCAGGCCTCCCTCAGCTCCTGCACGGAGACAGTTGGCGGGCACCTGATGCTGCCGAACCTGTAGTACTCCAAGATGGCGCGGAACACTGTCGCCGATATGCCCTCGGCTACCTCGTATTCACCGCGCTCGTTTGGATGCGTGAATTCTAAGCCTGGAACGAAAGAAGCCAGTTTTAAGAATGGTGGTTTTAATGGCCGTAGGGGTTGGGAAGTCGAATTTTTCCTTCCAGAAAAGCAACCTTCAGGGTAAAGAAATGGCCGTTTGAAGCATAGTGGTGAAGTGCTTTTCAGGTCAATAAAACCACCATAGTGATATTTTACCAAACGAAATGATATCCGTTTAACCATATCATCATCATCATCACCCTTTAACAGTCCACTGCTGGACTAGGCCTCTCCTTTGAAAAGAGGAATTGGCCTACTATACCACGCTGGCCAAACTTGTTGGTATAGGATTTGTATCAAGTTTTCCTTATCTTACAGTGCTGTTCTCTGCATAATATGCTCCCTCTGTCGGCTCTTACGACACCCATGGGATGATATGGGGTAGTGACATTCCGTATTCATAATCCGTCACCACACGGACGTATCATACCATATCTTGCGGTTAACCTTTTCACCGCCCAGCCATACTAAACGCGATGTGTCGCTGTACGCCAACGTATAAATGTATAACAATTATATAGTACGAAAGCAGGGATGGCGGTAACGTCATATCGATAATGAAAAAAACAATGTGTAACTTTAAATTGTTACTCAAATTTACAATTAAAAATACACACTGTTACATTATAATGGTAATTTGTTTTATTTCATGAGCATTTATAGTAAGAAAAATGGGTATCCATTATCGGAGACAAAGATACATGCATAGACTTGCTAGAGATAATAATAAAATAGGCACAACACTATTCATTTCAAAACGTAGTCCGTTTACTTCATATCAAGTCGTTGGCGTTCGTAGCACGATAAATTGCATAAGAAATAGGGTTGTCTATTGTTTTCTTTCTATGTATAGATTATTGTTAGTCTATACTGAAAACGCTTGAATGTTTTTAGTTTATATTTGAAATCTAACATGAACAGTCAGTCAGGAACATTGTTCGAAGTGATCACAAGTGGCAAAATAAGTAGTTTCGGAATGGGATGGTAAGTGACTTTTTAATACTGATGTGCTAAATCTTTTTAGCTTATTTTTTATTTAATGCAAATGGAAAACTGGCTAGTTTGATTAAGGATATTCGAATACCTAAATTCATAAAAAAGTAATTAAACTTAGCTATTCAAAATTATTATTGCCAGTATCAAGTCAAAATCAGCAACATTACACTCCTTTTTTTGGGCAGTCGTGTAAAAAGATAAAGGCGCGCGCGTCGCCCGGCACTATGACACAATGACCTTGACACCTATGCGCTTACGACGTCACAGGTTTACTTCTATTGGAGTTGTCGGCGCTAGTGACACTGACATCTTGCTATTACGTAGAGATGGGTGTAGCAATATCGAAAGCCCTCGGTACATTTAATTAATTTTAATAAAGTGATTTGATACGTGCATAAATTTTAAAACGTATTATGTAATACGTTATTTACTGACCGGAATTACTTTTTAATCACAGAATTTAAGAACGATTGAATGGAAAAAGACAAATAAATATAAAAGATTGTAATGAATGCAACTATCGCGTCACATCACTAGCCTACTTGATATGAAGTCGTTGGCGTGCGGGACATAAAAATATTTGAGGCCTTTTATGTTTTTATCCATTTTAACACAGAAAAACGCCTGTTTTTGTATCTCGGATCTCCAAATCCATGAATATACCTATCGAATATTGAAAAACCGGCCTTAACTTGTGACCGACAGAGATAAAGTCGTTAGAGATTTGCCCCGAATACAATATCTAAATCGTTTCTTATTTTCGGTCAAATTTTATCAAAACGGATTTAGTGTTTTCGCCGCAAAAACGTGATAAACAGGCGAGAAAACTTGTCCAAGGTTTGCCGTGGTGAAAGAGTAAATATAAGAATTTGTTTTTGTTTTTCGTGTGAGCGTGTGGCCAACTCTGGTGACGGAGTTTTCAGACCGCCCGAAGGCCTCCGACATGGCCTAACGATCCTTATCCTTGGACAAGAACCGGGACCGACAGCTTTACGTGCCCTCCGAAGCACGGTAGCGCTCAGATGTAAATGCCACACACGGTCACCCATCCAAGTGGTAACCTGTGCAAGCGTTACTTAACTTTGCCGATCTGTTACGAACGGCAAGCCAAGTCTCGCTACGAGCGCCACACGCAACGACACAATATAAGAATGAAATAGCCTCTTATCGAAAACAATGACTTGATTGTTACAGAAACTTGCTGACGAACAGACATAGTATTTATCTCAATGACCTCATTACACAGAAATACAGAACATTAGTATGAGACTCAAACATTGTTCAAATAATGATTTATTGGTAAACACACCTTGCCGTCTAACGATATGTCGAAAATAAACAGAGTATGAGAATGTAAGGCGTCATACATTATCATTACTTTACTTCGATTATTGTCAGATCAACCGTTCTTCTGCAACAAGAGATAGATCGCGCGTGGCTACAATTGACTCGAGATGCGCGGCAATGGAACCTATAGGAAGCTTTTATAAAACCGGCCAAGTGCGTGTCGGGCCACGCGCAATGTAGGGTTTCGTAGTTGCCCATAATGACTTGCTGCAAAGGGTATTAATGTACAACAAATCCGATTGTTTATTTTGCTGAAAAAATAATTTTAATAACACTATTATAAGAACCTAAGTTTTGTTTAGAAAATACTAGGTATGTATCCAGTTATGTATTGTAAACATAAAATGTGGTTTCCAAGATATACTACTACTATACATACGTAGTACCGTAGTACATTACATACCAAAGTACGTATATCTTTAAGATTAAGCCAGCGCGCCCAATGTAAACTCACAGAAATAGGTATTTATAAGTTAACCGACGATTACTCGTAAACTAGTGATGTCTACTTAGCCGTGATAGTTTTCCTTTTAAATTCGTTATATGTACTACATTTGTGATTTTTTTCACCTCTTCCAAATTAATAGTTTAGCCGGCAGAGGGGGGGGGACACTTGAGTCTAACAATTTTTTTCACTTCAAAGCTTGATATTTGACAAACCAATCACTTGATCGAAAAATGATTTGAGGAAACTAATAATATTTTTTTAAAACCTATCTAATGATACCCCACATGATGGGGTACTCAACCAAAAAAAAATTCAACCCCACTATATATGTAGGGGAGATACCCTTAAAAAAATATTTTCCTAAATTTTTTTCTACAGTTTTGTTGCAATATTTTATGTCTATATTTACGTCAAATATCAGCTTTCTAGCACCAGGCGTCTTTGAGCTAGGCCAGGCCTGGCGCACTTCGCATTTTAGGTACAAACTTACAAGTACCTCGGCCGACCACGTCGACGTGGTTGGATTTAGTGGGTTGCCGCGCGCCGCTCACATTAGACGTCACGCAACGCAACGAGTGCGACCGCTCCGTATTCTCACGCGCCGTGTTCATACACTGTTCAAATTATATGTATACCTAAACGCCTTTGACAACGAAAATGTATCATCACAAGTCTAATGCAAAGTATTTGTGTCGAAAACGACTTGAAAATTTGATTTGATTTTATTTATATTACGAGAGCAACTTGAAAATTAGATTTTTTGTTTGTTGAGATATCTTAACGATTATGGTGTCAAATTAAAGATCTAGTTCAAAAACCATTTTATCTGTTTGAATCATGTAAATCGGTCCACGCATTTAGGAAATAACTAAGAATCAGTATAGTAAAAATGTAAACAACCAGAATTTTTGTGGTATTTGTTCTACGAGCTCAAATAGTGGGATAGGATACTTATATGATAATTATTTATTATTAGGTACGTGGTCAAGTAGGTAGATAGACGATGAATAAATATTATAGTTGCAGCGGCAAGTCAACAACCCTAGCGCGCCACTCCGCGCCAGACAGTGACAGCGTTATGTGTTAGAAAAGAAAGGGAACGGTTAGGTTAATATCGTATTAGGCACTGAGTGCTTATGCGAGTTGAATTGCACTTTGTTGCTTAGTAGCAAGAGTCGCAAATTCAATAAATTGGTTTGACAAGTGAATTTTCTGTACGTTAGTACTATTCTTTATTCTGTGGCTAGGCTGCGGACGGACAGACGGACGGACATGACGAAACTATAAGGGTTCCTTGTGGACTACGGAACCCTAAAAAACCATAACACTTCAGAACGTGATTTAAAGAGCCCGAATCGCTTATTCAGTGTACCGTTTAAAATTTTAATGAACTGAAACTGACAACTCATAACCTTACGATATTCAAGAGTTCTAAAAACCAACGAAGATAAGAATGTTATCATTGCGCTATATCTGAAAATGCCTTCACTACTGAGAGCCAGTGAGATCATTATCAGAATCGGATGATTAATTCCTGTGATTACGTCTAAAGATATTGGTATCCGGCCGGATTTAGACACTTCAGTATTTGGCTACATTGTCAGTATTTTTTCATTGCATTGCAGGCAAACGAGCATACGGAACGCCTGACGATAAATGATTACCGCCACCCATGGGTGAGCTCCGCATCCCAAGAGTTGGGCAGAGGAGCCACAATCACAAGTGCGTTGCCGACGTGGATGGGAAAAAGAATAGGAGGTGGAGTGAGATGAGCGAGGAGGAAAAGGGGATGGTGCCTCTGGCAATCTGTTACGTAACGAAACGCAACAGTATAGAAACTGTTACTTTACGTCGATATTGTGAGAGAGTAGTACTTCACCGGTCAAGCCGACACATCTTATACTAATATAATTATTATAAAGCTAAAGAGTTTGTTTGTTTATTTTGGTTGAACGCGCTAATCTGGATCTACTGGCCTGATTTGAAAAATTCTTTCAGTGTTAGATAGCCCATTAATTGAGGAAGGCTATAGGCTATATAACATCACGCTATGAGCGACGGAAGCGGAGCAGTAAGCCTTAAATAACGCGGGTGTAACCGCGTGCATCTTCTAGTTCATACTAAAATCAGCAAGACCCTTCTACCTGTCAACTTTTATTTACGGGGAACTAGAATTCGACGACTAGTAAGCCCAATACGCTAAGTTGACGGAGCTTTATTTCGCAGAGCTCCTATTTTTGGGGACATCCAAAGCAAAACCAGCTTAGCTGTCAAGGAGTACATCGTTTGTTTAATAAACTACACTAATAGGCCGTTGGGCAGTTGACGAAAAAAATATTATTAACATTAAATACGTAAACATTATACACTAATCAAATAATAAACTTCTTGCATTTGTTACAACAAATGTGCATTATAACCAACTGTGCTCAAAAGTTATTGAACGCAAGTAAAATTGAAGTCAGAATAAAGAGATCGTCGGCGTCTGTCTGAGGTCTACTCCTAAAGTCAACGGCCGGACGAAAGGCGTAAAGAGTTCATGCGATTTTAATGTTTTATTTTATACTAGATGTCCCTGCAATTTTTTGTAGCTTTAATATCAGATGTGTATTTAAATTATACCACACCTGAGCATATGGCCAACTCTCATAACGAGAAGAGTTAGATAACGGAACCAGCATGCTGGCCCACGCTACAGGTTGGTAAACTTCATTAGCCTTTTGAGAACATTATGATGAACTCTCTGATTCTCCTCACGTTGTTGTCTTTCAGTTTCCAGCAAGCGATAATCAACAATTTAAAGAGCTTACAACGAAAATTAAAATAAAATTGATAATTTGGATAAGCTTATTTCAAACTCAACAGATTTCAATCACTATTTTATACCATTCTTGGGATCTTAAAATCTTTGCTCAGTAGGTGCCTATGTCATTAAAGGAACTCACTGTCTCAATTTATGTAACGACCTTCAGTGGTTTAGTGTTTTCGATGATATGATATGTCAGCCAGGAAAAGGGACTTTATATCAGTGATGATGATGATTATAGTCGACCAGTCGAGCCGCGACCACAACCGTTCGAAATCGATCGAAAAAACAAAATTTCGGCCGAAACAAACTTTTTTTTTTAGAATAATCTACCACATACACACATCACCATCTTATGTATAGTCCATAGTCCCAAACTAAGCCGAGCTTGTACTATGGGTACTATATAATGGATAAATATACATATATAAATTGATCAGGTAATGCGATTATGACCTGTAAATAAACTCGTTCATAATATGACACATCTCTATTAAAATGAGGTTTGACAAATAAAACTTATTTGTTCCACTTGACTACACCCAATACATAACTTCGAACCTTATAAAAGGACTTTTAATATTGCAACTTAATAACCCCGATACACGCCCCAGACATGTCCCTATGCCGTCGACCCCACATTAGGGGTCGGGGCCCCCAGCGAACGAACCCTAGGGTCTGGATGCAACCCGTCTGGCCGGGAATGGCCTTTATACAGCTGATGCGCCGATTGCGAAATGAAACCAATGTGAGCGGCCTGGTGGCGGTTAGTGACCTAGCGAGGGTCGTGGGTTCGATCTTGGTTCGATCCTAGGACAATTTTGTGTGTAATGAACGCTATTATTCGTTGTCTGGGTGTAATTTAATTTAGAGAATACGATTTGTCCTAAGATATTATACAAACTGGATATTCTATTAAAATTATCTTGAACAATATTGCAAATAAATCTAAATAGCGAACTACAAGTTTTAAGAACTTTCTTTTCGATTAATTTAAGAAATTTGACCGTGGTGTCGAGTTTTATTGCGGTTTACGCTGTTGGTGATAAAAAGGTAACATATACCTACCATGTTACATTTTAGGAAAAGACGATAGCCTAGTGGGAAGCACTACTTACTTATCGAGGTTAATTGCGGATTAAACAATTAATTATCACCTGCTTAATGACGAAGGAAAACATCGCGTAGGAACCTGAAGCAAGTTTATAAGCTCTCGAAAGATATGTGAAGTCTACTAGCCCGCACTTTAGCGAGCATGACGGACAATGGCCTGACCCTTATAACGAGAAGCGTCACCGTGTATATTTCGAAGATACACGTCATTCCACACAAATACGACACCGTCACATCTATGCCTACGGCACGATGTCACCCACGTGTAGGTTAAAGATCTTTGAGTACGTAATCGTTGTTTATGCGTAATGTAATTTATACGTCATTGGTTTTATCAACTGCTGACGCGAGAGAAGCACTCTCTCGATTGCATTTTATCTGTTAACTTTACTCGTACTGATTAAATAAGAAGTATTTCTTATCTCAAAGATGCTCGTATGAATAAAATTTTGTATTGCGGGGAAGTTTTGGACGTAAAACTACGTACTCGAAACAAGAATTTGTTGATCACACCAAATTGACACTTTTTGTCGAGATTATAGCAAAATTTCATCATCATCTTTGTGTGTGTTTTCTTTCATCATCATCATCAACTTGTGGTTTTTGCTTGCGCCGTGCCTTGCTGTACGTTAAGCCGTCAGTCCCATTAAGATCTTTGACAGTCGTTATAGGCAGTACCTCTGAATAAACATATGTAGGTAGCTATCTCTTTGGGTTGTTGAACTTTGGGTTCTAGAGGTCAGACAGGCAGGCGCTCTGTGGAAAAGCTAATATTCAGTCAAACCCGGTTAGACCAGTAAGCGGACCCTGGGTTGTAACTTGTAACTGAGATAACGCTAGTTGGATATGGACCTCACGTAATTTGCGCGGCAATACGTTAGTACTATTCTTTATTCTGTGGCGGCAATAGCACTGTAAAGCAATAGGAGAGATTTGGCGTACTTTTCCACGCTGGCCAGGCGGGTTGGTATAGGATTCGACGTGAAGTTTTAAAAGTTCAATATTTTCTGTGGTTTCGATATACAAGTTCAATCAGGACTTAAGAGATTTGCACTAAGTAGAGATGGGCCGAGTACTCGGTTGATACTCGGTACTCGGTGTACTCGGCGGGTTTTTTGATACTCGTACTCGGCCGAATAACTCGGTTTGAATGCCGAGTATACTTTGTAAGAAAAGCAATATATTTAGGTATACCTATCGTTAATTAACAAACTTTTCCAATGATTTATCTACTATGATGCGCAATGTGAAGTATTTTTTTGCAAACTATCAAGCGACTGGTAGTTGAAAGGCGCGGGCGGGGTGAGAGGTGTATTAACGCGAGCCGGCCCTCTAGACCGGCGCGGACCTATTTGTACTTGTTTGACGCGCGCGATATGGGAATTTGATTGAACCGAGTTACTCGGCCGAGTACTCGGTTGAAAAAAAATTGAGCCGAGTAAAACTCGGTACTCGTTACTCGGCAAAAGTGTTACTCGGCGCATCTCTAGCACTAAGTATACTACTTACGTACGCAAATTACACAAGGTTATTTTTTTTGTATAATTTACACAAAACGTTATAATACTATACTTATAAAGCTGAAGACTTAGTTTGTTTGGTTGAACGCGCTAATCTCAGGAACTAATGGCCTGATTTGAAGAATTATAATTGTATTTGTGTAAGGTAGCTATAAAAAAGGTGTTTGGGTAGCCTATTTATAATATCCTAATATCACACTAGGAGCCTCGGGTGCGGAGCAGTCATCATCAGCCTTTAACAGTCCACTGCTGGACTCGGCCTCACCTTTGAAAGCAGGAATTGCCCTACTATACCACGCTGGCCAAACGGGTTGGTATAGGGTTTGTATCAAGTTTTCCTTCTCTTACAGTGCTGTTCTCTGCATAATATGCTCCCTCTGTCGGCTCTAACGACACCCATAGGATGATTTGGGGTGGTGACGTTCCGTATTCTTAATCCGTCACCACACGGATTAATTTGTTTAGTTGAACGC
This sequence comes from Euclidia mi, assembly GCA_944739405.2. Taxonomy (NCBI): domain Eukaryota; kingdom Metazoa; phylum Arthropoda; class Insecta; order Lepidoptera; family Erebidae; genus Euclidia; species Euclidia mi. Next base: position 3,151,250 of record OX123208.2, read on the forward strand.
ACTAATCTCAGGAATTACTAGTCCGATTTAAAGATTATTTTTTTGTGTTGTATAGCCCATTTATCGTGGAATATACGGTGATATACCAAACATCACGCCATGCGTCCCCGGTACAGAGCAGTAGCCCTTAATAACGCGGGTGTAACCGCAGGCGCAGCTAGTTAAATACACCTAAAATGTACATCATGAATGATCTATTGGTAAAAACCATCAAAATCAGTTCAGTAATTTCTGAGATTATTGCAAACAGACGCGGCATCGAACTTTATTGTTTAACAGAGATACGCAGCCAAATATGTCTACAATTAATTCGTTAGTTATTTGTTTACAAAGATACTGTATAGAATTTAACATGCATATACGTTGTGTTTAAAAATAAACTGTATTGTTGAAAATATTTGTGCAGTACAAATGTTTTGATAACGAGTTCATTGAACGCGTTATCCCTTAGGTATTTTAACTACGCGAATGGCGCTACGTTTCAATTGCCTCGATGAGTTTTGTTGGGTGCGACACTACATAGTATTAAACAGAGTCTGTCTTCTGTCTGTCTGTCCATATGTATGCTTAAATCTTCAAAACGACTCAACAGATTTTAATGCGTTTTTATAGATAGAATGATAAATATATGGCGGAAGGTTTATATGTATAATAAACATATGGCGGTACGAAGTTCGCCTGGTCAACTAGTAGAAATATAAACAAGAGCATAAGTGCCAAGCGGGCGTGTCGGTATCCGCGCGAAATGCACCAAGTGTGCATATCGCAAGCAAATGGCCGTTTCCGCGAAATAGTACACTATCGACCGTGATCGCGACAACTTATACCGTAACGAATACCGTCTTGTTCAGTGGTTTGTTGTAAAAAAAAATAAAAATAGAACTTCAAACCAAAACTTTGTGTAGTATGAAATCACTTACCATATGAAACTACAAGTATTTTACTATCTTCTTCTGCCTAACCTGTTCCCATATCATTTGGGGTCGGCGCAGACTCTCTTTTTCTTCCATTCTCTTCTATTAGATGTCATCTGAACATTCACTCCCTTTTCATTCATGTCATCTTTCACACAATCCATCCATCTTTTCTTTGGTCTCCCTCTTACTTTATGTCCCTCAACTCTCAAATTCATCACTTTTCTAGTCACATGATTTTCATCCCTCCTCATTACATGCCCATACCACGCCAAACGATTTCCTTTCAGCTTTTCTTGCACCGGTGCAAAGTATTTTACTATATTTGTCTTTAAAGACATGAAAAACCACAAATCGTAAAATATGCCTTGCTGTTATTATTGTTTTCAAATATAAATCACAACGACTACATTATTTTTCAATAAATACATTGCTCTTTATCTACTATCTAGTCGCGAAGTGACTAGGCAAGCAATTTAATCATGACCGAACGATACTTTATTAAGGGAATGCATCGCGTAGTACGGCCGCTGCATCTAGCAACGAATTAGTGTACAGTTCTTTTGCATAGCACAAAGATAGTGGCTGATGTTTTTGTGTGAGTAAGTTGAAGTGCTTGGTAAATACACGCTATGTTCGATAGGATAAGGTTCCAGGTAGTAGAGCCTTCCTGATTTCAGCATGAATGGGCCGGCTCGACCGGGGAAGTACTACCCTCTCACAGAAAATTGACGTAAAGTAACAGTACCTAAACTGTTGCGTTTCGTTCGGTGAGTGAGAGTGCCGGAGGCCCTATCCCCTATTCCTTCTCCCTTATCCTACTTCTCATCCTATCCCTTTTCCCAATCCCAAGGGGCGGCAACGCACTTGTGCCTCCTGTGGTGTTGCTTGTGTCCATGGGGGGCGGTAATTGCTTACCATCAGGTAATCCGTCAGCTCGTTTGCCGCCTATTACCTACTATAAAAAAAAAGATTTTTTTGTAAGTTTTGATAAAAAAATGCGAGTGTGGGCGCGAATGCGTTTTTATGTTGCTTTTACTGATCTGCATGTGTAGTAGTGGCCGCGTGGTAGGAGCAAACTGGCGACATCAACACAGGTATCCTATACATTTTCGTCACAGGGCGTATCTCCTTGTTTATTATTTCTGTGGTTGCGACTGATCACACAAATCTATACTAATATCATTCTTGGTTGAACCATAGATGAGAGAATTAGTATCAGATGGAACGCACGGCACAGTTGCGTGCGGCCACTAAAGCAAATACAAAATTGAAAAGCGAATACAAACTCGTCTCAGTGCGCTACGACGCATCGTACAGTTCACGCGTCACGATCACTTCAACTTTTAAATTCTCAAAATGCCGTCTTGCGTTCTTAAATACTGTAAAAGTTGTTCCTAAAAACAAAAACAGGAAAATGGAATATCTTTTCACAGGTAACTATTGATAATTTGACTGTTTCCTAATTTAATTTCGATAAAATTCGTATTTGTGCAAGAAATATGTAAGTGTTGCCAGTTTTTGTCGACGCCGTTCTGCCTGAATTAGGGAAAATGCACTTGTCAATTGATTATGTGATAATGATTGTCATGTTAATGAAAATACATTACCGTATTATAAAAGTATATTGTAGATATATCTTCTTTCTCATAAATATAGTAATAGAATTTCAATTTCCATTAGTATATACCTTACATAATATTGTTTTGAGTTCGATCCCCAAACGATCCAAATATTCGTGTACACCCTGCTTGCTACTCGTCAAGCTTATACACTTTGACCTTTGCACCGTTCTTATGGCGTAAAGAATAAGTATCAAAATCGTACAGCAAATGTTTAGCTTGACTTGGCGCCGTGTGTACATACATACTTATGGCGTAGGGAATAAGTATCAAAATCGTACAGCAACTGTTTAGCTTGACTTGGCGCCCTGTATACATACATACTAATGGCGTAGGGAATAAGTATCAAAATCGTACAGCAACTGTTTAGCTTGACTTGGTGCCTTGTGTACATACATACTTATGGCTTAGGGAATAAGTATCAAAATCGTACAGCAACTGTGTAGCTTGACTTGGCGCCGTGAGTACATACATACTTATGGCGTAGGGAATAAGTATCAAAATCGTACAGCAACTGTTTAGCTTGACTTGGCGCCGTGTGTACATACATACTTATGGCGTAGGGAATAAGTATCAAAATCGTACAGCAACTGTTTAGCTTGACTTGGCGCCGTGTGTACATACATACTTATGGCGTAGGGAATAAGTATCAAAATCGTACAACAACTGTTTAGCTTGACTTGGTGCCGTGTGTACATACATACTATTTATTTCTCAACTAATCGACGCCAGCGGCTTCGCACGCACATATTTTCGTATTTCTCGTTTTGCCCGATCCCGTGGGAATTTCGAGAAATCCCGTCTTAGTGCACCCCTACGGTTCCCAAGAAACATACATGCTAAATTTCAGCTTCATGCGCCGAGTAGTTTCGGCTGTAGCTTATCTGTCAGTCAGTCAGTAACGCAAGGATTTTATACATATATACAGATTTAAGATTTACGAAGTAGTTAAAACTTAACTCGGTACCTACATTTAAGAAATGTATTTATAAAAGCATTAATTAAATCCATGGTAAATTCTTCAAAACCGCAAATGAATATAAGAATATTACATAACTATATGCAAAATACTGGGAGATTATTCATAATCTGGCAACTTTACACACACATAGACGCGCGTGTCCGTACAGTGCCAGTCGCCAAAGGTCACGCACACATAGCTGTCAACGTGCCACACTTAGTTGGACGAATGCGCTCTATCTGAGACTTCTCTCATCTGTGGGTTGAACGCGCTAATCTCAGAAATTACTGGTTCAATTTGAATAATAATTTTTGCGTTGACTAACTCATTTATTGAGGAAGCTTTTAGCATATAAAATATAACATCACACTATGAGCAATGGGTCAGGTCAGAAGTACCCTTAACAGAAGAGCATGCATGAGATACTTGATGGAAGTGAATGAAGCAAGAGAGGTATGTCAGGATCGTTGCAAATGGCGTTCCGTAGTCTCTGCCTACCCCTCCGGGAAACAGGCGTGAGTCTATGTATGTATGAGCAAAGGGTTCCGATCCGGTAGCCAGTTTGGCTAGCTTGTAAAAAAGTTGTTCTGAATCCAGATTTTGGTCTCTTCATCTATAACTAGTTGATGCCCATTTTCATAGTGCTAGCTTTAAAATTAGTGAATTATAACTTTAGCTTTCGATAAATACATATCGAATAAACTCGTCAGCATTTGCATTGCTGTGGCGACCATAACATCAAAACTAATTTTGGGATTACGAGTCAGTTAGTGTAGTACAAATAGTACAATCTTCAAAACTAACTGCTAGGTATTCAATAAAAAAAAACAAATAATTTGAAAAATCCGTTGTTTTAAAACAATAAGAATCAGCTCACCATAGGTACTCATAATTTTAGCACCTTTCACCAGAAAATGCCTGAGTCATGGCATGTTTCAGAGAAATGATGTAAGTCATTAGTGTTTACTAATCACATGCAGTATGCTAGCAAGTGATGGAAAAACGTTTGGTTAGCCTACTTTGTTCAAAGAGGTGTTATGTTTTTGTGGCGCTCTGATTTGAGAGAGTATAATATCAATGCCTATAGCCCGCGTCGTGAAATGCAATAATTTTTGCAACTTCTCCTATTTCAATTCCTAGTAATTTGCTACTGCCTCCGTGGTCCAGTGGATAGCGTATGCGACTGCTGATCGGAGGTCCCGGGTTCGAGTGCCGGGTCAGGCACAAGTGTTACTGGGGTTTTTTCCGAATTCTCAGCAGCAGCACGAAGTCTGGTAATGTGCCCGGTAGCGGCAATAGGCTCGCCCCCTATTACGTGGGACCTAAAAATTCATGGCGAAATGTGGGTGTAATATTACACATATGCCTACCCCTTCGGGATACAGGCGTGAATAAATAAAAAATAAAAGCATTTGCTAATTATTGCTCGCCCCTTGCCCCATAAAGCAACTAGAGCCATCGGTTTCATTGAATGAATTTGATAACCGTTACGGGGAGGCAGTATCTTATACTAATATACAATAAAGCTGAAGAGTTTGTTTGTTTGTTTGTTTGAACGCGCTAATCTCAGGAACTACTGGTCCGATTTGAAAAATTCTTTCAGTGTTAGATAGCCCATTTATCGAGGAAGGCTATATAACATCGCGTTATGAGCGACGGGAGCGGAGCAGTAGCCTTAAATAACGCGGGTGCAAACGCGGGCATCCTCTAGTCTTTGAATATAATGACTCTGGTCTAAGCCATAGAGTATCGCTATCCCTTTGGGTTGCGGTAAGGGCCGTCACTCTGTGGAAAGCCTTTACTCGGCCAATACTGTAAGAGACTGGCCAGCAAGCAAACACGGGCTCTAAGGCGCAACTCTTGAATGAAACCGGGATAACACTAGGGCAGTAGTTCTCAAACTTTTTACGAGATGGAACCTTTTTGGATAACCAAGTATTTGGCGCAGACACAAAGTGAAACAAAATCTGCTATCAAGTGATTTAGTCATTTTATTTGAATTTGAGCAACACCGTCATGGAGCCCTTAGAGATGCTTCATGGAGCCCTCGGGCTCTGCGGAGCACACTTTGAGAATGGCTACAATAGGGTAACGAAGATTGCTATACCTAATTCTTCTTCTTTCTTTTCGTATGAGCGTGTGGCCAACTCTAGTGTTGAAGTTTATAGTCCACCCGAAGGCCTCCGATATTTCCTAACTATGCCTGGGACTAGAACCAGGCCCGACGTCTTTACGGACCCCCCGATGTATCTCGCGCTCTGATGTAGATGCAACAACTACCGGCCACCCATCCAAGTGGTGACCTGTGTAAAACTTACTTAACTCTACCGATCTATTACGAACGGCAACGGCAAGTCAAGCCACACTATGAGCGTTACTTAACAATATCATCATCATCGCCCTAGCGTTATCCCGGTTGCATCCAACACTGACACGCCTTGGAGCCCGAGGTCCGCTTATTGGTCTTACCAGATGTGACAGGATATCAACATTTCCATAGAGCGACTGCAGTCTGACTTCCGCAACCCAAAGGGATAGCGATATTCCATGGTTTAGACCAGTATTAGTTTATTTGAGGTTACTGACTCTCCGTTAAGACTGTCAAAGATCTTCATGAAAGCCGGGACCAACAGTTTAACATGCTCTTAGAGGCACAAGGCAAGCGATAATTAACACTTAACTTCGAAAAGTCATTGGTGTGCACCGTGGATCCGAACCCGATAAACTCTGCATGGCAGTCTTTTGGCAAGCGTTACTTAACAAAAAAAACATTTTTCATTTCATTTTCATTTTTCAATATGTCTTCATTTAAATTTATAAATTTTCAGCTAAAATTAACTAATGACTTCATTAATATTTTTCGTAATCTTCTACTCAATTATAAAAATAGTACCAAATGAAAAGTAAACTAACAAGATTGACAAAACACCAGTTTGCGAGTACTATCTTACAGAACCAATATGTTAATCCACAACTATGTTGTACGCTAATATGTACACACAGACACCAAACACAAACACCTAGATACATTATGAAAGAGTGATAATTAGATAGTCTATATTTAGCCTTCATAACTATAAAAATAACATCTTATCTAAATAAGTCTGTAAGAAATAACGCTTTTTATAAGATTTCAAGTTCTGTACAAGGTTATTTATACATATAAATAAAATTAAGTGACTGTCTCTGATTACAAAATAACTTTTTTTCAAGTGCATGTAATGAGTGACACAATACAAGTTGTACTCACACTTTTTAGATGACAGGCTAGTTTTGTTTGTTCAGGGTGATCTCTGGAATGGCTGAACCAATTTTAATGGGATATTCACTGAACGATTGAGACCTTATAGGGGCTGCATCTACCTGGGTAAAACAGCAGGGATGTTTATTTAATTGTTTTTGTCCAGTCCATTGAGAATATCCAGAAATTCCTTCTTAGTGCACCCCTATGGTCCCCAAGGAACATACATACATGCCAAATTCCTTCTTCTTACGCCTCATAGTTTCAGCTATGTTATGTCTAAGAATCAGTCAGTAATGCAATAATTTAAACAAACAGATACACAGGCCAATCAAACATAGATTACTCAGTATCCACCTCATTAATATTGTGATAAGTGTTTTTGTTTACAATATTTTTGTGACTCACTGTCCCAGTTGAATAATTATACAAATAGGATGGTACTTACTGGAATTTAGTAATACAATATGCCCAAAAGTGATGTGGACACCATTAACACGTATGGGGGCATTGGTATGACGTTTTCTCAACATATTTTTTTTTTATAGACTCACGCCTGTGTCCCAGGAGGGGTAGGCAAAGGCGTAATATTACACCCACCTTTCGCTGTGAATTTTTAAGTCCCACGTAATAGCACCAGTTACCAGGCACATCACCAGACTCCGAGCTGCTACCTATTACCAAATTCGGAAAACCCAGTAACACTTTTACCCGACCCGGGAACCTGGGACGTCCGATCAGTAGTCGCGACTATAGTAATTTGGATGCCAGTCATATGGTGTAACTGCTAAATTTATTCAACTCACTGTATCTGCAGCGGCACCTACATTACTACTACGGGCTACTGCTCCACACTCATGGCACATAGTGAGATGTTATACAGACTATAGCATTCCAGGATAAATGGGCTAACCAACACAAAAATTGTTATTCAAATCAGACCAGTATTTTCTGAGATTAGCACTTTTAACCAAATAAACAGAATATTTAGCTTCATAATATTAATATCAATGATAATATACATGTAGGTATATTAAAATGTGTTGAACTATACAAAAACTCACAATCTGTGACTTGTTTCTATGAATGCACAATAGTGCTCAATACTTTTCAACCAGTTTATAGACTTTTCAAAAGTAACATAAAAGTATAAGTAAAGTTAGTTGAAGAGAGGTAGAGACAAGTGTACTTAAATTCTTTAAAATTCATATAAAATGTATGTACACATAAAAATATTCTGTCCTACTCATAATTGGACGTAGTTATGCTACAACGTTCCAATCCACACGCAGGTCGAACTGAGTAAATCGCGTTTTTGTAATTATGTGGTACGCTTTTTTTTGGTAGTGAGTACAACTAAGTAGTATGTATTACATAAACTAAATAAATAAACATTATTTTATTATATACTTGTAATTAAAATGTATTAATATTTCTCATACAAATGATGAAGAAAATGCACTTGGAACGTTTTTGAAAAAAGGCGTTTTGTATGGAAGTAGCTTATAGCTTAATTTGCAAAAACGATCCAATATCTGAAAATTGGTATATTTTGGTAGTTAATATATATTTTTTCTAAAACATAAGTATAACAATGAAACAACATTATTAAAAAAATATTTATTAAGAAATAGTTGTTTCAAAGCATGAAAAGTCATCACAATTTATTCATCATCCAGATCGAAATCCAGCTCCTTACCTAATCCATCGACATCGTCAATGGCGTCATTAGACGCTTTCAATGTTTTATAAAAACTAAGGCAATCTGCTGGAATAAACTTGTATACAGATCGTAAATCAGCCAATTTAGCTGGAGCAATGGGTTTCCCGTTAGGCCATAACTGTTTCAGATCAGATCTATGTATAGTCGAAATCTCTCCTTTTGTCGTTTTTTTAATGTTTAGTTCATTATAATCCTCATCAAGGGACGTTTTCATAAAAATAGAATATAATTTAGCTTTTTCAATCTTTATCTCCTTTGCCAGCAGCCAGTTTAGTTTACTTTTAACTGTGAATTTCTTACGATTTACTATGTTTTTCTCAATATCTTCAGTGCTATAAAAGTCATTTTTGACCATTCTATATAGGTACTTGAAATTTTTTTTTTCTATCATTTTTCATAATTTCTATATATTCGTCAGCTGTATAAACACGTTGTTGCTTTTTAAGCGCTGTTTCAATTTTTGAAAAATCGGTATCGTTAGGTAAAAAACTATGCCCTGACTCAAGATACCGAAAAGTTATCGTTTTTAATGTAGAATGGGAGCCTAAGATAACCTTTAACATTAAAACAATTTTTATGTTTCGGTTCTGTCCATCGCAACAATCACTCCATAGTATGAGATGTTCTATAGTAGGAGGTAGTTTGTTTTCAATATATTTGGCAAGGCATGATCCTACTTCCTGAGCGCCTCTTCCGGCTTCACCTTCCACCCAAACATAACAGTGCCCTACATCATCTGATGCTGAATGTATACCGCTATTATATAGCCAAAGCTGACGTTTATAAAAAAATACGTTTGTCGGTATACGAGGCAAGGGCAAAGTTTTTTCGAGATCAAATGATAAGCATTCTATGTTTGGGGTATTTTGTGCAGTTTCAAAGACGCATTTCATCTGTTCCCTCATTTATTGTTTAGCTTTATTATTTTAGTGATAACGTTCCAGACTCCATAACACATAATTTTTTTCAAGTTGCCACAATATTTCGCTACCTAGTTGTATAATTATTATTTTAGACAAGGCCTTATTATAAAAAATACAAAAGTGATGGATTGTTTAATTATTAGGTAACTGTATGTTCCTACCAGTATACACGTTTTATATCGTTTACTTTTATTGTTGTCTTTTATTTACGCGAACACGATACATTTAAATGAAAGTACTTTTACGGATTATTTCGCGATTTATTAACATTTTATTTAACCTGACGCTTCGAACACTTTACAGCGTTCGTGGTCACAGGTAGACTGAGGTTTACTTTTACCATTATGAATTATCGTACACATTATAAAGTAGGTACATGGAATGTTTTGAAGAAATAGATAATAAAAAAAAATAATTTATCAAGATGAATGGATCATTATTTTTATGTTATTCAGTCCAAAACGAATTGAAACATTACGATCCAAATGAATTGTCTCTTTTTAAGATTTAAAATTGTTATTTTTAAAACGTTTCAAGATGATTGGATCCTAATTTTAATTGCATTTAGTCCAAAATGAATTAAAACAGTACGATCCAAATGTAATGTCACTTAATAAGATTATAATTAGATCTTTTGGTTCGTTTTATCATTTAGACGGCTTAATTATTTCAATAGTTACTGTCGTAAGAGAGTCAGTGTCTTCAGCACTAGATAGAACGATCCAAAATACCTAGCTTGGGCTCATAAACTCAATTTTGACCACCTTGTGGATTGGAACGTTGTAGCATAACTACGTCCAATTCTATCTACCTAAAGTAGGGTGTAAAATTTCTTCTGTCATTGTAAGTTTTATTTTATGACCTATAAAATAAATAACTTTGGATATGAATAATCTTATTCAATTTAGTAAAAACTAGTAATTTTCATTACTTTGTTGAAAACTTATTCAAAGTTTTTAAGCTATAAACTATTTACTTAATCAACTATTAAATCCATTTAAATTTGATTTATGACCTATGTTTTTAATGTAATTCTTTTTATAATTTTGATTACATTATTAAAACCTATGTACACTCAATAATTAACTTGTAACACTCATTTACAAAGCCCCAAATACTAATTGATCATGTCTTGTGCAAAAAGATTTAGCAATAGGATGATAGTAAGACGAGAAAATCATACATAATTAGGCAAGAATAACTACAAAACATAAGCAAAACTTTGGACTTATTGTGTAATAAACAAGTAATTTCTGGTGAAACTCACAAAATCAGAACAGCTGAACCACAGATTACTAATATTCAAAGAGAGGATGAGAATCAAAGAAAGAACAACTTACCTGAACTAAACATTCTTCCCAGCATAGTGTTTGGATGAGCAGTAAACTGTGCAGGATCGACTACGAATCGCGTGTTGTCCACCACTAGTGTTATCCTGTCTTCACACAGCTGGTTCTGACCCTTGGGCCCGTTCCTTGGAGGCTCCTGAGCTGTCGAAGTCGACGGCGTCGGAGTATTCGCACTCAAGTTCTTAGGAGGCATGTTTGGTCGCGTTCGGATATTAGGCCCGTTACGTTTCGACAACCGCTTGCGTCTCTCCTCGTCTCTTCTATACTCTTCTGTGTCACTGCTGCTGTCCGGATAGAAGAATGGACGTCTTTCTGACATGGCCTCTGGCCCATTCGTCTGAGAGTCTGACATAGGCGCGTGCTCGTCCCCGCGAGCCCTCACATCACGGTCGACGCTCCTTTGTCTCCCCGACGGCGAGCCGTTTCTAGAGGCCGTTTTTAGTGTTGATAATTTTGTAAAGAAAGGATTTTTACAAAAATGTCAACGTAACGTCGTAACAAGTTTGACATTTTCTAGAATGTTGGCCGTCGTAAAATATATTTCTGTTGTAACAGTGTGGCTAGCACAAAAATCATACAAAAAGGCAACTTAAAAAGCTTTATTATGTAAAAATTGGATTATAATTTTGAGATTATTATGCATCAAATTGTCTACTCAAATACTATTATTAACATGCATTTTTTATTTAAAACACGTACTCGACTGCTCGGTATTTTAATCAAGTTGTGATTAAAGTTTGACACACTGCACCTGTGATTGTTGCTGAGCCTTTTTTATCATCATGATATAAAAAAAATGCTTTTCTACTACGCACATTTTTACTATAATTTCAAGAGCATGCAAAATAAAAAATATAAATAAAATATAATTTACATATTTATTTCCAAAAATCTACGGAATGCGTTCAAAAAATGACAAACTTGAATTACTTGAATGAATCGGCTGTTGACCTTTCCACTGTCAAACGCGGAAATTGGTTATTACCTACTGTAATTGTTTTTTTTTTCTAAATATCGATAATGTAAACATCCCACCTAACTGTGCTGTGAATAAATGTGATATTTAACCAAAAACATAAGTGCCGTGACTCATTAAGTTGTAAATATACTTGTGTATCCTAAGGCAACGCTTATAGGGCGTCACTCATTTTAACTGTAAAAATTGCTAAAAATGGATAGCAAAGAGGAGTATCATGATCCTGATTATCCTGAAGTTCAAATAACCGTAAAGGAGGAGCCTCCAAGCCTCGACGAAGATGTGAAAGTTGAGAAAATCAAAGAAATAATACGGCGGGAATTTTTGAATGAGCTCGAAATCAGAGAAAACGAAGTTATGCTAATAGATCAACGGTAAGGTTTACTTTTTTAATATAAATCCATGTTACAACCAGTTTTCAGCCATGTACAAGCTATAAAAACTTATATTATCTATTGTTACTTGACCATGTGGTGATTTGTTGTGACTTTTCCTATTAATTTAAATAAACATACACCATGTGTTATTTAACCTAGTTCTTTGTTGTTATTCTTGGTTACCGGGTTATATTTAGCTAACCTTGATGTCACCATATGTTTATTATTATTTATGTATAGATAATACTTTCTTTAAAAATCAACAGGTTTCAAATCAATATTTACATTTACAATTCAATCATTTCTAATGATTGAATTGTAAATGTAAATACTCCTAAATTCTTTATAAGTCGGGAAGCCAAATTGAATAATTTTTCCTTTTTGAAGTTAGTAGGTTTCTTGGATAACTCTTGAAAAATAACAGGAGTTTATTAGGTATATTATTTGATAGGAAGTAATAGAAACTTAACTAGCTACTAAAAAGTTAAGAAATAAAATTTCAAACTGGTAGTTTCAAACTATGGATTGTTAAGATTTATGAAAATTGTATAAGTACACAAGGATCATAATAAAATAATTATATTGGTTCGGAAAGCTGCTGCGAAAGGCATGCTGCAATTGCCTGAAAATGTTAATCAAATTAAGATTGTTACAAAATATGTTAAATTTCTTGGATATTGGGTCAGTGGTAGACAACCAAGAGGTCTATCCTGTGCACTTGCTTAAGGGAGCCCCTAAATGCTTCCATATTTCTTGCCCACATCCAAAACATGGCTTTAAAAATATGCATTGGTGCTCAACAAGTTAAAGGCAGATTGGGAAGTTCTATAAAAATATTTCGAAGACAAAAATAAATATTATTCCCTGTACAATGTAAATACAGCTTAATATCTGTAGGTACTTCGTAATATCTAAGGATCGGAATTAAGGGAGCTAACATTGTCAAAAGTATGGATATGCCTAATTTTCAAATGTGATTCCGGAACTAGATTCCAGAAAATTTTGGATTTTTAATGAAGATTTTTTTCAACAGTTTAAAACACCTTCATTAAAAATCCGAAATTTTCCAGAATCTAGTTCCGGAAACACATTTAAAAATTAGGCATGTCCATACTTTTGACAATGATTCCAATCTTTGGTAATATCATATTGTTGGAGAGTTAGTTTGGTTTTTATGTTGAATACACAAATCTGAGTAACTACTTTCTGATTTGATTATGCAGTTTCATTGTCTCTAAGTGGAAGTGCTCTAGACCCCATCTCATTTTCCTTCTCCCTCATCCAGTTCCTCATCCTATTAACCGTTTTGTCCCATCCTAAAAGACAGCAACCCATTTGTTTTTCTCTGGTGTTGCTTGTGTCAAAAGGCGGCAGTAATTGTTTACCGTCAGGCATTCATCCATTTGCCTCCTATGACTTCTGGCCGTAAATGCAGGCGCACCTATTTTACGAATGTTAGAACCTGGTACAGGGTGTGTATGTAGAACTGTTGGAGTAAGATCGGCCTATGCACTAAACAACTTCCCCCCGTATCCTGGATCACCTCTAGTAATTGAGCCATGCGAATATTCTACTATGTCAGATTTTATTGCCGAATTTTACTCTGCGTCGATAATTTTACTCTCTGGAGAGCGCACGTAAACACTGCACCGTTAGTTGCTTTTCGGAATGGCTCTTGGTAGGCTGGCTGCACCATACGTTGGCTGGAGATTGTGCTCTCCGACGCCCGGACCTACGGTCGGCAAGAGGGTGACGGCATTCCAGGTTCAGTCGCTCCGTGCTATGACTTGTACATTTTCTGAAGGGAGAGGGCCGGCTCGTCCTGGGAAGTACTACCCTCTTGCAGAATACCGGCGTAAAATAACAATATCTAAATAGACTGTTGTGTTTGGTTCGGTAAATAAGAGTGCCGGAAGCCTGCCATCTCCTTTTTTTCGCCCTCGTCCCGCTCGTCCTTGAGTTGCCGTTTTGCTCCATGGACGGCGGTAATCGCTTACCATCGCTACTTACATATGAAAAAGCATTCAACCCGACTGCCGCGGCCAACTCGCGTCCATTGTTGCATGTATGTCGAGATTCTCCGTCAAGGCATAGATATTTATATAGAGGCGCATTTCTTATGGGCGCTCTGTAGACAAACTTTCTGTGACCCAAATTGCTGCTTGGCGGCGTGGCAGTCACGCTGTGACAGCTGTCTCTATGAGTGCAAGAGAGACGAACTGACGACACCCGCCAACTCGCCACTTGGAATCGGCACACGAAATCCTTAAGAAATGAGCTTCTATTATGTAAATCTGTATTCATTGGTCAAGGTGAGCATCGCAGTTTCGTTAGCAACGTCGCGGCATTAGACGTATTAATGTCAGCCAGCAGCAGTACCGTTCCGGCTAATCCTGTGTAAAAAAGCCGGCTACCTGGCGGATTTCTCGTGAGCATGGGGCCTACCCCCTAAAACTACCGCGGTGTCCTCTGCTGCCCTTGATTCGCGGGGCCGACGCGAGCGCAATTAGCATATGTAAAACGGAACGCAGCCTAAGCAATCTAATAAACAGAGGCAAAACGATTGTGACGTAATGGTTGCTATCTCTCTCTGTAAAAATGGTGGAAACTGTCCAATCTGTATTTGAATTGCTCCGTACAAATTATTTATTTTAAATTAATTGCGTAGGTATATATTTTAGCACAAAAGTCATCAGCATACTTTACCGCGACCCCACCAGGTTTCGGCCTGCCATTCGATGGTGGGCCCCGACTTTTAACTCATTACATATTTACGGAGGCGCACGTGAACACCGTGACGCCTCCTTGGCCTAGTGGTGGGCGACGAGCGGCCCCTGGCTTGCCAGCTGAATCCTCGCGAGTTCGACTCCTCTGTCTCCTTGATCAGCATGACCGAAATATCAATGATGCGAGCCGTCGATTCGAATTCATCCTATGCATCGCAATCTGTTGATATCTCCCCTATTGCTGCCAAATCATGCTTTTGTCTATAAATTATATTTCTCTTCCAGTATGACAACATCCCGCCGTCTACTCCACCGGCTCAGATACGCACTAGTGAGCAGCTACTACAAGGACCAGAAGTTGAAGCTCAGAAATGGTCAGATACAGGACGAGATCGCCGCGCAGCATGAGCCCAGGGCTAGGACTGAGGTAAACATCGCTTTTTACATACATACATAGACTCACGCCTGTTTTCCGGAGGGGTAGGCAGATACTACGGAACGCCATTTGCAACGATCCTGACATATCCCTCTTGCTTCATTCACTTCCATCAAGTTTCTCATGCATGCTCTTCTGTTTAGGGTACTTCTGACCTGTCCTCTTTTTAGGATGTCTCCAATCCGGGGAACGATTCAGAATCTTTCGATATCTCATTTGACATTCGATTCCGTTTATTGTCAAACGGGCTACCTAATTTTTTGTCAAAACTATCGCATTTCCTATCAATTTTATGCATTCAGTATGAAGTAAATCTATAAATAAACCGAATTCAATGAATATTTGTTCAAAATATCTCTGATAGGCGGCTAAAAGACGAGGACAATAATTTGACATAATTATCGTACGATTACTTGTCGTGACATTCTGAATCGGCCTGCAGATTGGAGACATCCTAAAAATAACAGGTTAGAAGTACCCTGAACAGAAGAGCATGCATAAGGAACTTGATTTGAGTGAATGAAGCAAGAGAGATATGTCAGGATCGTTGCAAATAGCGTTCCGTAATCTCTGCCTACCTCTCCAGGAAACTATGTATGTAGGTATGTATACTATAAGATATCTACTAATAATTCTTGAGTTTAAACGACGTACAATTACTTTCTTTTCTCTTTTTGTGTTCTTTCGTGTTTCTAATTACATTTTAAGCTAGGACCCATTTGTGAAAACTTTTTATTAGATTGATATTTTATAAGCACTTTGTTATTTCTCAAGACCGCAGTTAGTTTTGCCGAAAATGTTAAAATAAAGTAAATAAATAAAATATTTATCTAGAGCAGCGGTCGACGGGCGCGCGTCCTACATGCGGCCCGTGAATGTTTTGTTAAAAATGTCATAAAATTGGACAAGTGCGAGTCGGACTCGAGCACGAAGGGTCCGTACCATCAACTATAAAAGAAAATCACGTTCGTTGTATGTATACTTAAATACTTTTTAAGTTTCTACCTGTTTATTAAGATCGAGTAACAAATTGCCTAAAAATTAGGTTTGTTGTATGGGAGCCCCCCTTTATTATTTACTTTTTTTATTTAATTATTTATTTTGAAAGGTAATATACAACTACATAATCTGTGAAAATTTAAAGCGTCAACCTATTACAGTTAGTAATTTTAAGCAAAAAAAACGAAAAAAAAACACGTGTTTGTAGCGGCAACCGAAATACATTATTTGTGAAAATTTCAGCTTTCTAGCTTCACACGGTTTATGAGATACAGCCTGGTGACAGACAGACAGACAGACAGACGGACAGACGGACAGACAGACAGACAGCGGAGGCTTAGTAATAGGGTCCCGTTTTTACCTTTTAGGTACGGAACCCTAAAAACGAACTATATAGACATAATGCTGTCTAGTTATTATCAAAAGTGCGGTCCGCGTTTTCTTTATTGTGCCACCTTCCGGCCCTTGCCTATCAAAAGGTTGTTGACCACTGACCTAGAGCACAGGGCAGTCGTTTACATGTTTTCTGGATACACCACTATGTATTCCACTCTAATAAACATAGTTGAATTAAAGTGACTGCACGGTTGGCGCAGTGGTTTAAGCGGCCGCCTCACCGCTGGACACTGCGCCGAGTGTTGTGGGTTCGATTCCCACACGAGACAACACTTTGTGTCATTCATAAATTGTTGATTCGAGTCTGGGTGTCCATTGTGTCCGTTAGTTGTATGTTTGTAAAGTCCCCCGCGACACAGGATTTAGTCCTAATGCGGGAGTAGTCTTATTTAAGAAAAGTAGAAAAAATAAGAAAGGTGATAAAAAAGAAAAAGTAAGAAAGAAAAAAAATACTACATTTTTATATCCAAACTCACCTATAACAATTCTGTACCTATACTTCATCTTATTCCTGGTCACTTCGTCCAGCGTGACCACGTTGGTGGCCTTGGGGTCCAAGTGCCTGGGTACCTTCTTGGGCCTGCTGGTGCCCGGGTCCTCCGCCTCGGGGACGCACAGGTCGTCCTTTCTGTCTGGACGTAGAGACTTGGTTGTGTCCGCTGAGATTGTGTAGTTGCGTTTTTGGAGCATCGCCTGGAGGGAAATAATTTGAAGATTTATTACATATCCTCACGCCCAGGGGTAGGCAGAGGTGTATTACACACCCACACTTCGCCAGTTATGTTTCCGGCACATTATCAAGTGAGCGACAATTAATATTTTTAATGCAGATTTAAGTTCGAAAAGTCAGAGGTGTGTGCCCGGGGTACCTGGGGATCGAACCCGAGACCATCGTCTCGGCAGTCCGTTACATACACCTCTGCAATATCGCAGCTATATACGGAATGTACAATTTTTTTTTTAATTTGGCGATGTATACTTTTCCGGAGGGGTAGGCAGATACTACGGAACGCCATTTGCAACGATCCTGACATATCCCTCTTGCTTCATTCACTTCCATCAAGTTTCTCATGCATGCTCTTCTGTTTAGGGTACTTCTGACCTGTCCTCTTTTTAGGATGTCTCCAATCCGGGGAACGATTCAGAATCTTTCGATATCTCATTTGACATTCGATTCCGTTTATTGTCAAACGGGCTACCTAATTTTTTGTCAAAACTATCGCATTTCCTATCAATTTTATGCATTCAGTATGAAGTAAATTAATAAATAAACCGAATTCAATGAATATTTGTTCAAAATATCTCTCATAGGCGGCTAAAAGACGAGGACAATAATTTGACATATCGTACGATTACTTACCATGACATTCTGAATCGGCTTGCTGATCAGAGAACGTACGCCTAGGTCTTTCCCTTCGTCCCGTCCCATTCACACTTTTACAACGCTTTTTTTTAAAGTAAATAAATATTTTTCCGTCCAGTACCACTAATAATTATGGTAACGCTCGTAGCGTGACTGGGCTTGCCGTTTGTAATAGGTCCGTCAAAGTTAAGCAACGCTTACACAGGTCACCTCTTGGCTGGGTGACTTGGTTGTAGCATTTATATAAGAGCTCTGCCGTGGCTCGGTGGGCACGCTAAGCTCTCGGTCCTGGTACTTGTCTCGGGAGAAGAATCGTTCGTTATGCCATGTCGGCGGCCTTAAGACGGTCAAAAATCTTCGACACCAGAGACCACACACTCACACGAAAAAGAATGACCTACTAAATATCTGCGTATGCGTCTGCGTCGTGACGGATTAAGAATACGGAATGTCACCACCCCATATCATCCCATGGGTGTCGTAAAAGCCGACAGAGGGAGCATATTATGCAGAGAACAGCACTGTAAGAGAAGGAAAACTTGATACAAACCCTATACCAACCCGTTTGGCCAGCGTGGTGTAGTAGGCCAATTCCTTCTTTCAAAAGAGAGGCCTAGTCCAGCAGTGGACTGTTAAAGGCTGATGATGATGACTGTATATCCTGTGTAGCCAGTTACAGCAACAGTTTATGACACTGAGTTTTGACACTCGTGCAGTCCTTGGAAAAGCTAAACTGTCTTGACAACGAATTTCATCATCATCAGCTTTTTATTTTCGTGTGAGTGTGTGGCCAGCTCTGGTGTCGGAGTTTTCAGACCGTCAGGCCTCCGACATGGCCTAACGATTCTTATCCTTGGACAAGCACCGGGACCGACAGCTTTACGTGCCCTCAGCCCTGTATATTAACCAGTGTAATTTGTCATGCTTATTGCAATAATACGGGACTCTGCTTAAGGCGCTGACAACCGAGCGCGGCTGTCACTGTCGGATTGTATACATAAGAAAGAGATGCACGACGACGGCGCGGTGGGACGTTCAGATCTTTTTACAAACCATAAAATAGATTAATTACTTAAAAATTAGTTGAGTAGTGAAAAATAAAAAACAACCAAGTTCTGTATTCAAATATGGTACATTATTGGTATAAATTTTACCAACGTTCGTTGATAAGTAATACAGATATTTTTAAGAGGTTATTTTACTATTTTTTTGTATCAAGAAACCTTTTCGGAAATGTGTTTTGAATACAACAGAGTTCACAGAAATATGTTCAAGATTAACATATATTTTTTCCGCCGTCACAAACTTTATAGATTTAGCAAAAAAAATGTTTGAGACAAGCCTTTTTTTGCCATTTGTCTGTTGTCAGCGCCTCAATAAACACTTATTTTCCTTGTTTCCAGGTGTCATCCATCCTCAGAGATGGTCAGCGTCGCCTCCACCCGTCAGTGCGCAAGCTGCTGGGCAAGCAGACGGTTGATCTCGACGAGATCTTCAAGATCAGGGAGCCCAGGAACAAGACTAGGAGGGACTACTCTGTAAGTAGCTAACATCATCATCATCGTCGTAGCGATATCCCGGTTTCATCCAAGACTTAGGGTCGGAACATATCTGACGGAAGATGCGTCGCGTAACGCCAGAACATACAAATATATAAAAAAAACATTCAACCTTTCACACTGACCGATGATCCATTAGTACGTCGAGCGTACAGCGTCTGTTCCGTTTCCGTCAACACATTATCCGTTGATGTCGCACGCACCACGTGAATTTTAACTGACGCATTGGGTGACGTTTTAAAATTAAATGTCATACAAAGCAACCGCACTATAGTTGCTGAACACAGAAACTGACTAGACGCGTAATGTAGCAGGTCTAATTTGACGGAATAGACGCGACCGATGCAGATACGCTCGACGCATTTTCCGTCAGATGTGTACCGACTCATATGACGGAATAACCGCGACCTAAGATACGTTCGACGCATCTTCCGTCAGATATGCTGGACTGCACGGTTGGCCGCCTCACCGCTTGACACTGCGCTGAAGTGTTGTGGGTTCGATCCCCACACGAGACAACACTTTGTGTGATTCATAAATTGTTGTTTCGAGTCTGGGTGTTCATTGTGTCCGTTAGTTGTATGTCTGTAAAGACCCCGTGACACAGGATTTAGTCCTAATGCGGGAGTTGTCTTTTTTAAAGAGCTAAAGAGATATGAGCCGACCCTTACACGCCTAGGAGCCCGGTCCGCTTACTAGTCCATCCAGATATGACAGAATATCAGCTTTTCCACAGAAATTGAGATCCGTTATAAGAATCAGAATCATTTATTCGCTTGAAATGGTTTACATAAAGTTGTTTTAGTATTTAGAAGTACATATTTCACCATTAGTAGGTATGCGAAAATTTAAACATAAGATAAAAAACTTACACTTAAACTTACGTTACAAAATATACAGCGCGAAATTAAAAAAATATTAGTACATTCCGTATATGGCGGCGATATCTTAGAGGTGTATATAACGGACTGCCGAGACGATGGTCTCGGGTTCGATCCCCGGCCCACGTACCACACCTCTGACTTTTCGAAGTTATGTGTGCATTAATAGTAGATTAGTAGCCAAGGGCTGTAAGGTATCAATTGCAGCCCGAGATATTTAGGCGCACGCCTATAGCTCGAGGGTGCAATTGGTGCTTACACCCGAGCTAACTATTCTGCTTTACATCTCGATTGTGAGGTAAGTAGAAAAAAACCGGCATTACAAGAACACATCTTAAACATCGTCGTAAGTTTTCAAATATCTCTCTTTAGAAGTTTCAGGCAAAATATTGTTAATTGCTGCTTCAGCTTCCATTTTCATTGAATCGGGAGTGCAGCTTCACTTGAACAACTCATGTTTTTTCCTAATTAGCACGTAATTATAAAAAAAATCCCAAAAACAAACAATATTTAAAGTAAAAGTTTTCTATTCCCGCCTTTTTTCATTAAAAAAATCAAGTAAAGAACTTTTTAATTTTTTTTTTCAAGAACGATATTGAGCTTCACCGTTATTTAAAAATTGATGACTATTTACTCCCACCAAGACAAGGCTGAATAGCAAAGCGACCTCTTTGGCCATTGGGCTGAATGCATGATGTCTATTGCCAGTATGATGGTTAGATGTACGCGAACTTTTGAAAGAAAGAAGTGTATTTTTTAATTACTTACCGCCCTAGGGCTTTTCTAGCTACATTATTACCCTAGAGCGCTAATTAGTTACCTACAAGCCCCATTTGGAGGTAATAAGAACCTACTTACCGAACATGAGAGATGTAAAAATATTAATTGTCGCTCGCTTGATAATGTGCCCGAAACATAACTGGCGAAGTGTGGCTGTGTAATACACCTCTGCCTACCCCTGGGCGTGAGGATATGTAATACATCTTCAAATTATTTCCCTCCAGGCGATGCTCCAAAAACGCAACTACACAATCTCAGCGGACACAACCAAGTCCCTACGTCCGGACAGAAAGGATGACCTGTGTGTCCCCGAGGCGGAGGACCCGGGCACCAGCAGGCCCAAGAAGGTACCCAGGCACTTGGACCCCAAGGCCACCAACGTGGTCACACTGGACGAAGTCACCAGGAATAAGATGAAGTATAGGTACAGAATCGTTATAGGTGAGTTTAGATATAGGTCATTATTAATTCTGACATAACATAACAAAACTTCACGCCTTTATACCTGAAGGGGTAGGCAGAGGTGTATTATGAAATAATAGTCTATATTCATCTGATGGGACTGAATAAACCAAGAGAGATATTATGTCAGGATAGGTGTGTATAGTTGCAAATGGCGTTCCGTCTCTGCCTACCCCTCTGGGAAGCAGGCGTGAGTCTATGTATGTATGAAACAATAAGTATAAAAATCATATACCTGAATAGAAACGGTGTGAGAGAGTATTGCCTTTAAAATTTCAAAAATAACAAGAAATATTTATTAAGTAAAACTAATAGCATATACATGAATGGAAGATTCTCGCTCGATAAAAACGTGCTTCCGCTGAATATTATTCTGGAAATTTTAAATAATACTTAACCTTTCGCTTTGAAATGACTACTCACTGAAAGAATAGCTAGTTTTTACGTAAATGTAAAATCCAAATGTCTCTATAACGATTATTACTTGAGTTATTATCGAAATAAGATTTCAGACATTTTCGAACTTGCACGCTATGAAAGAGATCACGCGATGACCACTGAACGATTTTAACATTTTCGAGGTAGCATCTTAAATATCATCATATCAGCCGAAAGTCGTCCACTGACATAGGCATCCCTGAAGGGTCTCCAGATGGACCAATCTTGAGCCAATCATCACATCAGGCCGAAAGCTGTCCGTAGCTGGACATAAGCGTCCCCAAGGCTCTCCACATGTACCAAACTTAAGGGCCACGCATCCATTCTCTGTCCCTTATTCCAACAAGATCGTCGGTCCACCTTGTGGGAGGCCTATTTTTGCTACGATGTCCAGTGCGTGACCGCTTCTTAAATATTTTTTTTGTTAATTCCAGGCAACACCTCAAAATACGCACCGCCCGCGTCCCGCCTCGACCGCTCAACACACAAGTGGCTCCTGTACGTCCGCGGTCCTCCACACGCGCCCGACGTTTCGAGCGTCCTGCGGGCGGTCACCGTGCACCTGCACCACTCGTATGCTCCGCACCACACCGTGCACATTGAGTGAGTTTACCCTGCCCGGTAAGCGGTTACCGCCTGCGATTAACACCCTCAACACGTCAGAGGAACTTAAAAATTTTAGATAAATTTTCCGATCTTTATTTATATGGGGTGTAAAAAGACCCTTAACGAAAACTGAAGTCCCATATTTTACCAAAGATACTTCCAAAATTTTTTAAATTACTGGTTCAGGAGATATTGAAGCTCAGACTCACCATAAAATAATTCTAATTAGGTACAAAATCGATGAATTTACCCGGCCAATTCGTTGTATAGATATCCTACGCACCAATGGATAACTAGATATTTCGATCATTGCAGTGGCCACTTTTAATAGTGGCTTAAAAATGTGGTAGGAGGTCCCCAGGTATTATTTTTGCGTAGTATGACTTGGTATGATGTCCAAAACAAGTGACTTCGGCTTGGTGGAGGGTCTTGTGACACCCTGTATGTATATTGTGACAGATCACGACAAGATGAATATGACAGTTTGCGGTTTAAAAATTCTAGCAACCACAGGAACGAATGGAAGGATTAAAAAGAGAAACTGTGAATAAAAATATGAACGAAAAGACGATCGAAAAGAATAACGAAATGAGTAAGATTAGAACATTCCCAGGAGTTTAAAGCCGTAGTAGACGCGCGGACCGCCAGTTTAAATTGAGAAGTGATATAGTAAAGAAGAAGACGGAAGAAGTGAAAAGAAGTAGAGAAGAAAGTATATCGTCGGCCCTGTATGAACTGTCCCACTGCTGGACACGGGCCTCTTCACACTATGAGTAGAGTAAAGACATAGTCCACCACGCTAGCGAAGTGCGTGTTGGCAGACTTCACATGTCTTTCGAGAAGCTTATAAACAACTCTCAGACATGCAGGTTTCCTCACGACGTCTGCCTTCACCGTTTAGCAAGCGTTAATTAATAATTTAATACGCACATAACTTCGAAAAGTCATTGGTGGCCGTGGATTAGAACCCAAGATCCTCTACGTAGCAGTCCGGTCTCTGCACTAGGCTATCGCTGCTATGGAAAAAAATAATAATGGCATAAAGTGAAGTGTGGAAGTAAAAGTCGATAGTATTGGCTGTCCGCGTCCAGTACGAACGACCCGTCGTGAGAAGTGCACGCTGCGAATTTAATCAATAAACAGTCACTTGCGTCACTCGGTGTTTTCTTCCAATCCCGTTACACCGTCCGTAACAATTGGTGTCAGAAGTGGGATTGGAGACATCAAACTTGCCGGCAATGCCAACCTCGCTGCGATTTTCCAGCAAAGCTACTGTCAAATTCGATCTCAAGTCGAATCTCGAGTCGAGCTGATCTCGCAGCAACTTTTCATTACTGAATGATTAACAGACAACTTACAGCAAAAACTACTGGGCGCAAGAATTTGAAATTTTGCATATATGTTACTTGGGGGTCGTAGGGGTACACTAAAAAGGGATTACGCGAAATTACCATGGGATCGTACAGCATCGGTTAAATCTTAATATATAAAATCCTTGCATTACTGACTGACTGACAGACACGCTGAAATTTGGCATGTATGTTCCTTGGGGATCGTAGGGATGCACTTAGAAGGGATTTCCCGAAATTTCCACGGGATCGGCCAAAACGGGTAAATAAAAAAAAATGCAGGCGTAGCTGCTGGCGTCCTCTAGTAAGAAATAAAATGTGTAGCTGCAGACATCCTTTTGTATGAAATATTCCCCCATTTCCTGCTCTCCGTATATTCAACCATGTATTATTATCCTTTTTTATATATATCCCATGATTTTTTTCTTTTACTTCCACATTCTCCTCTTAGGACTGACAATTCAATTCGCATATATTTCTAAAAGTCAGCCTCGTAGATTAGAAACCCTCCATCAGTTATTCTCTCCACTAGACTAACGGATTCTTTTATATAATTCCAGTAAACCTCCATTCCACGTGTCCCGTCGCGGTTGGGGCGAGTTCCCCGCCAAGGTCGAGCTACACTTCGCGCTGCCGGAGAGGAACAGACCCGCCACCGTAGAACACACCATCAAACTGGACAGAAACTACACTGGCATGCAGATATTAGGTACACAACACTATCTATGTTGGCCGGCCTGAAGTTTGTCACTATGATAGGTTCGCGCATATACAGTATAGTATAGGCTTGTGTCCACTAAGAATAAATCGGTTTGATTGTAGGATCTATAGATTCATTATGATTTTAAGATGTAAATAAACTTTATTATTTATTATAAAAATGTAAGATTAATGTTACTTTTAGGATTCTAAAACTAAAAATAATGTATTTATTCTTGTGACAGTGAACACCAATCAGAGAGCATTACGTCAAACAGTACGTTCGCCATTCATGTTGTTGACGTTTTAGTAGTAAATACAACTAAAACGTCAAACATTCTACCTGTCAAATCGAATATAACAAAATAAAAGTGGGTACATCAGACCAGACTTCATTCACCTTTTTTTTTTGTTTTGTATATCACTAAACCGCCATGATGGTTTACAGCGTTTTCGTGTCCAATTCAAAAAGGTTTTTAAAAAGCCGTAATTAGTAATGTTGCTGATCGATTTTTTAAGAAAAAGTCAGGTATTTCA
Organism: Euclidia mi; assembly: GCA_944739405.2. Classification (NCBI taxonomy): domain Eukaryota; kingdom Metazoa; phylum Arthropoda; class Insecta; order Lepidoptera; family Erebidae; genus Euclidia; species Euclidia mi. Next base: position 3,176,567 of record OX123208.2, read on the forward strand.
GTTTAACATCTAATAAAGGAACGAATCAATCGCTAATTACATTTTAGGACACAAGCCTATTGTCCGCTTTTCTGCACTCCCGTCAAAGACCACAGGTTTATACATAGAAGCACATTTCCTATGGGCGTTCTGAAGACAAACTTACTGCGACCCAAATTGCCGCTTGGTGGCGTGCCAGTAGTTCCTCCAATGTAAGAACAAGAGAGATAGACGTTCCCCCAGTGTATCTTAACTACGAGAGCAAGAGAGATGGAGAAACGACGAAACACGGCACACGAAATCCTTAAAGGTCTACGAGTCTATGTAAATTTGAGTTCTTTGCTCCCGTTATCAGAATGTTCCTAAAGCGTGCGTTGTGCAACCGCTAGTGACTAACTTCAGCCCTGCCAAATTTAAACGCGCGTACTGTATATGAAACGTATATAATCTGCTCATTGATTCAAAATACTAAATGTCACCATCCGATTTCATTCCGTGGGTGTCGAAAGAGGCGACTCGCAAAGTTACTATTAGTACTACTACTTACTTTGTGGACGGACATTATATCAACCTATCTGGCCAGCGTGGCATAGTACGCCAAATCCATTTAAATCGAAGCAAATTGAAATTGAATACTAGGCTAAAATTGCGCTGGAAGGCGCGGAAAGAGCGTTAATTAACAATTTAATATAGACAGACAACGTCGAAAAATCAGTGGTAACCACCGGAGATTTCAACCCGATACCCTCTGCATGGCAGTCTGTTGGTATATCCACTCGGCTATCGCTGCCTTGTGAATTATGAATCCCTACTAATATTATAAATTCGAAAGTGTGTATGTATGTATGTATGTTCCGTTTTCACGTTAAAACGGCTGAACCGATTTTGTTGAAATGTAATATAGAGATATATTGGACCATGGAGACGGACATAGGCTAATAAGTTGCAAAAATTAAACTGACAGGTATTGTAGGGAGGGTAGAAGTTTGTAGGGCAGAAATTTAGCTCTGGGAAGTAAGAACACATGCGCTAATAATTGAGTGCTGCGCATGTGCTATCGCATATCTGTCAGTACTGTCACGTTATACATTGTCATATTGTGCACGGTAATTAGATTGTTCGTTTAAATAAACTAATAAATTATATATTGCGCTTAAACGGATGAAACGATTTGCCCTACTAATATTATAAATGCGTAAATGTTTATACATATATATGGACATGTATTAGAACATGGCTTTGACATTTGAAGGTGATGTTATTATGTACCTTTCGGTTGATAATGTCATGTATACTGACCGAGTTACTTTGTACCCTATAGAGTATCTGAAATCTTTAGAATAATCAAAATAATCCTTCACACAACTTGAGACTGAAAGTAGATTTGTGTTACTCCGAATTTAACGCGCGCGAAGCGGCGGGCAAAAGCTAGTATGTAATACTAATAAGGCTAATTTACCTAAATTCCAGGGGCCGAAACACTAGTAGACGTATGGCTGTACAGTACTCAAGAAATGCTTGAATACGAGTATAGAGAGGACTATGAGACCCCACAAACGGACCCCGAGACCGTAGTCAAGACAGAACCAGAATTAATCTCGCAGACCGTTGAAGAAATGGAGCCAGACTCCAACGAAACGCAAGAAGACAACTGGATGGAATTCTTCTCAAAACCAACAGAAGTCGACGTCGACGAAATGATAATCAAACCGTTAAAAAAACCAGAAGAGATAAAGACAGAAATACTTGATACTAACGATGTGAGTGAGACAAATATAGAAACTGAAATATTGAATGAAGTCAAAACCGAAAATGATTGGCCTCAAGAAAATCATTACGATATACCGAATGAGATTCTCACACAACCGACTTCGCCTAAGAAAAGGATAGTAAAGTACATAGATCCAAACACAGGAAAGATTTACTATTTAGAAATGGATCGGGCGTTAGATTTGAGCAAAGTCCAAGAAATAGTTATAAACAATCAAACCGCAAAAATCAGTCCAATAAAATCAAATGGCCTTAGAAACTTCAGGAAGAAAAAAGGCGGGGTTTCCTTACTAAAACCTGAAGTGAAAAATATGTTGAAAAATTCGGAAAATTATGTCAAAAATACTTGTTACTCCCATATTGAGAATGATCATTGTTACCTGGCAACACCGAGGAAAGAGGTTGCCAGTGTCGAAATTAAAAAAGAAGAGACTTTGTACGATTGTGTTTGCGCGGGAGTCAGTAGGCTGAATACAGTTAGGGCCGCAGTCAACTATTTGTTAAAAAAGATTCCTTTGATAAGCGATCAGGCAAGAGACCCGGATTTTGTGAAATATTTCCCGTTTGTGGTCGAATCTGAGGAGAAATATTGGAAATTGGATTTCGCTAAGAGGAGAAATATCGAGGTAAGTTAGTAGGGTTATAGTTTTCCTCGAAGTAGCAGATAGATCCTCTAGCTAGGCAGAGGTTCTCAAACGTACATCCTCAACTGACCTCTTAGGAATATGGCCCCCTATGTATAAACAACCTGCCAAATTCCATCTTTATAAGCCCAGTCTCTTTCAACTTTTCGTTTTTAAATATATAGAATTCTAGATTATAAAACTAGTTGCACTTGAAAAGAGTGGTCCTAATCCTAAGTTTTATATTACCCCTCTTTGTCATGGTTCTACGCCCTTGCTACGAGTGTGGCATTAAACGTAGAATTAATAAGTAATTTATCTGTAAAGGCTGCCTCCGTGGTCCAATGGATAGCGTATGCGACTGCTGATCGGAGGTCCCGGGTTCGATTCCCGGGTTGGGCAAGATTGTTACTGGGTTTTTCCGAATACTCAGTAGCAGCCCTAGTATATTTATATACTGCATACAAGTATTATACATTACATACAATTATTATATACTGCCTCCGTGATCCAGTGCATAGCGTATGTGACTACTGATTGGAGGTCCGGGGTTCGATTCCTGGGTCGGGCAAAAGCGTTACTGGGTTTTTCCGAATACTCAGTAGCAGCCCGGAGTCTGGTCATGTGCCAGGTAACGGCAATAGGCTCGCGCCTTATTACGTAGGACCTAAAAATGCATGGCGAAATGTGGGTGTAATTTTACACCTGTGCCTACCCCTTCAGGGATACAGGCGTGAGAAAAAAAAAATATCTGTAAATTGGACTGCATTTATAGTAAAGTTGTTTAAGCCATTACTTTCCCGCTTAGAATCTCCACACCAAACAACACTTTAATGTGATCCGCAAATTGTTATCTCGAATTTGCGTGTCCGTTGATCCTGCGTCGCGGGGGACTTTACAAACATGCAACTAACGGACACAATGAACACCCAAACTCGAAACAACACGTTTTATGAATCACACAAAGTGTTGTCTCGTGTGGGATCGAACCCACAACACTCGCACAGTGTCAAGCGGCGAGGGGGCCGCTTAGGCTGGGCGCATACGCTCGGTTTCCTGATTAGGTTTCCTGATCAGGAATTCAGATTCGGAAACCTGAATGCTTCATTTACATACAAAATGTTAAACAAGGCGCACACGTCCTTACTATTTCCGAATGGGAAAAAACCCGTCATTCGTTTCGGAATTCAATCCGTGCGTTCGGGTCGTAAGAACGGAAAAAACCTAATGACGTCACCCCGAACGCTGTGCTTGTCATACATTTCGTATCGTTCGCCGCACACGAACGGAAATTTCCATTCGGAAGCGCGCCAAAACTGTAGCACGGATGTACCCAGTAACGACGTTTTCTCTTCTTCTTCATGTCTAGCGTCAGTAAAAGTGCAATAGCAATCAATTCATCGTTGTCGTCCATTTGTGTTTTCACAGAAGCGTCTCTATTCGAACTGACAGTATAAATTCCTAATACAAAAAAAAAACGGATATTTGCGCACGGAATTCCGAATCTGAATTCCTGATCAGGAAACCTAATCAGGAAACCGAGCGTATGCGCCCAGCCTTAAACCACTACACCAACCGTGCAGTCAAATTTTATTTGCATTTTAAAATTATTTTGACATTGCCTTGATAGATTGTGTCCGTCAGAATGAACGGTCACTAGGCGTATTTAACGTTGAATTGATGCCTAACAATTGCTTCCCTATTGCTTCTATTTGCTTCCTATTCTCAAACAATTGCTTCCATCGTATTGTAGAAGAAAAACACATTTTAAGAGTGACCGTTCATTCTGATGTCAGGACGGCCGGTCACCGACTCGTAGTGTCCTTGTTAAATAGAATTATTGAAATTCACGGTGGCCATTAATTACTTCCAGTTTGCTTCTCTCAATGTTTTACAACTATAATACTATAACTATCCTGGCAATAAAGATATCGACAAAAGTGCTGTTTATCAATATTTTCAGTGCCTGACAAAAAAATAAAGGCAAAACTCTTATTTAACATTGCAGTTACGCTTGATTAGGCGATTAATATATGATATTGTACCGGTGGCCTACAGTTAAGTATTATGTTATTAAAAATAAAAAGTGCCTATCGTATTAAGTGACAAAAACCATACAAATGTAATAAACACCTATAAAGATAATATTTCAATTTTAACTTCCTAGGGAGTGTTCTTATAGGCGCTAGCCACTGTTTGCTAACCCCCCAAGTTTTAAAATCTGACACTACTATAACATTGAATTCGTTACGAATAATCGCAATAATAAAATTAAGTTTTATTGAAAAAGAACAACAAAACAGACTTTCTAACATAAACTTATTTATTCACTAAAACAATACATTGTAATAAACTGTTTTTTCAAAATACAAAAACCAACTTCGGCTAATCCCCGATTTGAAGCTTTCTTGTCTGTCTTTTGGGGGGTAAGGACTTAGTGGAGCCCTGTGTACCTTATTCATTTATTAATAACCCAGGGTAGATTTTGTTCTTGCGGCAAGCGTGTAATACCTATTACTTTGTCGTTATTACTCTATTTTATCATTGATAGTTTCTGTTTATTGGAGAGGGGGGAGGAATGTTATGAACATTTTATGTTTTAAGTAAAAGAGTTGTAAGGAGTATTATAAAGGTTTGCATTATGTACATTAAAATTTAATTAATAAACTGTAGTCACTGTTTTTTTTCTACTCTTTATTGTTGCATTATACACTCCACACACACTTGAATTGAAATATTTAATGGTGTTTATTACATTTGTATGAATATTTGTCACTAAATATGATAGGCACTTCTTTTTATTTTTAATAACATAATACTTAGCTGTAAGCCACCGATACAATAAAATATATTTATCGCCTAATCAAGCGTAACTGCAATGTTAAATAAGAATTTTGCCTTTAATTTTTGTCAGGCACTGAAAATATTGATAAACAGCACTTTTGTCGATATCTTTATTGCCAGGATAGTTATAGTATTATAGTTGTAAAACATTGAGAGAAGCAAACTGGAAGTAATTAATGGCCACCGTGCATTTCAATAATTCTATTTAACAAGGACACTACGAGTCGGTGACCGGCCGTCCTGACATCAGAATGAATGGTCACTCTTAAAATGTGTTTTTCTTCTACAATACGATGGAAGCAATTGTTTGAGAATAGGAAGCAAATAGAAGCAATAGGGAAGCAATTGTTAGGCATCAATTCAACGTTAAATACGTCTAGTGACCGTTCATTCTGACGGACACGATAGATTCGGGCAGTTGCCTATTTGCCATAATTATACCTTATAGCTACATATCTAAATAACTAACATTTTTTTTCTAATTTCAGTGGTCGAGAGCGAAACTTATAAATCGCCTAATGCTAGACCATATACCCACCAGCGAACCAATATGGCGGACCAAGCAGATCCTATTATACGCCCGTCTTCACGGCTTCTATCCCATAAGGGGGGAGGCAGCACAGCAAGTCTCCAACACAAACGAGTGGTCATCTTGGACAGACCTTGAAAACATCAGAAAAATGGAAACTAGCATAAAAGAAATATATCCCACAGCTGCAGATATAAATACACTCTCTATATTCCCAATTGAAGAATTCCAAAAAGAATCCTTACCAGAGACAATAGACTTGTCCGATGAAGAGGATGTAGATGTTTTATCTATGGACGGTACGGTGAAAGTCAAACAGGAAGTGACGACGGATTGCAGCGGTTTGACGGTGCTTCCGGTTGATAATGAGGAAGATAGAATGAGGTTTATGTTTATTGAGAGAAAATGTGCAGATATTGGGATTGAGTTGAGGAATGAAGATGTTGGCAATGGATACTCTTATAGGTGAGATAATTTCTTTCTTTGATATCGTTACGCCTGTATCCCCGAAGGGGTAGGCAGAGGTGTAAATATTACATCCACATTTCGCACTATTTATGTGTGTATATTTTAAGGCAACGAGAGCCTAGTGGATATACCAACAGACTGCCATGCAGAGGGTATCTATAGATCCGAATTCACGGCTCGCACCACCATTGGTTATTATTCAGGGTGGACCTGGATCCTTATAAACAATGGTGTTATAGTTCCTGAGGTACTCAATCTAGAATTTCAAATGGGTAGCAAAATTCTGGGATGGAAACCATACTATTTTGTTTATTTATCTATAGACTCACACCTGTATCCCCGAAGGGGTAGGCAGAGGTGTAATATACAGGGGATACAGGCGTGAGTCTATAAAAAAAAATTGGGCAAGTGCGAGTCGGACTCGCGCACGAAGGGTTCCGTACCATCATCTATAAAAGAAAAACACGTTCGTTGTATGTATACTTAAATACTTTATAAGTTTCTACCTGTTTATTAAGATAGAGTAACAAATTGCTTAAAAATTACGTTTGTTGTATGGGAGCCCCCCTTTATTATTTTACTTTTTTTTAATTTAATTATTTATTTTGAAAGGTAATATACAACTACATATTCTGTGAAAATTTAAAGCGTCTACCTGTTACAGTTAGTAATTTTGAGGAAAAAGTAGGAAAAAAAACACGTTTTTTGTATGGGACCCCCCCTTAATATTTTTTATTTTTAGTATTTGTTGTTATAGCGGCAACCGAAATACATAATTTGTGAAAATTTCAGCTTTCTAGCTATCATGGTTTATGAGATACAGCCTGGTGACAGACAGACGGACAGACAGACAGACAGCGGAGACTTAGTAATAGGGTTCCGTTTTTTACCTTTTAGGTACGGAACCCTAATAAAAATGAATAAATAGTCTCACGCCTGTTTCCCGGAGGGGTAGGCAGAGACTACGGAACGCCATTTGTAACGATCCTGACATACCTCTCTTGCTTCATTCTCTCCCATCAAGTTTCTCATGCATGCTCTTCTGTTTAGAGTACTTCTGACCTGTTCTTGATATGCTTTAAAAATACATATATTAAGTTTATGCTGTGCATTTATATTGTCCGTGTGGTGACGGATTAAGAATACGGAATGTCACCACCCCATATCATCCCATGGGTGTTGTAAGAGTCGACAGAGGGAGCATATTATGCAGAGAACAGCACTGTAAGAGAAGGAAAACTTGACACAAACCCTTACCAACCCGTTTGGCCAGCGTGGTATAGTAGGCCAATTCCTCCTTTCAAAGGAGAGGCCTAGTCCAGCAGTGGACTGTTAAAGGCTGATGATGATGAAGTTTATGCTTATTTTCCCCAGCGCGGTTCACGCAGTAATGCTATCAGCGGTGCGGAGTTTCGCTGAGGAACTGATACGGAGCGCGCTCGCCGTCAAACTGAGACATGACAGCGGAGACAACCACACCGTCTGGGCTGGGTCAGTATCAGCATTGCTTAGTCTTTCCCACTGCTGGGCACATGGGCCTAGTTACGTAAACCACTTGTGTGATCATTAGACCAGTCAGTCAAAAATATGGCCTGTCACCTTATGATCTAAACTTATTTGCGCAACATACATATGTATTTGTAAGGCCCATTTTCATCCTATTCTCGGCCTATCCAGAAGTGGTGAGAATGGTGAAAATTATCTTTCAGATAAATTCGAATCAGATCGAAATTTTGATGTGTTATCTAACAAATAAATTGAACAGGGACTTATCAAACAGCGATGAAACTAGCCTAGAATCTAAGAATCATTGAACAATTTAAAACTGCACGGCTAGCGTAGTGGTTTAAGCTGCCGCCTACGTCGATACTCCGTCGCGTATAGTGGGTTCGATCCCCTCACCAGACAACACTTTGTGCGATCCATAAATTGTACATACATACACATCGTCACGCCTTTTATCCCCGAAGGGGTAGGCAGAGGTGTATTTCTACACCCACTTTTCGCCAGATATACTTTAGTCCCACGTAATAAGGGGCGAGCCTATTGCCGTACCAGGCACATTACCAGACTCCGTGCTGCTACTGAGAATTTCGTGACAGAAAAACCCAATAACACTGCCCGACCCAGGTATCGAACCCGGGACCTCCCGATCCCACGCGCACATTTATGCCGCGAGACCAACGAGGCAGTCGTATAGGGTTTGATGTCGAGTTTTCCGTCTCTACGCAAAGATGGTATTTGCATCGTGTTATCCCTTAGTCGCCTCTTACGACACCCACGGGAAGATAGGGGGTGGTGACACTTGTATTCTATGCCGTCAACCACACGGTAAAATTGTAGTTTCTATTTAATTGTGTCCGAAGCTTGTAAAGTCCCTCGCGACGCAGGACGACCGGCCCTTAGACAAAAAACGTTAGTCACAGCACGATTTAGTATCATCAAGTCTCACTATTCAACTTTGATGCTCTATCATGTGGTCACCATTCAATTTCTAATCCTTGCCGTTTGTTCTCAGCTCGTGTCGCGCGTGTGTGTCAGCGGCGCACGTGCACGCCGGAGCACGTGCTCGGCGCGCGCGGCTACGTGCTCTAGGGGGCGCGGACACGGGCGCGCACACACACACACACCAAGCGCTTTAATATATACTGACACAACACCATGCGTTTTATTTGTACCCCAAACTTATCTGTATATATAAAAATCTTTCGTTACTGACTGACTGGCTTACAGCCGAAACTATTGGATGAAAGGAGCTGAAATTTGCATGGCCATTGCCATTGATTGTATGTGTCCTTCGAAATGTTTACCAACATTGTCAATACACAGACGGGCACGTTTTATTAAATTTATTTTTTAACGAGAGAAGTAAGTTTCTGTCTTTTCACTTCGTCAAAAGCGTCCAATATGCGCTGTTTTAATTGTTCGACACTAACCGGCTCACTTTTGTACACCGACAAAAATATGTCCATGGGTACACAGCTGCACTTGCGATTCCTCCACTCAAAAAGTACGCACGAAGCATAGTTACATACTCTCGTGATGTGAACTGATGAGCCATCGCGTCGGGCAAACGTAGACAAATAATTAACTGATGCGGCGAAAAAATGAATGCGCTCACTTCCGCTAGCAATTTAGCACTGCTTGTCGCATCGGGGCGCGGCGCGGGCGCAGAGGGACAGGGGGGAATTTATCAATGGAGCAGTTTACTACTATTACTACCCATAGTACGCGGGTCGGTCATAGTCTTAGTTATGCATTTACCAATTATTACGTATTTTTGTGGACAGTTTTGAGACAGTTTTGGGACTTGGTGTTTTTATTTTTTAACTACATAAATATGATCAGTTAAAGATACTTAGTGCCCCGTTAATTTTTTTGTACTAATAAAAAAATAGTGGTGTATATTACCCACACAATGGATTAGAATTTCAAAATTCAAATAATATAAATAAAATAATTGAACAGATAGAGATTCAAAAACACTACAATTTATAATTTTCTCCATACTTTTCTCATTTGCTGTTTCAAATTGCCCCTCCCCCTAGGCAATCGGCTAGCGACGCCCTTGCTGATACCCTATAACGACTGTCAAAGATCTTCACGACAGCCAAGACCAATGACATGACGTGCTCTCCGAGGCACGGGACAAGCGATAATTTATAATTTACTAGTAATATACGTACTAGCAAGAACGACATAAGTCGTACTTGCAGAATCGCGTACCAAGTATACCAAGTGCATTTTTATAATATACCAGGGTCGAAAACCAGGTATCAAAATACTTGCAAATTTTTGGGCACTCGAGTATAAAAAACTTCGAATAAACGCCCCGGTAATGCAAGTTTACTAGACTTGTATGGAAAAATAAATATAAGGAAGTTTATCGCAAAATCCGATTCTATAACTGGTAATGAATTTTTCTGTATGGTAGTAAGGAATAATATTCCATGAAAGTATGAAGATGTGTTTTTGTCAGGTGAAGCGCTTATCAAGATGTAATCTTAGGTACCTTTAGCAGATCCCTGCTGGTCTTCAGTCTCTCCTAATTTGCTTCACAGTGGCAATGTGAATCGAAAGGTGGATTTCGTCTATCATATCACTGTTGTCAGAGGGTTAGTAAAGGATTTGATCACGAATTTTTCACCTGTTCACAAATATATATGTTCTGTGTTTATTCCTCAGTTATCTCTTACAGCACCCACGGAATTAAATAGAGCAGTGACATTTTGTATTCTTAATCCGTCACCGCATGGACTAACACTTTTTATGATCGCTTGTTAAACGGTGAGTACCTATATCAGAAACAATTAAGAGTTTCAGAAAATAAAAGTGAAGGAAAATAAAGTTAGAGTTTCAGAGAGAAAATAAAAAAATATTGAAAATAAAATAAAGAAGTTGGCTTTTAAAGTTTATTATTATAGTTTTACATAAATATATGCTATTTGAACAGATTTCATAGTAAGTATGTACAAGCGCGAGTGAGAGCAGGCGACACATGAGCACGCGCCACTATGTCCTATGCTTTAGTTACATGTGTCTCTCTGCACCCACCGACGATTCATTTACACAATTACACCGATGGCTTTTCATAAGAAAAGCCATGAAATTTACTTATTGGTTTTACTTTATTTATTAACCTACACTAGGTATCCAATAAAATGTTCTGCAGTAAAAATAACCACTATCTCAAAGGAAGCTTTGTTAATATTAAAATAACGAACACAAAATATAACACCTAAGAGTCGAGACGACGATTTGTGGATACCACTGTATCTTTGTAACGTCCGGGGATCAAACCCACTGCTAGCGAGGTGACTACCATTCGTAAGACAAGCAATGCATAACAGGCGGATAGAGTATTTGACCGATTTATTTTTATTTCATTGAAAAAAGAAAAGGCTTGGTATCCGTATGGGACTGCAACATTTCAAAGTGTTTATAATTTTTGGCAACCCGCTCACGATATGTTGTTGACATGCTTTATTTGCTATAAACACTTTTCATCTATCAACGGAGCCCCTAGTGTGAGTCTGCATCGGATTCGAGCCGATTTTCGGCGGGAACAATTTCCATATATTTTAAAAGCTCCCTCTGGCGGGCAATACTGAGCTTTACTATCCGCTAGGGCCACGCATACAAACTCATACTAGTGCCTTTGACTGGCGCAGTTCCCTCTCCTACGAATCACCTACTAATGAGTCTTCTACTAAAATCATAAGCTAAATTAAATTTGTAATAGTAGTCATCATAATTATGCGTGAATCTCACAAACGGTAGTCCCGAGGATCAAGGCACGAAAGTCAGTGGCGTGAGCACTTCGAGCACAGAGCTCAGGGGATATACATACTAACAGCTGTGAGGGGCACATCGATTTCTCAGACAGCGTTGATGACAGCTCAGCGCAGCCTTAACTTTTTTTACTTTATCTTAAGGTGACCAACAGTTTGTTCGCGTCGCGTCGCATCGCATCGCTTGCCGAGATATCGCGACAGATCTGTCGTTTGTCTCTCATGTGTTGAGCAGCTGAGACATATCTCCCTGATACTCGTATCTATGACTAACCACTGGCGCGGCGTGTCGTCACACGACCACTTTCTGCGACATTCATCTATCTACAATCAAACAAGTCTATATTACTCAGTTTTACTTATTTTTATTTCAAATTTCACTCTAGTTGCCTGCAAAATTTTCAAATGATTTCTTCTGTTTGTGAGGGGTCCAGTTGGGTACCTTGTGGCACAGACACCACACGAGATGAAATACAACACCAAGTCATTTAAAATATATACATATATTCTTATAAAGTCGGTGTGTTTAAATATTTTTACTATCTTTTCTCTTTTTACTTTTTACGTATTAGTGTCGCTGTCTTTTTCTCTCGTTAGTAAAACGATGGTGGTTGTTGTAATGTGTTTCACGGATCATGTCAGTTTTAGGGATGTTTTGTGGAATTAATTTCATTTAGTACAAACCACGATATATCGACATACACCACTCAAAGTCAGATTCGGGCATTTCACAGAGTAATGCTAACTATCGAGTTCGGAACACTTAAGAATGCATTTAGTTATTTTAGAAGGACATCTTCGTGTCTTATTATCTTATGAAGTTCCTCAGCGTTTATATAGAGTAGGCGTTCAATGAATGTTTGACCAAAACGCAACAACATCGCGGCGTCTACGATGTATATGCGTTTTATCAAACCACGCGAAGTATTCTAATAGAATCTTTGTGTGGAAGATGTCGATATATTTGTATTTCGCAGTAACAAACATGAAGTATGTGTGTTTTTGTCTGTTTTGTGTATATACATCTCGTCCCCGAGCACATGGCACATGGCGCATGGCCCACTAGGCGGGGTTGGGAGTGCCCAGTAGGGGGGTGCCGGCGGGCGCGGGAGGGGCGGAGGGCACGGGCTCCTTGGCGGGCTTCGTGTGTCGCTCCACTTTGACCTTCTCCCCGTTCATGATGGCTTTGATGTCGTCTGCGTCCAGAGTCTCGTACCTGCGACACAGAGCGAACGTGTGACAACAAGGCAACGTGAGCGCTAAGTGCACGTACAATCAAACAAGTCGGCGCTGGACCAGTTTGAAAAAAGAAACCCTTGGCTCACTCATAGAATCGTGGCACACTAGAGACTGGTTTTGTATACGAGTGTCAATGTGTGTGTGAAGTAGCACTGGAAGCGACGATGTCTTGTTAAGCGATTCTCGGCTTTATGGTGGTCTAGCGGGAAGTTGTTCGACTGTACATAAGGTGCGAGTTGGCGTGCACGTACTTGAGCAGCGCCTCGGCGAGTGCCTTGTGTTCGCGCGCATGCGCCCGCAGGATGAGCTTGGCGCGCTCGTAACTGTCGGCCAGCAGCTTGCGGATCTCGCCGTCCACCTGCACATATTACACATTACACACATACATAGTGTTACTGGCGGCATATACAGAGGGGACCAATGACAGACTGCCGTTTAAGACATCTTACGAACATCTTACCAACGTAAGTCGGGCCTTATGAGCTTTTGTTCCGCACGACTTGCCGTACAAATTTTAAAAAATTTAATTGCATCGTGCTCAACGTGAACTATGACTACTATGTTTATGTTTTTAATGATATGTAAAATGTTTTTTGCAAATGACTATACACCACTATTTTTTAATTAGTACAAAAAAAAATAACGGGGCACTAAGTATCTTTAACTGATCATATTTGTTTAGGTAAAAAATAAAAACACTAAGTCCCAAAACTGTCTCAAAACTGTCCACAAAAATACGTAATAATTGGTAAATGCATAACTAAGACTATAACCGACCCGCGTACAAAGAGTAGTAATTGTAGTAAACTGCTCCATTGATAAATTCCCCCCTGTCCCTCTGCGCCCGCGCCGCGCCCCGATGCGACAAACAGTGCTAAATTGCTAGCGGAAGTGAGCGCATAAATTTTTTTGGCCACAACAGTTATTTTATTGTCTACGTTTGCCCGACGCGATGGCTTATCAGTTCACATCACGGGAGTATGTAGCTTCGTGCGTACTTTTTGAGTGGAGGAATCGCGAGTGCAGCAGTGTACCCATGGACTTCTTTTTGTGAGTGTACAAAAGTGAGCCGGTTAGTGTCGAACAATTAAAACAGCGCATATTGGACGCTTATGACGAAGTGAAAAGACAGAAGCGTACTTCTCAAAAAACAATTTAATAAACGTGTCTGTGTATTGAAATGGTGGGGGCATTTCGAAGGACAATGGAAATACTTGTAAGTTTAGATATATGATTCTAACTTCATAAATACGCCAAAATTACTCTTTTATTTTATTACAGAATACCTTATTTTATTTTGATATTTGTTTGCTTCTTAATTTCATACCTCCGTATTTAATTACTTGAAAAACGGTAAATTTTGCCGGTCCTAAGCCTGGATGAAGTATGTATGAAGGAGAGGGTAGAATTTAGAAAATTAAAAAGTAACTACCTACACTTATTATTTTGCTTCATTTTATTGTCTAAGGCTACCTACATTATAAGTGCGACGGAAAGAATGCGTATGAGTAGGACGGAAAGTAAATACTATCAATCAAGTAGTGAATGGATTGTTAAATATTTCTATGATTTAGGTGAGATTTTCTACAAAAAAAAAAAACAAATGATTATAACTTTGCTATTTATAGATATTACTAGCTGACCCGGCAAACGTTGTTTTGCCAATTTTATTTTTTTTTAAAAGTAGATGTTGGCCGATTCTCATAGATACCGGATAAGCACAAAAAATTTCATCAAAATCGGTCAAGCCGTTTCGGAGGAGTATGGGAACGAAAACTGTGACACGAGAATTTTATATATTAGATGAAATTTTTACGTCACATATATGATAATAATGTTTTCGCTAATATGTCCTTAAAGTTCTTGTACTAATTAAAAAATAGTGGTGTATTACCAATTTTATTTATTTATTTATTTAAATTTATGCACAAACAATGTACAAAGGTGGACATAATGCCATAAGGCATTCTCTACCTGTCAACCTTAAGGTGGTGCAGAGATAAAAGTGGTAGGTGCAATTAGACTGTAAACTAGAGTAGTAGTTATAACTTAATACTAATAATTATCGTGTAATAATAATTTTCATTTATATTGGTTTATAATCATTTACACCTAGAATATTCTATGCTAATTATTTTTTGTTGTGGCTGTTAATGTGAGGAAATATTTGATGAATTTTAGAACTAGCATTGCTGCTTTTTCCCACAATGATAACAAGAAATGAATATTGCGTGATGAAAACCTTGGGTACTGAGTGATTTAAAGGAAAATGCCCATATTAGTATGGAGGCGAAAGTCAGCAATGCCATGCAATGCCCAAATTGCAGCTCTATGTCATACGATAACTTATTAACAGTATTCTTATAATATCTAGTATTAATGTCATATAAAGCACTGGTTGAAAAGTTATTGGACGTTAAACAAGACATGATAACTGCCTAATGCCTATTGTTTATACATTTTATCGTTTACAAACAGCATTGCTATTAGTTTTCCACTAGGAACTTCATAATCTTAATTGAAGTCATAATCTTCATAATATAATTGATAGGTTGCAGCGGCGTGCTGTCCGTATCATAGGTGACCTTGAGGCTACTAAGACCCTTGAAACTCTGCAATTACGCAGGGACGTAGTCTCAATGGCTGTCTTTTACCGATTGTATCACGGTGAGTGTTCAGAAGAACTCTTTCAACTCATCCCACCCTCTCCTTTCCTATCCCGAACAACACGTGCTGGGTTAAGGTGCCACCCTTATACTGTAGATCAGATACCGTCACGTACGAAAAGGTTCGGTACATCTTATCTTTGCCGTACCATAAAGATGTGGAACTCACTGCCAGCTCACGTGTTTCCTTCCTCCCTTGATCCTGGGTCCTTTAAGCGGGGCGTGAAAAAGCATATCTCAAGGCCGTCAAAGTGAAGGCCGTCATGTCACATTGCTTAACCAGCAATTGGGGATGGTGGCCTTCCCAATAGGACTTCACTGTCAGCTTACCATCAGGCAGCGTGAAGTCAATTTGACAGGATTTTTTAATTAAAAAAAATAATAATAATCATCACATAAGCTAGGCCAGATCAGTGTTCTTTTATATACTTAAATGTCTGTAAACATTTCAGTTATTTGGAATTATATAGTCTGTCTCCATAGTATCTCCATCTATATAAATGTGAAAACAATTTGTTTAGATACAAAACTTAAGTAGGTACTCCAGTAAATAATAATATGGAAAGAGTACTCCGTAAAACCGCAACACTATCACAAGGAAATAATAAATCGGCTAAAGAACGTGGTTCAAGACCGCAATAAACTGCACTTTTAGCGCATGAATGAATGAAACATTATTTATCATAGGTACTGCAAAGTAAACAAGTCTTTTTTTCGGTTTTATTATCCAGTGCTTGATAGGTTTCAAAATTAACAACTTAATTCTAGTTTTCATTTATTAGGACGATCTTGTAATTTACTTTCTCTGGGCATTTCTGGGGCACAGATGGGCACGGTCCTTTAGAAGTAACCTAGCTGTGTTAGCATTTTCTTTTTTCTATTAGGCTGCTTTGAAATTAAACTCGCGCGTATATCTGTGTGCAACAGTGGGCTAATATAATACATTGTGGAGGTCCATTACAGATTACATTAAGTTAAGAGGCGCAGGCAGGGACATCAGATAAAGAGGCCGGTACTTACCAGTTCAGTTGTGCATGGCCCCAGCGTCTCGCTGCTGGACAGAGAGTTCCGCGGGGGTTCCATGGTGCGCAGCCCCACTTTCTCGCTCATGCCCCACTCGCGGACCATGTGACACGCTATGGACGTGGCCTGCTTCAGGTCCGACGACGCTCCTGATGTGATCTTTTCAGGTCCGAAGATGAGTTCCTCGGCGGCGCGGCCCCCCATCATGGTGTCCATCATGGCGAGCAGCTGCTGCTTGGTCACGTGGTATCTGACGACAGACGACAAGCGAGCGTTATGTGTCAACTTGTAGTAGCATTACTAGCAGGTGAAGTTTAGGTAGGTAGGTACCTCTCTTTGGCGGGTATGTAGGCGGTGTGACCGAGCGATGGGCCCCGCGGCATGATGGTCACCTTGTGCAGAGGGTGCGCGTCCTGCCAACAGACACAACTAGTTAGGTATATTTCATAGTACAGCTGTGCTGTGTGTGTGTGTACATGTGTGTGTCTGTCCGTGTGTGTGTGTGTGTGTGCGCGCATGTGTGTGTCTGTCCGTGTGTGTGTGTGTTTGTGTGTGTGTGTCTGTCTGTGTGTGTCTGTCTGTGTGTGTCTCTCTCGGTGTGTGTGTGTCTGTCTGTGTGTGTCTCTCTCGGTGTGTGTGTGTCTGGCTGTGTGTGTCTCTCTCGGTGTGTGTGTGTGTGTGTGTGTGTGTGTGTGTGTGTGTGTGTGTGTGTGTCTGTGAGTGTCTGTGCGTGTGTGAGTGCGCGTGTGTGTGTGTGTGTATGTGAGTGTCTGTGCGTGTGTGTGTGTGTGTGTGTGAGAGTACAGTGGTGACGTCACCTTGGTGTAGTAGGCGACGATGGCGTGTCCGCCCTCGTGGTAGGCGGTGATGGCGTTGGCCTCCTCGTCGGGCAGGCGCGAGCGGCGCTCGGGGCCCATGAGCACCTTGTCCCGCGCGTCCTCCAGGTACTTCATGGTGACGAGCTTGGCGCCGTCGATGGCCGCCTTGAGCGCGGCCTGGTTGACCATGTTCTCGAGGTCGGCGCCGGTGAAGCCGGTGGTGCCGCGCGCCAGCACGTCGCAGTCCACGTCGCCACTAGCGCGCACCCGCGCCAGGTACAGCTCCAGGATCTCGCGCCGCCCGCCGTAGTCGGGCGTCGGAACGGTCACCTGACACACCACGTTATACATGTTAGGTTAGATCCTGCAGCTGTACAGGTACAGCTCCAGGATCTCGCGCCGCCCGCCGTAGTCGGGCGTCGGAACGGTCACCTGACACACCACGTTATACATGTTAGGTTAGATCCTGCAGCTGTACAGGTACAGCTCCAGGATCTCGCGCCGCCCGCCGTAGTCGGGCGTCGGAACGGTCACCTGACACACCACGTTATACATGTTAGGTTAGATCCTGCAGCTGTACAGGTACAGCTCCAGGATCTCGCGCCGCCCGCCGTAGTCGGGCGTCGGAACGGTCACCTGACACACCACGTTATACATGTTAGGTTAGATCCTGCAGCTGTACAGGTACAGCTCCAGGATCTCGCGCCGCCCGCCGTAGTCGGGCGTCGGAACGGTCACCTGACACACCACGTTATACATGTTAGGTTAGATCCTGCAGCTGTACAGGTACAGCTCCAGGATCTCGCGCCGCCCGCCGTAGTCGGGTGTCGGAACGGTCACCTGACACACCACGTTATACATGTTAGGTTAGATCCTGCAGCTGTACAGGTACAGCTCCAGGATCTCGCGCCGCCCGCCGTAGTCGGGTGTCGGAACGGTCACCTGACACACCACGTTATACATGTTAGGTTAGATCCTGCAGCTGTACAGGTACAGCTCCAGGATCTCGCGCCGCCCGCCGTAGTCGGGTGTCGGAACGGTCACCTGACACACCACGTTATACATGTTAGGTTAGATCCTGCAGCTGTACAGGTACAGCTCCAGGATCTCGCGCCGCCCGCCGTAGTCGGGTGTCGGAACGGTCACCTGACACACCACGTTATACATGTTAGGTTAGATCCTGCAGCTGTACAGGTACAGCTCCAGGATCTCGCGCCGCCCGCCGTAGTCGGGTGTCGGAACGGTCACCTGACACACCACGTTATACATGTTAGGTTAGATCCTGCAGCTGTACAGGTACAGCTCCAGGATCTCGCGCCGCCCGCCGTAGTCGGGTGTCGGAACGGTCACCTGACACACCACGTTATACATGTTAGGTTAGATCCTGCAGCTGTACTGGTACAGCTCCAGGATCTCGCGCCGCCCGCCGTAGTCGGGTGTCGGAACGGTCACCTGACACACCACGTTATACATGTTAGGTTAGATCCTGCAGCTGTACAGGTACAGCTCCAGGATCTCGCGCCGCCCGCCGTAGTCGGGTGTCGGAACGGTCACCTGACACACCACGTTATACATGTTAGGTTAGATCCTGCAGCTGTACTGGTACAGCTCCAGGATCTCGCGCCGCCCGCCGTAGTCGGGTGTCGGAACGGTCACCTGACACACCACGTTATACATGTTAGGTTAGATCCTGCAGCTGTACAGGTACAGCTCCAGGATCTCGCGCCGCCCGCCGTAGTCGGGCGTCGGAACGGTCACCTGACACACCACGTCATACATGTTAGGGTTAAGCTGCTTTCAATCAAAGCACCTGCACATATCCAATTCTACAATTACTGACTAACTGACAGACAACGCGAAACCAAAACTATTGAACGTAAGAAACTAAATTTTAGCATGTATATTAATTGAGAACTGTGAGAGAACACTTAGAAAGGATTTCGCGAAATGCCTACAGTATCAGAAAACAGTTTGAATAAAAAAATATACTGGTCAATACAGACATATCTAATTAATTAATAATCCGTAAACAAATAACTTCAAAAAAATATATACTTATGTTTAGTTTCTAGTCATCATTTTAGCATACACTATTACAAACAGCCAAACTATCTCTACATGTTATAAAACAAAGTCCCCCGCCGCGTCTGTCTGTCTTCGTTGTCTGTCTATCTGTTCGTGTTCGCTCAAAACTCGAAGAGTACTGAACAATTTTTATACAGTTTTCAACAACATCGAGAGTGATCTGTTACAGGGCAGGTCCGAAATAGCTTTTTAAAAAAAACTCAAAGGTCAAAACAGACTAATTTAATGAAAGAAAATGACTTAAAATAGAATTTACAAAAAACCTAGTGCCCACAACGAAGTCTGTAATAAGAATGTCTTTACCGGAATCGAATAATAATGCATGGATCAGTTTCAATGACGTATACCGCTCATGCCTACTGCTGATCTAAGCATTATTATTTTATATGTACTTCATACATTAAATATTATAACATCCCCCCCGTTAAGATTGATCATACCGGGTAAAGGGATGATCAATTGAAAGTAAACGAATTGCTAACTGTAAAGACTTCGTTGAGAGTTACAAACATTTTATTATTTAAACTAAGATTAAGCAACTATAACTGTAACTTATGTAAACTAGAAAAACCCGAAATATTATTATGAGATAATAGCATGTAAAGATATAAAGAATTCTTAATATAGTTTTAAGATATTATCTATTTTAACTCACAGATTTAGAAATTACAATTAATTACTTTATAGGTTTGATTTATTTAAAATTTAAAATGTTACTTACAATATTTAGATACACACATCAACAAAGTCTAGGGATATTTTATATTTCATCAAATATCTAAAAATCTATGAAGAATTTTCTGATACAGTAAATAGAAGAATCATAGATTATTTTAAGGTCTTTAATAAAAATAAAAAACATTTTGTGTTTTTTTTTGTTTTAAATAAAAAAAAAAATTTTTTTAATCATCATGGAAAATTAGTATGATAACAACAAACATTTCTTCTTAAAAAACTATTAATTTTAATAAAAATGGAAAAAATCTTGTAAAATCTAATCATTAATAATCAGTGTTGCCACCTCTTACATTGATTACACATCGACATCGATTGTTAATACTTAAAATTAAATTGTCAATGTCTTGCTGCGGTATGAGGTCCCATGTCCTTTGCAAGTGTTCGTAAAGTTGTTGTTCAGTCGTCAAATTTGGTGGAAAATCTCTCAAAGCTTTTCGTTGTAACATGTCCCAGGCATGCTCGATAGGATTTAAGTCGGGCGACTGTGCAGGCCAATCCAAAACTTGAATATCGTGCTCTCGGAGAGCGGTCGATACCAGCCGCGCCGTATGGCAAGGAGCATTATCGTGCATGAGTAGAAATTCATGGCCTATTTGAGTTCTGTGTGGGACAATAACGGGCTCTACTACCTCCTCGTGGTATTTTTGTGCAGTCATGCTGCCTTGGATCCAAACGAGTTGGGTTCGTCCGCCAAGACGAATTCCTGCCCACACCATGATTGTCCCGCCTTGGTATGGGTGGACCTCCTGAGGGTGCCGTAGACGGCTAACTCTCCCTGGAGCTCTCCAAACGCGTGTTCTTCGTGAATCCGGGTGAAACCCAAACCGGGACTCATCGGTGAACAGCACCAAAGACCATTGTTCGTCACTCCATGGTAAATGCTCCCGAGCCCACGAAAGCCGCCGACCGCGATTGCCACGTCGCAATGCTGGAACACGCAATGGTCTTCGAGCATGAAGATCAACTTCATGTAACCTTCTTCGCACGGTTTGGTCGCTTACCAGCAGCTGGTGGTCCTCCTGGAGCCTTTGCACTAGTTGCAGCGCTGTGATATTGGGTTGTCTTCTGGCGGTCATTTGGAGAAATCGATCCTGTCTCTGCGTAGTAACACGATATCTACCTGTGTGCTGTTTGGCCACATCTCCAGTACTGCGATAACGTGACCACAACCTTGATATCACATTTTGACTGGTATGTAGGGCCTCAGCAACGACGCGTTGAATTGCACCATTTTCTAACATGCCCACGGCTCGTAACATTTCATCTCGACTCAAATGACGACGTGACATGACTTTTAAAGTTCGTACGTCACGTTAAATTAAAAAAGAAAAACAATTAAAAACCCTTTTCATTAATAATTATAATAAAACAGTTTTAACTTTCTTTAATGTAACGAATTACTAGCAAATTTGCCGCCATATTTTGTTTATTATTTTGTTTTTTTTCTTTCCATGTTCAAATTTTGAAAATAGAATAAAAGAGGTTTTAATCTGTATATAAACTTTTTGTGGAAACTAACAAGGTTCTAAACTATAAACTCGTAAATAATTTAGGATTAAGATATCCCTAGACTTTGTTGATGTGTGTATAAGAGATACCAGTACATTTAACTAATAATAATATTAATAGAACGTTTTAACTACGGCATTACATTTCTCTTCAAATTTGGCAACGACCTTGTGGAGATATTTGTATGATCGTCAAGGTCATCAGCTGACGAGTCCGTTGATGCATTAACAATGGTTGACACATTATGCCGAATAGAAGGAACAGGGGGTTGACTTACATAGTTCTTGTTATAGATTCTTACACAGCATCCCCGTCTCGGACAAATAACTCTCCTGGTCTTGAACAATAAATACAGTAACATTAAAATGGCTGTTATATAAGTGAGGGAAAGATAGCTGGTAGAATATTTCTCAAAGTGTGACGGTTCAGAGATTTTATTTAACTGTTTCTCGAACTCGTTCATCTGCACACTGGCTTTTACTAAAGACTCTAAATTATTAAATTCGTTTAACTTAACTAATGGGATGTGACTTTTATTGAAATATTGAGTATCGCAACATTCGTCGATAATATTAAAGTTAGATAAGATAGTAGTGACGTTGGAGGTGTACGTGTCACTTGGGATAAACGTTAATGCCTTATAGTAGGCTTTGCAAGATTTTGGTAAATGTAATATGCCGGAACCGAACAGAACCTCATCTGTATTACTAAAATTTTCATTACAAATAACATGACATTTACCAGGTTCTGATTGAACAAAAATCCAACGATTACGACTGATCTTTTGGAAGACGTCTATCGAGCCACGCAAGACTCTAGTTTGGCAACTTTTTGGTAACTTAGCAGATGCTTCTGTTAGTAACGTAGTTTCACATGTCGGGTTTGCCATTGTCGAGTACACGTTACCTAGAGGACACACATAGCACTGACCTTTCACTTGTTTGCACGCACTGACACTCGCGAGCTGTGAGTAGAATAGTCTGTCCAGGGTTATTGCCAGGTATGGTTTATTCGGTGCAACTAAAGCATAAGTATCGGGAGTATTTAAATCTAATGGGACTGGAAATGGGATGATATGGTACAGGTTATAGAGCTGTGAAAGAACGAGCGGAATCTGTAAAATAAATACTAACTTATTGTCTTGGTAATAACATACGATATCACTAACAGTAATTATTTCATTAACGTTTACTAGCGATAAGGGTATAGGTAGCTCAGAGTGTTTAGGCATGTAGTTGATATGTAACTCGAGCTCCTTATACAGCTGCATGGGACTTAGTACAGTCGGGTGCAAAACGTTCATTTTACTAAATAATATTGCGTTATTAATATCATCTATATCGAAGGATAGAGTCATTATGATACTTTCTACCGAAGTTAATATGAGAGACAACTGTGACTTTAATTCTAATTTATCAGTAGTTTGACTTAACTTTTCGAATGCATTTTCTATAGTTATTAGGTTTTTGTTCAGACGATGTTCATTATCTTTTACCTTAGACATAGTACTATTAAATGTAGATATAGTGGACTTAATTACATGTATGTTATCGCGCATTAACAACGTAAGTTCTTTTTCGTCTGACTGTACTTTATTAATAGCATTAGTGAACTTGATAGCGTCGTTAACATCTAAGGTGCCGAAGAATGTTTTTAATATAGAGCCACCGGCGTCAATTAGACCCCGTTTAGCACGTCTAGATTCTTTAATCTGAGTAAGATATGAAAGTGATGAGAACTTCTGAATATTACTGTTATGTAGAGCTTTCAATGAACTTAATGAGTTATGACATTCGGTTTTAAGTTGGGAAGACAGAGTTGTGTTGCAATGCTTTGAAACGCGTTCGAGTAAGAACTCTATGCTGTTTAAATGTGGTTGGATGTGACTTAAATCTACTGAGGTGACAACGTTCCAGTTATCGTTAGAAAATTTGATGTCCAATAATTGGTCATAGTACAGTCCGGGACTTCCGAACAGCTTTGATATAAACTGGCTACCGGAAACGGTTGTGAGGAACCTGGGGACAATGGAGATAGCTATGCTTTAAAAGGCGGGTTTGATTTCGTCATAGTGGTGACGAACATGTTTCCTATCGACTTGCACTGTGACTGTGTGGTTACCGTTTATCTTTATGATCTTGTAAGGGCCTTTCCATACGGGTAATAGAGCCTTATTTTGCTTATGATGGCATCGAATATATACCGAATCACCAACATTATACGTTATAGGGCGAGAATGTGAATCGTAATGTTGTTTAGAACGTTCTTTAGAACGTTGGACGTTTTGCAATGCTTTTTGGCGACTATAATATAATCTATGATTGAGCGCCCGTACGTAATCAGTGTAAGTATTGTTATCTAGGCTATCGATGGACTTGGGAATATACGGTTTATGACCAAACATGAGTTCAAATGGAGAAAAATCCGTGGTTGTATGTATGTTTGAGTTATAGGCTAACATTGCTGTGTTCAGGTATAAATCCCATGTATGGGTATTGTCTTCTATATAGGAACGTAAATATTCTTTTAGGGTGGAATGACTTCTTTCTAAGGCACCACATGTTTGCGGATGGTATGGCGATGCGTAAATGTGTTTTATTCCGAATAGTCTCTCCAATTGTTTGAAAACATCAGAACAAAAGTTAGTGCCTTGGTCAGTGACTATATTACGCGGTATACCTAAGTGTGAGATATAGTGTACAAGACGTTGAGCAGTTTCTTGAGCGGAACAGGTTTGCATGGGATAGGCCTGGGAGTATTTCGTTAGATCGTCTTGTAGGGTCAAAATGAATTTGTAACTGTTAATTCTAGTTTCAGGTAAAGGACCTACTATATCGAGATAAAGTTTTTCGTTCGGCCTAGTGGCAGTTGAAGTAATAATCATTGGCGCTTTATTGGAGTGGCGTAAAGGTTTGTTGACTTGGCAAGATTTGCAACTCTTGACATAATTTTCTATATCTTGGCGCATATTTTTCCACCAATACTGAGATTTTAATCTATCGTACATGCGTGAAATACCTGGGTGTCCCGCAGAAGGTGAGTCATGGTTTTCTTTTAATATACGAGGAACTTCAACGGGCGTTGGGAATAGAATATTATTATGATATACGTGGATTTTAACGCCCGTTTTGTGAAATATAAACCCTAAGATATTATATATTTTGGTAAACGATATCTTTGTGAAAGGATCTTGAAAATCAGAAATGGCAAATTCCTTTTCTTCTGAATACCAGGTAGTTATCATATCTCTATAATCTCTTAACATATTAAAAATATCTTTGTAGGTCATTTCGTCGTAATGATGAACTCGTAAGAATAAATGGGTAAATACATGTTTATCGTTGGATGTACTTTGAAACGTATACAGCTCCCGTTCTACAGTTCTTATGTCAGGTAAGTCTTCGTTAAATTTAGACATTTGTAAAATTTCAGAACAGTATGGAATCGAATCGTCTAAGTCAATGGCAGAGGGGTAAGTTATCATTTTACATTTAGTTTTAAGTAACGAATCGTTATGTTCTATAATAACAGTGTCATAGGAAGTATTTTGTTGTTGACTAATTTGTAAATATTTTTCATATGTTTCAGATGTGGAAGGTGACTCGGGATCGACGGCGAGAACGGGATTGCGGGATAAGGAGTCAGCGTTGCAATTGATTTTGCCTTTCTTGTAGACAATTTCGTAATCAAACTCTTCGAGTTTGAGACGCCATCTTACTAATTTCGAACTGGGGTCGCTTATATTGAAAAGCCATTCTAAAGGCTTATGGTCTGTTACGATTTTGAATCGTCGCCCATATAAATACGGACGGAAAGTTTTAGTGCCGAATATAATAGCTAAACACTCTTTTTCTGTAGTTGAATAGTTTCCCTCTGATTTATTTAACGTACGGGAGGCGTATGCAATTGGGAGATCGTTATTTATTTCTCCTTGGGACAAGATAGCGGATATGGCATAGTTGGAGGCATCAGTGGTTAGGATAAAAGGCTTAGTAAAGTCGGGGTATTGTAAGATAGGAGCTGTCGTGATTTTATCTTTTAAGGTATCGAACGCCGATTGTTGCGGAGAGAGCCAACTGAACTTAACGTCCTTTTTTAATAGACTTGTTAATGGTTTGGTGATATGCGAAAAGTTCTCTATAAACCGTCTATAGTAACCGACGAGGCCGAGAAAGGATTTGATGTCGCGGGGATTTTTGGGTACAGGAAACTTTTGGACACATTCTACTTTCTTAGGATCGGGTTTCACGCCTTTATCTGTTATAATGTGGCCTAAGTACTGGACTTCCTTACGTAAAAATTCGCTTTTATCAGGTTGTAACTTTAGGTTATGTTCGCGCAGCTTGTCGAACACTTTGCGAAGGTTGCTAATACTATCAGAAAGTTGACTGCCAAAAATAACAATATCATCCATATATGTAAAACAATGGAGACCTTGGAGACCAGATAAAACGACGTTCATCAGCCTTTGGAATGTAGAAGGGGAATTTTTAAGTCCGAAAGGCATTCTATTGAACTGATAGTGACCTGTTAAGCCGGAAACACCCGGAACGCTGAATGCTGTCTTCTCAGCGTCGGATTCCTTCATACAAACTTGGTGAAAAGAAGATGCTAAATCTAAGGTCGAAAAATATTTACTGTGTCCAAGCTGGTCAAGGATGTCTGTGATATTGGGGATAGGATAGGCATCACCGATAGTTATTTCGTTCAGCTTTCGGTAATCGATAACGATGCGCCACTTGGGTTTACCGGAAGCGTCCGCCTTTTTCGGTACCACCCATATCGGTGCTGACCAAGGGGATGTAGAAGGGCTAATAATGCCTTGATCTAACATACCTTTAACCTGCTTACTTACTTCCTCCTTATGGCATTCGGGAAAACGATAGGTTTTAGCATGGATGGGAGTTTCGGAGGTTGTACGAATTTCATGTTGTACGGTCTTAGTCGCTGTCAGTATGTCTCCGTCTAGATAAAATATGTCATTATATTCTGAGCATAATTCACGCAACGCAGATTCCTCTTCCTGAGTCATATGTTCGCATCTTAAGGCTTTTTGGACCTTATAGTCGCGCTCTAATTCGGATGTAGTAGTTTGGAAACAGGGGAGTGTTTGGGTAACAGGACTAGAAGAAGAGGGGATAGTAGGACTAGGCTCTAGCACATAAGACACAGGCTCTAACGTCAACTTGATTGGGTTAAGAATAACTTCGCTTTCAGAGATATTTAATACAGAGACAGTGATTTTATTATTAGATTTTACTCGAGTTAGACATTTAGAAAATATAAGGTTAGGATATTGATCGACTTTACCACACATAACTAGGCCTTCTTTTAACTCGGGATTCGTTACAAAACATTCTATTAACATTTCAGAACGTGCCGGAATTTTGTACGTTACACTGGTGGTTTTTAAATCAAAACATACAGATGTTTCACCCAGTATCTTTAATTTCGATTCAGGATATACGATTGACGCATTATGCGTAGACAAGAAATTCGTACCTATGATACCATCATAATCAAGATTAACATTAGACACGACATGGAAAGGAAATGAAAATGAAAATTTGTTTGACACATCGGGCTTAATAGATAAAATAAAAGTGCCTTTGGTTTGGGCATACGACCCGAGATCGTTGATGCCTTTAAATTTCACTATATTTTGATCTAGTTCTGGGACTTTTGAGAGACTAGTGTCCTTTATGAGGCAAATGGAACTCCCAGTATCAACTAAGAGACGCAACGGCATTTCGGAATGAGATGTATACACTTCAACAAACGGTAACGAAGTTTTCTTATTTTGCGCTATATCGTATACCATAGGACACTCTATCGGTTCATCTACAAATTTATTTAATAACTCTTGAACTGATTTAGACTCGAAATTGGAACAGTTTTCATTTTTGGTCATAAACGAACTTGATAGAGGCGAATCTTTCGAGGAACTAGGAATATTGTTATCGATGGACCTTACGGTCGAACTAGTACGTAAAAACTGTTTATCACCGTTATCAACGTGGTTCAAACCCGAAATAGTACGCAGCGACGATTTAGGCTCAGTGGAATTAGAATTAGAATTTATGAAATTATTTTCATTAGAGATAGGACCCGTTTTACTAGAAACAGTGGATTTAGTAGTAGAATTATTATTTTTAGAAATAGCACTATACGATTTAGAAACAGTGGATTGGGAAATAGTAGATTTAGTATTTGAAACAGTGGATTTGGAAATAGTAGATTTATTATTTGAAACAGTGGATTTGGAAATAGTAGATTTATTATTTGAAACAGTGGATTTGGTATTTGAGCTAGAATTTACAGTACCTAGACTGTGGGACTTGCAACGGTACTGGTTTGCAAACCCAACATCTAGTTTAAAGAGTTAGTACTGTTTTCTATTTCAAGAATCTGTGGAGGCGATGATGTTTCGGATGCCGACTCTATGAAGTTTTGTTGAAAATTCCTAGAGTTATTAGGCAAGTTATTAGTGTGCGAATTGTTATTAAATGTTCTAGAATTGTTATATTGGCGTTTACGACATTGCGAAATATCATGGCCTATATTCTTACAATACCTACAAATTACCGGTGTTGTATTATTCCGAGAACTGTGGAAGGAATTATTTTGCATACGCGGCTGATATTGCAAGCGCGGTACAGTGTCGCGTTTTAACTTATTATAACACTCCGACTCTAAATGACCTGATTTGTTACAAAATTTACATAACTTTGATTTTAAAATAGAACTTTTGCCCAAATTTAGAATTTTCTCTTCTTCGAATGCAATGTTTACTGCTTCATTTAGAGTCCGAGGGTTTCTGCATCGTACAATATTACCAAGAGCCGAATGTAATCCCAAAGTAAATGTATATAATGCTAGATCTTCTGTCATAGCAATACGACCCGCTAATTCTTTCTTTAAGGAATCTGAGTTATGGATTTCGGACTGCAGAGAAGTGAGGCATGTATCAATTCTTAAGGCGTATTGTGCAACTGTCTCATTGAGTAGTTGTTTGCATGACTGAAGTTCTAATAATAGATGATTGTAATGTTTTCTCTCACCAAAATGTTGTTTGAGAAAATCTTTTAACTCCTCAAAGGTCTCAAATATTTTATTTGAACATGCAACCTGTGCTTTACCGGTTAATTTTGACAGTATAAACTTTAGTAAAATACCTTTCTGAGATTCCGACGCGAGATCTAAAGCGTTTCTACAGTTAGTTAAAAACCCGGGGAGAGTTTCTCTTTCTCCGCTATACGGGTGAACAAAATCACATAAAACTTTAAGTGGAACTTGTTCCGAAAGTGATACTTGAGACCTTTCAGTTTTCGACATATTAGGTATTTAGGATTAACGTGAATAGGAAAATTACTCAAATTGGTAAGTGGCAATAACAATGAACAAAATATAGTACTCACAGGCAAATCACGCACTGGACGAACATAATCGGCGGCGGTAAGCAGTTGAAGAAACCTCTTGAACTGTGACGATGGAGTCGGCCTTGACTGGCCGGTGCTGTCAGCGGTAACGATCTTCTTACGGCAGGCGAGCGGTCACGGCGAGATGTGGGCAGCACACCGTCCACGAGACGATGCGTCGGCTGGCGAGGTGCTGCGAGCACGGCGATCGGAACAGGACCCAATACGGCGATATGGGCCCTCGACACGGCGAGATACGGCAAGATACGGCGAGATTCGGCGAGATGCGAGGAGATATAGTGACATTCGCCGAGATACAGCGAGATTCGGCGAGTTTCGGCGAGATACGGTGAGATGCGGCGAAATACGGCAAGATACGGCGAGATACGGCGAAATATGGCGAGCTACAGCGAGACTCAGCGAGATACAGCGAGATCCAGACAGTTGTACTTCGTCTGGATAGAACCGAAGCGCGGCGAGTTGTGGGCACTGGTTGACCTTACTACGTGGAATATCGGGCTTATCGAATTGGTATAAACTTACCCGAATATCCCACTTCTGACACCACTGTTACAGGGCAGGTCCGAAATAGCTTTTTAAAAAAAAACTCTAAGGTCAAAACAGACTAATTTAATGAAAGAAAATGACTTAAAATAGAATTTACAAAAAACCTAGTGCCCACAACGAAGTCTGTAATAAGAATGTCTTTACCGGAATCGAATAATAATGCATGGATCAGTTTCAATGACGTATACCGCTCATGCCTACTGCTGATCTAAGCATTATTATTTTATATGTACTTCATACATTAAATATTATAACAGATCCCTGAGGAAGGTTTTAGTGAATAATAAGTTTAGGTTTTGTGCAAACTGACTATATTACGACGATATTAGTTCAACGCGCCGGAAAAAATTAAGCCGATCGGGAGCTTTCCTTGAAAACGCTGCCAAAACCTTTTGAGTTATAACAAAACAATGTATGGTGGGATTGTACCTCATTAATAGATCTAGAGTCATTGCTATTTATATTTATTTACCTACCAAAATACCCTAGCGAAGCCGGGACGGGTTGCTAGTAACATATAAAAATAGGTGGGAACCTATTCTATTGATACAATAGCAAATCCAAAATGTTAATTTCATCATAGATCTGTATCATTCCACTACTCATACTGAGCATAAGTCTCTCCCATATTTTTTA
Source organism: Euclidia mi (assembly GCA_944739405.2). Taxonomy (NCBI): domain Eukaryota; kingdom Metazoa; phylum Arthropoda; class Insecta; order Lepidoptera; family Erebidae; genus Euclidia; species Euclidia mi. Next base: position 3,206,770 of record OX123208.2, read on the forward strand.
TTTTAGTTCCTCTTTACACTAAGATTTGTCGTCCACAGAGACATTTATCAGTGAGTTAGTTGTATTTTTATTAGCATGCTTGGTATGCAACCTGCATCGCATCTTACTTCACTTCACTGTTGAAAATGTTAAGTGTGTCTTCTGTTGTAATCTGCGAATTGCAGCGGTCTTCCATCAAGACATTGGCCAAGCTGTTCTGATGGCCAAGATTTTGGCTACTACAAACTCATTTTTAGTGATCCAAGTTAACGTCTGTCCGATGCTTCAAGGACGTCCAAGCGCGTTTAAACAAAATCTATAGCAACGTGCGGCCTAAACACACAGAGCGCGATTTTTACATAATATGCTACACCAGTGCGAGCGAACACACATATGTGTTGTTGTGTTTTTGTGAGTAATGTGCTGGTATTCCCCACAGTGTGTGTGAATTTTATTCTTTCCCCAGGTTTTTATTGTTTGACTGTTGACAAGTACATCGATGAAGTGTTCATTTGTTAGCTTTTCATATCATGAAAATTAACTCAGTTTTAGCTTAGCTACAAAGCACCCTACACCAGGCCCCCGCCACTGGCTCAATAATCGACTCGAAATAAATACCTACCACTTCGTGTACCGCCGTCGATATTTGTATCGACGGCGGTACACGAAGTCGACAGAGGGCCGCCGCACTCCCGGCAGCGTACGCACTACGCACCACATGAGTAAATAAACCGAACAGAGACAAAGCTTCTTAAATTTTATTACTATGTTAGAAACCTTTACAAATTACTTACTCTAATAATTTTATTTTTATAATTTTTGTTTTTAAATAATTTATTCTTTTAATAGTATCGTAAATTCTGAATCTAACATATCTTCTTTCTTCTTTCTCTTAGCGTTATCCCAGTTTCACTCTGGGGTCCGCTTACTAGTCTAACCGGATTTGGCTGAATATTAGCTTTTCCACAGAGCGACTGCCTGTCTGACCTCCGCAACCCGAAGGGATAGTGATATTCCATGGTTTAGACGAGTGTCAGTTTATTTAGAAGGTACTGACGCCCTGTAACGACTGTCAAAGATCTTCATGACAACCGGGACCGACGGCTTAACGTGCTCTCCGAGGCACGGGACAAGCGATAATTAACAATTCAATACGCACATAACTCCGAAAAGTCATTGGTGCGTGCCGTGGATTCGAACCCGATACCCTCTGCATGGCAGTCTGTTGGTATATCCACTCGGCTATCGCTGCCTGTGAATCATGAATGAATGACATATCATGAGTAAATAAACCGAACAGAGACAAGGCTTCTTAAGAGCTTGTAAATTTGTTACCTATTTTGGTAGGGTTGTCACAATAGGTTAGGACAAATTAAACAAAACTTTTGTCAAATAATTTAAACAAAAAACAAATACAACAAATGCGATAAAATTATCAGGTGGTATAATTAAAAAACCCAATTGTACGTTAACCATCGTTAAAATCTTTATAATGACTGAATTATTTATTCTATTATTATTCATACACACAGTACAATAAACAACCATTATTAATAATAAAATACCACGTTTTACATTAAAATATTAAAACTTGCAACGTACAAAACAAACAACGTGCGTCGTAATAACCCTGAGATTGTCAACTGCCTGTGCCTACGTAAACCAGTTTTTCCCAGTCTCGCCGCGTACACGACAAGCGGCCAGTGGTCACGCACACATGCGCCGCGTGCTTGTAGTAGTGCAACCGATTCGCGATACTCATGAGGTACGCACGGCACGTTTCCCGCGCTTTCTTACGGAAATGCCGAAACCACGTTATTGTGCAGTAGATGGGTGTTAAAGGCACAAAAATAATGACAACTTGTTGTTTTTTCATTGCCGAAGGACAAACAATGATTTATGAAGTAAGTAATGGTATTATAAGATTTGATATTGAGTAGATACTTATATAAAATTTCATCTACAAATTGACACCGTTTATTTTATATAGAAGGTAAATTCTAGGTATTCTAGGTATGTAAATGTTCATAAATTGATAACTTTGGGTTATTAGAAATAAATATAAATGTTGTTTTAATTAAATAAATCTACTTAATGTCATGGCAATCCTTTAAAGAAGAGGTAGTATGTGTAGCGTCTGAAGTATGTGGTGTGATCAAGAGGAGGAAACTACGAAAGGTTAAGAATACATGGTGGGACAAGGATGTACAATCAGCAGTATCAGAGAAGAAGAAAGTGTGGTTAGATTGGTTGGCTGCCAGAGCAAATGAAAAAATGGGAAAGGCAACGAGTGATGACATAGATGAAGCAAGAAAGGAGTTTGTTAGGTCTAAAAGAATAGTGAAAGAAATGGTTAAAAGGAAAAAAGAGGAAAAGAAAGATGAGTTTGATAGTAGATTATCTGACGACTTTCGGAGAAACATTAAGTTTTTTTGGAAATCCGTTCGTGCAGTTAGAGGAAAAACTCAATTCTCAGAATACACAGCAATCAGAGACAAGAATGGAAAGATACTAAATGGTGAATCGTGTGTGCTGAAGAGATGGAAAGAGTATTTTGAAGGATTATTTGAAAGAACGACGACAGAGACATCAACAGGTGAAATGAATGGTAATGATAGCAATTATGAAAGCGATATTGGCGTGGATGAGATTTTGAAGGCACTGGCCAGTATGAAATTAGGTAAGGCTGCAGGGTATGACATGATTAAAGTCGAAATGCTGAAGGCTGGACAGGGCATCATAGTTAGTCAGCTGCAGCGTTTATTTAACTTGTGCTGGAGCACCGGCCGAGTACCTGATGACTGGGCCACAGCAGTAGGTGTGCCTCTTTATAAAGGAAAAGGCTCGCAACAAGACTGCAAAAACAATAGAGGCATTAGCCTTCTCAGCATTGTTGGCAAATTGTATGCGAAGGTACTGATTGACAGAGTTATGAAAGTAACCAACAAGAAAATATCGGATGTACAAGCGGGATTCCGAAAGGGTATGGGGTGTACGGATCAAGTCTTTTCCTTGCGATGCATAGCCGAGACATTTTTGGCCAAAGGTCGAAAGGCCTACTGCCGCATTCGTGGATTTGGAAAAGGCTTACGATAAAGTGTGAGGAATGAAATGTGGTCGGTACTGTCGATGTAGGGGGTGAAGAGCAGCCTCATTCGAGCTCTGAAATCCCTTTCTGAGGATTCTATAGCTTGTGTGAGGATAAACGGGGCATACACTGACTGGTTTACCATCAACACAGGTGTTAGACAGGGATGTGTAGCGTCGCCGTAGCTGTTCAACCTCTTCATGGACAGTTGTTTGCAAGATTTGAAACATAGTGATTGTGGATTGAGGATGAATGGGTTACTCGTCAAATGCCTCCTTTATGCTGATGATCAGGTTATACTTGCGTCTTCAGCGGAGGAGTTGCAGGAGATGGTAACAATCATGCATGGTGCGTTAGAGAGGAAAGGAATGAAAGTGAATGTAAGTAAAACGAAAGTTATGGTTTTTGAAAAAGAGGAATGCGTTACGGCTTGTAATGTTATGATCGATGCACAGCGAGTGGAGCAAGTGAATGAGTTTGTATATTTAGGTACGCTGCTGACAAGAGATGGTAAAAATGTAGAAGATATTGAAAGAAGAGTTAATGCAGGTAATAGAGTGAATGGAGCTCTGAAGGCGTTTATGAATAGCCAAAACGTGTCCAAAAAGGAACGTTTTGCTGTGCATAGAGGGGTGTTAGTACCTACTCTTATGTATGGTAGTGATAGTTGGGTATGGCAAAAGAGTCATGAAAGTAGAATAAATGCTGTAGAAATGAGAGCACTGAGAAGTATCTGTGGTGTTTCTCTGACTGACAGAGTAAAGAATTGTGTGATAAGAGAGTGTTGTTGGATAAAAGAAGATGTAGTGACAAGCATCGAGAAAGGTATGCTAAGATGGTTTGGCACGTGGAGAGAATGGATGACGAAAGACTGACCAAGCAGATATATAAGGAAAGTGTGGAAGGGACAGGACGAAGGGGAAGACCTAGGCGGACGTTCTCTGACCAGATTGGAGACATCCTAAAAACAGGACAGGTGAGAAGTACCCTGAACAGAAGAGCATGCATGAGGAATCTGATGAGAGTGATTGAAGCAAGAGAGATATGTCAGGATCTTTGCAAATGGCGTTCCGTAGTCTCTGCCTACCCCTCCGGGAAACAGGCGTGAGTCTATGTATGTATGAATGTACTTAATGTCAGAAACGTATGTACGTGCTTACTGTATTGTCTGATATTTCGCCCGATAAACGGAAATAGGCAATAGATAAACGGAAATAGAAATAAAATTTATAATAATCGTACGTAGTAGGGGGCTACTACGTACGATTATTATAAATTTGTATTTACTAACTGACTCGTGTATATATAGGTATTATTACAAAAATTATCATAAGAATAACCCTAGCGCCTTCATGCGATGAAGCGCTTGTACGTACAGTCACACAATCTGCAACTCTTTGCGTGCATACTTAGAGTACATTTCTCTTCACTGCGAATAACGGCTATTATTATTAAGATTTTGTAGGTGATTATAGCGTAGGTATTTTCGCTTTTGTATGGGAGTGATGTATCTGTTACGAAGTAACTATTTAGTAATCTGTGCCTACACTGTGTTTGCTGAGTCGCAGTCATCACTTTAAACCCTGATGCAGCGATGCATGCGAATGCAGCGATCATTGATTATGACCTGTGCACTGCTACTTCAAGTTTGCTTACTCGCTAAGCTATTTCGGTTACTTTATTTCTCCGTCAAATATTTTCGTTCTGGATTCGATCCCTAAGAGGAGGTCCGAGCAAAGCTCTTTCCATAGCTCGCTGAGTATCCTTAAACTGGTGATAAAAGAATAAAGAAAAAATACTGAAGAATCAAATATATGACGCAAATGTGTGTAGGCAAGTCGGTTGCGGTAGACTTCGTAGGACATTCGTTGACCAAATTGGGAGCATGGTACGGAAAGTGGCGTTCCGTTGTCTTTGCCTACTTCGACGGGGAAAAGGTGTGAAGAGTATATGAATGTAAAAACTTAGTTATTTTGAAATGACGGACGGAAACTTCCATTTTCCTGTGGCAATCCTTCTTAGCGCATCCCGACGCTTCCCAAGAAATATACACGCCAAATTTCAGATTCTTACGCCCAATAGTTTCGGCTAATTGTTGGCCGAGGCAAACCAGCTGATGCAATGGCACCAGCAGCCGCACGCAAGTCTTTGATAGCTGACATAATCAAAATTTCAAAAGAGCCCGGACAAGCGTTAAACAATATTAACAATCAAAACTTAATTTTTCTTAATTCTTTGAAACCAACAAAGTATTAGCCTGTTTACTGCAAGTGCAGGCAAGTGACAGGTATCTACTGTCCAACAAAATTAATAGTTTCAATATATATTGACACAAAACAAAGTCAAAGTTATCAAAAGTTATAACTTATAACAAATTAAAAGTTGAAACTTCAAATTAATTAATTAATTATTTGCAACAGACAGACTGGCTGTGTTATTTGAGATATACAACAGTAAGTAAGCACAGAATATGTGTTACCTAGCAATATTATCTATATTATAACAAAACAAAGTTTATTAATGTGACCCGCCCAAGTGGCAAGGTCAAGTTGGTTGTTCTAATGTTTATGAATATATGCAATAAACTAAATCAATTGATACATATAACTGATATGTATCCAATCAAAGTGACTTATTAATGCAACAACAAATTTAAGTTAGATTTTTCAACACTACCAATCAACAATGACTGATTGAGGTTATGTGTGACAATGTTGTTTTTCCGTTGTTGTTTGTTAATCCGTAACGCTAGAAGTTTATATACACAGACTAGAGAACGCCAGTAGCTACGCCTGCAATTTTTTTAATTTACTCGTTTTGGCCGATCCCGTGGGAATTTCGGGAAATCCCTTCTTAATGCACCCCTACGGTCCCCAAGGAACATGCATGCCAAATTTCAGCTTCCTGCGCTCAATAGTTTCGGCTGTAGCGTATCTGTCAGTCAGTAAGTAACGCAAGGATTTTATATATTAAGATAAATGACGGCACTCCCTACTGGGGTGACCAGTGACCTGTACAAAGCTGTAACGTACCTCGACATCGAACCTGCCGGGCCGCAGCAGCGCCTGGTCGAGGTCGTCGCGCCGGTTGGTGGCGCCGAGCACGATCACGCCCTCGTTCTGGTGGAACCCGTCCATCTCCGACAGCAGCTGGTTTATCGTCTGTCAAAAACATGGGTTAGCGATGATAATGGTTAGTGAGTAAGGCAGCGATGCTTATCTCAGAGTGAATGAGCAGGAAGCATCGTTGTATTGGTGATATGTATGCAATTATGCAGTAGTAAGAGCACACGGGAGGTCACGCCTCTCGCGGCGACAAATCTGATTACCCTTCACGCGTCCACAACACAGACGGGTGTGCTCAGAAATTAAGGGCCTTCTCTCACGAAGCTATTGAAATGCTACGGGACTGAGATGCAAACCATGATCGAATACTGGTATACTACACGTTACTGCACACAGTGCTGCGCAAATGAGACTATATTTTATCATTTGAAGAACAATATTCGTACGACGATGTTTAGTGACTCTAGCGATGAAGACAATTTTCTTCTGTATTTATATTACAAGAATAAACGAACATATAAAAGAAGATTCTGGGTGCACCCGTACATCGAAAAAAATATCAATTGTAGGGCATTTGTCGAGGTACGAGTTTTCATTTTTATAGAATGTCAATAGAGTCATATTATTATTTGAATCTTAATCTGAGAAATTATCTTGCCAACTATCTAATAACCCCACATGCTTCGCTTCCTTGGCAATATAATTATTGTGTATAAATTTAATGTACACCTATAAATTACCTGTTATATATTTTTTTCTAAATTTCAATCCACGCCTTTTATGTAACATCTTATCTTACGTACTCTGGCAGCTTATAATTATACAAACATAGATAATTTTCTACCTCCTGCACAAAAATAATATTAAACGTTTGTTTCGCCGCCATTTTGTAATGCGACGCATATACGTCAGCTACACAGACGGGTATGCTTGAAAAAAAGTGTTCTATTGGTCGCGGATTTTTTACATTTTGTTTTACTTAAGTAATTAACTAGTGTTCTCAAGGATGAGTCGTTTTATTGCGCTCCCGAATATACCTACACATTAATAATTGGTTATTGATATTCTTGGAAGTGACATGCAATCTAAGACAAAAGTTTATTAATTATCAGTGATACAGACAACAAACAGTTTTTTTTAGATGTTGATGTCTTTGGAAAGGTCTAAATTTCGACCTTAAACTGAATTCTTGTGTAACGGCAGGCATACAATCGGTTGTCAGTTTGGCATAACGATTATGTCGGCCGGAAGGCACGGGTATAACCCCAATTTAGTTTCGAGTCTGGGTGTAATTAGTGTCCGTTAGTTGTATGTTTTGTCCCGCGAAATTAGTGTCCGTTTATTTTATGATTATAAAGTCCCCGCGACGCAGGATTTATTCCTAATGAGGAAGTTGTCTTTACGGAAAAAAACAACTAACGCTTATCGAAATGCATAGACGTTGGTAGAACGAGACTTTCTTTCTGTGGCTTAAGAATATATTCAGATATTTACCTGATTGGCATAAGGATGTAGTACACTGTTGGTTCTCTTGGCGCCCACAGAGTCGATCTCGTCGATGAATATGACACACGGCGCGCGCTCCTTAGCCGCCTCTGTACAAACATACAATATACATAGTTATAAGCTGGATGACGTAGGACTCCTACGCACTATGCAGTTAGCCGGAATACGGCCAGCTGTGCGGCTAACCGCAATCAAAAATTTGCACCAGAAAGTCCGGAGCGGTCGGCCGGTAGCCGCATCGCAATGCGAATAGAAACTACTTTCTCATACACATTTTCACGGCTGGCCGCATTCCGGCTAACCACACGCGTAGGAGCCCTAAGGCGCTGGCCACACATAAAGGGCGTCGGGCGCGGACACGGCGCGGGCGGCTTCCTATTCCATGCAAATTTTATACCAAGTGCATAGAAATAAAGCGCATTTTAGGATACACGGAATGCTGTGGCTCGGGCGTAGATATGACGCGCCATGACATGATCCGTGTATCCTAAAATGCGCTTTATTTCTATGCACTTGGTATAAAATGTGCATGGAATAGGAAGCCGCCCGCGCCGTGTCCGCGCCCGATGCCCTTTATGTGTGGCCAGCGCCTAACTCATCCAGCTTAGGTTGAGGCCGCACTTGAGGTTACATCTGAGCGATATCTTTTTTTATATAAATTAGCCACTGGCAAAAAAACCGGCAAAAATACCGCCAGAGTGGTCCGCTTGTATTAAAAAACACAAGTGCGGCTTTAGAAGTTTTGCCGACTGGAACGTTTGGGCATGGATTACATCAAGCGGGGTCAAGAGATGATGACTCATCAATAATTCGCAAATAATTACGCGATATAGACCCGCTACATAAATATTACTATATATGCTACTTGCTAAATAAGACTATCTTGACGGCATTTTTGTTAAAGTTTCGGCAAAGTCAACATCATTTATTCATCTAGGTCACAAGGTGACGCTTATGAACGTATTTTTTTTAAGTTAATTACTTATATAGGGTGCATAGGGTTCCCACCAAGAATTTAGGGTCCCAAGCCAACCTTACCTGCAAGTGGTGCACCTGCCGATCAACGGACGAGGCGACGGCAAACAAAATGTCCCAATAAGCGGCAATAGGCTCGCCACCTATTACGTGGGATCAAAACACTGGCGAAAAGTGGGCGTTTAATATGCCTCTGCCTACCCCTTCGGGGAAACAGGCGTGAGTCTATGTATGTATGTATGTTAATTACTTAATAAATCTACATTTACATTAACTGCCTCGTTCGCAAAGTAATAGGTAGAACCATGCGAAAGAACGGGCAATAAAACTCGCGGCCACTCTTTTTAAGAGATAAAAGTTCTAAATCTCAAGCGGTTCTCCACTAGAAGACTCCGTGGTCCAGTGGATAGCGTATGCGACTTCTGATGGGAGATCCCTGGCTCGATTCCCGGGTCGGGAAAAAAAGTGTTATAAAATTTTTCCGAATTCTCATTAGCAGCACGGAGTCTGGTAATGTGCCTGGTAACGGCAATAGGCTCGCCCCCTATTACGTGGGACCTAAAAATTCATGGCGAAATTTGGGTGTTATGTTACACCTCTGCTTACCCCTTTGGGGATAGAGACGTGAGTCTAGAAAAGTTACATTGGTACTTACTAAACAAGTCTCTGACCCGCCTAGCGCCCTGCCCCACGAGTATCTCATCGAACTCAGGCCCGGCGGCGTGGAAAAACGGCACCCTGGCCTCGCCAGCCACGGCCCGCGCCAGTAACGTCTTGCCCGTACCCGGGGGTCCCACCAGCAACACGCCTTTGGGCAACTTGCCGCCTAGGGATGAGAACTTCTCCGGGGACTTTAGGAATTCCACCTGGGGGCAAATAAAGCGTTGTTATAGTCGAAGTCAAAGTCAATAGTAGATTAGTAGCCAAGGGCTGTAAGGCATCAATTGCAGCCCGAGATATTTAGGCGCACGCCTATAGTTCGAGGGTGCAATTGGTGCTGACACCCGAGCTAACAATTCTGCTTTACATCTCGATTGTGAGGTAAGTAGGTCCTTATTACCTCCAAATGGGGCTTGTAGGTAACTAATTAGCGCTCTAGGGTAATAATGTAGCTAGAAAAGCCCTAGGGCGGTAAGTAATTAAAAAAAAAACACTTCTTTCTTTCAAAAAGTTCGCGTACATCTAACCATCATATTGGCAATAGACATCATGCATTCAGCCCAATGACCAAAGAGGTCGCTTTGCTATTCAGCCTTGTCTTCGTGTGAGTAAATAGTTATCAATTTTCAAATAACGGCGAAGCTCAATATCGTTCTTGAAAAAAAAATTAAAAAGTTCTTTACTTGATTCTTTTTAATGAAAAAAGGCGGGAATAGAAAACTTTTACTTTAAATATTGTTTTTTTGGGATTTTTTCATAATTACGTGCTAATTAGGAAAAAACATGAGTTGTTCAAGTGACGCTGCACTCCCGATTCAATAAAAATGGAAGCTGAAGCAGCAATTAACAATATTTTGCCTGAAACTTCTAAAGAGAGATATTTGAAAACGTACGACGATGTTTAAGATGTTGTATTCTTGTAATGCCGGTTTTTTTTTCTACTTACCTCACAATCGAGATGTAAAGCAGAATAGTTAGCTCGGGTGTAAGCACCAATTGCACCCTCGAACTATAGGCGTGCGCCTAAATATCTCGGGCTGCAATTGATACCTTACAGCCCTTGGCTACTAATCTACTATTATTCCATTAGGCTACAAAGGGACGCTTATGAACATCAAAATTTAAGTGAATTACTGAATGATACTACGTAATCGATTTTAAACTTTCGCGATTTGTATACATCATATAAAATAAATTAGGTATAAATACCTATTTGTTTCCGACGTTTCACTCGTCTTGCACCGAGCGTGGTCGCTCAGTCGCTCTCTCTGCGACCACGCTCGGTGCAAGACGAACAAAACGTCGGAAACAAAAAAGTAGGTATTTATACCTCAAATAAATCAATTATACGCGATTAAGACCCGCTAATTTATTTTGTATGATTCTATGTATACTATTTTACTTGGTGAAGATTCAACAAATGGTGAAATGATTGAGGATCCAAATTCTTGTCCCTCTGGCAGATTTGCAACGCATTAACATGCACCGCAAAAGATCGTAAATGCATGCAGTTGTTACTATAATAGCCAGAATATGGCGATATTATGCCGCCGTTTTCTAAATCTACGACAGATATTTATAAAAAAATTTATAAATTATGTTAGCTATTTTACTAATTCAAAAAACCTTATGAGTTACAAGTATTATTAACTATTACAATCATAAAAACAACATAAAGATAGACTCACAACATCCTTAAGCTCCTGTTTCGCTTCGTCAGCGCCCTTGACGTCGTCGAACGTCACCGATATGTCTTCTGGATCCACCTCCACCTGGTTACCCAACTGGATCCTGAAGCAAATGTATTTATTTATTAAAACTTTATGTACACCAAAGTATACAGGCGGACTTAATGCCATAGGCATTATCTCCCAGTCTACCTTAGAGTGGGGTGGAGAGAAAAAAAAGTTTAATGTAATAGGATAAAAATATGTAGTGATGACTGTACCAGTGGAAAAGAGAGATATATCGTGGTCAGGGCCCTGTTTAATAAAGCTGACAATGCGACAAGTCCGACATATGTCAAAAAGTGACAATTTGACAATTTGTCTGTTTAATAAAACTTGCAAGCGACAAAATTGTCACGGTGGAAAATTCACAAATATGTCGGATTGTCGCGACAATCCGACATTTTTCTGTTTAATAAATCTTTTTAAGCGACAGGTGACAGATGACAATATGTCGTGAAAAACTTGTCAAATCTGCTTTATTAAACAGAAAATTGTCATGACATATTGACATATTTGTAAAATTATCCGACAATTCTGACAGGAGCCTATACCCTCTGTCGCGAAATGTAATATTTGCAAATATGTCAAAGTCGACATAATTGTCACGACTCCGAATCCGTCAATTGTCAGAAATATGTTGACCGTGGTTTTCTGACATAATATGACGAGTTTTATTAAACGCATTTTTACATGATAAATATAACAAGATTTCACCTGTCGATATTATGACTTATTTGTCACTTTTATTAAACAGCTTAAGCGCGACAATTCTACAATTTTGTCTTTTTTTGACATATTTGTCGAATTGTCAGCTTTATTAAACAGGGCCCTGGGCCCTGTTTAATAAAGCTGACAATGCAACAAGTCCGACATATGTCAAAATGTGACCATGTGACAATTTGTCTGTTTAATAAAACTTGCAGGCGACAAAATTGTCATGGTGGAAAATTCACAAATATGTCGGATTGTCGCGACGACCCGACATTTTTCTGTTTAATAAAACTTTTTAAGCGACAGGTGACAGGTGACAATATGTCGTGAAAAACTTGTCAAATCTGCTTTATTAAACAGAAAATTGTCATGACATATTGACATATTTGTAGAATTGTCCGACAGTTCTGACAGGAGCTGTACTCTCTGTCGCGAAATAAATATATCTAATATTTGCAAATATGTCAAAAATCGACTTAATTGTCACGACTCCGAATCCGACAATTGTCAAAAATATGTTAACCGTGGTTTTCTGACATAATATGTCGAGTTTTATTAAACGCATTTTTACATGACAAATATGCTAAGATTTCACCTGTCGATTTTTGACATATTTGTCACTTTTATTAAACAGCTTTAGCGCGACAATCTACAATTATGTCTTTTTTTGACATATTTGTCGAATTGTCAGCTTTATTAAACAGGGCCCTGGTCGTAGTAAAATTCTTTAACTCACACATATACAGGGTAAATATAAGTATGGTGCACGATTTCTCAAACTGCAGTTCGCGAACCGAACCGAATTTATCGGAAGTTGGCGACCAGCCGGTTTTACTAGCTGTTTCCCGCGGTTTCACCCGCGTACTGGGGGAACTACTTCGCGTACTCGGTTAATTTATAGCCTAAGTTACTCCTTGGTACATCAGCTACGCGCCAGTGAAAGTCCCGTCAAAATCGATCTAGCCGTTTCAGAGATTAGCGAAAACAAACAAACAGACAGACATACATCCATACATAGTCTCACGCCTATAACCCCGAAGAGGTAGGCAGAGGTGTATTTCTACACCCACTTTTCGCCAGATATACTTTAGTCCCACGTAATAAGGGGCGAGCCCATTGCCGTACCGGGCACATTTCCAGACTCCGTGCTGCTACTGAGAATTTCGTGACAGAAAAACCCAATAACACTGCCCGACCCAGGAATCGAACCCGGGACCTCCCGATCCCACGCGCACATTTATGCCGCGAGACCAACGAGGCAGTCGTATAGGGTTTGATGTCGAGTTTTCCGTCTCTCACAGACAGACATAAATGGTAAAAAGTGTCATTTCGGTATATATGTACCGTGTATACATCCATATGCCTTTAGTAAAAAGCGGTTATATTACAAACAGACACTCCAAATTTATTTATGTGTATAGTTCAATCCATGGATCTGGAGATTCGAGATTTTGTGTGTTGTTTGACACATTTTATATGGAACTTTAACTTGTTTGACACATTTTATATGGAACTTTAACTTGTTTGACACATTTTATATGGAACTTTGACTTGTTTGACACATTTTATATGGAACTTTGACTTGTTTGACACATTTTATATGGAACTTTGACTTGTTTGACACATTTTATATGCAACTTTTACTTGTTTGACACATTTTATATGGAACTTTGACTTGTTTGACACATTTTATATGGAACTTTGGCTTGTTTGACACATTTTATATGCAACTTTTACTTGTTTGACACATTTTATATGGAACTTTGACTTGTTTGACACATTTTATATGGAACTTTGACTTGTTTGACACATTTTATATGGAACTTTGGTAAAATATGGATCTAAAATCTCAAATGTGGATAGGTTGAATTCAGTGGTTAAATAGTGAGCTCTATGTTCAGCAGTTGGCTAAAAGTACAGAAAGGGGTACGCGGTTATATACAATTTTTTATAGACTTACGCCTGTATCCCCGAAGGGGTAGGCAGACGTGTAATATTACACCCACATTTCGCTATGAATTTTTAGGTCCCACGTAATAGGGGGCGAGCCTATTGCTGTTACCGGGTACATCACCAGACTCCGTGCTGCTACTGAGAATTCGGAAAAACCCAGTAAGTAACACTTTTGCCCGACCCGGGAATCGAACCCGGGACCTCCGATCAGCAGTCGCATTCGCTATCCACTGGACCACGGAGGCAGTCTAACTTAATACTGTATACTGAAATAACACAAACGACAGATTCCGTTGGTAACCAAACCCTATGAAGTATTGTGCATAGGCCTATTAATTGACTTATAAATGGCGTTTTACAGCAGCAAGGTAAATCTTCTGATGATGATGGTTTACCTGGTCTAACAAATGTTGGCTTGGCATAAGTGATTATTTGCCTGCCCATCAACTCGAAAGGGACGCCGAAGACTGGGCCAAATGGAAGATGTATTGATGGAAAGCGTACTCCGGGGCTCCAAAGACCTTGAATGCATCCAGGATAACGATAGGCTGATAAAGATGGGTTCGGATCTACGGCACGCACCCATTTACTTTCAGATTTTTTTTAATAGTAATAGGCGACAAACGAGCAGACGGATCGCCTGATGGTAAGCAATTACCGCCGCCCATGGACACAAGCAACACCACAGGAGTCACAAGTGCGTTGCCGGCCATTGGTGTTGGGAAAAGAGATAGGATGAGGAGTGGGATGAGGGAGAAGGAATAAGGGATAGGGCCTCCGGCACTCTCACTCACCGAACGAAACGCAACAGTTTAGGTACTGTTACTTTACGTCGATTTTCTGTGAAAGTACTTTCCCGGTCGAGCCGGCCCATTCATGCTGAAATCAGCAAGGCTCTATTACCTTAAATTATGAGCGTATTTAATTGTGAACTATAACTTTAACCGTTATGCCATCAGTCTCGGCTGTAGAAGTAGTAGTATGAACATGTTATTTGACAGTCGTTATAGGGAGTCAGTACCTCTAAACGGACTCTAGTCTAAACCATGGAATAACACCAACCCTTTGGGTTGTGGAGGTCTGCACCAGCTTCAGGTATTTAGACGTGATAGTATACCTGAACACAGTGCCAGAGACGGAGGCCATGAGGCTCACGAAGATGGCGAGGAACAGCACGATGGTCAGCAGTTGTTGCACCAGCTTCAGGTATTTAGACGTGATAGTATACCTGAACACAGTGCCAGAGACGGAGGCCATGAGGCTCACGAAGATGGCGAGGAACAGCACGATGGTCAGCAGTTGTTGCACCAGCTTCAGGTATTTAGACGTGATAGTGTACCTGAACACAGTGCCAGAGACGGAGGCCATGAGGCTCACGAAGATGGCGAGGAACAGCACGATGGTCAGCAGTTGTTGCACCAGCTTCAGGTATTTAGATGCCTTCGTACCACGCACGTTGTCGGGGTGCGACCCTGTCGACAATACAGAATTATTGCTATTAAAGTATAAAAAATATTGACATTCTAGAGGAGGGATACCCGAGGCTACGCCCGCAAATTTTATTTTACCCGTTCCTATGCAATCCCGTGGGATTTTCAGGAAATCACATCTTAGTGCACAGTGCACACCTACGGTCCCCAGAGGACATACATGCCAAATTTCAGCTTCTTGCGCCCAATAGTTTAGGATGTGCGTTGTCTACCATCATTCAGTAATGCAAGAATTATATTGCTAACTTTTGACACTACAATTTCTATATTAAAGAAGTAAAATACTTACTTATAACTTTAAAAATCACGCTGTTCCCTGTGCTAGTAAAAATTGTTTAACCGACAAAATTGTCATTAAAATGACAATTGTGACAAGCCAAAATCTATCTAATACAAACGTGTGTTAGGTTCATTTTTTGATTCCTACACATGATAATGGTGGTCGAAAAGTTTAGCTTGTATAAGTGTAAAAATTATAAAAATGTGTTTTATTGGTCACTTGTTTTTTTACAAATCTAGAAAGAGACGGAAATATTTAGTAAAATTGTCTCCATAATTTCAGGTGACACATCGAGATAAATATAACACTGCGAATAAAGATTTCCATATTTTTCTGCCACCAGACAGCGCTGCATATGCAATAGATCTATACATTGTTTCAGACGTAGTTTGCTCAAAATTCTACACCTATCCTCAAACAAGTACAAACATAATATTCATTGGAGTACCATCTTTCTGTTATAAATTCTCTGCCACCAGACGGCGCTACGTAGGCGACACGTCTGTAGTATTTCAAACGCAATTGTCTCAAAGTCTACCTACCCTCTACCTACAAAATTTGTAATATACGCTACAAACATATTATTCAATGAAATTTCTACCATCTACCTGTAATATAACCTTCAGCGAACGCAATATTGATCTTGTCTTCCATGGTCTGTTGTTCAGTTTTCTCAGGCTTGTGTAGCACCGCATTCACTTGCAGGAGTTTCTGCAGCCGCGGGGCCTCTGACCCTAGCGGCAGGATCGCGTTACTAGCGTAGCTGCGAGCTATATTACTACTAGCTACCGACTGATACTACACCTATCTGCTTACCACTTCTAGTAATGGTACTGTGAAGGAATAAGATGAGAACTCTGTTTGCGCGATTCAGTATTTTAGTTCCGTCGTGTCTGTTAGATGTCGCTGTACTGATTATATCATCGCCATCGTTCGCTAGATGTCTTCAATGTTATGTAGAAACCGTTACAGTACTAAAATAGTATTTGGTATTCGACACTAACTCAAAATGAGTTTTAACCCAGATAACAATGCAAACTTGCCAAACTTGCAGCAAGTTTAAATCAAACTTGCTAGTTTCACTGCGACAAACTTGCATGAAGTTGGTATTTCAAAGGATTTGGATGACGACGAACACAGGTTGGTGGTCGGTCGACCTCCTAGATACAGCAGGAGGTGCTCGACGACCAGCTGTTGTCGTACCACTAACCTGTGCCTTGTACCTGTGCAACCTTTGAAAAAGCAAACTTCATGCAAGTTTGATGCAAGTTTGTCACAGTGAAACTAGCAAGTTTGATTTAAACTTGCTGCAAGTTTGTTGCTATCTGGGAAACAACTATTCTCTCATGCTCTGGTAGTAACCAATCTTTACATCGACACCACCCAAAAGCTTGTCCTAATGATTGATAATTAACACACAGAAATAACTTCACCCCCGTTTTTATAATAGCATCAGACAATGTTGTTCTACAAGAACTCAGAAACTAAGTCTTAAGTCGATGAGGTCGAAACAAAACAAGCACAGCTACATAGCATACATCTACTTAAAGTTTAATAGATACATAGAGATCTATGTAGTATGTACTACTACTATGTAGATATAAAATTTGGGCAGGGACACTGAATAATAATAGAAATTGCGGTCATATATGAATTCTACTTTCGTTGATTATGAAAGAAAGAAAGAAAGAAAAAGAATTTATTAGGATTTTGGTTACAGTATTTTTAATACAGCTAGTTGACTGTACAATTACCACTTCAATACTAGCTCTATATGACATCACTTTCCAGCCCAAACCCTACATCCCAATGTTAGCACAGCTGACTGACCTGCTAGGTACCCCTCGGCGAAGGCTATCTTGATCTTGTCCTTCTGCTGGTGCGTGAGGTGGGACTCCTCGTTGAGAAGCTTCTCCAGCCGCGGGGCTACCTCTGGGCCATGGTGCGGCGGCTTGTCTGGCTCTGCGGCGCTTAGACCTGGGAAGAAGTAAGGGCGAAAAACATATAAGTATATTTATTACATACATACATACATAGACGCCTGTTTCCCCGAAGGGGTAGGCAGAGGCATATTAAACGCCCACTTTTCACCAGTGTTTTGATCCCACGTAATAGGTGGCGAGCCTATTGCCGCTTATTGGGACATTTTGTTTGCCAGAGCCTCGTCCGTTGATCGGCAGGTGCACCACTTGCAGGTGAGGTTGGCTTGGGACCCTAAGTTCTTGGTGGGAACCCTATGCTATATTTATTGCGAAAAGTTTAATGGGAAAGTAAAGGGCAAATGGGTGAGAGGAATAAGGTTAAGGTGGTCTAATCTGTTTAGTCGCTAAATGTCCAATTGGTAAAATGTCCGTTTCGTAAAATGTCCAATTCACTAAATGTACAATTCCACTGGACATTTTGCGAACTGGACTTTATGCGAATTGAACATTTTGCGACTAAACGGGTCTAATCCAACCTGTGATAACCTGGACTTAAGACTCCATGACGCCCTTCATGTTGTCAAATACACAACCTTTTATAATCGTTAAAGAAAATATTCTTTAAAGGGGGAATCAGCTTCTCACCTACGAGAATTGCGACGAGAAGGATGAGACGAAAAATTTAGAAAAAAATTGTTCAAATACATAGAATAAAATTCCAAGTTGAACTATTAAACCATGGTCTACAATCATTAATTGGTTTAATGCCACTCCACGGTGTAGCGCTCAATCAATTTTCGCAATAAGCTTTGTGCAAACCATGGTTTAAAAAGGACTTGGTCCTGGTTCTATAATAACACAGCTTTTTACAATGCTATTTATTCTGTAAATAATGAATATAAATAAAATAAACATAAGAATATAATAAAATAAACACAAAGCACATACACAAACTATAGCTCACGACCTACTGACGTCACACACATACCTGTACACATGTAGATTGAGGTATAATGTAGTACTGGCAGAATTGTCAGATAAAACCTGGGATCTTTCAACCCTTTATTTCAACCTTTTTTATTTATTTAAAACGACAACTCCCGCACTAGGAATAAATCCTGTATCACGGGGGACTTTACAAACATACAACCAACGGACAAAGCAACAACAAACACGCAAAGTGTTTTCTAGTGTGAGAATCGTACCCACAACACTCGGCGCAGTGCGAACGGTGAGGCGGCCGCTTAAACAACACAACACAAAAACCGATTTTGTATTTCAAGCTTCAGTATATCATCAGTCACAACATGTCTTTATATGTTTACTAAATGATCCGGTAAACTTGGTGCAGCCTCTCCAAGTTTTTATGTGTACTGTTAATGCCTCATAAGTGGTGATCGGATAATCGGATGCATATTTACCTAAAGTTGAGGTGTTAGCTATTATGGAATGCACTTTTGAATCGAAAAATCCCGGGATTACGGAATCGACAAATTTCGTGTTTTTATTATAGAATCAAATCAGGTGTAGGTAAATTTACTTATTTTAACTTTTGTAACAAAAAAAAAGCTCTAAAAATAATAAAATCCTCTTAATTTTCTTTAATATTCAAAACATTTATCTCAAACGAATAATAAATAAGAATAACAAAGAAAAACCATTCAATCTCTTAATAATTATTAACTTAGATACAACAGCACCCACTGCCTACCAGTCCTCTTACACTCAACATACTCATAAATTGATGGGGAGCTTAAAATTAACTTCAAGTACTTAAATACACATTCATAATTATGTAATCCCGGAGACCAGTTTATTTTTAAATAAAAACCACATGTTAAAGACGTCATTTCCTCCCCATGTTACAGAGTAGTTTCACATTCCCGAATTTTCTGGAATCCTGGGATTAATATTTAAAAAAAAAAAAATTCAAGAAGCCGCTTCCATAATATCCTAGCCAAAAATGAACTTTAGGTGAATATGCATACGATTATCCGATCACTGCTCATAAGTCTTAATAAAAAACATGTCCACATTGTCCAAAAAAAAAAAGAAATGTTTGGGATGGACCACCCTTTGAAAAATAGATTAGAACCGATTCTCAGACGTACCGAACATACATATAAAATTTAATAAAAATCGGTCAACCCATTTTTGAGTAGTACGGCAACTAACACTGACATGAGGACATGAGAATATAAGATGTTTCAGCCAGCTAGCTTAATCAGTCTTTGCATTAAAATCCTAGCCAATTTATTAAAAAACGCCTTCTAAAAAGCGGCCTAAATAATATATAATGGGGCAGGCATTGAAAACCAGCAAGTCGTGTCGCGGCTAACGTCGCGGACGACGCAACGCTGAATGCCTGCCTCGTTGTCTCATCGGCGGCGTACAGTTGTAGCACACTCTAATACCGTGGTTGTAGCCCGTTATATTTTATAACGTGGGTATTGCTATAAAATGTTTGTGAAGCTATTTATTATGTACCCTTATTAATAGGAGTATTATTTCTACGTGCCTACCAACTTACTGTAAACGGGTTATATTTGTATGTACCTACTTACCTTTGTATGTAACATGACAATTGTACCTTGTTATGGTGAGACAATAAAGAAATTACTTACTTTTTACTTACGTACTTACTAAACACCACTATTTTTTAATTAGTACAAAAAAATTAACGGGGCACTAAGTATCTTTAACTGATCATATTTATGTAGTTAAAAAATAAAAACACTAAGTCCCTAACTGTCTCAAAACTGTCCACAAAAATACGTAATAATTGGTTAATGTATAACTAAGACTATGACCGACTCTTGTACTATTAGTTGTAAACTATTCCATTGATAAATTCCCCCCTGTCCCACTGCGCGCGCCCCGCGCTCGGATGCCTCAAACAGTGCTAAATTGCTAGCGGACGAGGGCGTACCTATCGATTTTTTCGCTGCAATTTGTCTACGTTTTCCCGACGGGATGGCTTATCAGTTCATAATATCACGGGAGTATGTAGCTATGCTTTGTGCGTACTTTTTGAGTGGAGGAATCGCGAGTGCAGCTGTGTACCCATGGACATCATTTTATGAGTGTACAAAAGTAAGCCGGCTAGTGTCGAACAATTAAAACATCGCATATTGGACGCTTTTGACGAAGTGAAAAGACTGTGATCTGTGTATTGACAATGGTGGTGGACATTTTGAAGGACAATGGAAATACTTGTAAGTTTAGTAAATAATACCTACTTAAGTAAATAGTAATTTTAGGCGGGCGGCTCAAAATCGGTCTGTGTGGAGAACCTCGAGGGAAGCCTATGTCCAGCAGTGGTCGTCTCTAGGCTGACATGATGATGATAAAATAATTTGTAAATAACAGATGATTCTAACTTCATAAATACGCCAAAAATACTGTTTTCTTTTATTACAGAATACCTTCTTTTATTTTGATATGTGTTTGCTTTCTAATTACATACCTTCGTATTGAATTACTTGTAAAACGGTACATTTTGCCGGTCCTAAGCCCAGATAAACTATGAATGAGAGGGTAGAATTAAGAAAATTAAAAAGTATCTACCTACACTGATTATTTTGCTTCATTTTATTGTCTAAGGCTACCTACATTATAAGTGCGACGGAAAGAATGCGTAAGAGTAGGACGGAAAGTAAATACTATCAATGAAGTAGTGAATGGATTGTAAAATATGTCTATGATTTTGGTGAGATTTTCTACAAAAAACAAATGATTATAACTTGGCTATTTATAGATATTATGAAATTCTTATGTCACATACATGATAATAATGCCTGCGCTAATATGTCCTTAAAGTTTTTGTACTAATTAAAAAATAGTGGTGTATAGCCTGGAAGGCTGATAGCTTAGTTAGGCAATTAGTATTACCCTCGCTACGCCACCGGCAAATAAACTTCGCTTATAGGTTTGTAGAGTTTTTTGGCCAACATTCACCAATGTCAGTGTCTACTCTAAAATTGCACACATTATACCTCAACCCATCCACACAAAATATCAAAATCATTGATCTTCAATTCACATATAATCTAAATCTAATCTACTTACGTAGTCTATTAATGAGGTTGGGGTTACGTTTGAGGTCGGCGTGGATGCCGCGCTCGGTCTTGAACCCGCGTACTTGCACAGCGTACTGAAAGCTGTTGGTGGCGAGGTTCCTGGCCATCAGACCCACGAAGTTGTCCGTCAAACTGAACCTAGAAAACGAAACAGAGCTATTTTTATTTTATCAATATTCATAGCCATTTCTCATAAATGACTTTTCTTCACTTAGTTGGGTCAAGCCTAGCGCACTTCGCATTTTAAGTACAAACTTACAAGTACCTCGGCCGCCCATGTCTACATAGTTGGATTAGAGGGCTGAGGGCTGCCGCGTCTCGCAAAGAGTGCGACCGCTCCGTATTCTCACGCGCCGTGCGAGAACATTGTTCAAATAACATAAACGCCTTTAACAACAAAAATGTATCATCACAAGTCTGATGCAAAGTCTTGCTCATTAAACGGATGTGTGTCGAAAGCAACTTGAAAATATGATTTTATTTATTTTACGAGAGCAATTTGAGAATTAGATTTTTGGTTTGTTGAGATATCCCAACGATTATGGTGTCAAATTAAAGATCTAGTTCAAAAACCATTTTATCTGTTTGAATCATGTCAATCGGTACACGCGTTTAGGAAATAATTAAGAATTAGTTTAGTGAAAATGTAAACGACCAGATTTTTTTTGGTTTTTGTTCTACGAGCTCAAATAGTGGCATAGGATACTTATAGGATAATTATTTATTATTAGGTACGTGGTCAAGTAGGTAGATAGACGATGAATAAATATTATAGTAGCAGCGGCAAGTCGACAACCCTAGCGCGCCAATCCGCGCCAGACAGCGACAGCGTTATGTGTTAGAAAAGAGCGGGAACTGTTAGGTGAATATCGCATTAGGCACTGAGTGCTTATGCGAGCTGAATTGAACTTTATTGCTTAGGACCAAGAGTCGCAATTTCAATAAATTGGTTTGAAAAGTGAATCTTCTGTACGTTAGTACTATTTATTCTGTGGTGGGGTGACCAAGTGTAGCATTTACATCACAGCGCTCCCTTGCTTCGAACTAAGGCGCAACGTGTGATCTAGAGTATTCTGTTGACTAAAGTGATGTGTTGTGTGATCTAGAGTATTCTGTTGACTAAAGTGATGTGTTATCTAGTATGCCATCGTTTAATGGCGCTGATACACTTGAGCAGTAACCTGTAATGAGCATTCTAGCGAATGTTACAAAAGAAATGAGTGTCTTAGCGAGCATTTCGAACGAACATTCGGGCGAGCCTTAGCATATAGATAATACACAGAATTCGCGCTACAGTGGCGATTAATCCCAATATATATACTTCACTTTGACTTATGATTTTAATCTAAGCAAGAACCTTCGTAGTTTGACACTAATTTTAATTTGACAAGTGATAGGCTTTCTCAGAATAAATATCGATAAAATATCGATAATGTTTACAATAGATCCTTAGATTTGGTTTACGCAGAATTAATTTCAATAGAATATTGATAACTTTTCGATATCGATAAATAAATCTGAACGTAGGAACAGACACTTGTGTGATTTATTAAACCTGATCAAATTAAAATCAGCATTTTATTATTTAGAAACTACATTTGTTTATGTATCTTACTCTTAGTCTCGAAATAATTGCTGTTGTAGTGCGATTTCTATATTTTTCTATAATTTACGGACTATTTGAATTTCTAAATTCAAAAAGTCCATAAATTATAGAAAACATTTTCATTTTCACGATCATTCTAGCGAACACTAGAGTGTTCATGAAAAGTGAGAATGATCGTGAAAATGTTCGGTTCCACAAAACATAAAACGGTGAATGCTCACTGTTCTGTTACAAATGAAAGCTCAGGTGTATCAGCGCCTTTAGACGCATCATTTTACCTCGTATGTCGTCTAATAAGGTGCAAAAGGACAGTAGATATGTGCTGAGACAGTTCTTAAATTCGCGGTCAAAGAATCGCAACTCATTATCTAGTATACCGTTGACTAAAGGAGCTAGTATTCCGTTGACTAAAGAAATATGTTACCTCGTATTCCGGCGACTAAGGTGCAAGGTGACAGTTGGTAGGTGGTGCGGCTGGTTCTTGTTCTCGTCGAAGCTACCGGCGGAGACGTGTTACATAGTACCCTATCGACTAGGTTATATGTTACCTAGTATTCCGTCGACTAAGGTGCAAGGTGACAGTTGGTAGGTGGTGCGGCTGGATCTTGTTCTCGTCGAAGCTGCATCATGTTACATAGTACCCTATCGACTAGGTTATATGTTACCTAGTATTCCGGCGACTAAGGTGCAAGGTGACAGTTGGTAGGTGGTGCGGCTGGATCTTGTTTTCGTCGAAGCTGCATCATGTTACATAGTACCCTATCGACTAGGTTATATGTTACCTAGTATTCCGGCGACTAAGGTGCAAGGTGACAGTTGGTAGGTGGTGCGGCTGGATCTTGTTCTCGTCGAAGCTGCATCATGTTACATAGTACCCTATCGACTAGGTTATATGTTACCTAGTATTCCGTCGACTAAGGTGCAAGGTGACAGTTGGTAGGTGGTGCGGCTGGATCTTGTTCTCGTCGAAGCTGCATCATGTTACATAGTACCCTATCGACTAGGTTATATGTTACCTAGTATTCCGGCGACTAAGGTGCAAGGTAACAATTGGTAGGTGGTGCGGCTGGATCTTGTTTTCGTCGAAGCTGCATCATGTTACATAGTACCCTATCGACTAGGTTATATGTTACCTAGTATTCCGGCGAATAAGGTGCAAGGTGACAGTTGGTAGGTGGTGCGGCTGGATCTTGTTCTCGTCGAAGCTGCATCATGTTACATAGTACCCTATCGACTAGGTTATATGTTACCTAGTATTCCGTCGACTAAGGTGCAAGGTGACAGTTGGTAGGTGGTGCGGCTGGTTCTTGTTCTTGTCGAAGTTGCATCATGTTACATAGTATCCTATCGACTAGGTTGATGTGTTACCTAGTATTCCGTCGACTAAGGTGCAAGGTGACAGTTGGTAGGTAGTGCGGCTGGTTCTTGTTCTCGTCGAAGTTGCATCATGTTACATAGTATCCTATCGACTAGGTTGATGTGTTACCTAGTATTCCGTCGACTAAGGTGCAAGGTGACAGTTGGTAGGTGGTGCGGCTGGTTCTTCTTCTCGTTGAAGCTGCCGGCGGAGACGTGTTACTTAGTATCCTATTGACTAAGTTGATGTGTTACCTAGTATTCCGGCGACTAAGGTGCAAGGTGACAGTTGGTAGGTGGTGCGGCTGGATCTTGTTCTCGTCGAAGCTGCATTATGTTACATAGTATCCCATCGACTAAGTTGATGTGTTACCTAGTATTCCGGCGACTAAGGTGCAAGGTGACAGTTGGTAGGTGGTGCGGCTGGTTCTTGTTCTCGTCGAAGCTGCATCATGTTACATAGTACCCTATCGACTAGGTTATATGTTACCTAGTATTCCGGCGACTAAGGTGCAAGGTGACAGTTGGTAGGTGGTGCGGCTGGATCTTGTTCTCGTCGAAGCTGCATCATGTTACATAATATCCTATCGACTAAGTTGATGTGTTACCTAGTATTCCGGCGACTAAGGTGCAAGGTGACAGTTGGTAGGTGGTGCGGCTGGTTCTTGTTCTCGTCGAAGCTGCATCATGTTACATAATATCCTATCGACTAAGTTGATGTGTTACCTAGTATTCCGGCGACTAAGGTGCAAGGTGACAGTTGGTAGGTGGTGCGGCTGGTTCTTGTTTTCTTCGAAGCTGCATCATGTTACATAATATCCTATCGACTAAGTTGATGTGTTACCTAGTATTCCGGCGACTAAGGTGCAAGGTGACAGTCGGTAGGTTTTGCGGCTGGTTCTTGTTCTCGTCAAAGCTGCCGGCGGAGACGTGCGACACCTTGCGCGATGACAACAGCTCGCGCAGCCCCCCCACGCGTCTTGCCGGCAGCGATAATGCTCGGAGTTCTAGTGTTCTCATCTCTCTGGAACGTAAAAACGAATGTTGTTATGCTGAGTTTGGGAGGGTGGATGACGGAAGACAAATCAAGAAGATACAAGGCAAGTGTGTATAAGACAGGACTACAGGACGAAGGCGGACGTTCATTGACCAGATTGGAGACATCCTAATAGGACAGGTTAGAAGTACCATAAATAGAAGAGCACGCCTGAGAAATTTTATGAGAATGAAGCGAGAGATATTTCAGGATCTTTGTAAATGGCGTTACGTAGTCTCTGCCAGTCCCTTCGGGAAACAGGCGTAAGTATATATATCTAAGTTGTTAAGCAAAAATTATTTTAGTTGTAGAACAAAGAAAACGTATTTTATGACGCTCTTGGGTTGGCAATAACCATTAGTTCCATAATTAAATAACTTGTTTTTTTATAACATAAGAGGCATACGACCAGACGTATCACCTGATTGTAAGCGATTAACGCCGCCCATAGACACTCGGAACACCACTGACCACAGGAATAACAAGTGTGTTGCCGCCCCTTGGAGTTGCGAAAAGGGTTAGGAGGAGGAGCGGGATGAGGGAGATGTAATAGAGGATAGAGCCTCCGGCACCCTCACTCGCCGAACGAAATGCATCAATTTAGGTACTGTTACTTTACGTCGATTTTTTGTAAGACGGTAGTAATTTCCCGGTCGAGCCGGCCCATTCATGCTGAAATCAGCAAGGCTCTACTATTTTGGTTGGGAAACGATGAAAACGTATTTTATGACGCTCAAAATTGGGTTGGCAATAATCAGTTGTTTCATAATTAAATAACTTCTTTATGTCATACGCGGCAAACGAGCAGACGGATCGCCTGATGGTAAGCGGTTACCGCCGCACATGGAAACCCGCATCTCCAGAGGAGTCCCGCGTTACTTGAGCTATAATCTCAACAAAATGTATGTCACATCACTACACATTTTTTTAAATCAGCCAATTAATTTGTCCCACTGCTGGACATAGGCCTCTCTCTTGGACCGCCACGTGTCCTTGTCCTCTGCTTTGTCTGGCCAGTCGCTGTCGAATGCATCCAGATATGATTTTTAAAAGTTCTTTACGATTTAAGCATGGTCCTAAGGCAAATATAGTTCATAATAACATGTGTGGCATGCACCAATGAGTTTTCTAAGTGCTTATTAAATTTTTAATTATAGCTTGCTCAACGGTGATGGAAAAAAATGTGAGAAAACCTGTATGTCTGCAAGTTTTTGCTGAGCGATCACAAAATAACTCCTTCGGGCTTGATCTGGTGAGGACGGCATATGGTCAATGGCAGTTTGATCAGTAATTCGTTGGTTTACGCCTTGGGAACCGCTGAGGCTTGAAACGGCGCGTTGTCTTGGTGAAACAAGTTTTTTTTTCTGCAAATATGGACCTTTTTGCAAAACTTCTGCCTTTAATTTGTCCAGTATAAAGCGTAGTATGCCGCAGTAATGGTTATTTCTTATATTAAATAATTTATTAAGATCATTCCATGACCATCCCAAAAACAGTCGGCATCACTTTCCCAGCCGAAAAAAACAGCCTTTGAGCCGGTTCCTCCTTAGCAGTCTACTGTTTGAGCTGTATTATTGATTTGGGCGAATAATACTGTTTCTAGGTTTCATTGGGCCAAAAACTTGCAAAATTAAATGCAAGTTTTAATGCCTAAACTTCGCCAACAGACAACTAAAAATGTTCAGTTTTTGGTCTAACGTGAGCAAAGCGGCATCCATCGCGTTGGCAGCTTTCTCATGCCTAAATCTTGATTTAATGTGACAAATACTTTTTTTTGGGCATTTTCTGCTATCTCAACTTCAACTTTGGTTTATAATGGCTCCATCGTTCACCGATGATTTTGCCAATGTCAGGGTGGAACAAGAGATCAAAATAAATTAACTAAAAATGTTAAAAAATGACTATTGACCGGTACTATTAGCTATGGTTTCTCTTTGGAGGCCTAAATCTCTGAAAAGGGACAACACAGATATTAGTAATATACATATATGTCTAGACAAACTTAAATAATAAGATATATTCCTGTTAATAGGGAGACAAAGGAAAGGAGACGTGAAGGAGCAGGGGCCTAGATTTTAATTTTGTTTAAGGAAATGAATTTGTATAAAATTTTAATAAGGGGAGTGTGAGCTAATGACAAAAGGAAAGATATGTTTACGGGTCTGGGAAAGTTTTTAGGGAGGAGGTCATACAGAGGAGTCACTAATCTTGGACATGAGAAAAACATATGTTCTAGTGTGCCCTCGTCTAAGCCGCATTCGCAAATGGAGTGATCTCTAACGCGGATTTTGGCCAGGAATACTGGAGAACAAACAAATCCCAAGCGCATACGTATAATAACAGATGTGGCCAATTTATTTATATATTTATGTCTATTAAACCAAGGTTTTGAGGGGATGGTAGGTTGGATGGAACCATAAAATTTACCTTTGACTAGTTTGGAAGTCTGCCATAAGTCATTCCAAGATCTAACCAACGAAAGGTGAGTCTCAGAGCGTAGGTCGCGTGAGAAGCAGAGGTTATATGATAGGCTGCCAGATTCGGCCGCTGCTTTGGCACAGTTGTCCGCGAACTCGTTACCTGATATGCCTGAATGGCTAGGAATCCACGCTAAAGCTACTTCTATACCGGCCAAGTGACATCTATATAATGCTGCTCTAGTTTGGAGGGTGATTGGGAAGGAATCGTGGGATTTGAAGGGATTTTTTAATAAAGCAGCGAGGGAGCTCTGGGAGTCGGAGAGAATAAGCGCCTTATTCAGCTTATGTGATTCTACGAACTTGACCGCTTCCAATAAGGCGATAGACTCTCCTGTAAAAATGGAACATTGCTGGGGAATCTGAAAGCTAAGGATGATTCGGAATTTAGGGAGCCAAACTGCAGAACCTACTGAAGAACCATTGGTTTGCTTCGAGGCATCAGTATATAGTGTCACCCAGTCGGCCCAATCATTAGACAAAATTTCCGTTAGCTTGAGGTTGGCTTGACTGCAGTTCTTGCCAATACCGAAGTCAAGGTAAATTTTAGGTTGGAAGATTAGGGAATGAAATTCTGTCAGAAAGAGAGGGTTAAGAGAAGATTGAAAAATGGGAATGGACAAGTCCTGGAATTTTCTGAGAGAAACTATGAGAAGCGGAGGGTCCTTGTGAGACCAATAAGAGGAAGAAGAGATTAGGGGCGCTAGGGAGTGGAGAATAGGGAGAAGGGGATGAGTGTTGGTTTGGAGGGCGTTGAATAAAAACCTGTCCGCCAGGTATTGGCGGCGAAGGTGAAGGGGAGGGTCTAGGCATTCAACCCGCAAAGCATTGATCGGTGAGCATTTCATAGCACCGGTTATAATACGCAAGCATTTGGACTGGATCTTTTCCAGCTTGGACAGTGCAAGTTTGTTGCAAGGTTCAAGCAGGAAACCCGCGTAATCAAAATGACTGCGAACCACAGCGTTGTATAAAAGCCTTTGGCAAACGGGGTGGGAACCCCAACGAACCCCCGAAAGGGCCCGCATGACATTCACACCCCTCTCGCCTTTCCGCTCAATGTAGTGCAGGTGATGGACGCCTGACAGTTTGGAGTCGAGGATGACACCCAAGAATTTGGCGTGATCGTCAAGGGGAATGGTTTCAGCACCTACGGAAAGCTGGATGGGGGGGATGGATCGTTTGCGAGAGAAGATAACGGCTTTACATTTAGGGATCGAAAGGGAGAGGTTGTGGTCAAGAAGCCACTGGTTTAAATAGAACAACGCGGAATTAATACGGGTTGAAGCTTGTGTAAGGGAAGGAGAAGAAAGATAAAGGACAATGTCATCTGCATACTGGAGGATTTTACAAAAGGAGGAAACAGTAAGGTCTAGGTCGTGGGTATACAGATTATAGAGGATAGGACTTAGCACTGAGCCCTGTGGAAGACCTTTCCATACGAGTCGAGGGGGTAGAAGGATGCCCTGGTGACGAATGGATATCGAACGGCACATCAAAAGGTTGCATATGATGTTGACCAGTCTCTCGGGGATACTCAGCTGGTGCATTTTCTGCCTGAGTAGCGGAAGCTGGACGTTGTCATAGGCTGACGAAATGTCAAGAAACACACCGATAAGTTGTTCATTTTTGGAGAAAGCAACCCGTATTTCAGAGGCAAAGATACTTAGGCTATCCAAAGTACCTTTGCCTTTTCTGAAACCGAACTGTGAGTTGGACAGTATGCTTCTGTTCTCCAATATCCATTCGAGACGATTTTTGACCAGGTTTTCCAGGATTTTGGCTAGGGCTGAGGAAAGGGCTATAGGTCTATAGGAAGATGGGTCCTTTGGATTTTTGCCTGGTTTGAGGATAGGGATGACAATTTGTGATTTCCAGGAAGCTGGGATTTCGCCTGATAGAAAGAAGGAATTCAGTAAGTTAAGGAAGAAGGACTTGCTGGAGTTCGAGGACTTGCAGATAAAGGAGTATGGGATACCGTCTATACCAGGAGAGGAGTCACGAAGGTGATCAAGAGCACAGGTGAGTTCGGCAAAGGAGAAAGGGGCGTTCATGGGATCTGGTGAGTGAGAAGGTAAGGGGGGAGGAGGAGTGGGTGAGCATTCTAATTCAGGAACGTAGGGAGGGGCGAGATTGCATTGGAAGTCATGGATAAAGGAGTCAGGATCGTTTGATGTTATGTTAGGATCCTGGAGACTATTACGGAAAGTCTTAATCCTTTTCCACACGAGGGAGAGCGGGGAGCGAGGGTTTAAGGATTCACAAAAATTCCGCCAACCTTGGGACTTCTTTGTGGATAGGAGTCTTGATGTGGAGGCTGCGGTTTTTTTGTAGGCAAGGAAGTCGGTCATGTTAAGGGATGAAGTAAACTTGTTCTCCGCCGCCCTGCGGGATCGAACGCTAGCTGAGCATTCAGAGTCCCACCAAGGCGGAGAAGAAACCAGTCTGCGGGAAGGGGATTTGATGGGGATAGAGGCATCGGCGGCAGATAATAGGGCAGTGGTAAAACGGTCGTAGAGGTCTAGGGAATTGGAAGCATCCACGGGGGGCAGTATACTGAGCTCAGTATCCAGCACTGTGGCAAATTGATCCCAGTTTGCGAGTGGAAGACGGTATTTGAGGAGAGGTTGGGAGTTGAGAGTCATTGGGGGGGGAGTAGATGATTGTACAAAGGAGACTAGGATTGGGAGGTGGTCACTGCCAAAAGAATTTGGCAGAACCGACCAGGAAAGACGGGAAACTAAGGCGGGTGAGGCGAATGAAAGGTCAGGCACGCTGGGATTCTGTGTTGGGGAGACTCTTCGGGTAGGGGTTCCATCATTTAAAACACACAGGTCAATGCTGTCCAGGAGGTCAAGTAAAGAAGAAGAGGAGGGGTCGTTAGAGTGTGATCCCCACAGGGTGTGTCGGCAATTGAAATCACCTAACACCACTATGGGGAGAGGAACCGAGGAAAGAATGGAAGAGAGGTTAGAGATGATAGCAGAGTTTGGATGGGGAATGTATACAGAGACATAGGAGACATCTGCCACTCTGGCAGCGACAACATTTAGGCCCGGGTCGTGGGCGGGTAGGGGGATTTGGGAAAATGTGATACATCTATTGATCAGCAGAGCGCAACCCGCGAATCCGTCCTCTCTGTCGTCACGGAGGCATGAAAAGCCTGGGACCCTAAAGTGGGACCCTGGCCTCAACCATGTCTCCGAGACCGCAAAGACGGCTGGCTTGTAGCGGTTGATCAAGTAGATAATATCATATTTGTTGCGTCTAATGCTTCTACAATTCCATTGAAGGACTTGGAGACCCATTAGACCTGTTGTTACGGGAGATGACAGTTAGTAGTTGTTCCACAGGAACTGTGAGATTGTTCGGTAGGGAGTCGGAGAACTTTGAGAGCATGTTTATTAATGTACATATCAGTAGCTCGATCAGGTTATCGTTTGGAGTAGGAAGGGGGGTGGTCTCAATGAAGGCGGGGTAGGCACAGCCATTGGCTTGGGTTGAGGAGGGAGAAGCTGTTATGGCATTGTGGGCTTGGACATC
Source organism: Euclidia mi (assembly GCA_944739405.2). Classification (NCBI taxonomy): domain Eukaryota; kingdom Metazoa; phylum Arthropoda; class Insecta; order Lepidoptera; family Erebidae; genus Euclidia; species Euclidia mi. Next base: position 3,238,226 of record OX123208.2, read on the forward strand.
ATAAGATTTCCCAAGTTCTGGTCTAGAGCGAGGAGGTAAAAATACCGTTTTTTTGTAGGAAGTTGTAGGGGTAGTAGGAGGCTGGGGTAGTGGGGAGAAAGGGGCAAGGTTTTCGGTTTGGGAGAAGAGAGGAGGAGACTGTGGAGTGGCAGCAACATCAGCATAAGCACGTCTGGATTGCGGAAATCTGACCGAAGCTTCCATATAGCTTATATTTTCCTGGGACATAACCAGTTTTATTGATTTTTGCCTAGAGTGCTCAGGGCACTGGCTGTCAATTGCTGTGTGTCTGCCCCCCCGGCAGAGGAAGCAAGACACCTCAGATTCAGCGACTGTGCAGGTCTCTCCAGAGTGGGGTTGGGAGCACTTGTAACAGCGGGCTTGTGATCGACACTGGGTAGCTATATGGCCGAATCGGCAGCATTTTCTGCATTGTATTGTGGGTAGGTGGTAAGTGGATACAGGAAGGGAAGCATTGTAACAGAACACTTTCTCAGGGAGTGATTGTCCTAAGAAAGTTAGCACAACGGAATTAGAGGGGATCCAAGTGATTTGGGAGTCTTTTTTGGATTTGACATTCAAGCGCCGAGCCCTAATCACGTCTCCACAATTAGACGGGGTAATAATGCCAGAGACGAGTTCCTCCAGGGTCCAATCGGTCGGGATATCCTTGACTACACCCATACGGGCGATTTGGAATTTAGGTATATGTGCTTTATATTTGTTTGTTCCCAGGAGGCTGAGATCCAGGAACTTGTTTGCATCGGTAGCCGCTTTAAATTCGATTGAAATCCTATTCCGACCCAGGTTTTTAATTCCTCCTTCTTTGATACCGGAAATGTTATGTGAATGAAGGAATTGGGCGAATTTCAATATTTTAAAAGAATAGCCGGCGGTTGGATCTGGTTCTGCCCTTGAAACATATACAGTGAATGGGCCCTTATCTGTGTTCGAGTATTTGATTTGGTTTTCTGTTTCGTATCCAGGTTTAGTGTATATGGTTTGGACAGATTCAGCTGGAGTGCGGGTTTTCTTTGGCTCCGTTAGAGAACCAACGTCTGCCGGTCTCTTTAGAGGTTTACTTATATCGGGAGGCGGACCTCCGCCCCCATCCGGGGGCTCATCAACCTCCATGTCCAAGATTAGTGAGGTATTAAAGTTAAACTTACCACGATACAAATATTAGTAACAAACCACCACACAACACAACACAAACAAATAGATTTGATGCCAGAAGCAGAAACAAATCGCGTGGAGAACGAAAAGATAACCTAAAAACGTGTTTCTAAGTCACTCTTCAACCACCCAATCTTCTGCTATCTCTCTTACTCAATTCTGCGGTAGTCTAGCACCATTTGGTGAAGCTTTACGAGGTGGTAGTCATCATATAGATCATCTGTTCTCTAGCTCTTACAACCAAATTTAAATTCAGCCGCCCAAAATGTCATTGTGGTATATTATGGAGCAGAGAGAATAAAAAGAGTTGAACTCAAATTTAAATTGCGTTGGCGTATTGCCTTTAAAACACAAGAATTTAATGGCAGCTTGATACAACATTTTTACAAAAACACTCATATCAACTCCATCAAATGGCTTCAAGTAGCAACTACTCCAAAATGGCTAAAATTTTGTTGGGTGGGGAACTTTTTTTGACGAGTTCTGCTTCCTTCTGGTTGTGGTCGGGACCTTTTCAGACTATCCTTGAAAATTGAATAAAGTGTAAATACAAAAGTTGTAGATCTTTTTATTATCAACAACTTTGCCATTGACGTTTTTCCCGTAGGTCTTGTAGTTTTGCTGGCAATCGAGATAAACCCTTTTTTACCCTTATAATCGCAACCCCATCCACTTCCCGACCTCAGATCGCCGGTAATTTATTTTTCCTTTAATGATCGCTATATTTTCTTCCTTCTTCAATGGTACTTTTTACAGTTTTCTAACGTATCTGCACTGGTCTAATGGCAATAGGCTCGTCCCCTATTACGTGGAACCAAAAATTCATGGCGGAATGTGGGTGTAATATTACATCTCTGCCTACCCCTTCGGAGACACAGGCGTGATTCTATAAATAAATATATCATCCTCTTAGCGTTATCTCAGTTTCAATCTCGGGTCCGCTTCCTAGTCTAACCGGATTTGGCTGAATATTAGCTTTTCCACAGAGCGACTGCCTATCTGACCTCTGCAACCCGAAGGGATAGCGATATTCCATGGTTTAGACTAGTGTCAGTTTATTTAGAAGGTAGGTACTGACGCCCTGTAACGAATGTCAAAGATCTTCATGACAACCGGGACCGACGGCTTAACGTGCTCTCCGAGGCACGGGACAAGAGATAATTAATTATTCAATACGCACATAACTCCGAAAAGTCATTGGTGCGCGCCGTGGATTCGAACCCGATACCCTCTGCATGGCAGTCTGTTGGTATCTCCACTAGGCTATCGCTGCCTGTGATTCTACAAATAAATAAATTTAAAAAAATAAGTAAGTACATCTAAAATGAGCACAACTTATTTTAAATTTTCCATAGTGGAAAATTGTGACACTATCCATATGATTATTCATATCATTCCCCATATTTAAACTGAGACTGAACTAAAACAGTGTGTGTGCTGCCAAACAACTCTGATGCCAAGATTTTTTTAACAAACTATGACAAAAAGAGACCAATGTGATTTTGTGTAGACATTATAGAGTATTTATACTTCAAATTATTGTTTTGTGCTAAAATTGCTTTATTTTTGAAATAGGGTAGTGATGTTTTTGATGTAAACAATATAAAACATATACTATATGAGAATATACTATATATATATATATACACTATTTGAAAAATAACATAATAACCATTTTGTGAGCGATAGGCTAGTGGAGATACTGACGGAGTGCCATGCAGAGGGTATCAGGTTCGAATCCACGGCGCGTACCAATGACTTTTCAGAGTTATGTGCGTATTGAATTGTTAAATGATACTCGGACAGCACGTGAAGCTGTCGGTCCCGGCTGTCATGAAGGTTTTTAACAGTCGTTCTACGTCGTCAGTACCTCTAAAATAAACTGACACTAGTCTAAGCCATGGAATATCGCTATCCCTTCGGGTTGAAGAGGTCAGACAGGCAGTCGCTCCATGGAAAAGCTAATATTCAGCTAAATCCAGTTAGACTAGAAAGCGGACCCCAGGTTGAGACTGGGATAACGCTAGGAGGATGATGAACCATTTTGATATAGTGATAGTTACAATAATAAAGCATAAGCCTCATGTAGGAGTAATGTAGCCTACATTTCATTTCAGTAATGGCAGTGACTGACTTTACTTAAACCCAAAAACATCATCAACATCAGCCAGCCACAGTCCACTGGTGGATGTAGGCCACTCCAATGGCACTCCACTGAGCCCAATTTTTTTTTTATCTTTACATGTTCAGACAAAACTGGGAACACCCCTTAACATGTTTCCTTCTTAATTTTGTAGAGGCTTTAAAAAGAATAACACTTATAAAACACTATAAGATCCATAAAGTCTTAACACTTAACTTGTGGTCCATGGTCTTTTAAAGTGTCCGAGGGAGGGGAACTGATAGTCCATGGAGGTATCAAAACACTGCTTTTTTTATATAAAAGTAAGAAGCTAGCTAGAAACAACTAGTAACTCAAACAGAAAATATTGATTAAGTCATAATAAGGCAGATTACTAGTCAACCAAGCCAACTAGACGAATGTCGATGTCAACGTGACAAAATTCAACATAATTCAATAATTATAATCCAGAAATTCCTAATACCGATTGCAGGCGCATTGTATGTTCACACACCGCGTTCGCATGTTACGATAAATAACTTCTGGATTATAATTGTTGAAATATGTTGAATTTTATCACGTTGACATTGGTCTAGTTGGCTTGGGTGACTAGTACTACTTAATTTATATAAACCCAATGATCACTTGTCAGTTCTTGCCAATACAATACTTATGCTGATATAAAGATACATATTTCATAACATTAACATCATCCAACTACAATAACATCAAGTGATGTTTACACATTTAGGTTCTCTCATGCAAAATCTAGAACTAATCTAATACATCACTGGCTTTGTATGTAAACAAATACTAATAAGAATCTCTGTAGGATACTAAATTGGTGTAAAATTATGTAGAAAAATATCACTTGGATATTTTTTTATGTAACGTAGTAAGACCATAAACAATTTGAATATAATCGGTCGATTCAATGGTACATACCTTAGGACATTCTTATCGAAGTTCTGTAATGTTTGCTCGAAGCTATCCGAACAGATTATTGCGTCATATGATGTGCTGGCTCCCTCCTTACCCCTCACATTTTTATTTTTCACAGTGTTATGCTTGTTCTGTCTAAAAACACTAGAATATCTTGAAGATAACTGGCTAAAACTAACTAAAATCTGCAATGACAAAAGGTTATATTTAGTGACAAAACATTTTTCGCTTACGTGAAACTATAATGTATTTTAAATATTTTACACATTCCAACGCTATAATTTACCTGGTTTTGGGTGTTTATAGAATTCAATGAGAACATGTTACATGTAGATGGTTAGTAAGTGTTTTTTTTCTTATTGAAGTACACTCGAAAATTTTGTAGGCTCTCACGTCAAACTTAATTTTCGCAACGAAAAAAAAATGGCCATAGTGCTGCGTTATGTTTTTGATAAACTTGTATGTTATGTTAGTCGATTTCTTTAAGTCGATTTCTCTTTATTATTACGTATCTCTTTATCACGGGTACTATTCTAACTTTTGGGCTCAGACTTTTGGGTTAAAACAATACCCGGCCCTTTGGGAGGCTTACACGGAGACATAGGTCCAACGCGCAGAGGCCCGTAGAGAGTTTTAATCTAAGTTGTGATGGGACACATGCAGCGGAGTCTCCACAACTGCAGTATTAAGTACCGTTATGGATTAGCCGTAACACGTGCAGGATTATTGCTTTAATGTAGAATCTACTAGAATTAGATTATGAGGAGGGGTGTTTAATGGACTGGTATGATAAAAACTATGGATTACAGACGGCACCTGCCTGTGACTCCTATAGCATCCGTCTGCATGGACGGGCCCTCTCTAAACAGCAGCCCAAAGCAAACAAACTCTGCCATAAAGGCAGCCAGAGGGCAACACCGGTGCGAGTGGCTAGGGGTGTCGAGTGGTGCGCCATCGGTTTCACCATCGCGGGTCTCGTGACAACGGAGACCCAGAGCAGGTTTCCCCGTAGTTACCGTGTTATGCCCTTGAGAATGACACTTCCAACCCCGAGCTAGTAAGTAGCTCTTGCGGTTGCGGCTTCCCTCTGGCCGGCCGACCAAGGCAAGCCAGAGTTGAGAGTCCTGCGGGCACTGTTGGGCATCAACCCCAACCAGCCAATAAAGGCAAACCGGAGAAGAGGCTCTGACCGACTTTCTGATGCATTCGGGACCGCAGTGTCGCCACACACATTCAGCTCGCCACAAAGCTGCCCTGCGGTTTGTAGGCTTTCCATTCATCCTGTAACACATTTGTTTATATCACAAGAAGAAGGTGATGTTTGAAAGCTGTTACTTTGCCCTCCGAGATTGTCTTATTTAGTCTCATGATGAGATAACGGCTGCTCCAGAGGGGTTTATTATTATTATTATATGTAGTACAAACCCGGTATTGTGCTAAATATTAAATCGGGGACTTGGTCCCGCCATCTTGACGCACACTAGTGTTCGAGTGTGTATTGCCTGTATAGGGAACATCACGCAAAGCTCGACTCAGATGGCAGCACAAGCAACTACAGTAAACAAACTTTCGTAGCGCGCTTTTCAAATATTGTCATCAACAAGACAACAATATATCTATACTTATTTATATAAGCAAAACAGTTACAACAGTTGTAATTATTAATAACAATAAAACCGGCCAGGTGCGTGTCGGGCCACGCGCAATGTAGGGTTCCGTAGTTGCCCATAATGACTTGCTGCAAAGGGTATTAATGTACAACAAATCTGACTGTTTATTTTGCTGAAAAAATAATTTTAATAACACTATTATAAGAACCTAAGTTTTGTTTCGAAAAATACTTGGTATGTATATCCAGTTATGTATTGTAAACATAAAATGTAAGCTGTGTGGTTGACAGCATAGAATACAAGTGTCGTAAGAGGCGACTAAGGGATAACACGATGCAAATACCATCTTTGCGTAGAGACGGAAAACTCGACATTAAACCCTATACGACTGCCTCGTTGCTCTCGCGGCATAAATGTGCGCGTGGTATCGGGAGGTCCCGGTTTCGATTCCTGGGTCGGGCAGTGTTATTGGGTTTTTCTGTCACGAAATTCTCAGTAGCAGCACGGAGTCTGGAAATGTGTACCCCGGTACGGCAATAGGCTCGCACCTTATTACGTGACTAAAGTATATCTGGCGAACAGTGGGTGTAGAAATACACCTCTGCCTACCTCTTCGGGGTTATAAGCGTGAGACTATGTATGTTTGTACATAAAATGTGGTTTCCAAGATATACTACTACTATACATACGAAGTACCGTAGTACATTACATACCAAAGTACGTATATCTTTAGGATTAAGCCAGCGCGCCCAATGTAAACTCACAGAAATAGGTATTTATAAGTTAACCGACGATTACTCGTAAACTAGTGATATCTACTTAGCCGTGATAGTTTTCCTTTTAAATTCGTTATATGTACTACATTTGTGATTTTTTTCACCTCTTCCAAATTAATAGTTTAGCCGGCAGAGGGGGGGGGGACACTTGAGTCTAACAATTTTTTTCACTTCAAAGCTTGATATTTGACAAACCAATCACTTGATCAAAAAATTATTTGAGCAAACTTATAATATTTTTTTAAAACCTATCCAATGATACCCCACATGATGGGGTACTCAACCAAAAAAAATTCAACCCCACTATATATGTAGGGGAGATACCCTTAAAAAAAATATTTTCCTAAATTTTATTCTACAGTTTGTTGCAATATCTTATGTCTATATTCATGTCAAATATCAGCTTTTAAGCACCAGGCGTCTTTGAGCTAGGCTGCGGACGGACAGACGGACAGACATGACGAAACTATAAGGGTTCCTTGTGGACTACGGAACCCTAAAAATGATACAATGTTTCTGTTTTTGTGACTTTTAGAGATAAGATATTGAGATCGCGCATCCATAGTTTGAAGTCTAAACGAGTTTTCAAGTTGTCACTCAAATGTCATACTTGCCAAAATTCAATGTTTACTGTAGTCTCTATATCTGGTGGTTTAACTCGGCAGTAATCTTCCCCATTGCCTGGCTCTGAGTAGCGGTTTCAGATGGTCCCGCCGCTTTGAACAACAAAGTGGCTTGACCAGGGAAATCTTGATATAATTTCTTCACCTTTAAAGGTACAAATTTCTCGTTTAAGGTACAAATAGTGGGATCCTGCCGTTTTGCCGAAAAGATTTTGACAACATTTCATTACCCAAACAGCAACCTTTTTTATGCCATTGCAATATTTCGAAAGATTCAAAATTCAGTCAAATTTTTACTTGCCAAAATATTACCAAGTATAATGTCATCATGGCATTTGGTCTCTTATCAAATGATTTATTACAGCAAACCATCAGCAAACAATCTTTAGACAATAAACGTTTGGTGATATTAGTTTATTTATGGAAGTAGTTAGAGTAGGTTAATTATTTAAAAAATGGTTAGGTTAGGTTAGAACTGTGACCTCCTAGGCACAAGCCGAGCGAGCGAATCGAGCGGTGCCGGGGTAGCGGCCGGCGGCCGGCGACTGCCAGAAACGACTTACATTAATAGAAAAAAGAGATGGTTTTTAGTAGGTTAGCCGGAACTGAACTATTTAGATTAGGATAATTATTGATTTTGCGTAAAAACTGTTATTCCAACTGAAATATTTGTACTAAATAAAAAAAATTAAAAGTACTAGTTAGTAAACAAGTTATAGTTTAAACGTTCATTTCCCAAACATTAGGTTTGCGTTACAATTTTTTGTGATTTTTTGCTAAGTAATACTTTGGCAAATGAAATTATGCGAAAAGTTTTTTGGGAAGTGAAAATTTGTCAAGTTCCTTTCGGTCAAACAAGGGAGCGTTGTGTAGTACCAAACCGGTATGGTGATAGATTTTAAATTGGAGACTTGTTCCCGCCATCTTCACAAGATGCTGTTATCGCGAATCAAAGTAACTCATATACGTCTGTGTTTTTCGGGTAACGTTGACATCATGTTGAATAAATATATTCAAACAGTGGTTCCCAAAGTTGTATCAGCTGCGACCCATCAAACAAAAATTCCAATATTGAACCTACCTCTTGGCTATCTTAGAAAAAAATACCTTAAATATTTGTAAAATACTCAAATTCCCCTGTGGCAAGCAGCGGATCCACTTAACGCTGCGTTATTTATCCTCATTAGAATAGGGAAGATTACTGCCAAGTTAAACCACCAGATGGCGGTATCACTGACTACAGTAAACAATGAATTTTGGCAAGTATGACATTTGAGTGACAACTTGACAACTCGTTTAGACTTCAAACTTTGGATGCGCGATCTCATTATTTCATCTCAAACAAGTCACTAAAACAGAAACATTGTACCATTTTTATTGGTATTGATAATTACATAGGATATGAGAAGTGTTTTGTCTATATAAATAAGTATAGATATATTGTTGTCTTGTTGATGACCATATTTGAAAAGCGCGCTACGACAGTTTGTTAAACTTGTTGCTCGTGCTGCCATCTGCGTCGAGCTTTGCGTAATGTTCCCTATTGGCAGCGCGCGTACATAGGACCCACTCAATATATAGCAGGAGAGCCCACGATGCTAAATTAGGATTTACTTGAGCGTCCTTGAGACCTATTTGGTTGCACAGCTTAGATGATAAAATTATAAAAATGTTAATAATGTATAGATTTTCATCGGTGGGTGGAGCGGTGGGAGATTTTTAAATCTTAAAAAAAACCCTGTTGTACTAATCCCTCCAGATAATCGTCAGATTACGAGAAAGCACGTCCTGGACGTTAGGATGAAGCAAATACATCTTAATCCGACACGCTTGAGTATCTCAGAATGGCGAATTCGTTTTGCATGGTCTAATAGTGACCACGAGTTTGCGTCACACCCAAATCGTCAGATCATTCAATGAGAGCCTTTTTTAGGTTCACTTAATATCCCCTTAAAAAATCTGACACGCTCGATTAATTTTCTTTTTTCTGCCTTTTAAAATCTTTCGTGCGACTACCTCCACTTTGCAAACGATTAGATTAACATTCCTACTTTAATAAAATACGTAGAACATGGATGCTATCAATAGCTGACGCGCTCGAGTACCTAAATGCCGAAATCCCTTCAAGGGCTCCCCTACTAATAAGCCCGCCCGAGACCCATAGTTTGGGAAATGCTGTGTTAGAAAACTTATACATATTTCGTTATCATTTTGAATTTATCTGAAAGATATATCCATAAGAGTCAAACTGTGCCTTAGTACATTTCTTTGTGCTTATAAAATATAATTTATGTTATCAACGTTAAATAGATTTTTTATTGTATCTTTAGTGAAAAGTTATAGTTGATTAGTTTGTTTGTTTGTGGTTTCTTTGCGTTAAAAAAAGCTTATAGTATGGATGAACTTCTGACAATTTAAGTAGGTTGTTAATTTAATCACCTGAAAAACAATACTTATACTAGAGAAACATAGTTACAGCTACCAATACCCTGTCATAAGAACGAAGAAACTTTAAAAACTTTATATGTTTTCAATACTTTTAAGTACATACTATAATTGTATATGGTTTTCGAACAGATAGTCATTCATTTCGTACTCTACGTTGTCTATGCTTTATTTGGACAGTATAATCCAAAATGGCGACGAGCGATGACGAGCCTATGCATTTATATGAAGTTTTTCAAAACTGTTTCAATAAAATAGCAAATAAACAACAAGGTGAGTGAGAAAATGCATACCGTGGCTCGTCTCGCGTTCCTCGAACGAACTATCGCGATATAGTGAAGTGTTTCATTGTGAATATCACTCATAGTGTTTGCGTGTTATGCCATTACGGTGTTGAAGAGCAACAGCATTTTTTCAAAATACGTACAAAAAATTCAACCTACGCGTATCAAATGCCTTTGATAACCTTCTCCTATTATTAATGTATGCATTTAAATCACGTGGGATGCCATAATATCGCAATTTTAGCGGATAAACACTTATGTTTTGATCGTATACTACGACATCAATGTGCCTGTACCATTGTGCTACAGCGATTTCAGTGCGAATCTGAATTGTTTCGCAGGATTTATTTATATTGACGTCTTCGCTCACGATTGAACAAGGTAAACCTATCGATTAAGATTAGAATTAAGGGCAATAATAATCGATTTATCTCAAGAAAGAGTTATCTTAGCGATGCATACAAGTTTCTTGATGCATTTTTTTTCTCTTTCGCAAGTATCAATGGACACATCGTTGTTAGCCTGTTGTGTAGAGGTGTACACGAGAATTTAGTTCGCGAATCGTTGTTTTCGTGTTCTCTTTGTGCCAGTGTTTACAGCGTATTTTTTTTGTTTATTTACACACGTTAGGCGCGGACTTCGAGCGTCTATTGTATCGACTGTGTTATTGGTAGCCACTAAATATACTACGTACCATACTGAACTATGTCAGGAATTTGAAAATGAATGATGATGTATGCTTCAATTATTACAACTTCCCTGTGATTTTTATACCATTTGCATGATTTGATATGGATCTAGATGCACAATGATTCAGACTAGCTATATCCATCTTGAATCTATGATTCATTGAAATTGTAAGACCATTTTATGTTGTCTCAATGATTTTATGGTAGTTACTTTACTACAAGATAGGCAGAAGTCATAAAATGTCTATAAATACTCCTCACAAAGGCTTTATGGTATCTAACCTTAAAGGGTTAGATGGATTCATGAAGGAAGCTTGATGTAGCACAATTATTCATTCATAAATAGGTCATTATTATGTCTATTGATACCAACAGATAATCTGTTTATGTTCTTTGATCATTAAGGCAATAAAGTCTATTGATAGACATAATACTCAAGAAATAATGTTTTATAACCTTTTCAAAAAGTTTATCGTAAACTAGTAGACAAGTTATAGACACAGGAAAGGATTGAGAGATGAATGAATGGATATTGTATACATAATTATGTTGTCCCCAGACCACTATATATATACCTATAGAAAGAATCAGTAACTAGTTGAGTAAATTCATATATAAATAAGTTTGAGACCAAATCTTGCAAACTATTGACAGAGGTCGTTTAAATAGTATTGCTGTACTTAGTAAGTATTATTCTGATTATTAAAAGTATAGTAAATTAGTATTTATTATGGTAGCTGCTAGTTTTAAATTTTAGTTGTCTGTAAATTCAGACATCATTCTGCATCATCTGACATACTTATAAAAATTATAAAAAAAAAAATTAAGAAAGCTTTGCTATTTACCGTTATATGATCAACATCTCAGCTCTATAAGATTTACAACGCTGAACATTGAGCAAGGGAGAGCCCAAGACTCTTTTTATATCTATCTTGAACTGCCTGTATCTAGCCGTTACACACAAACTTTATTTTTCAGAGCATACTGCATAACGAATTTGTGTTTAGTATGTAATAAAATTGCATCTAAATATAAATAAACCAATCTAAACTTTGTAATAAAATCAAATAATTGATGAACGAAATTACTCAAATAATTGACCTTTTCTTAGCAAGAATGTTTTAATGCGAAAGATTATACTTAATTATCAACAAAATTTTAAGTAGGTGTATCTTGTTATATGTATGTTTCATAACCTATCATTGTCCCATCAGCATTTGGATTAGGTCATGTTATTTGCCCGTTCTTTTTCATGGTTCTACTTATTGCTTTGCAAACGTGGCAGTAAATGTAAATGTAGAAGCATACAGTAATAATGTTTTAAATTTGAGTATAAGTAATTATTTTATAAATTTATTATTTTGACGTTCATAAGCGTCACATTGTGACCCAAATGAATAAAGGAATTTGAATTTGAATTTATGGCACCTGCATTTTATCAGCTGTGTTTTGGTTCTAAGTGATGAGTGCTTTCCATCCATACATTTACATTTAAATAAAATTTAAGTTTTTGTCCGTGCATTTGAAATTTAAAGTATGTTTTCCGAAGATTTTATGCAATATATTTTTTTTTTTACTTTAGATTTTGTCTAGTTGTCTATCATTCTGGCCATTATGGATATCTGGCCTAATGAATTTCAATGTAATTCTTTCTTCAAACATTCCCTGTAAGATAGAAGATAATATTGTTAGGCTAAATATTGGGTGCATAGGGTTCCCACCTAGAACTTAGGGTCCCAAGCCAACCTCACCTGCAAGTGGTGCACCTGCCGATCAACAGACGAGGCTCTGGCAAACAAAATGTCCCAATAAGCGGCAATAGGCTCGCCACCTATTACGTGGGATCAAAACACTGGCGAAAAGCGGGTGTTTAATATGCCTCTGCCTACTCCTGCGAGGAAACAGGCGTGAGTCTATGTATGTATGTAAATATTGATATCTTTCAAGCCATAATATAGAATTTTGGTTTCACAGCGAAACTTATTAAATGTAAATTATTTGATATGATCACACACATGCTGCAGTGATTTATATGATTGTAGCTATGCTTAATTTCTACATTGTATTTCGTTTTTAGTTCCCACATCCCCAAAGAGGACAGGTTTAAAGATTACTTTAGAGACTCAAGCCTGTTTCCCAGAGGGGTAGGCAGAGACTACTGAGCGCCATTTGCAACGATCCTGATATACCTCTCTTGCTTCATTCACTCCCATAAAGATTTAAACCTCTGCTCAAATTTTTTATTTATAATCTATATATTTAGCTCTAATGAGATCATCATTGCATTTGCATTATCCCAGTTGCATCAAAGACTAACTAACATCTTGGAGCCCAGATATGACAGAATGGCTATAATGATGAAGACCTGGTCTTGTAATAAGGTTTATTAAGTATATTATATTTACATTGATTTCATTATATTATATTTGTTACATTATATATGAAACAAGAAGGTATAAGTTATGGTTGAAATTGGGTGTTCATCATAACCTGTGACTTGAAACATCTGGACAAATCAGCGGTTTAAAATTGGTGGCCGATAATTAGTTGACATCACATTGGCAGTTGTGTGTCAGCAGTCCGCCACTAATCGTCTAGTACTTTCATTTAAAAACACTACAGTGTACAGAATTTTTAAATATGTATTTACACTTTCTTAAAATAATAAAAATAAAACCGTTTAATAAGTACCAACCATAGAATATGAAATGTACTTTTACCTTAATATGGGGCAACAACGCAGATACTGCCATGTCTAAATCATTGTGGATTTTGTATAACTTATTAGCCGTAAGCACCTGTATAAATAAAATATATACTTACAATATAAATAAATGCTATAGTGTACAAAAATCGACTTTGTTTACAAGAGAGTAAGGTTTAAATAAGAATAGACAGGGAGGTTAGTGCTAGTAAATAACTAAACGTAACTATTTGGTAATGTTGGAAAACTGGAGAATGATTGGAAATTTTCATGAATTATTCTGGTAAACTATTGGTTTAATTTTCATATTCTTAGTTTTCTCTTATGAATTCACTCTCTTAATTTTTTTTTTGTGCATCCATGACAATTGACTCCTATTGTATTGGAAAACATCAGTCATCATCAAATATCTTATCGGAAACCTCTATGTGCAAACAAATTACTACCTAATACTTTTGATTGACATATTTTCTCTCCTTACTGGGCAAAATAGGCTTGCCTTGCGAGTAATAAATATATTTGTAACTCATTACTGGAGTTCACCATCATAGAGCTGTAACACATTACTCGAGTTCATCATCATAGAGCTTTTCGCAATCCACTGCTGGACCTTTGTCCAGGGCGTCTAGGCCTCTTCCAATTTGTTTCAAATTAGCATTGGTATGTTAATAGGGTAGTTTCCAGGGTTAAAATAATTACATTTTATTTAGTCCGTATTTTAGATTATAACAAAATATTGGACACGTATTTTTTCTTTTTTCGATTAAATAAAAAATAACAAAGATATAGACCATTAAAGTTACGTGTGACGTCATCTAGTGCAAAAAAATGCAGCACTGTGTGACGTTATACGTAACTTTAATGAGCTATATCTTGGTCATTTTTGGTTTAATTTACAAATAAAAAAATACGTATTGCTTATTTTTGAATAATCTAAAGGACGGACTTATAATTTTTTTTTTGTCAACTAGCCTATTATCGCTCGCTTAATAATGTGCCCGGTAGATGGAAGTAGGCTCGCCCCCTATTAGGTACATTGGGACATTTGGGACCTAAACATAACTGGCGAAATGTGGGTGTGTAAATTGTGTAATACACCTCTGCCTACCCCTTTGGGGATAAAAGGCGTGAAGTTATGTTATGTTAACATTGTTAGTCAATACGAGGATTTGACTTACTGAACAACACTGGCCAGATGTGGATAGGGTTAGATGTCGAGTTATCCGTCTCTTCGCAAAGGTACCATTCGCTTTGTGTATTTTCTTTAGTTTCTTTTTACGACACTCGCGGATTGAAATAGGATATTGACACTATGTATTCTTTGTTTCTCACCACACAGAGAAGAGAGATTCACATTTATTTCAGACTAGACGTCGCCAGCGGTTTCGCCCGCGTCAATTATACATATAAACCTTCCTCTCGAATCATTCTAACCAGTGGCGTAGGAAGGGGGGGGTGCGGCGAGGGCGGTCCGCCCCGGGTGCCACCCTTTTCGGGGTGCCACCCATCCAAAAAAAGGGGTGACTCCCAAACTTAACACATTAAGAACATATAAAACAATATAGGCACTAGCTCAGCACTACGAGAGTTAGCCCGGAATTGTGAGGTATCGACTAAAAAAAAAGGTCATTCGCCAACTTACGCCCTGGGTACCACCCAGGCTAGCTACGCCACTGATTCTAACTATTTAAAAAAAACCGCATTAAAATCCGTTGCGTGGTTTTTAAGGTTTAGGCATACATGGGGTCAGACAGACAAAAGACAGACTTTGTTTTATACTATGTAGTTATACTTAATTACTTCCTTTCTTACATTCCTCATAACTAAAGTACTTAAGCTCATTTTCTGGGCATGCCTAATAGTCTAATAACATCATCTCTAGATCAGGATCTCAAACTACTTACTGAAATTGCATCGCATTATACACAGTTACGAGATTTTTAATCGGATTAGTTATAGTAAACACGTCGGACCTGATATTATAGCCGCTGCTGGCGCCACCATTGTACTATCGTACTTTGTTAACATATCTAAAAAGAAATGCACTCAGATTTACATAGAATCGCAGACCTTAAGGATTTCGCGTGCCGATTCCAAGTCGGGTCTGCCTCCAGTTTAGTTTGTAGTTGCGGCGGCGCTGGCGTCGTTCATCAGTCTCTCTTGCTCTCGTAGTTAAGGTACACTGGGGGAACCGAACGTTCGTCTCTCTTGCTCTTACATTGGGTAAACGACTGTCCCGCCGCCAAGCGGCAATTTGGGTCGCAGAAAGTTTGTCTTCAGAGCGCCCATAGAAAATGTGGTTCTATGTATAAATCTGAGGTTTTTGTTTAAAGTGTTCCTATACCGGTTTCGATATCTCGTAAGAAGCCAATAGTCACTATTATTTTTCGTCACCACATTCTCAAAGTGGGTAATTTGTGCATCTGCCTTCCTTAGATGTAGTAACACTACTAGCTTATTGTCAGAAACCAAACTCAGATTTTATTAGCCGCGATAACACGTGACAACCATTGGTTTTTTTAATATGGCTGAAACTTCGGCGGAAACTAAACAAGGACTACGCAAACACGACTGTGAAAAAATCTCCTTCTTGTATCCCTAACTTGGATTCCTGTCCTGCCACTTTTTCCTTTTATAACCCCTTACCAAAGAGCTCAGATATTTACATAGAGGCGCATTTCCTATGGGCGCTCTGAAGACAAATTTTCTGCGCGCCAAATTGCCGCTTGGCAGCGTGGCAGTCCCGCTGCGGCAGCTGTCTCTCTCCTCCAGTGTATCTTAATTACGAGAGAAAGAGAGAAGGAGAACGACGCCAGCTCCGCCAGCGGCGCCAACTACGAAGTAGACTGGGGCCAGACCCCACTTGGAATCGGCACACGAAATCCTTAAGGATTGCGGTTCTATGTATAAATCTGTATTCATTGCCCTTACGTTTCAATTTCTCAGCACAAAGACATCTATTTGATTGCTTAAGTTCATAGAATTCGGTCCAGCCGTAAAATCTGAACAAGCACACCTTTGCATTTATAATAAGGTAAAAGCACTAATGCTTGACACTGAACTAATAGATGACATTTTCACAAAAAAACGTTTCTAATAAGAAAACTAATCATCTAAATAACATTGTTACTGATGTTTAAGATACCTAGTGTTATCTATGATACATGGTTAAAAGCTTCTGTACACATTCAGAAGCAAATTTCAAAATTGCATCAGTTTACAACAAACAATGTGAGTAGGTTGGCATGGTGCGCGTAATTCTTAGCGTTTTTCGTAAGGCAACTGACTTTTAACAGGTACGATTTTTTTCTTATATTTATGATTATAGGATATTATTAGTTTCAAGGTTAAAAATGTATGAAATGATTGATATATTAGGACTATTTCCTTGTTATTTTGGCTTGTTTTTATATAATTTTTAAGTGGTGTCTACTATTAGTACCCAAAATGAGTCAAAACCCAAAAGATGACACATGTGTCATCTACTAGAGTTACATCAATCCGAATTTTTAGCGTATTTTAATGCATATTTAGCCTTATCTTGTAGAAATAAAGTTCCTGTCTTAGTTTCATTTGTTTTAATCTACTCTAACTAAAAGTAGACAGTGTCAACTATTAGGGTATATTAGATGTCAAATATTAGTATTTAGTGTCAACTGTTAGGGTATAATAGATGTCAACTATTAGTACCTATGAATATCAGTGCAGATCCCCTGATGGTGCCATCCACGTCACAATTTTGACAAAGTCTCTTGCATAATTATGGGTAAAGTCATGTCAACTATTAGTGCCAATTGATGTCAATTATTGGTGGATTTGATTTTCGACACTGTCATCTTTTAGTGTTTACGGCAAACCTAAGAAAATTGAGAATTTTGTTGAAAATGCAACAGCTTTAAAATAATTTAATATAAAAATATAAATCTCTGAATGTTGCTCTATTTGGGAAAATATTAACAACTGTATTTTTTTGATAAATACATTTTATATTAGGCAAATGAAGTTTGATTTGTCCTTAATGTGTCAAGCATTAGTGCTTTTACCTTACTTTGTAGATATTAGAACTATTAGATATGCGTCGAACCCAGTCCAATGAAACAGTCATAGCATATAGCACAGCAATAAAATGTGTTTAACAGTCCCATGTGACCTAGAAATACGTATCAATGTATATTTTTAGTGAACCATGACTGACCATGAGTCATTATCTCGATCAATTAATTAATTTCACACATTCGCATGTAGAAAATCGATGAATTTGTTTATATAATTGTAGTCGTGACCAATTTGAGTTTGTTTCTTTGGGAACTTACAATGCTGGTAGGGCTTTGAGTAGTGCTGTAATGTCAGTCTTCGTTGCATGAGCAAAGGTTTACGGAAAGAACTCTGCAGAAGATCCCATCCAAATTACGGCATGTCGGCAACGTTTTTAAATAGCAGGCAAATGTGCTGCTTAAATATATAATATTTGTGATTATTTTATAGACAGCGATAGCCTAGTGGAGATACCAGAAGCTTGTCTGAAGCCTTTGCGGTTTCGGTGCGAATCGGAGTTGTAGATCGGGACATAGTATACCAGTTTCGCAACAAATATTACCTATTTAATCTGAATTTAACTCTGCGTAATGATAGCCAGACCTCTGAAAATCGAGGTGATCCACGCAAATCAGAACACGAGGCATCACTATTCAAATGTTTTACCCCTTCCTCACAAACTATTATTCGTACGGAGATCTAACTGAAGTTATTTGCCAGTGCCCTCTCTCTATCACTAGTAACATTAAAATGCTTGTAGCTAGCTCAATATGCAAGTAGATATAAACAAAATGTCATGCTGTTTTCACGATTCGATATGGTTTTCAGTCTAATTTATATCTATAGATGACATAAAAATAAATTAGCCGGTTATCTATAATAGCTAATTTAACATCCTGTCATATCTGGTTGGTTAGGTCAGGCGGCAGTTGCTCAGTGGAAAAGTTAATATTCTGTCAAATCTGGTTAGACTAGTGCTGGGCTCTCTGGGGTCCAAGATGAAAGTCTAAGGTCCAAATCACACGGTGTGTGTTTGTCCGCAAAACATAGAAATGAAGTCGGATACGCACGCATGTTACTGGCTTTTACAATACACTTGTACTTCGCAACACCACGGCCAAAGAACCAATCTATACTTAATACTTAATATAATAAAGCTAAAGAGTTCCTTTGTTTGTCTGGTAGAACGCGATAATCTCAGTAAACTACTGGTTAGACTTAAAAAAATATTTTTGTGTTGGTTAGCTCATTTATCGAGGAAGGCTATATAACTTCACGCTATGAGCCACACGGGTGTGGATCAGTAACCCTAAATAACGCGGGTGTAACCGTGGGCTCGCTAGTGCTCAATGATTTGCCTACACACCATTTTATTGTGCATGTCATTTACAAGTTAATAATTATAACAGTATCTTTTGGTCACTGATTAAAAAGTGATATCGTCCGAGTCAAATATTAGCCGGGTTTTACCGTGTATGGAAGGACAGAGCTGGATCATAGATAACTTTTTTTCTTATCGTAATTTATACTATCAGATATGGGAACATCTGCTGACATATAATTACGAAAATTATTGATTGTTTGCATCAGATTATTTTTTCGAACTAAAGAAATTAACTGTCTCCGTGCTCCAGTGGATAGCGTATGCGACTGCTGACCGGAGGCCCCGGCTTCAATTCCCGGGTCGGGCAAAAGTGTTACTGGAGTTTTCCGAATTCTCAGTAGCAGCACGGAGTCTGGTGATGTGCCCGGTAACGGCAATAGGCTCGCTCCCTATTACGAGGGACCTGAAATTCATGGCGGATTGTGGGTGTAATATTACACCTCTGCCTACCCCTTCGGGGATACAGGCGTGAGCATATAAATAAAATAAAAAAATAATAAAAGAAATTAAGACGGACGAGACGCAACCAAATAAAATTAATTAAAAGGCGCCTCTCCCCTATTATTTTACAATGGATTACCATTTACCACAACACGAAGTTAAGCGCTATTCAGTGCACTGTCGTTTAGACAGTCAATATAGCTATCTTTTTTACCCATGGGTACACTTCAGACTCCTCAACCCGCGAGATTGCTTTTGCTTATTGAGATTTTCGTGATTATTAGGTTCTAATTTTCTTTACTGTATTTTCGGATCCGGTTAGTCGATTTTAACAAATCAATGATGCAGCCTCTAGCGACTTTATTTCAAATTATATTTCGAGCTTTTGTAAAACAGATGTTTTTGTTTATGGTTTGTTAACATTTTGTAATCTGTGGGGTAATTGAGTTTTGGCGGGATATTTATCATTAAATATGTTTATTTTTGATGCTGACATCATTATGGAGTTCATGATACGGGCTTGACTTTCTCTTCTTATTTAATTAGGTTGCTAAATATCAACACAGTACTTTTAATGCGAATGCTTAAAATTTAGACTTGCAGAACTCGCATATTATATTTTGATTTTTTAATTTTTTTAAGTAATTGTCTTTAACTAGGGTTCGCCCGGGTGCATGTCGGCTACCGGGACTAAAGAGTTGTTCTGATGCAGGTATACCTGAGCTATATTACTGCAGTTTCCGTTCAGTAGGTAGGCTTAGTGTGAAAACTAACGAAGATTCATCCACCCATCACAATATTTACTTAAATCATAGAAGTAGTATGTGCTCTCTTGACGAAATATCATTGGCGAATATCTGACAAAATGCGAGTAGCCAACAAGTATGTATGCCTATCTGTTCAGCGATGAAATGCAATCATGCACGGATCTTAGTAGTTTGTGTGCTTACCTCGCCACTGACAGCTGGATGAGTGTTTTAAAATGCATGGTGTAGAAATCTAGCAAATTCTGAAGTCCTGCAGTGGACTGCGAAAGACTGTAGAAGATGTTTAAATTCAAACATTGACGCTTCTTTAAAAATTGTGGTAATTATGTTACATAAGATGGAGTTCTTTTTTTCTATGATACATTTTGTTATTTATACGTGGTAAGCGTGCTTTTGTAAACCGCGCCTTCCGGACTGATGAACCGATGACTTGAAGAGGGTGGCAGGTAGTGAATAGATGGCGAATAAACATGAACGCACGCCATAAGACCTGCTGCGATAGCGGGTTTTATGCGTGCTAGAGGCACGCAAACGGCTTGCGTCCAGTAGTGGACTTCAGTAGGTCGATAAAATGAGTGATGTTATAATAAATCATTTTATTTCATAACAAATTATATACCTTCTAAATCACTCAACAGTTCTCCAATTCGAGTACATCGCGAATTTCGAACAAAAACAAACACTACCATAATTTCAGTAAAATACCACCGAAGATAAAAAATATATTTAAAAAAATATAGCACGTATACTCTACGTAGTTGTTAACGTATCAGAAATAAACGTTAACGTCCCGAGGCCTCGAATAGACGTTGTCTGGCGATTATAAATCAATTTAACGCGAAAACGTCGACGTTAAAACTATGACGGTGAACGTGTATACGAATAATCGACTAGAGAATCGATAAGAATCGGTTTGAGTTTCCCCCCTCGTTTATTTTGATTTTTCTACAGCTTTCTCATTCGTAAAGATGGTATCCTAGGTAGAGCGATTGTTTTTTACTAGCTGTGATCCGCAGCTTCAACGGATGATTGTTAAATTATTAAAATTGATATACACTATTTGAAATCGCAATTAGTTTAACTACTTAATTAGAACCAGTTTCACACGTGTTACACGTATTCTTCGGTTCTTTAGTAAGTTTTCTTAAAATATATGTCACATAAGTTAGTCTAAATATAGCACCACGTTATCTGCTAGTAAAAGATCGGCCATCAAAGTTGAAATTGTTGCCTTGTCTTATACGTTTCATCATCATCAGCTCTGTTTATAGCCTGTATTGCTGCTGGGCCCCTTCTGATCATAAGAAGGGTAAGTTAAATCATAGCCCGCCTAGCCCGCCATCTTGGCGTTGTGCGGGACGGCAGACTTCACATGACATTAGAAAACACTATGGAGAACTCTCTGACATGCCGGTTGCCTCATGACGATGTCGTTTACCATTTAGGGAGCGATAATTTTCAATTTATTACGCACTTAGCTTCGAGAAGGCAGTGATGAAAACTCGAGACTGTGCATAGCAGTCCGTCAGTCTCTCCACTAGGTTTTCTTCTCCTTTACTTTTCTGCTTTACTTTTGGTTCATCATCAGCCTTTAACAGTCCACTGCTGGACTAGGCCTCTCATTTGAAAGTAGGAATTAGCCTGCTATACCACGCTGGCCAAACGGGTTGGTATAGGGTTTGTATCAAGTTTTCCTTCTCTTACAGTGCCGTTCTCTGCATAATATGCTCCCTCTGTTGGCTCTTACGACACCCATGGGATGATATGGGGTGGTGACATTCCGTATTCTTAATCCGACACTACACGGACAGTGACAGACTTTTGGTCACTGCGTATTAAGTCTTCAAATACCTTATTCATGCATAGTCCCTGTGATTTTTCTTAGCGAGTGCAGGCGTCCTTACTTTGCTGGTATAAAAAAGTGTGTGTATATCTGAGAGTAACGTTCGCTGTAAGTAATCAATCAAACGTTCAGTTGTCATTGAACTATCTCGCCGTATTAGGTTGAGATTATGATTGTGCCCGTTACGGAGGGACGGTGCCGGGTTAGAAGAGGTAGCGGGTAGCGGGTCTAATTCTATTTCAAATTTGTATACATTAGAGACTCGGTTATACTAATTTACAGTAGGGATTTGAGGCAACGATAACCTAGTGGAGATACCAACAGACTGCTCTGCACAGGGTCATCATCGTCTTAGCGTTATCCCGGTTGCATCTAAGGCTTACACGCTTTGGAGACCGAGGTTCGCGAACTGGTCTAACCAGATATAACAGAATATCAACATCCCTGCCATGCAGTGGCGTAGGAAGGGAGGGGCGGTCCGCCCCAGGTGCCACCCTTTTTGGGGTGCCACCCATCCAAAAAAGGGGATGAGACCCAAAACTCAACTTTAAGAATAATGCATAAAAATATAAAACAACATGGGCACTAGCTCAGCACTACGAGAGTTAGCCCGCAATTGTTAGGTAACGACTAAAAAAAAAGGTCATCCGCTAACTTCCGCCCCGGGTGCCACCCAAGCTAGCTACACCACTGCTGCCATGCACAGGGTATCGGGTTCGAATCCACGGCACCACTGACTTTCGGAGTTATGTGCATATTGAATTCGTAATTATCGTTTGTCCCATGCCTCGGAAAGCATATTAAGCCGTTGGTACCGGCTGGTGATGAAGATCTTTGAAAGTCGTTGTAGGAAGTCCTGAATAAACTGACACTGGTTGTAGACCATGCATATCGCTTTACCTGTGGGATGTGGAGGTCAGACAGGCAGTCACTCTGTGGAAAAGCTAATATTCAATCAAATCCGACTTAGACTAGTAAGCCCCAGGTTACAACTGGGATAACGCTAGAAGGATGACTCATTTAATACCAAGTACTACAGAGGTCTTTGTTTGCTGTCCGCTCTCGCTATCGCTCGTGGCTTGTACCGCGTCTCGTACAATGCAAACAGTACCTGTATGAATTAATGTCGCATTACTATGTTACATTGAGTTAGTCTTATACCACTCATGGTATGTACGGGATGTTCCACCAGTATAGATTTTCTTTAAAACGTAATAAGTTTTATACTTTACTTTGTTTGTTCTTTGTTGTTGTTGTTGTGTAGTTACATAATAGTATCACTGTTTTGTTGTTTCTTGGTCACACGAATAAAAAATTAAAGTGTTCGTAAATAAACGTGTGATCCTGTGTTCGGTTCTTTTATAAGTTTAGCTACTGCCCACGGCTTCGCTCTCGTGAGTGATGGTAATTGTAACAAAGGGTAAGCCTTTGTGCTATTCTTGAATTGGTGTACTTAAGTATAAGCTACTGCAAATATCATTAAAGTCCGTTCGGACCCTTACGATTTTCCACGTTTATCTTAAGGCCACCCTCACATTGGGCGACAGCGTTCCTCGAGCGTACGCCCGGCGTGCGCTCGGCGTTCACTCTGTAGTACAAAATGTACGCCGGGCGCACGCCGTACGGACGCCGAGCGTACGCTCGAGGAACGCTCGTGAACAATGTGAGGGAGGCCTTAGATGATAGAAAGTTGCGTAGCGAAAAATGTTGTGTAAAAAATATATTCCCAATCAGGCTTTTTTATAGGTTGTTTCTACCTGCAAATTCTTTTTCTGTAGTGCGACAATAGTCTCTTAATAAATCCGGTATCGCGGGCGACTTTGCAATTCGCACAACAGACTCAATGAAAACTAGGGTTATTACTAACTCTGTAGATTGTGCTCGGCTTACTCGAAGTAGTCCTAAACGGCGATGCGATTGTTGAAAACGTTTAGTCTCAATACAATAGGTATTACTTTATTTCCGAAATCGTATTTTAATATATTTTTGGGAAATATATAATAAAAGGTATGTGACCCGAAAAACAGTTCTCCATCGAATTTTCTGCAGTTTTCCACGATTCCCATGTGGGCACGGACTTATTAGTAACAAATATTGGGCAAAAACTTTTTTTTCTAGGTAGACCTAATTACTGTGTCCCATGACTATGTGGAGGCGTGGACGTGCCAAAAAACTGTATGACGAGTATGACGACCATTTGGAGCGCTGGACTGTGTGTTACGTGTTAAATCCACTATCCGCGCATTCAAGATATGCAATCATACTGTAGATACAAGCCGACCAAATACGGTATGTCACGTATCGCTTTGTGAAGTGCCACGTTAACTATTAATCATATTTGGACGGGTGTCATGACTCCAACCGTTAAGGATGCGAAGGCACTGCGAAATCTCGCAGCGTTTTGAACTTGAAGGCGTTTTGTTGCTTCAAACTATTGATGCTCGCTTTGAACCTTGCTGGCTATTTGGTTAAGACATTAAGTAGTAGAATTACCTTCGATTCGATTTCTATTCTACATCTTGGCTTGGCCGCATCTATACTGCGTTGGGTGTTGTGGGTTCGATCTCCACACCATGTGTCTAAATATTTCGAAATTACCTCGTTATACAAAGTCTAATCCCTCGGCAGTGGATAGCGTATGCGTCTGCAGATCAGGAGGTCCCGGGTTCGATTTCCGGGTCAGGCAAGCAAAAGTGTTACTAAATCTGGCAAAGTGCTCAGAAACGACAATAGGATCGCCCCTATTACGTGGGATATGCAAGTTCATAACATGGCGACATGTGAGTATAATATTACGCCTCTACCTACCCCTTCGGTGATACAAGCGAGACTATAAAAAATATATTATTAAACATTCATCATCTTTCTGTGACACGCTGTTGTCATCATCATCATCCCGGTTGCACTCAAAAGTTCAAAAAATCAGTGGTGCGCGCCGTGATTCGAACCCGATACCCTCTGCATAGCAGCCTGTTGGTTGGTACCTCCACTAGGCTATCGTTTTCCTTCACACGCTGTATACAGCTAAATTAAAATAATATATTATTTATTTAAGATAAAGTAACATTGTTAATTAAATAAAACATAACATAGATAATTGTTATTAAATTAATTGTAAAACGTAATTGAATTGTTATCTGCCGGGCTTCGAACCCGCTATCTCTACGGCACGAGTTAGACTTTGTACGTTATTGTTTTTTTATAAAACGTAAGTGATTTTTACAATATACGTTAAGATTTACGCATGTTAGTAAGAATATAGACATATTTTTTGTTTGTTTATATTATTTTATGCGGACGCTAATCTCCAGAATGGCTAAGCTTGTATGTAATGTAATTTGGAAACTATTATAATATTGGTTATTTCTCACAGTTATACTAGCGTTATTGTTTATATCGCAGCGTTACTTATTGATTACATAGGAAAACTAGAGGACGCCAGCAGCTACGCCTGCACATATTTTTTAATTTATCTGTTTTGACCGATCCCGTGGGTATTTCGGGAATTCCCTTCTTAGTGCACCCCTACGGTCCCCAAGGAACATGCATGCCAAATTTCAGCTTCCTGCGCCCAATAGTTTCGGCTGTAGCGTGTCTGTCAGTCAGTTAGTAACGCAAGGATTTTATATATTAAGATTACATAAGGAGATTCGAAACGAAAGAATGAATGGAAATGTCAGTAGGGGACGCCCAAGACGGACGTACGCCGACCAAATAGGTGACGTACTAAAAAAGGGCCAAATTAAAAGTACCCATAACCGGCGAGCATGTATGATGAGGTTAATGAATGTGGAGGAAGCGAAAGAGGTGTGTTTGAACCGGAGCATTTGGCGTTCCATAGTCTCTGCCTACCCCCAAGGGAGACAGGCGTGACGATAGATAAGATAAGATTAGAAAATTGTGTATTTTTTTGCACTTACACACTAAATGTTTCTAGGATAGAATGTATCATTGCGGAAACCTATAATCACGAGTGGATGGCTTTAGTTTGATTTGAGGAACAAGACATGACATAGGTAAACCTTATGCCTAAATTGTATACTTCTCTTAATCCTACCAGTTAAGCTGAATACTTATAAAATGAGCTTATATTAAATGCTTTACACAAGGCCATCAAGATGAGAGTCACCGTGCCATAATTATTGATATGATTTTAGTATGATGACTTAACGGGACCCCATGACTGCAAAGGATCAAGCGGCATGGAATCAATTTGATAGGCAACTACTTCTCTGCCTACCCACCCATATAGTTCAGGTAGTATATACTATGTGACGTCACTCTACGCCTGAACAAATCGCGTTATCAGATGAACCCGCGACCTTCCGTACTGAAACGCGTAGTAGCCCTGCGTCACGGGGTTAGAAAGTTAGAAACGACTACTCCAACGGTTATAGGTTCTGAGACAAATGTTACCAGCCCACTGCCACTTCAGCTTACTAATTCTTTGAGCTATGTCGAATACCTTGGTTCTCTAATTACTTTATGCCTTATTATCACTAATTAGATATTCTTCTTTAAGACCAGCTAAACTATAACCACTTCAGAAGTGGGATTACACCAATCCGTTCACTTTTCTGCCTACCCTCTATCCATATAGTTCAGGTAGTATATACCGAGTGACGTCACTCTCCGCCTGAACAAAGCGCGTTATCATTGAACCCGCGACCCTCCGTACTGTAGCGCGTAGTAGCCCCGCACCACGGGGTTATCGCTAACATGTAAGTCAAGCCACTCTAATTATAACTAATTAATGTTACTGCTTGTTTTGATTTTGTGTGTTTATTTAATCATCGTTTAATTATGTTCAAGTTACCTATACTTATGTGATGTAAGAAGGTATAATCTTTTTGTGATGTACCTACAATTGACTTGTATGAATAAGAGGCTGCTGATATTTTTCAGCGTAAGTGTTCTTACACGATTTGAACTACAAAATTATACTTTTACATATCTGTGTATGAGCAGCGATAGCCGAGTGGAGAGACCGACAGACTGCCAAGCAATGGGTCTCGGGTTCGAATCCACGGCACGGACCAATGACTTTTCGAAGTTAAGTGCGTATTAAATTGTTAATTATAGCTTGCTTATCGGTGCAGGAAAACAGCGTGAGGAAACCTGCATGTCTGAGAGTACTCCATAATGTTCTCGAAAGACATGTGAAGTCTGCCAACCCGCACTAGGCCAGCGTGGTGGACTATGGCCTTACCCTTCTCATAGTGAGAAGAGGCCCGTGCCCAGCAGTGGGATAGTATAAAGGGCTGATGATGATGATGATATCTGTGTAACGGATCACGTCGCAATCCCGTCGTCATCGGCCCTGTTTATACCTTTTCTTACTGTGAGAAGAGTAGTACAGCCATAGTTCACCACGCTGGCCTAGTGCGGGCTGGCAGACTTCATATTTATTTCGAGAACAACATGCCGAACTCTAGATTGACTACTCTCTACAGAACGTCATAAATACTGACAATTAATCAGTGTTTATGAATATATTGCCTCTTAATTCCTCAATATCTTAATTTACCTATCTAAGTATTGCTTATGCAAAAACTGTCAAACTGTCTGACAAAATATGTATATTGCTACTTGTCTCTGAAAAGGTAGAGGACTTCACATATACACCTTTGAGGATATGTAACTGTTAATTCTAGAAGATGAAGTAATCGTAGATTGAGTCCACAGCTAGATATAGGCTTTACCCATGGGCACGCCACTGAGCCTAATTTTCGGCTCTTCGTGTCTGTCCGTTGCCAGCACTTTGAGTATATCGTCACTGCACCTAGCCGGAGGGCGTACTATCGTAAATAGGCTAGTTGACAAAAAAAAAATTATAAGTCCGTCCTTTAGATTATTCAAAAATAAGCGATACGTATTTTTTTATTTGTAAATTAAACCAAAAGTGACCAAGATATAGCTCATGAAAGTTACGTATAACGTCACGCCGTGCTGCATTTTTTCGCACTAGATGACGTCACAAGTTACTTTAAAGGGCTATATCTTTGTTATTTTTTATTTAATCGAAAAAAGAAAAAATACGTGTACAATATTTTTTTATAATCTAAAATACGGACAAAATAAAATAAAATTATTTTGACCCTGGAAACTACCCTATTGCCGTGGATTGAATCCACAACCTTCTCCACGTGGTGACCGCTTGAACTATTAGTCTAATAATATAATTAGTTAGCCAAATGTCGATACACTGTTATGGTCCAGAGGTTATATTGTCAATAGTTTTAATGTGATAACTGTGTAATTATCGCGACGAGTCACACGTAACGGCGTGCTTGGGATAAGCTAATGAGGCGTTAAAAATAATCATACGATCTTTATTATCTTATTATTATTAAGTTTTAAAGACAACTCTCACATGGGTAAATATAAAATTATTGCGTTACTGACAGACTAACAGACAATCTACTGCCAAAATTTGAAATTTGGCATCTATGTTCATATGTATATGTTCCTGTAGGCTCAAGTGGCAGTGGGCTGGCCATATCTGTAGAAGGTCTGATGGCCGATGGAGCAAGCGTGTCTTAGAGTGGAGACCACGCCTCGGCAAGCGTAAGGTAGGGCGGCCCCCGGCTAGGTGGACCGACGACCTGAAAAAGGTGGCTGGGACAGACTGGATGCGGAAGGCTGAGGACTGTGTACTTTGGCGCGTGTTGGGAGAGGCCTATGTTCAGCAGTGGACTGCGATGGGCTGATTTATTGATTGATGTATGTTCCTTAGGGACCGTAAGGGGTGCACTAAGCAGGGATTTCTTGAAATGTCTACAGGATAGGCAAGAAACAATTTGTAATAAAATATGCGGGCATAGCTGCGAGTATCCTCTAGTTAGCAATAAATTCTGTGACGCGGAACACTTTACAAACATTGAATCAATGGATACAAAGAACACCCACTCTCGAAACAACAAATTATGGATCGCAGTATCGCACCAAGTTTTGTCTATGTGGAGATCGAACCCACAACGCACAGCGTAGCTTAACCTAGTGAAAACAAAAAAAACGTGATTTACGCCATGCTTGCCAGCACCGTAGCCGTGAAATATTTAAGACAAATTCGAAACTGCACATGTACACAAATTACAAAATCATCACACATTCACGCCTTTATTCCCGAAAGGGTAGGCAGAGGTGTATGACACGCCCACACTTCGCAGGTTATGTTTCGGTCCCAATGTATTTATTTTTTTAATCTAATTAAAATTAAATAGGTAATAAAAATATAAAATAAGTTGGTACACTCGGCATGTATTGGTGCGCGTTACGTAGAAGTGGGGGGTAAGGGGAGGACTGTGCATGCGCAGCTGATCAAATACAACACATATTATGAATTAGGTTATGACGATATACCGCCATGTCCGATTTTGTGGGAGATTAACTTTTATAAGTGTAAGGTAACTAAATTATTTTCAACTTTCGCGACTTATATAAATAAGCATCCTCATTACAGCTATAATTTGAAAATATACGTTAAACGGTTAAAGCATCCTTTTTTTATTTAATGAAAAAATATTAAATACCTGGATATCCTGTATGATGTATACAAATCGCGATAGTTTAAAATCGAATAATGCTCATCAGATCTGATATTGGTAAATTTTAAATGGGACACGAGGTTACCAGTCTTTAAATGCAAAACTATCATCAAATTCGGTTCTCCTAGTAAAAAGTACTGATGTACCACATGTAAAATAGTACTGTCAAATATAGAGTCGGTGTGGTGACGGATTAAGAATACGGAATATCACCACCCCATTTATCATCCCGTGGATGTCGTAAGAGCCGACAGAGGGAGCATATTATGCAGAGAACAGCACTGTAGGAGAAGGAACACTTGATACAAACCCTATGCCAAACCGTTTGGCGAGTGTGGTATATTAGGCCAATTCCTCCTTTCAAGGGAGAGGCCTAGTCCAGCAGTGGACTGTTAAAGGCTGATGACGATATAGAACCTCCTACTTTTTTGAAGTCAGTCTTAGGACTGGAGCAAGCCATCATAAACAATTTACTGGTACCACGTTTCGATAATTCAGTGGTGCGCGCCGTAACTTTGAACTCGATACCCTGTGCGTGGCAGTCTGTTGGTATCTCCACTAGGCTATCGCTGTCCCAGGTCCTGCAAAGCTCCTAAGCTCCTAGGTGGTCTCCTATCAACACGTTATTATTAAAAACATAGCTGAGTCACGCTGCGTCGTCGACAATTATCGCTCAAAAACAGATCAATGACAGCGTGTAACTTAATACCGGCGATTGGGCGTCCCCTTACCCTGATAACTGTTGTTTGTATTCAGTTCAATGTACAATACTTTAAACATTATTGTATTACTCAAAGTTGGGTACTGAAGAGGATTTTGATCTGAGATACTTGAAGGGTGGGACAGTATTAGCCTAGTGGAGATACCAACAGGCTGCCATGAAGAAAGTATTGACAGTGAGGAAGACGATTTCCACTCTCTCTCTATTCAATTATATGTCGGTGGAGTTTACGCCATATATATCTACTAGAAGACGCCAGCAGCTACGCCTGCATTTTTTTTAATTTACCCATTTTGGCTGATCCCGTGGGCATTTCGGGAATTCCCTTCTTAGCGCTCCCCTACGGTCCCCAAGGAACATACATGCCAAATTTCAGCTTCCTGTGCCCAAACGTTTTGTCTGTAGTGTGTCTGTCAGTCAGTAAGTAACGCAAGGATTTTATATATTAAGATTTTCGGCTAGTAACTTGACCTCCCTATACCACATGACCTTTACCTTTTCGTTAATTTGATCCGTGTATGCCCTCCTGGGTCGACCTCTTCCTCTCTTTCCTTCTATTTTACCATTAAGTATGTTTTTGATAAAGTCATCATGTCGTATAAGGTGGCCAAACATCTTCATCTACCAAGGAACTAGAATAAAGGGTAAGGCAGCGATAGCCGATAGATAGTAGAGATACCAACAAACGCATGACGACGGCAGAGGGTTTCGAGTTCAAAATTACGGCGCGCACCACTCAATTTATGTGCGTATTTCATTGTTAATTATCGCTTGCTCTATACCTCGAGGGAACACGTTAAAATCTCGTGTGTTATTAAGAATTTTGATAGTCGTAATGGGGCGTCAATATCTTGTATGCATTGTTTTAAGCCAGGGAATATCGGTACGCCTTTAGCTTGCGACGGTCGTTCTTTGACCAAGCTAATATTGTCATATCTGGTTAGACCAGTGCGGGAAACCCGCACGCCAGTTCTAAGGTGTTGGATAGGAACGGATGATGATTTTGAATTGAAATTATCTAAGTATTTTCATCAGTTTACGCGAACCTAGTGTACCTATATCGATTCACTGTTGTATTTTGGCAATAAACGAATTTTATTAAAAAAAAAAAGAAAAGTTTACGCGAATGTTACACATTAAATTAAACTACTGTTTACGGCTTCTATCTCGATATACCTATGTATATCTTTAACTTATTTTATTTTATTGTGTTCTCTTACTTTTTTTATTCTTGTGACCCATCTCTAAACTAGACGCTGTTGAATCAGCTTAGCCTCGCGAATACTCTGGCCACTTCGCCACGGGCGCTCAACAATTTATCTAGCTCTGAGATAAACTAAGTAATATATTGTAGGCACGTCAACGTTTTTGTATAATAATTGAGTGGATGCGCCCGATACGGCGAGCGTCAAGCCTAGCAGTGTTTTCACACATAACATTAATTACATCTAAATCTAAGGACTTCGCAGCGTTGTTCATACAAGTGCCTATCATAATTATATAAAAAAGCAAAATTATACAAGTGAAAATTGCTGAATTTGGTT
Source organism: Euclidia mi (assembly GCA_944739405.2). Classification (NCBI taxonomy): domain Eukaryota; kingdom Metazoa; phylum Arthropoda; class Insecta; order Lepidoptera; family Erebidae; genus Euclidia; species Euclidia mi. The sequence continues at coordinate 3,269,879 of OX123208.2, forward strand.
GATTTCTCCATCGTCAGAAAGATTCGGCGATATAAGCGGCCGCCTCCCCGCTTATTTTTTTACCGAGTTTAGTGGGTTTGATTCCTTAGGGGTGGCAAAACAGGATTTAATACTAGCCGACGTTGTCGAATAGAAGCGTTTAATTTTAGCGCGTGGGATTGGAAGGTCTCGGGTTAGATTCCCGGGTCGGGCAAACTGCTATTGGGTTTTTCCGTTAGGAAATTCTCAGTAGCAGCACGGAGTCTGGTAATCTGCCCGGTGCGGTAATAGGCTCGCCCTCTATTACGTGGGAACTAAAATTCATGGCGAAATGTGGGTGTAATATTACACCTCTGCCTACCCCTTCGGGGCTACAGGCGTGAGTCTATAAAAAATTATATAATTTAAGTACATACAGACCTCAATTAGATTGAAGAACTGTTAAGGCTGTTTGATACCGTTGTCGTAAAATTATTATTAGTTAGGGTGCAACCGCCGATGTTTTTGGTGATATATACTATCACCTCAGTCTGCCTAATTTGTATTTTTAAAATACTTAATAAGTCAATATGAAAGCATATTATTATGCCATGCTGTTTTCACAGAAAGATACAAATAGATTAAACCAAGCCATATTTACCTAAAAATTCTCAACTACATACAATTTTTAACTCTACATCTATGCTAAATAAGATATAAATCCAATCTGCACAACATGTATCTAATGAATAAACCAAGTTTTACCTAAGATGAGCGCGAGAGTTTTTTTTGTAACATTACCATAAACATATGGTTGGTAACTAATACTTATTTACTTTATACTTTAAAAGGTAAATTAAGTGCAGATTGGTTGCGGAATATACTAAATTGAATTATTAAAATAAACATGTATTAATTCGTTAGGATCTTGAAACCTAGAGTAGGTTTCAAGCTTCTCTTTTTTTAATAAAAAGGCTTCTGAATCTCGAAATAAATTTTGTACAGGCGGGGGGACTAGTTTTAGGGTTCCGTACCTAAAAGGTAAAAACGGGACCCTATTACAAAGCCTCCGCTGTCTGTCTGTCACCAGGCTGTAACTCATAAACCGTGATAGCTAGAAAAAACTGAAATTTTCACAAATTATGTATTACTAATAATAAAAAAATGAGAACTTTAAGGGGATGTCCCATACAATTAACGTGTTTCTCTCGTATTTTTTGCTCAATATTACTAACGGTAACAGGTGGACGCTTGAAATTTTCACAGAATATGTATATTAGCTTTCAAAATAAATAATTAAATAAAAATATAGTAAATATTAAATCCCATGCAACAAACGTAATTTTTAAGCAATTTTTTACTCGAGCCGTGTGGTTGATGGCGTAGAATTCAAGTGTCACCACCCCCTATCTTCCCGTGGGTGTCGTAAGAGGCGACTAAGGGACAACACGATGAAAATACCATCTTTGCGTAGAGACGGAAAACTCGGCATCAAACCCTATACGACTGCCTCGTTGGTCTCGCGGCATAAATGTGCGCGTGGGATCGGGAGGTCCCGGGTTCGATTCCTGGGTCGGGCAGTGTTATTGGGTTTTTCTGTCACGAAATTCTCAGTAGCAGCACGGAGTCTGGAAATGTGCCCGGTACGGCAATAGGCTCGCCCCTTATTACGTGGGACTAAAGCATATCTGGCAAAAATTGGTTGCCTGTAAAGTCGGTATACGGGCGAAAGTTTTACGTGACAACGACTTTGAGTGGTAAAATAATTTTAATGTGAATATTCATTCGTATAGTAGGAAGAAGGATGAAAGACGCGTGCCTTTCACTTTTTATGTCTGTCTCTCTCGCTCTTAGGCGGGACGCGTGCCTCTCACTCGCTCTCATTGTGAGCGCATAACGTGAGCGGAGCGTAACGCAGTTTCTTGAAGTGTCACCCGGCAAACCAATTTATAAGACGTTGTCACGTCAAAAAGTGGGTGTAGAAATACACCTGTGCCTACTTCTTCGGGGTTATAGGCGTGAGACTATGTATGTATTTAAGTATACATACAACAAACGTGATTTTATTTTATAGATGATGGTACAGAACCCTTCGTGCGCCAGCCAGACTCGCACTTGGCGATTTTTTAGACACTCATTCAACGGACACAAAACCACTTAGGGCCAGTTTTCCAACAGTCGAATAAGTTTCTGGGCCTTAGACTCGAAACAAGATATTATTATGTGAATTACTTACAATGATGTTCCTTGTAGGAATAGAGCCCTCAAGGCAGACGGTTACCTGAAACATTGTTTTTTAAAACCAAGTATTCTCTCCTGCGATAGCCTAGTGGAGAGACCGACAGACTGCTACGCAGAGGGTCCGGATTCGAATCCACGGCGCGCACCGATGACATTTCGGAGTTATGTGCGCATTAAATTGTTAATTATCGCTTGCTAAACGGTGAAGGAAAACATCGTGAGGAATCCTGCATGTCTGAGAGTTCTCCATAATGTTCTCGAAAGACATGTGAAGTCTGCCAACCCGCACATGGCCAGTGTGGTGGACTATGGCATTACGCTTCTCATAATGGGAGAGGTCGTGCCCAGCAGTGGGACAGTATAAAGGGCTGTTGATGATGATGATATTATATAAACAGTTTTTGTTTTCTTTTTTTTGCATTGCACCACCTCGTTCCAAACTAAGCAGAGTTTGTACTATGGGTACTAGACAATGGATAAACATAAATAAATATTCTTTTTGCAAATAAATTCATATTATACATAGAAACAACTCAGACCGAGACGAGCATCCATGTTCACACACACAAAATCTTTAAATTAAGCGGGAATCAATCCCGCGACCTTGCAATGCAGTCGATCACACTCCCGCTACATCACCGGGTACTCATATAAATTAGTCTTCAACCCAAAACAAACAAATAAACCAAGTAATACAATACTACAGTCCGAAAAATCATTAAGTTCTCCACTTGTTTAAACTTCATCCCTGCTATTTGCGTCGGGTAAACAGGCGGGGGTTAAATGTTTGCGCTACAAACACAGCTCGGTTTTCCTAGGGATTATTGTGTTTGTATGTTTTTAATGGTAGCTGAACGTTTCACTGGGTTTTTGATGAAGATGTGTGGTTGGTCGGGTTTTTATAGGATAAATGCTGTTTTGGTAAAAGTTGATTATGTAGTAGGTACTTAAATGATTTTTAAGTATTGACCCTTGTGGTGTTGCGTGTATTATATGTAAGTCTATATTTATACTTAAATAAATAGAATTGAATTGAACTTGTGTTTGTTAAAGAATGTTGATATGGATGGGTCTTTTTGCGGAGATTCTCATTTTATTGTTGCAGAGGTCAGACAGGCAGTAGCTCGGTGGAAAGCTAATATTCAGTCAAACCCTGTTAGACTAGTAAGTGGACCTCGGGTTGCAACTGGGATAAAGCTAGGAAGATGCTGATAATACTTTTTTTAACGGTAGCATATATGAAGTCCTTGTTTTGGCGTCTAAACGGGACAGCAAAAACCTATGATTTCGCACGTTTTTGACGAAATGCGCGTCTGAGGCTTGAATTTCTGATCATCATTCTGAAGCATATTTACCAAATTAAAATCCTATCGAGCGAAAATCTTCCAATCGTGTATCTGTCTAAGGAGTTACTAGATAAAGACCTGATAAATTATATACAAAAATTTCACTTTTATAGTGTGCCTCACTGCTTCTAAATCGGTAAGCAAAAAGGGCATACATTTTCGAGGTAGCGCATTAACTAGATATCCAATAGGTACGAAACATATGAAACAGAGCCCGCGGTTACTCGCGCACTATTTAAGTTGTTCGTACCCGTTGCTCATATCGTGATGTATTCTTCCTCTATAATGTAAACGAAATGGGCTATATAAGAATATATGGGTGCATAGGGTTCCCACCAAGAACTTAAGGTCCCAAGCCAACCTCACCTGCAAGTGGTGCACCTGTCGATCAACGGACGAGGCTCTGGCAAACAAAATATCCCGATAAGCGGCAATAGGCTCGCCACCTATTACGTGGGATCAAAACACTGGCGAAAAGTGTGCGTTTATTATGCCTCTGCCTACCCCTTCGGGGAAACAGGCGTTAGTCTATGTATGTATGTATGTATGAAATGGGCTATCCAAGACAAAATAATCATTCAAATTGGACCAGTAGTAGTAGTTCAAACAAACTCTTCAGATTTTAAAAATTGTGTGTCATATCTTGCCTCTGGCACATAATATTGCCCCGCCTAGGGATCGAACGCGTTACGCTAGTAGTGAATCACTTGATCCACTCGGCTATCGTAAATCCCCGGCTTTCGACCCAGTGAGCTGTGCCAACCCTATTGTGTGATGTACAGTGGAGCACAAAAGTGAGTAGCGTAAAATTTTGACGATTAATCTCGTTAGTCGCGGCACTGTGGACTTGTTGGGGACGATGGTTATAGTTGGGGAGCTGTAAGCCAGTATTTTTGGTGTTTATATATCAGTAGACTGCCTCCGTGGTCCAGTGGATAGCGTATGCGACTGCTGATCGGAGATCCCGGATTCGATTCCCGGGTCGGGCAAAAGTGTTACTGAGTTTTTCCGAATTCTCAGTAGCAGCACGGAGTCTGGCGATGTGCCCGGTAACGGCAATAGGCTCGCCCCCTATTACGTGGGACCAAAAAAATGTCACCTCTGCCTACCCCTTCGGGGATACAGGTGTGAGTCTATAATACATACATACATACATACATAACGTCACGCCTTTTATTCCCGAAGGGGTGGGCAGAGGTGTATTTCTTCACCCACTTTTCGCCAGATATACTTTAGTCCCACGTAGTCTATAATAATAATAAAAATAATATATGGGTACTTCTACAAAAGTTGGGCAACTTTTACGTTCATTTTGTTTACACACTTTTTGAAGAAAAGTAGATTTTCTTTTTATATGGGGTGGTGGGTAATATTATACCAAAACTATTCTAAATGGGGCCAGTAACTTTCTTAATTCGTTTTTGAAATATCTAGATTTTTGTAAAATTGAGAGCCAGGGGACTGACGAGACTAACACGGTACTGATTAAAAGACATAATTTTAGGAAGTTATAGATTTATCGCAAATATCTTGATATCTAATAATGTAACTTATATCTTAGGTTCAAAGGACATTTATGGCAATACTGAGAATTTAGTTTACTTTAACAAAATTCGAGGTTGCTTACTTACTATGTACAAAAAAACAGTCTCACTGAAATTTTATTAGTACTGAGGTGGTTCAACTGACAAAATATTAAGAATTAGCTATGGAATATTTAACGAACAACTTTTTGTCATAAAATAAAATTCGCAGAATAGAAATCTTAGTCATAAACTTTTCAATATTAACAAAAAATAACAACTAAATAAGTATCTGCAAACCGAAGCAGTGGCTTTAAAATTAAACAACATGTAGCGGCTGCTGACGCTACAAATTATATACAAGGCACGATATTGTGTAAGTGCGGCGCAGCAGTCGTCTTCCCGCTCCCACACAGTTAGGTCGTAGTTATGTAGTTTATTTATATCGTTATGTGGTACCACAGTAAAGTATATATTTTCTTCTTCTCGCATCTTTCTTTCTTAACCCAACATAACATCTTTCTGAACCCCTACATTGGTGACCCCCGACATCGAAGACGCAACCTTCGGCTCAGCTTCGGCAACGCAGCATCGACGCACGTGCACATGGTCAGCGGAGTCAAATAAGCGCATGTGCAGCGTGGCAACAGCGTGCAGCCAAGCAGCATGGACACGGCGATAGCCTGAACTCATGGGAGACGACTCGCCCTTTTTACTACGACCGAAAGGGCTTACGATCTAACTGCGGAGAACACCTGAGTCAGGACACGTGGAACCTAAAAGTGGAACATACAATACCTACGAACAACAGCGATCACGGCAATATGGGCAGCAGGAGAATTCCGGAGCGGCATACTACGGCGGCGGCACTCTACAGGACAGTGCGTACGTCGAGGCATGAGGCGTAAGGCGTGTTGACCTTGGTGGCGAGGCAGCATTCTGCACCAAGACGGACAATACGCAGCTTACTCCGAGGACGAGGAAGACATGGGACCGGCGGTGGCACTCTACGGGCTCTACGGGACAGTGCACGCGTCGATGCGGCTGGAAACACTTGGAAGTGAGGATGGATACCGCTCAGTGTTGGATAGCGCACCCTGTCGTCCCTCATTACGGCCCAGGCAGTAAGGAGATCGCTGGCAGAATCGGTGAACATATTTGCTTCTTCGTACGACTAGCTCTCTGTACAAGCGGCTTACGAAGAGCAAAGGAAGTTCGATAGAAACAGCGGATGTGTTCGGTTTTATTGTGTTTTTGGCGTCAGTCAGACTAAATAAGTCATAAGTAGTTGTACCATTCTAAAAATAAAATCACATAGTTTATCGTTATAGAGTTCCATTGTACTTATGGTGTTTCTGCTTAGTTTGCATCATGAGAACTAGCGCTCCGGTAACTCGATACGTAGGTACTGTTTATGTTAACGTGATTCGGGCGCTAGCAATTCTTGCTCAACAGGTACTTGTTATAATTTTATGTTGTTTAGCAGTGTATTTTCGACCTTAGTATTTTTATATGTATTGATTCTTTTCTTTTTTATAAAGGGGGGAGTATTGTAGCGGCTGCTGACGCTACAAATTATATACAAGGCACGATATTGTGTAAGTGCGGCGCAGCAGTCGTCTTCCCGCTCCCACACAGTTAGGTCGTAGTTATGTAGTTTATTTATATCGTTATGTGGTACCACAGTAAAGTATATATTTTCTTCTTCTCGCATCTTTCTTTCTTAACCCAACATAACATCTTTCTGAACCCCTACAAACATAATATATTAATTAGTTATTAAGAAACACATTAGCAAAATAGAAAACTTAGCATTCAATAATCACTTTTCAAAAACATCAATAGTTTGATGAAATTCGTAAAATACCCTATTTCCTTTCATTACAAGGCTTGCAACAGGAAGCTTTTTTAGTATCTGCTCTACTGGCATATTTGACAGTTATTTTCGTCCAGTTTCAACAGAGTACCGTCCTTTTTGCAGACTCGGAGGAATGTGACTCAGCTCTCCCTCTTCCTCGTCCACTAATGAACAGATTCCTGCATTAAAGCTTTGCGTTTTTGGTGCAGCGTAATACATAATCTCCATGATACTAAAAAATACTCTGAACCTTCAGGACGTCGTTAGTTCGTTACCTCCAGGCGACTCATTTATCTCTTTGTTTCGCAAAATGGTGGAAAGAGGCACATTATCTTCCTCTTCCGAACCCGTAAATATCGTAGAAATATTTACAGCCTTGTTAATAACCTTGGACTTGTCCTTGCTAGTTCCAGGCTGGAAGTGCTCACAACCTTGCCAATCGCAAAAAAACTTTGCGACTTCAATACAAAGTGATTTTGTGAAATCCCAGAGCCTGAAACCTGATGCACTGCTAGCGTTCCTTTAAATGCGACTGATTTGTAAGAGACTCAATCAGAGCATTGATACTGCTGACACTTTCATCAATAACATTTACTTGAATAATTTTGGCGTACTTGTATCAAGATCTTCAGCTTCATCAGTGGTGGATGGTGATGTATTTTGTCGAAATTATCCATTTGCCGATTTAACAATTGTTGGCGTCTATAATCTATAGAATATTTCTTCCCTTTTCTTCTGGTTGTGCGTTTTTCCCTCAGTATCGTCTCTTTTATACTTTTCCTTTGTCGTATTAATTTTTCAAATATCTTAAACACTCGTTTTCTTTGTACTCAGCTGATTTTACAGGGTCATTTCTTATTCTAGCCAACTGGGCCTTTTCACCCTTCCTCTTCTGTTTCCACACCTCTTCTCTGTTCAATTTTTGATTTTTATTTGCTGATGACATGTTGTTTGTATCAGAAATGATAAAAGTATTGTTTACCTACCAGTAACTATTAAAATTTAAAGGCCCTAACATAAAGTCATCAGTACCGTGGTTATCCGTCAGTCCCTTGTCGGAGTATCGGACATAGGAATGACGACACGGTACTGATGGATTAAACACAAATTCTAAGTTATAAAGCCAAGCAATGTTTTTACTGTATTTCGTGAGTAGGATGCATTATTTAAAAAAAAACACACTAAGCTAAAATGCAAGTATAGGAAAATATTTTAAAATAAGGAAATAATTGGTCACCACGGTACTGATATGACTGGCACCTAACGCTCGCCGACCATTGCCGGCCCGCTGACACTGTATTTATGATGCAGGCTTGACCAATGAAGCTTCTGTAGATAAATTCACTACATAGACCATAGATTGATCCAGCAATTGATGTTTGAAATTAGATAATTTGCGGGATTTTTTAATTTTAATCTTGGACACGGGACTGATGAGTAAAAACAAACACAAAGTTTAAACAATTTTTTTTAACTACTGATAATTGAGTTTATTCCGAAATATAGAAAATACATTACAAAATGTTTCCTAGTTTGCATTGTAGAAGCAAACTTAGTAATAAATAATATACTTTTCGAGAAAAATACGCTCTACTGGGTAATTTGGGAGTTGTGACACGCCACAGTACTGACGATTTGAACATTGATTACATTTTTCAATAACTTAATATTGAAATAAAACGTCAAAATTTAGTGGACAGCTAAAAGTGACTTGGATTAATTGAAATATTAGGAAAGCTTTTATATAATTAAAAGAATATGTGTTTTATCGACTGATGACATCAAGTCGCCCAACTTTTGTAGAATCGCCCATATCAGTGACAATAAAACGTAGTTCTTTATCTTTTTCTTGTGAGTATGTTGCTAGCTCTAGTGTCGGAGTTTATAATTTTATATGTAGACCTCCGTCGTGCTCTAATGACTCTTGTTCTGAGACAAGGATCGAGACCTACTCTTCTCGGGTCCTCAAAGCATAGCGCTCTGATGTAAATGTCTCACAAGTTCATTCATCTTCGTGGCGACGACGTGCTTTACTTTGGTGATCTATGACAATATTCGAAAATAGTTTTTTTTTGCTTCTTGTAGTATTGGGTATTCGTTACGTTTTTAACAATTTATTTGGGATCAGCGCAATATGTTCTTCGCCTCTATACTTCTCTGTCACGTCATTCGATCATTTACTTTCATATTCATCTTCACACTGTCCATCCATATATTACTACTATTACTAGGCCATTCTCTACCTTTTCGTCCTTCTACCTTCATATTAATAACTTATTTGCCTTCATACATGTTATCTCTTATGTCCGATGGCAATCGCTACACGGAAAAGCATATTTGCTTATTATGTTCTATTTTCCAAAACTTAGTAAGTAATCTAAATATAAATACGAGTACATTGAGCTGACGTTTTATCAGCTACTCATCAAAGTATCTAAATCTCAAGATTGGGGGACACTGTTGTGCCGACCCTATTGTGTATAGTACAGTGAAGCACAAAACTGAAAAGCGTTGAATTATGAATTAATCTTTTTGTTATGGACCAAAACGAAGATATTCGAAGTGAAGGAGCTAAGACAAACAAAATTATATTTTCATTTCTGAGCTCGGTTTAATTAATCAAATCAAATAATTATTGTCAGAAATATGTGTCCCACAGAATAAATGTGGAGAATAAGTAACAGCGACTTTAGCTAACATTAGAATAGAGTATTAATCTTTTCAGCATAGACCATTAACATAAAAGCAAAATTACTTTCTTTAAATTTTTTTTTTTTACAGACTCATGCCTGTATCCCCGAAGGGATAGGCAGAGGTGTAATAATTACACACACATTTCGCCATGAATTTTCAGGTCCCACGTAATAGGGGGCGAGCCTATTGCCGTTACCGGGCACATCACCAGACTCCGTGCTGCTACTGAGAATTCGGAAAAACCCGGTATCACTTTTGACCGACCCGGGAATCGACCCGAGACCTTCCAAGGCAGTCAGGCAATATATTCTTTAAATATCACCCATATGGCTATTAAACCAGTACATGTTCATAAAACCTCAACATCGAGCTATTAAAAAAAAGTAACCACTCGAATGACCATCAGCTACAGCACCCCTTAACCCCATTTCGTCCCTACCCGAGATACGAACCCGCCACCCTATAAATCATCCCCACATAATAGTTTCACGGCGAATTAGCGCCGAAGAAAGAATACGGAGCAGTAACCAGTAATTTTTTAGCCGACTGTGTGAGGGGAGGGTATTGTGTTTTTAGTTTAGGGGAGTCCCTCTGGTTGTGTGATGATTTTTATTGATTAAATCTCATTATGTTTTGTTGGTCAAGATTTCACGTGCTTTGATAATTTCATTATTTTTATAGAGATACTGATGATGGGCAATTTTGATGTTGTACCATCAAAAGTACCGAGTTCTAGCCTATACGCACACCACTGACTTTTCGAAGTTATGTGCATACTAGATGAGCCCGCGGTTAGACCCGCGTTATTAAAGGCTACTGCTCCGCTCCCGTGGCTCATAGCGTGATATTATATAGCTTATAGCCTTCCTCGATAAATGGGCTACCTAACACTGAAAGATTTTTTTAAATCGGTCCAGTAGTTTCTGAGATTAGCGCGTTCAACCAAACAAACAAACTCTTCAGCTTTATATATTAGAATAAGATAATTAAGATTTAATTGTTAATTATCGCTTGCCCCTTGCGTTGGAGTCGTTAGAGTGCACGGTAAGGCGTCGTGCGTCGGTCCCGCCGTCATGAAAATCTTTGACAGTCGTTATGAGAGTCAGTACAACCCTTGTATATTATACTGGCACTGGTCTGGTAAATTTCACAACCGGTTGGCGCAGCGGGAGTGTAAGCGACTGCAACGCTGAAGGTTGCGGGTTCGATTCCCGCTCAAGTCATACATTTGTGTGCGTGAACATGGATTTTTGTCTGGGTGTTTCTATGTATAATATGTATGTATTTACAAAAAAAAAATACATAAGTATGTTTATCCATTGTCTAGTACTACCCATAGTACAAGCTCTGCTTAGTTTGGGAGTAGATGGTGTTGTGTGAATGTGGTAGAATATAAATATAAATCGCTACCCTTTGGTTTGCGGAGGTCAGATGGCAGTCGCGCCGTGAATCTAATGCCGCAAATTAAAAATAATCGTTATCTCTTTGAAAGTTAATTCTTTGATGTTATTGTTTGTATCGCATGTCGATAACATTTGAACTCAATGATATCTGAAATACAATTATAATTCACTAATTGCCAAACGGCTTACAAAGGGTTCAATTAAAACACTCCAACTATTGTATCTTTGAACTTTGATAAGTTAAATAGTCTTACGATTTTCAATGTATAATATGTACCTACATATGTAGGTTGGTAAGTATGTACAATCAAACAAGTTCGTGGTCGATCAGTTTAAAAAAATCCTTTGGCTCGCTCATAGAGTCGATGCACACGCAAACTAATACAAAACCACTCCCCCATATTACGTTTGACTTGGGAACTGGACGCGACCATGTCTTGCTGAGCGATTTTCGCCCTTATGGTGTACTAGTGTCAAGTTTGGCCATTGTACAAATAAATATAAATATATGTTTATCCATTAGGTGGGTCCACACAGAGCGAGCAGCATCGCGAAGCATGTTCCGCGCGAGGCTGCTCGGTCTGTGTGGACCCGCCTATTGTCTATTGTACCCATAGTACAAGCTCTGCTTCGTTCGGGACTAGGTGTTGTGTGTATCATGTTAGAAGTTTTTCTTAATATCAGACAATTCCCGCACTAGCAATAAATCCTGTGCCGCGGGGGACTCAAACATACAACCAACGGACACAATGAACACCCAGACTAAACAACAATTTATGGATCATAAAGTGTTGTCTCATGTGGGAATCGAACCCACAACACTCGGAGCAGTGTTAAGCGGCGAGGCGGCCGCTTAAACCACTACACCAACCGTGCAGTCCATTGTCTAGTACCCATAGTACAAGCTCTGCTTAGTTTGGGACTAGATGATGTTGTGTGTATCATGTATGTGGTAGAAGATTTGAAGTGTATGATAAAATTAGCGTGACATATTGACAATAATTTTAGCTAACAGATGAACCGGCACGTGGCCGGCGCGCGCCATCCGAAGTGTGCGTATGTCGGAGTAGTAAGTAAATATTAGGGTACTTCGGACTTTTTTAAAGCGATGACAAATACCTATTGCAATAACCACCAATGAAAAGCAATTAATTATTCCTATCTAAACATTATAAAATGAAGTCCGACCGTCCTGTCTGTATCTATGGTCGTGATAAACTCAAAAACTACCCAACGGATTATTTTACGGTTTTCACCAATATAATAGATAGTGTGATTCCTGTGGCAGGTTTTGAGTGAATAATTCACGCTGGCGAAGCCGCGGGTGAAGTCTGTGTTAAATGTTAAAGGGCTCAAGAAACAACCATCTGATTCCAAACTTTGCAGTGCTGGTTACATGTACTTAAGTGCTTAGAAGTACATACATATTATTAAGTACATACAAATTACACTCAATCACTCAAAGCCGAAGAAACATCGTGTTCAATATCAAGATTCTGGCTGGGAATCGAACACACGGTCTCTGGCTTTGCGATAGATGCTCTGACTACTAGGCCAATAATGTAGCTTAATATTAAAGTAAATTATAATTAGTTTAATAGAAAAATACCAAGTCAGTTCTCTTCTTTACATTTCGTGAGAGAATCTACTAAGTATACAAATTACTGATTCATCTAATATGATTCTGTTAACAAAATTAATGTGACACACGGACAATTATATAAGCTAACAAACACGGCGCGTGGCGGTCGCGCGCCGCGTTAAGGCGCTGTTCTAAGCGACTGTTTTGGTAAATGAGGGGGTGAAGCAGGGGAGGTGAAGGGAGCTTAGCTCCGTCTACTGCGGGGCGCTCCCCTTCATTCTCGTCGCGTGCGGCCGTATTCTGGCGACATCCGTATTCCAATATTTCAAAATCGCAAGCAAAACGTTTTAGCATATTGAATTGAGATACTGATATTAAAATTTATATTACATACATCAATCTGTTTGTATATATAGGCATAGCGCAATTTTTGTTCTCAGTGCAGCCATGAGCAAAACTGGTTTACATTAGACGTTATAGGTATAAAATGTTGACGAAAGTAGGTAAATACCTACGTGACGTAAGATGATAAAAATAATTAAGTCAGTTCCATGTATGGAGAGGCCATTATTATGTTTGTTTTGTTTTTGTATAAAAATAGTGAAGCAGTTCATAGAATACCTACATCTAATTCCATTCCTGCCAGTTTTCAAATCTGTTTTGCAATAAATTGGCTGTGACATACGGGCGGACAGACAGGCAGACATTGCGAATCTATAAGGGTTCCGTTTTTACAATGTTTGGCTACGGTACCCTAAAAAACACAATACTGCTCTACTAAGCGCAAAAGCCGTATCTCAACTAAAGCGAGTTACGAGATAATTGAAGTTTAGTAAAAGTTGATTTCTTTTATTTATTTATGGATGTTTTTTGTTATTATAGGTATAATTATTATGGCAAAGGTTTCGAAATACGTCGCCGTTTTTAGGGGTTGTGAGTGATTGGAGAGGGAGCAGGGGAGGTCTTGAAACCCCCCTCACCATTTTCACTTGCCGGAAATACCTGGTTTCCTCTGAAAAAAAAATCTCCAAACATCGGTGTGTATGGCACTGCCAACTTCCACATTCATCACACTAGCTTAATAAACTAAGGTTGTCGGAGCCCTGCGAAGGGCTCCTATTTTCAGATTAAGGGTCAAAAGAGAACCTAACATAACCTATTTATTTACTTATTACAGTCGCACCTAACCCAAGGCACTCGAAAGCAATGACGCACAAATTTGACATTAGCTGTCAATATGATCATTCCAAGATGGCAGTTTTGCGTTTCGTTTCACGTTTTTCACCTAAAACCTAAAAATTACATTTGTAAAACTGTACTAAAGTATAAAAACTATGTTCCGTTTTGCATAATTGCCGAAGTATTTATGAAATTTTGGAAATTGTTTATTCAGGCGACTCGTTCCGAAACCCAACCCATTATTATTTTTCAAAATAGATGAAACATCAAGAATATATGTGGATATACCTTATTCATGAGATACTGCTATGTCGCTTAGAAAATTATAGAATTAGAATTTGAGTTACTGCTTTTTCGTTAGCTCTCGTCATACATGTTTGTATGGAAAAATATAAAAAATTCTTTCGCTTCAAATATGTGTTGTTTCAAAGAAAATAAATATTAAAAGATATTTATTCATATTCATTTATAATTTATTAACGAAATACAGAGTTTACAGCTCATCAAAAGTTAGCTGTCTGCTACAACCCGGCAGGTTTTCTTTATTCTCATCGAATGTTAAAGGCAGTGTGTGAGGTGATAAGACTTATTATTTGCTGTTGTTCATGAGGCACAGTTTCATTTACTTTCCTTTTACGGCTTGGTATTGTAGAAATTTCAAGCACTGATGAAACATTTTCCTCTCCGTGATCTCGCAATGCCATCCCTTGAGCTTGACGAGAATCAACAATTTCAGGCAACTGCCAATTCATATAAAACGCCACAAGTTTCTCCCAGAAAACATCATCTCTTTCTATAATTTATATTTTTAGTGGTATACTTTCGCCACTCCTCACAGCAAATAAACACTTTTGTTTGCGTGTAACGTGGCATTGCCCCTGAATTTGGTAATAACAATTACAATATTTGTTTAGACTAGTCAGTTCACTTTTTATCATGTTTCCATATTTGTATTTTATTTGCTCTTATACTATTCTCCAGGCCATTCTTATAGGCAACTTTAGAACATTAATTTTCCACAATCGTGTTTGGACCTATTAATCCATCTGGCGTGGCACCAATAATCGAATAATCCACAAGGCTCGATTGTTACATTTTCTTGCTTCGCCAGTTGTTGCAAAGCCAGTTGTTCATTTTAGATTCCATGCGCAACCGATTTTACATTGCAAATATTTTATTTGTACAAAAATATTTTTTACTAAGTTGTCTTAACTGCTGTTATCTCTTCTTTTTACCACTATATAAAAAATTCAATCTGTCAACATATTCTTACGCAATTCGAACCAGTCACTGCTATCCTTCTTGTAATTTTTGCTTATCAGTACGGAATTCGAGTCAAATTTGTTAAAAAAATTGTTTGGCATTTCTTGGCTGGCTCTTGAACAGATCGTGTTAGGAATGACTGAAGTCAAATGTGTGTAAGACGTTGCAGA
Organism: Euclidia mi; assembly: GCA_944739405.2. NCBI lineage: Eukaryota > Metazoa > Arthropoda > Insecta > Lepidoptera > Erebidae > Euclidia > Euclidia mi. The sequence goes on from OX123208.2 coordinate 3,285,096, forward strand.
ACTGTTATCTTTAACTTCACTGTAATTACAACAATGATAATTAGTTACGTACTTTATTATTAATAAAATACTATATCTTGTGTTATAGCAAACAGAGAAGTCACCTTCTTACTTATAAATGATTGATTTTAGAAATTAAAAAGATATTAGATGTACTGAGACATACCTTCTAGTGACACCATGTTATGAAGGGACTTTTTTTTTTCTTTTCTTATTTCATGTGAGAAAAAAAAAAGAAAAAAAAAGTATCTACTTTTTTTTTTTTCTTCTCTCTTTTTTTTTTCTTTCTTGTGTGAGGCTATCCTCACACAAGAAAGAAAAAAAAAAGAGATATAGGTAGAGGTTTTATTAGCACGTCGTAGTTTTTAGTATTTCAAAATTTCTTACATTTTTTGTGAATAACGTGGTTGGATATACAATAGGCTAGTTTCCACTAAGAATGAATTGAATGGATGCCTATCTATAATGAATAATTATGACATGGAGATAACGAAAATGCATGTCATTTTTAATAAAACACGCATAATAATAATATTTTTAGAAAATAAAATATGTAAATTATTGCGATATGTCACGTGACATTGAACGCCTATCAGAAAGCGCCACGTCACAACGTGGTACGACGCCATTCATTCGTACCAGTGTTGCCGTTTTACGAATTTTGTCGCTAGATGTAGGGGAATTTAGTAGTATTTAAGGACATACTTTATCATTAATGAAATAAAAACAAATCTAGCTGCTTTTCTAGAAATTGCTGGTTTTGCTAAAAGATTGCGATAGGTTGAGTCTAAAAAATAAAAATGCTGCAGCAAACCAAAGGATTTCCGCAATGTTCCAATTAGGTATATAAATATACCAAACATTCCAGCAAAATATGTACTTGAATGTAGCCAGTTATCTGTTCTCGCTAGAAATAAATAACTACCTATATAAATTTTGCCAGATTACGTACTTATACAAATACTTATATATTGTCAGGACATTAATAATTGCAACCACGTATGTCTAGGTAGTTTATTTTTATTACCATGGCAACTCCGTTCAATACTGCATTCATTCGTAGAGGACGTACAGCAGTCATTCATTGTTGTCAAAGGGTTGTTTGTTGTTGTTGACGTTTCCGTGATTTTCGTTTCGAAGAGAACAAGTTGATATACATACGATCTATTGTAACTATTATTGCATTGAACTGTACTAGTATTGCACTATGGAACCAGGATTTACCAAAGCCAACAGTGGTAATTTGCCCAAAATTGACGCTGTTATGCTTGGCGTATTTTTCGCTTCAAACAAAGACTTTTGTTCTTCGGAATTCCGCAACATTAAAACTTCAATGTAAGTAAATATGCATCGAACGTTAGATATTTCAAGAATAAACCTCACTACCATCATTTTGTATATAATATACACCTTATCTATTGTGATTGTTATTGATTTCTCTATAGGTTAGACTTGCGAGATATAAACAAGTGCTAATAGTTGAACTTTTATTTTAGGTCTTCGCGTGCTTCATATGGAGACGACGCTATAAGTTATGTACAGCTTAAGCGAGAAAATAATTTGTGTACCGTGAAGTGCAAGATATGCCCGGAACACAAAGTTCATGCTAAACTATATGGGTGCACACTAACTGTTGACGAAGTAGCAGATGTTATAATATCGGTTCAGTGTAATGATTGCGTTGCTTCGGAAGGTGGTTGTAAGCACGCCATAGCTTTTTTAATGTGGGTTCACCGTCGAAGTGAAGAACCATCATGCACTTCAGTGGAATGCTATTGGAAGAAGTCCCAACTATCTAGAGTGGGTATTAGCCTTAAATATATGACGGCTAAGGATTTATCTAAGGGCAGTCCGTTACTACCACAAAATTCATCTGTATTTACTAAGTTTTTGGAAGAAGGAAGAAAAAGAAAAATTTATGACTGTGAACTCATTAAATTTCAACCCAATTATTATTTAAGTGAAACACAAGCTATCTCAATGCACCAGCTTGTATACAGCTTCCAAGAACCAAGTGTTGATGCATTTTTTAATAAAATACTAATTACACCTTCTTTAATAGAGAAAGTTGAAAAAGAAACTAGAGAAGAAAGCAACAGCAGCCTTTGGTTTGAACTCAGGTATGGGCGCATAACTGCCTCAAGAGCATTTGAAGTTAGCCGATGTAAAACTAATGATGGAACGCTTATATCCATGATCCTAGGAGGTAAAATACCAGACACTGCACCAATGAAAAGTGGCAGAGTACTTGAAGAAAAAGTCAGAAAGACAGTGGAGAAACATATTAAAAAAACTATTAATAAGTGTGGCCTGTTTTTGAGCTCAAAATATCCCATGATCGCTGGTTCACCAGATGGAATTTTTGAAGATGGGATAATCGAAATTAAATGTCCTAGTCAGGCAAAGACATATGCAAGTTACATAAAAAATGGACAAGCTACTCCCAAGTATAATGCTCAAATGCAACTACAAATGTACCTTTCTGGAAAGAAAATGTGTTTTTATTGTGTTGCTGACCCAGATTTTAGGACAAATCAAAAAGTTGAAATTTTAAGTGTGCCCTTTAATATGGATTATGTTCAGAATCTAATAAATAATTTAGTCAACTTTTGGAAAATAAATGTGTATCCACTATTATATCAGAGTGTACAAGTGTGATTGTAAATAAAAAACATATAAACATTTTAACTTGTTTTATTGAATTAATGAATCTTGTAAATTAACTAAAGCACATGCTATTATTAATATGTCATCTAGTATTTTCAGAAACTTTAAATTAATACATGAATGTGGCCTAAGCATATAAAATTCACGTAGGCGCCGAATAACCCTTTCTACGTGTATTCTTAGACTGGCTATCTGTTTTGTTAGTTTTGCCTCACTTTTACTCAATTTTTCTCCTGTTTGAACACTTGGTGGTCTTACTAGTGTAACACCATACTTTTGTAAGTATTGTTCCACATGTTTAAATCCCCTGTCCGCCATAACACACATACCACTCTTTAATCCCTGTATAAAATCACAAGATTCAACCAAACATGTGTCAGTTGTGCGGCCTCCAAACCCTGAAGAAATATAATTTATCAAGCCATTTGGTGTGCAAGATATGAGATATTTAATGGTGTTGGCTTTCTTGTAATCTGACCATGTCAAAGCTTGATTAATGGCCTTTGATGGCTTTTGTATTTCAATTTCAAGGCAGTCTATGATGCAACTGACATTGTGATATTTATGCCTAAAAGGCATTGGTAAGGTTTTCTTAATCAATTTACTGTCTAGTGTCACAATGAAAGGTTGCATCACACTAGCAATCAAAGGTATATTTTTGAGGAATATCTTACTTAAAAGTGATGGAGACATCCCAAAATCATCTGATAATTGATTGAACTTAGTATCTAATCTTATTTTTTCTAAACACACCAATAAATAATGTTTGGGAATTTTTAATTCATCTTTTATTAAATTAATCAAGTAGTAACAACTATTTGGAACACCAATATATAAACGAGGTTTCTTCTCAATTTTTGCAATCATATTAATTAAAGTTTGTTTAGCTAAAATTTTTTTGTCTTCTTCAATAAACTCACTACAGTTAGAAGATGATTTCACTTGTAATGAGAGTGAAGATGGTGAGCGGCTGATGGTACTGCTCGGTGGCATATAAACTGAAATATCACTGTCTGAGTGTTCCTCTTCGATAAATATTTTTTTATTTATTTTTCTCTGGCCAGAGACAGAAGGCATTGATTTCAGTATAGTCTCAGCTTTAAATGGAGATGTGGAACTGGATACCTGTAATGCCTTAAAAGGTGATAAGGTCTGATCTTTATATAATACTTTTGTCTGTACGGCTTTACTCCTGAATTTGTGGGTTATGTATACTTGAATGGATTTGTCTGCAGTCCTCCCACATGATTTATTTGGCTCATTTTCATTAACCTGGGAATCTAAAACAATAAAACAGTTTTAATAATGGTGATAACTTGATACTTAGTGCTTGAAAGTTAAAACTATTGTGTTGTTTGTTACTTACTTGAACTTCTATCAGATGTATATCTTACTGATAAACTTGATGAAGGACATTCATTAAATTCACTTTCAATATTTAAACTCTCTGTGAGTGTCATCAGTCTTTGTTTTTTTAACATGCTGGGCTGTTCTATACTACTGCACGTCCGTTTTATCCTGTCTTCTTGGCATTCAAATTTACTTGGCATACAACCTTGTTTCATTCGCACTTGTGAAACTTTGCCCATAATTTTATATTCCATATGATTCACCATATCACTTGGCAACTGAAATAATAAAAAAGCGTTTATGAGATTAAATTTACAACAGGTAAACTGAAATATTACTATTTTATGTTCGGATGTATAGAAAAGCTAACCTAAACAATGACGTATTATATATCTTTGAACCTAAACACTTGACTAGTAATGATTCCGTAATTTTATCAGTTTTACATTAGATTTAGAAGTAAATTGCGTAAAAGATTACTTACATCAAAATGATCTTCACAGAAATACATCCTTGTATCTGTAGACAAACTATGAGCATCATTCCTCCCAGCAAGTTCCAGCCACTTTTGGCGCACTTTCTTATTGTTTGGAACATAAATAAATAGCTTGTTTGGCGTTTTTACTGATGTGCTTTTACATTGTGGCACTATACAGTGCTTATAATAGTTGTAATGTGAAGAATCCATTATTAATTTGAGATCTGTTTGTGTTTACAACCAACACCACTTGTTTCACTTTGTTTACTAAGTTTACTTTACCAACGACAGCGAGTATGTAAGCACTAAGCAGTAAGCACTACCGTATTGTTTAGTTGTTTACCACGGCGTGACGTCATCTAGACGCCATGACAGTTTGGAGCGTTTACGAGCTTAATTTAAATTGGTATTTAGAAATGCGAAATAAACAATGTAGATCGCCTTTTTATATTAAAATAAACTCATTTTCGGTCAAAGTAGACGAAAAGGTAACGACTTAACTAGTTTTTGAAATTTGGTCAACTAGCCTATTGTCATTTTCTTATTGTAATTTCTGATATAATATTGTATTGTATATCTGTTTGTTGTTCTTAATAAAAAAAAAACCTAATAGTTTATGAATAATCAAAGTTTTACCCGATGTACTTAAAAAGGTTTATGTTCAAAACACAATAATACAACATTCGTTACCGCTTGTATGCGGATTGCGGAGCGACATATTAGCGCTGTCATCATTATTGTTCGCCGTGGCAGCATCTTAGCGCTCCAGGCGCTCTGACAAGCTAATGAATTTGAAATATAGGTACATAAAATGATTCGATTTTATGTTATTACTCTTTCAAAAATTGAAAACTATGGCAGCTATGTATTGTGAGAATAATTTATATAATTATATTATGCATAATCGATAATATATAAGTAACATAGTTAGTCATAAAAGACTCTTATGAAAATAATTTGTGTAAAAATGTTACATATTTCATAATCACTTGGCCATGGATGAATTTCTATTTTATTACGACGCTTTCTTGTACAAATCCTTCGTAGAACTTCATTTCTCTAATTGTCCATATTTTATTCTTCTAATTATATATTTATGAGCACAGAAACAATAACACATTAAACGCAACAAGAGTATAAACTTAGGTCCTAATTATATGTGCCCATAGTTACATGAAAAGCCTATTTGATTCAAAGTATTCAGTCTATAACATAAAACATGAAATTACGAACTCAAATCGGCGTATTATAATAACAAACAGGTTTACGTAAAATTTCGTGCAGCGGAGACGCAAGCGACATGACCTATCTCTCACAGGGCTCATAGCCGAATGATGAGGTCTGGGCGGGGCGTAAACTAGCAACTGACACTCAGTACACCGCTTATGCTAATAAGGTTTAAATTGCTGAAGCGTTTGATATTGATAGGATCTACCGAGCGTCAAAATCATAGACGTTTGGCAGATTTTATTTAATTTTACAAAATATACACGTATAATATGAAAATAAATTAGGTAATTCTTTAGTTCATTAGATTTCCTACAATATTATCAAAAAAAATATGACAGCTTACGATCAAAATATTGCAAACAGTGAGACGAAAGATTATTTTCTGCCTCGATTTTGTGATTTTTTTACCGTGATTCTATTTTACGTACATGAAAAATTCTTTCAAAAGTCTTTTGTTCAGACTTTTGACTTTAAGCTCTAATTTTTGCTAGTTTGTAATATGTACCGTTATGGCTAGATGCGCGACGAAAAATTAGGTGTTTCACGGCTTCTGAGGTATAACAGCGCCTTAAGTGTCTGTGCCCCGTTTACCGCGAATGAGGGTACTTCAGCTTTTTACAAGTGTTCACACTTTTAATAGACGTATTCCCACAATATGGACATTGGTAGGTAATTGATGTTGTGTTATGAGCTTATGAATTTTGAAATGGTGAATATGGTGTCCCATATTTATTTTGTTTTTTTTTTTGTAGTTAGTACTTTCCATTTGCACCCAAGACCAATCTACATTGCGTATTTCTATTAAAGCAATTATTCGTTTTAAATCTGTAAATTATAATACTGTCGACTTCTGGTGATTTCTAGAAACATCATATTTTTTTATAATCCGTCTTCTGTGAACAACCACGGCTGGTGCAATCCATGCCAAAACGTCAGGGGAATTAGAAGTTATTACACATCACCTTGAAGCAATTACGGCATTAGGACACGTTACAAAAACAAATAACAAATATTTAATCGGATACAAATGTAGTATTAGAAAGTTGCAGTCGTCGCGTATTAAATATGTATCATGAAACGCAAGCAAAACTAGCACTTAATATTTAACCATTTCTTTGTAAAAGACCTACGCCCAGAAATTAATTTACAATTCCGTTACAAAAGCAAAGATATTTCATGTAAAACGACAGGCTTTAAAAAAAAGGATTTTTATAATTCAAGCCTAATAGGAAAACAGTTTCAATACTCAGATATGCACGCGATTGGTAATAGTGTTTTGTAAGGATGTCCGCCAGGGAGTTATAGAGATGAGAATGCGGCATGTGCTACTTGTGTGTCACTAAGCTGGTCATATGGCAAACTTTAGGAATTAATGTTGGGTTTAGATACATCTATTTAAAACCTACATATATATAAGATCTTACGAAGGCCCCAAACCAAAATTAGAACTCAAGGCCTACGCCACACTTGACGTAAATTCCGTCGCGGATCTTCCGTTACGGTAAACGCTGAGAGCAATCGGAGCGACGGATCAACCGCATAGTGTGCCTCGTATTTGTTATTTATATACAATAACTTGTATCGGCGTTCCGCCGTGGAAGATCCGAGACGGAATTTCCGTCAAGTGAGGCGAAGGCCTAAGGGGTAAAAGTATTCTTCGAAAATCTGCTGTTTTTTTTAAGTAATTGCAATGAAAATGCGGACAGCTAGAGGAATATATTTTTTTGTATAGTGCCCTCCTATCCTATTGTGACTTTCTATACCATTAACAAAATTTATTTCTTATAATATTCCGTGGTAATCATTAGCCATTTGTGAATTCCTTATATCTTAATGCATTCTGTTTAGTCTCACGCCTGTATCCCCGAAAGGGTAGGCAGAGGTGTAAATATTACACCCACATTTCGCCATGAATTTTTAGGTCCCACGTAATAGGGGACGAGCCTATTGCCGTTACCGGCATTTTTATATAAATAAAAATTAATGCGTTCTGTTTCTTAGTGAAATGGTAAGTTTACATAAAGCATTGTTAGCTACTCTGTAATCATTTATTGTACGATTTCTTTGAGTATTACCTACGTCTTTTGCTACAATGTAAGCCACCTCAAAAATGCGCTGGGGTGTAAGTTATGGAAAAGCGCGGATAACATCATAAAGTCGTACTAAAGTCTTCAGAAATACAGGTGAGCTTAATTAATATCATGGGTATTGATTACCTCCCATAGTCCCATTTTATATTTAAAGTGGAGCAATATGAAACACATAAGATGTCTTTATAAAGTAAAGATAATTATTTAACTTACTTAAATTCAAATTCAAAATCGTTTATTCATTTGGGTCACAATGTGACGCTTATGAACGTCAAAATAATAAATTTATAAAATAATTACTTAAAGACTCTACATTTACATTTACTGCCACGTTCGCAAAGCAATAGGTAGAACCATGAGAAAGAACGGGCAATAAAACTCACGGTCACTCTTTTTCTTCGCCATTAACATTATGTAATTAGCTAAATTCTGTGATTATTTTGTATTTTCTATATTTTCATTTTAAAACATATGCGAATTTAATGACACAAAAATGCGATGTCGATGTCGACTCTTCTACTGCCCAAGTTGTTACTAATTTCACTTGGATATGTATGGTAGGCAGAGGTCTAAGTCTAAACCATGGGATATCGCGATCCCTTCGTGCTGCGGAGGTCAGACGGTATTCGTTCTGAGGTAAAGCTAATATTGTGTTAAAGCTGGTTAGACTAGTAAGATGAAAATGAACTCGCAAGGCGAAAAATCTTGAATGAAACTCGGATAACGATAGGAAGAAGATTATGATGTAAGGTTTTGACCTATGTAAAACGCACAGACGCCTGGTTAAGATCGAGGGAAGCGGTTGGATGTGGGCGGCTCAAAATCGGTCTGTGTGGAGAAGCTTGGGAGAGGCCTATGTCCAGCGGTGCTAGATTATATTGAAGACAAAAATGCTTGGGATTAATTTGCTCGATCCCACAGGCTACTTATGTTTGATTATTGTTAAGTTTCATGTGAGTGTGAGTTATTGTGTCTGTATTATGCTAGTAACTTTATATTATTACTAGTCGACACCAGCGGCTTCGCATGCACATATTTTCGAATTTTCCGTTTTGCCCGATCCCGTGGGAATTTCGGGAAATCCCGTCTTAGTGCACCCCTACGGTGCCCAAGGAACATACATGCTAAATTTCATCTTCTTACAACCAGTAGTTTCGGCTGTAGCGTGTCTGTCAGTCAGTCAGTAACGCAAGGATTTTATATATTAAGAAGATTAAAAAATAGTACTCTTATATTATTATTAAAAAATCTTATTAATTTACAAACGCATTATAGACACACCAGCTCATATACCTATGAAAAATTCAATGTACTTACCTAGTTACTAAGTTTTGAATTGAGTGAGAGTGGCCCGTGAGTTTCTTGCCTGATTCTTCTCACGAGGCTCTACTTTCTGAACAGGCATTTTTTTTCAATGCTCAATTATGTTAATATGCATTTAAAGTTACTTTTTTATTTTTTATTTGTATGACCTTTCTAACGTGTACAAAAAATTTTTTTTTTTTTATGGAAATAAACATGTTTGAGTTTGCAGTGGACGTCTCTATGTTGACATGATGAAAACGTTTCTACGTGCGTTACGTACTCGCTATTTTTTATAACAGATACCACTTCTAAAGTCTTTGTTACAGTAGCCATGTAATTTAGACATTATCCTTACACGAGTTCAGCTCCTTGTTGAAGAATAAATATAGCCTCACATGCAATGCTTGTTGGCTAGTAAAAAGCAACTTGTTATTATATGCAGACTGCTAGAATTGTACAATGATGTAATTTCTACTTTTCTTTCCATGCAATATTGTATTTTAAACGAATGGTCTACTTTAAAATTAAGGTATAATTATACCTTCTGCTTTGTACTTCTGTTGTTTGTATTTTATTTTGTAAACCAAGACATAGGCCGAGCTCACATTGGCGGGTGAACACCGAGCGCATGCTCTAGGAACGCGAACGCCCAATGTGAGTGAGGCCTAAGTCCTCGTGCCTAGAGTACTGGGATTCGAATGTACTATATCTGGATGTCCAGCAATGGCCGTGGCTGACATAATGATGATGATTTAATTTTGTATGGTGAGTGGCGGCCATGACTTTTAAGCCTATGAAGAGATGAAAAAAAAAACAATTCATCTTTTGTATCAAAGCGCCCGATTCCATAGACCTTAGAATTCTCCAAACTACACTTATAACATAAAATATGAATATTATGAATGAACGTATTCAGTTGATTTCGGCAATCAAGTAAGGAATATTTAATTACTATCATCAACCAAAGTAAACTTACTATCCAACGAAGTATTTTAGAGTATAAAATTATTGTAATTTGCTTGTCGGATGCATTGTGAATGCTCCCCGAATACTGTAATTTGTCACTACAATGTATAGAGGGGTAAGCAGAAATGTTTTAAAGACATTATTTTTTACTGACACAGCCGGTGTCTTTGTTCTTAGGTTTTTTAGTCCATATTATAATCGTCCAGACTGTATTTGGCCACGGCGACTTGGCGCTCATTATTGAGAGCTTTGTATATGTACTGTCAGGAGACTGACATAGCCAATTTTTGTCGTGAACGTGCAATGACATTCAGCGCAAGTCAGCACCCCTCTGACACTTTTTTTACTACCAAACACATATGTATAAGAATTGTCAGATGTAGATTGACTTTTAAAAACCAACGAAAAACGGAGTCTTCATCTCAATTCGTGTGCATGCGATTTCCTCGGCCACTCGTTACCATAAAACTGAAGGCATGTCAACAAAAAATAGCAAAGATAAAGCGTCAGAGAATTTTATCGTTATTTAAATAATTTTCGTCTGCTAACTCCAATTATATGTTTACCATTTTCATTCAATATTGATCATTTTAATTTCCCGCACCGGTGACAGTATCATTTTGAATGGCTGTCACCTACCGTCAAATGTACGGTGACGTAATATTACAGACACAATAGCGACCCCTTGGTTGAGCGTTAGTAGGGGACGCCAAGTGTAAACACATAGCTACGAAATTATTTTTTATAATAACTTTATGTGTTTGGCTTTTGAGGACGATTGTGATGTTCTCTGGTTTGATTCCCCGTTTAAGTATTGCTTTACTGTTAGTAAATAACGTTTTACCAAGTATTTACCACTGACAGTGCGTTTCCTGTCTTCGACTTCGACCATATCGATGCTTTGTGCCGCGTATTTTGTAGCTGAGCTCAAAGATATGATTTGCTGAACATTTCTTCGTAGTCGTGTATTTGTTAGATCCGTCATCGTTCTACGACTACGACAATTTCATATTTTAAAGTAACACTACCCTTAAAATAAATAAAACTAAACCCTTTTCTGCTCACTCCTTCAAGATGTAAGTCAGAATTCATATCTAATAAAAAATCTTAAAACTACATTTCTTTGCAGTGAAACTGTTTCGTCTTTCTTCTTATCATCACCATCAGCTTTTAATCTCCTGCTGGATATAGACCAGTGGAATGGCACGCCATTGATCTCCATTTCTTGCCTACCATTTAGTATAACAATATGTCTACCCTCAAAATGGCGTAGGCGTACAAAATTCACTCATTACTCGAAAAGGCAGTAGGTATCCGTAAACAAAGGAAGACGCCCGCCATAACTGGTATTAATGTTCTTGTTTAATAAATATCTACCCGCGACTAACGCGAGCAATTATAGAATTAATTTGAATAATTCCCGCCAAGCCTTTTGCTTAATTTGCGGGTAGATGTTGAAGCTTTGAGCTTTGTTGTGAATTTTTGGGGAATATTCCTGTGCGTATTTCTTGAAACACTGAGGCTTGAAGGAAGTTCTAAGTTATGTGCGTAATAAATTGTGAATTACCGCTTGCTAATCAGCGAAGGAGAACATCGTAAGATACTTGAATATTTGAGATTTATGTCATGTGTATCCTGTGTAATCAGCAGTAAAAACAGTGAGGGCCTTGTGGAAACCGTTTTCAGACCGTTGTTAAGGCTTTCGAATTCAAGCTCATATAAAACATTATGTAAATTCTGATTTGTGTAGAGTGGTTTCAATAAAATAATTATAGAAGACTCATTTTCAATAAAAAATCAATGAGCATATCAGATTCGTCCACAATAAAAATATTATAAAATTATGAAGTCCAGAACATCACCGCAAAATTAAATCCACATTATATTGAAATTTAATTGTTCGGAAACCAATTCAGAATGCAACAATATAATCATATTACAAAACCCGTATGACAATAATAATAAAATAACAAAAAGATATACATATATCGGGATCCCCTTACAAAAGATCGCGGATTAAAATGGCTACGTATTTTATTAACCCTTTAAAAATTATATTATAAGGGTGCAACATCGACTGAATGATGAAGTAGTGCGAGATTTATTGTTTGTTTTTATAAGTAAATTACATTTTTAGTTCGGATAAGTCGTCGTCGGGGTACACCCAGAAAGCGTTGGCGAGATGAGCTTGATGCCTTCCCACAAAATTGTACAAATTGCTGGAGACAGAGAGCGCTCGAGAAGTATAGAGGAGACTTGTCCAACAATATGATAGTACAGGGAAAAAGACAAATCTGTCGAAATAGTACGCATATGAGACGGTGCCCTTATGGCCATTGCAGACTAGGTACTTTTAGCTTTGGCGATAGACGCTTTTTAGAAGCTCAATTCAGCCTTCAATCACTAACTGCACACATAAAACGTCGAACGCGGCGATTGAGCCGCTTTTCGGGAGCTTGACTCAGCGACTGAATACTACACTCCGAAACACATTCTGAGGCCGGTCGCATCCATTTAAAATCTACGACTTAGTTTTGGAAGAAGTACTAGGTATTGACGAAGGTTTTAGTCAGCCTGCTACAGCTCTTTAAGAGCACGCTTAAAACTACCGCTTAAAACGCGATCATGGTCGTTTCGTACCACTTATCATCGATAGGACCGTACGTTCAATTCCTACAAAAGGCAATAAAAATGCATATTTTTTAACATTTGTTTTTAATGGCATAACACGCAAAGAAAAAAACACTTCCAAATCGTTCGAGGAACGCGAGTGACACGGCATAATTTTCATAGCTAATATTATTGAAGTATTAATTTATTATTATAATATTATTTTTATATTGCAGTCACAGAAAAGGCGGGATATCAGTCGCCATATGGAGGAATGGACAATGGAATGGTGAGTCTGATTTTTTAATAAATTTGTCACTTTTTGTTACTTGTGCTGATTTGTTTGTGTCTATGTGTTTATAAATTTGTTTTCTTGATAGGGTAATAAATTACAGATATGGCTAAAAGTCCCTGATCGAAAGAGGCCTCGCGGCAGACCAAAGATTAGGTGGCAAAATGACTTTACACTATTTAATAAACAGTGAGTAACAACAGCTCTCGGTAGAGAAAGCTGGAAAGAGGAGCATAACCTGTCCCACTGCAGGGCATAGGCCTCCCTACGCCTATGCCCTGCAGTGGGACAGGTTATGCTGCAAATAATAATAATGGCTAAAAGTATAAAAACAAACAGTTTTAGGATTAACATATAATATTAGTTTACAGCGTAATCTATTAAATTGCCCCTCTTGGGAGACAAATGTAACATTTTAGGAGAGAATACAAGTTCAAACTGTTCTTCTTACTAACTGGCTGACATAGTCAGGGTACAGATCGAACTTTTATCTAACTGTAAAAGTTAAATAGGAAGAAGCAAGTTGACAAATCGGGATAAATCTTATAAAATCATCGGGGTTTGTGCTCTATTGATTATACATTTTTAGCTTGAAACTTCAGTATCACCACCACGAATCACAATTGGTTAAATTACAACGAAAAAGTCTACATCCACCAAAAACTAGCGGCAAAATATAATATTTATCTGGTACGTCAGCAAAAAAAGGATACAAATGCAAATACGAGATATGTGAAGGTTTTGCTGACCGTACGTAACAAAAAAAGGTTTAGCACAGGAAACGAATAAATCATAGATTTGTATCTGAGGGATAGTGTTTTTATTTATAGTCTCGGAAATTGAAGATTTAAGATTGGTCGATTTTATTGGTCGATTTTGCTTTTACGTCGGCAGTTTTCAAGATGGTCAGGTTCTACGATTGGTGTTACTACTTGTAAGAAATGATAATACGGATAATAAGCTTTTATTGCAGGCAATATATGTTGTTTTTAACTTTATCTTGGCTCCAGAAATGATAGTCTACCGAGTCATAAAAAATGTTGGGTCCTACCCCCTTCCAGGGGTATGGGAAGAGGGACAATGTAACCTGGGCGGTGAGGTGTCAATTTTAATCTATTCTTTTGCCCTGAATCGGATGTGACTATATTTTATATTCCTAATTGGAGGGTTGACTGCCTCCGTGGTCCAGTGGATAGCGTATGCGACTGATGATCGGAGGTCCCGGGTTCGATTCCTGGGTCGGGCAAAAGTGTTACTGGGTTTTTTCGAATTCTCAGTAGCAGCACGGAGTCTGGTGAAGTGCCCGGTAACGGCAATAGGCTCGCCCCCTATTACGTGGGACCTAAAAAATCATGGAGAAATGTGGGTGTAATATTACACCTCTGCCTATCCCTTCGGGGATACAGGCGTGAGCCTGTAAAAAATAAAAGAAATGAAATTTTACCGTATGTATCCAAAACTTAAGGATTTTCGGAAAATCCCTTCTTAGAACATACATGCCAAATTTCAGCTACTTGCGCCTAATAGATTTGCCTGTTTTTATCCATCATTCAGTCAGTAACGAAATAAATTTATATATGCAGATGCTATAGCTGTCTCAAAAACCCGGTCAAGTGCGAGTTGGACTCGCACACCGAGGTTTCCGTACAAACCTGTAGGTATATAAGTAAAAGTTCACCAGTCATAGTTATGGTATTTTTATTGCCAAATGAAATCCATAACATTACAGTATGGAAAGCTGGAGGAGACAAAGAGGCCTTTTTCCTTTATTTTATTTAAAGAAAAAGACCTCTTTGTCGTTTGTAATCAGTCATTCTTTATTTTATATTAACATATATAGCTTATTTTATAATATAACTTAAATACCTATACTAGCCTTGCAGCAGCCTTGCAAAAGTCTGCTGATGAATGATGGTGAGATTTTTATCAAAGTTATTGATTTACAAAGTTTTTAGTGACTATTAGAAATCTGTAACAAAAATATTAATAAAGTATGTTTAATAATTATAGTATTTATTTGCGATGAAAATAACCTATTACTAGGTGACTATTTGCACACAAAATAAAACAATAATTAATATTCTTAATATAAAAAATAACAAAAATAAGTAAGCGGCGATAGCCCAGCGGTGTATGTAACGGACTGCCGAGACGATCATCTCGGGTTCGATCCCCAGGTACCCGGGCACGCATCACTGACTTTTCGGAGTTACATATGTGGGTGTTTAAAACGTTAATTATCGCTCGCTAAGTAATGTGCCCGGTATATGGCAATGGGCTCGCCCCCTATTACATTAGGACCGAAACATAACTGGCGAAGTGTGGGTGACACACCTCTGCATACCATACGTATTTTCGTTGACAATCAATGCATCTATAGCCATAATTATATTGTGATAGTATGTTATACTGTCCACACCATGTTCACACTACGGTTATAAAAGAGCGCGTATGTCATAGTGACGTCTACATGACAAGCTGGCTGGTCGACAAACAGAATAATTAGCAAAACGGTTTGAAGACTATGTAATTATTTGAAATCTCAATCAGCCTATCGCAGTCCACTGCTGGACATAGGCCTCTCCCAACACGCGCCAAAGTACACAGTCCTCAGCCTTCCGCATGCTTTATCTGTGCGATAAGGCGCTGCATCGTACCAAATTTCAAGATTTTGAGTTCACGGGAAGTACCCTGTAGGTTTAGATTCCCTTGCGAGTAATCGCGAGTTTGAAAATATGATTATATTGCTCTTTCTTTTGATTGCGTAGACATAGAAGTTTGATTTTGTTACAGCCTAACGGTGTTATATACCTGAGTATTTGATATGAATTTCAATTTAATACCTCTTCGCGTTCAAGAGAAAGGGGTAGTAACTTTAAATTTATAAAAAATATTTTTTTTTTATATGCTGTAACTAAAAAATTACGGTTTTCGCAATTTTTCCTTTATATGTGATATAAGACGTTGCTTCGTACCAAATTTCAAAATTTTGAGTTCACGGGAAGTACCCTGTAGGTTTTGATTCACTTGCGAGTATTCGCGAGTTTGAAAATATGCTTATATTGCTCTTTCTTTTGATTGCGTTGACATAAAAGTTTGATTTTGTTGCAGCCTAACGGTGTTATATACTTGAGTATTTGATATTAATTTCAATTTAATACCTCCACGCGTTCAAGAGAAAGGGGTAGTAACTTTAAATTTATTAAAAATGTTTTTATTATATGATGTAACTAAAAATTTACGGTTTTCGCAATTTTTCCTTATATGTGCTATAAGACGTTACTTCGTACCAAATTTCAAGATTCTGAGTTCACGGGAAGTACCCTATAAGTTTTGATTCCAATGCGAGCTTGAAAATGTGCTGCAATTTGCAGGATATACGGCTGTATCTTTTGATTGCGTTGGATTAGAAGTTTGAATCTTTTACAGCTCTATGGAACCGTAGATTTGAGTATTTAGTATAAATTTCAGTTTGATACCTCCACGCAATCCTGAGAAAAAGCGTCTTGACAGACGGACGGACAACAAAGTGATCCTATAAGGGTTCCGTTTTTTCCTTTCGAGGTAAAATAGGTCCTATCGGTTCGATTCCCGTAAGAGAAATAAACGTGGGGATAGTCGATGACGTTAAGGCAGCGATAGCCTAGTGGAGATACCGACAGACTGCCATGCAGTGGGTATCGGGTTCGAATCCACGGCGCGCACCGCTGACTTTTCGGAGTTATATGCGTATTGAATTGTTAATTATCGGTTGTCTCGTGCCTCGGAGAGCACGTTAAGCCGTCGGTCCTGGCTGTCATTAAGATCTTTGACAGTCGTTATAGGGCGTCTGTACCTCTAAAATATACTGGCACTAGTCTAAACCATGGAATATCGCTATCCCTTCAGGTTGCGGAGGTCAGACAGGCAGTCGCTCCGTGGAATAGCTTATATTCTGTCAAATCCGGTTAGACTAGAAAGCGGACGCCAGGTTGAGATTGGGATAACGCTAGGAGGATGATGATGATAGTCGATAACGTTAATCTCGTCGGTATAGTAGTGTTCTACACCTGTCTAAGAATTCAAAAGATTGATCGCAATTGATGATTCATATTAATTAATCGCCATTTGATTATGTATTAGTTGACATTAAATTTGTACCTATACATTTAAATATGCACACCTGGCGCGATACCTAACTTGAAATATTTCGCAATCTTAATGCTGTGTGACTTACGTATACTAACATTCTTATGTCTCGTCATCCTAACGTTATCATGGGTTTATTTGAAATTTTCGTATTGTAGTGAGGCCGTTCGTCAGGCAGCTTTCCGTGTGGTGACGGATTGAGAATACGGATTGTCATCACCCCATATCATCCCATGAGTGTCGTAAGAGCCGACAGAGGGAGCATATTATGCAGAAAACAGCACTGTAAGAGAAGTAAAACTTGATACAAACGCTATACCAACCCGTTCGGCCAGCGTGGTGTAGTAGGCCAATTCCTCCTTTCAAAGGAGAGGCCTAGTGGACTAGGCCTGTGCCAGTGGACTGCTGGAGCAGTGGACTGTTAAAGGCTGATGATGAAGAAGTCAGGCCGTAACAAAATGGCGGTCATGGAAGGAGAAAAGAAGTGGCCTGTCTTGAATTGATCAAAGGGACGTTAGGAAGATGGACCTACGATATTACTACTAGTGTGAAAGGGAGGTCTATGTTCAGAAGAGGACTTAGTCGGGTGGTGTGTGTGTGATGATGAGTCGAGGCTGTGGGTACTGCTAATTCTAACCAGGTTTGACAGAATATACCTGAGCTGTCCACAGAGCGAACGCCGTCTGATCTCTGCAAAGCCGGAGGCCCTATCCCCTATTCCTTCTCCATCATCCCACTCCTCATCCTATGCCTTTTCCCAACCCCAAGGGGCGGCAACGCACTTGTGACTCCTGTGGTGTTGCTTGTGTCCATGGGCGCTGGTAATTGCTTACCATCAGGCGATCCATCTGCTCGTTTGCCGCCTATTACCATAAAAAACCCAAAAGTTGATCTGATGTAAATCATAGACAAATAATGTATTTGTCTATGATTTACAACAGATATCCTAAAATCGCTAAAATGTTATAGATCTTCATGACGAGCATTGCCAGGTGTCCCGATTTTCATGGGTCTGGGGATTTGGTCCTGATCGGTACGCTAAATGTCTCGATGAATCAATGAATAGATTATTGATGATTTGCGACACAAAAAATTTGACTGCACTGTTGGCGTAGTGGTTTAAAGGCCGCCTCGCCGCTTAACACTGCGCCGAGTGTTGTGTGTTCGATTCCCACACGAGGCAACACTTTGTATAATTCACAAATTGTTGTTTCTAGTCTGGGTGTCCATTGTGTCCGTTAGTTGTATGTTTGTAAATCCCCCTGTGACACAGGATTTAGTCCTAATGCGGGAGATGTCCTAAAAAAAAAAACATAAAAATCTTACGATTTTACTGTAATGTTGAAAAATTTCCTCTAATCCAACATGTCTCATGTCTGGCTATTGTTATCTAGAATTTGATTCTAAATCTAGATATTGATTATAATTTTTTCGAAATCGCTTTTGTTCCAATCTACAACCTTAATATCAGATCGAACAACACTAGTCGAGCCCTTTTAACCTTATTTCTGAGACATGGATTTATGTAACTTTATGACGAGTCACCCTTTTATACCGGACAATGAAGAACGTGCTTAGGCTCGCGAATCTATAGATTCTTGCGGGCGCCACTTTGCCATGGACGAATATCCATCATTATTTCGCATTGAATGGAATCTTGTTCTGCCTGTCCTGCTCCCATATCATTTGGGGTCGGCAATGTCTTTCTATTCCATTCTTTTCTATCAGATGTCATCTGAACATTCACTACCTTTTCATTCATGTCATCCTTCGCATTGAATGGTATAAGAAATAAAGATAACGAAGTTTCACTGCCCCATATTTACTACGACTGCCTCTTTGGTCTCGCGGCATAAATGTGATCGTGGGGTCTCGGGTTCGATTCCCGGGTCGGGCAAAGTTTTATTGGGTTTTCCGTTAGGAAATTCTCAGTAGCAGCACGGAGTCTGTTAATGTGCCCGCTACGGCAATAGGCTCGCCCGCTATTACGTGGGACCTAAAAATTCATGGCGAAATGTGGTTGTAATATTACACCTCTGCCTACCCCTTCGGGGATACAGGCGTGAGTCTATACTTAATATACAATTAGGTATATCTAATACTCGTCATTGTAACCCAAATTGCTATCTTTAAGCCTTCCAGTATATCTTAAAATGGAATCGTTATTTAAATAAATAACTTGAAGGTGTGTGGATTGCTTATACAACCTTTGTAGCCCATTATATTAACAACTTGTATGCCCAAACACTCATTTGCGTGTCCAGTGTGACCACGTAAAAATTCCTGCCGCCTAAAGGGCTAGAAACCACCCGTGGTATGACAATAAACGCCAATTCTGTACCCTCGATAATTAAGTAACAGCTCAGAGATAATTAAACACAATATTAAACTTAATCAATGGCCAATAAAAACTCCTTTATTAAGCGGAGACGGCCATATTTTAAAAGTTTATTTTTTCGATAATTACGTTGCGTACTGAGTTGGTTGGTGGTGCATAATTATATATAAAATTCTTACGTTACTGACTGACTGACTGGCAGACAACGCCCAGCAAAAACTATTAGGCTCTAGACAGGCGCACCGCATTTCAAATGCAATCCAACTGCAAATTGCAGTTCAAGTGCAGTTTGAATGCAGTTCAATTGCAGTCGGCGTGCAATCGTTTGAACTGCACACCGACTGCAATCGAACTGCACGGAGAACTGTAAACCAAACGTGTAGTCCGATTGCAGTTCAATTGCAGTCGTGTCAACTGCATTCAAACTGCACTTGAACTGCAATTTGCAGTTGGATTGCATTTGAAATGCGGTCCGACTGTCAAGAGCCTTAAACGCTAAAGCTAAAATTTGGCATGTATGTTCCTTATTTTTCAAACTTGGAGAAGTTGAACTTGTGATTAAATTCGTTGCGGGTTCCAAGACAGTTGAGCTTTCCCCGGGACTTCACGAGTGTCAGAACTCGTTGTCATCAATGATCACTGCTGCTGAATATGGCTACACAGGCGACACAGTAGTGGGAATGAGGATAGGATTAGTAAATTTATGTTCTTTCGGGACCACTTAGAACGGATTTTCCTAAAGTCCCATGGAATCGGGAAGAAACCGTTGAATTAAAATGAAATGTGCGGGCATAGCTGCGGGTATCCTCTAGTATGGTACCATGTTGTGGTGGACGGTAAATTTCACGCTATGCCACGACGGGGGGTGCGTAGAGATTCAAGGCGACGATGATGCAAACGTAATGAACTTTAGATTTCTTTTTTGTGACGAGTTGTTAATGAGGACCCCTGGTGCTTGACAATTTCATGGATAACGTGGGCTAGGTACTTTTAATTAGGTACACCTTCACTAATTAGTTACTTAGTATTGACTTTTGCTTTAAAGACATCTAAAGTTAATTACCTACTATCAATAGATTTCTACTACAAACAAACAACATTTTGAAGCAGCTATAGCCCAGTGGAGATACCACCAACTGCCTCCGTGGTACAGTGGATAGCGTATGCGACTGCTGATCGGAGGTCCCGGGTTCGATTCCCGGGTCGCGCAAAAGTGTTACTGGGTTTTTCCGAATTCTCACGTGCAGCACGGTGTCTGGTGATGTGCCGGTAACGGCAATAGACTCGCCCCCTATTACGTGGGACCTAAAAATTAATGACGAAATGTGGGGGTAATGTTACACCTCTGCCTACCCCTTCGGAGATACAGGCGTGGGTGTATAAAAAAAAAGAAAGATACCAACAGGCTGCTGTACAGAGGGTATAGGATTGAAAATAATGGCATTCACCACCGATTTCGAAGTTATAAATGTTTAATTTTTAATTATCGCTTGCCCCGTGTCTCATAGAGCACGTTTAGCCGTTGGTCTGGGCTATACTGAAGATCTTTGGCAGTCGTTTAAGTACCATTGAATATACTGATACCGACCTAAGCCATGGAATATCACTATCGCTTTGGATTGCGGAAGTCAGACGAAAGTTGCTCTGGGAGAAGCTAATAGGTACTCTGTCAAATCGGTTTTGATATGCGCGGACCCCGGACTTTAAGTCCAAAGCCTTGGATGCAATCGGGATAATACTAGACCTATTTTGATAACAATACACGTGTGCTACTAATATTACACTTCTGTCTATCCCTTCGGGGAAACAGGCGTGAGTCTATAAAAAAAAATTCACTTGGAAATAATTGGCTTGTTTAAATAAAACAATGCTAGCAGGTTGTTTATTTCATGTTGAAATCAGAAAGGGTCTATTCAAAGCCAACACCTACTTAAGTTAAATAAATTAGCTGTTACTGTGAATATTTAACACAATAGTTGTTCCACGGTAGAAGTCTGAATAGAAGTATGTTTTTAAAGACTAGTAATAAATCACGCCATCCACTGGACTGCCTCCGTAGTCCAGTGGATAGCGTATGCGACTGCTGATCGGAGGTCCCGAGTTCGATTCCCGGGTCGGGCAAAAGTGTTATTGGGTTTTTTCGAATTCTCAGTAGTAGCACGGAGTCTGGTGATGTGCCCGGTAACGGCAATAGGCTCGCCCCCTGTTACGTGGGACCTAACAATTTATGGCGAAATGTGGGTGTAATATAACACCTCTGCCTACCCCTTCGGGGATACAGGCGTGAGTCTATAAAAAAAACATGTACCACGGTAGCACTCTGTTAAAAATATCTACCACACAAGTAGTCACCCATCCAAATCGTGGCCTGTAAAGACATTGCTGAACTTCGCCGATCTATTACGAACGACAAGTCTTGCTATGATTCAACCTCATCATCATCCCTTTCTCATAAGACTTTTAATTATTTAAGGCCTGTTCAGACCTAAGCGGTATTCGCTACCGTCTGCGGCAGAGAAAACCCAGTGGGTATGCGGTAATATTACTGTTCAGACCTAAGCGGTATTCGCTAACCTTGTGGGTAGAATAACGCGCGGTAGTCGAGTTTCGCCGCGGTACTTGATACCAAATACCTGAGCGAAACCCGCGCGGTATGTACCTCTACCCACAGCGGCAGCGAATATCGCTCAGGTCGCTCTAGCCGCGGTTCTTGATACTAAATACCTGAGCGAAACCCGCGCGATATGTACCTCTACCCACAGCGGCAGCGAATATCGCTCAGGTCACTCTAGCCGCGGTTCTTGATACTAAATACCTGAGCGAAACCCGCGCGATATGTACCTCTACCCACAGCGGCAGCGAATATCGCTCAGGTCGCTCTAGCCGCGGTTCTTGATACTAAATACCTGAGCGAAACCCGCGCGATATGTACCTCTACCCACAGCGGCAGCGAATATCGCTCAGGTCGCTCTAGCCGCGGTTCTTGATACTAAATACCTGAGCGAAACCCGCGCGATATGTACCTCTACCCACAGCGGCAGCGAATATCGCTCAGGTTTGAATAGGCCTTTAACTTCATCATCATCCCTTTCTCATAAGACGTTAGCACAAATCCCGCTATACCCTCGGTCGGTGCGTCCGCGCCGCGTCGCGGGTGCATGTTAACAAGCCATTAACGAAATGTACCGTCGGAGTCGAACATCTGCCCGTCGCGCGGCATTCCGCCGCCGCCGGCGGGTTATGTGTAAGGCCACGATGTAGCGGACGTTCGCTGAGGTGCGCTCAACGAATGTTCGGCTCGGCGAGAGATCACCGATTATGTTTAGATTGTAATGCATTTTTGCTCGCCTAATGTTCGGCCTCGGTGAGAGATTGGTGAGATTACCGATTATTTTTAGATTGTAATGTAATCGAAATTTGCACTTCGCGGGGTATTCTCAGGACAGGTTACGTAAAAAAGATGTGGTGTGCGAACTTCTTGACAAATGTACACAAATGACAACACGATTTATTTTAATATTCACTCTGTTCGATGTGAAGATACATAAAAAGAAATGCTGTTTTGGCTACCGTCGGTAGGATATAAAGAAACTCTAAAGGCCTTCGGCCAGTTTATGGATCTTTTAATACGAAACAATATTTGCCTTTTATTTCATTTGTTATAGATGTTAACTTTTTAACCTAATGAAGATAGCTAACGTTCACTAACCATTTTGCGTTATGTAAACAATAATAAGGCCTATCATGTCATTTAAATTAAAAAAAAATGATGACAAAAAATAAATACCTGTAGCCCTAGGCACGAATCGAAAGTTTTATTTCAATTAGTACTTCAGTTTCCTTAATAGTCAGGTATAGGCTACATCGTGGCCAAACCTTAGCCAATAAGAACGAGAGCACACGACAAAGTTAATGGGGACGATGCGCTTTTGATAAAAGAATAAAAGTAAAAGAAAATAAAAGATGAAGATATAAAAGAACCGGTACTCCGTGTAGTCGAGTTCGTCATCATCATCTGTTTATCAGTGCCAGTGTGTGCGTTCAGTGTTTTAGTATACTAGAGGACGCCAGCAGCTCCGCCTGCACTTTTTTCTTAAATTTACCCGTTTTGGCCGATCCCGTGGAAATTTAGAGAAATCCTTTCTTAGTGCTCCCCTATAGTCCCCAAGGAACATACATGCCAAATTTCAGCTTCCTGCGCCCAATAGTTTCGGCTGTAGCGTGTCTGTCAGTCAGTCAGTAACGCAAGGATTTTATATATTAAGATTTGGACAATAATTAAATGTATTTTGTTGGCGTATGCATATATTAGATTTAATTCCAGAACCTAATGTCTTTACTCGTGAGACACTTCACCCTTGGTTAATAATGAAACCATCGTGTTAACGATTCGATGATTTTGCCTGGGAACCAGTAACCGCTGGCTCACAATCAATGTCTCAGACCAGCAGACCACTATCAACGTAATTATCAACTCTATTTAAATTGTCACATTGCTGGGCACAGCCCTCTTTTCACTATGATAAGGTTTAGGCCATAATGATAGTTCTGTGATATCAGTCCTACATAGATGCCACCCATCCAATTGGTGACCTGTGCAAACGTTGCTTAACTTAGCTGATCTATTACGAACAGTAATTCAAGTCACGCTACGAGACGAGCGTTATCAAACATGAGACTATTGCGAGGACCTCTTATAAGTTTATGTAGTTATCGATCGTTTAAATCGGTGCTAGGGATAATTTGCAAGCGAGTATAAGCTCAACAGGCAGTAACATCTAACATCCCAAGTCCAGGTTTAGGTTGAAGGAAAATCAGTTTAATGATACGCCCTTGGGTACAACGCCTCTGACCCTTGCAGCCTTGCTGCCTAGAACTGCTGTTCAGTTCGGGTCGGCCCTGACAACGGAAGTATCTTCGGTAAATATAAAATTCTTGCATTACTAGTCGACCAAGCCAACTAGACGAATGTCAACGTGACAAAATTCAACATAATTCAACAATTATAATCCAGAAATAACGATATCGTAACGTGCGAACGCGGCGTGTGAACGTTCAATGCGCCTGCAATCGGTACTAGGAATTTCTGGATTATAATTATTGAATTATGTTGAATTTTGTCACATTGACATTCGTCTAGTTGGCTTGGTCGACTAGTACTGACTGACTGACAGAACATGCACAGCCGAATATATTGGGCACAAGAAGCTGAAATTTGGCATATAGGTATGTCTATGTTCCTTGGCGACCGTAGAGGTGCACTAAGAATGGGGTTGTACTACTTGTACTTATCCAACTAGTCAATTCAAAAAAACAATTTTCATGAAATGTCTAAAACGACCTTTGCTACGGCGTTTGTATGAAATATGACATAGGGACGTCATAGTTTTTTGCTGTCAAGTTGAATACTTATAAGGTATCAATAAATTGTCGATAAAAAATGTTAAATAAAGTTTTAACATTAATTGATGAATGAAACTACTATTATTTTGACATGTTTCACTAGATAAACATACTTGTAAAATTTATTTCACTTGCAGGAAACTTCCCTATTGTCCGAAATTCCCACAGGATCGGACTGAAACAGATAAATTAAAAAAAAAACCGGCCAAGTGCGTGTCGGGCCACGCGCAATGTAGGGTTCCGTAGTTGCCCATAATGACTTGCTGCAAAAGGTATTAATGTACAACAAATCCGACTGTTTATTTTGCTGAAAAAATAATTTTAATAACACTATTATAAGAACCTAAGTTTTGTTTAGGAAAATACTAGGTATGTATCCAGTTTCGTATTGTAAAAAAATGTGGTTTCCAAGATATACTACTACTATACATACGTAGTAGTCCGTAGTACCGTAGTACATTACATACCAAAGTACGTATATATATACGTACTTTGGTATGTAATGTACTACGTACGTACGTAAAGATATCTTTAAGATTAAGCCAGCGCTCCCAATGTAAACTCACAGAAATAGGTATTTATAAGTAACCGACGATTACTCGTAAACTAGTGATGTCTACTTAGCCGTGATAGTTTTCCTTTTAAATTCGTTATATGTACTAAGTTTGTGATTTTTTTCACCTCTTCCAAATTAATAGTTTAGCCGGCAGCCTATCTAATGATACCCCACATGATGGGGTACTCAACCAAAAAATAATTCAACCCCACTATATATGTAGGGGAGATACCCTTAAAAAAAATATTTTCCTAAATTTTATTCTACAGTTTTGTTGCAATATCGTATGTCTATATTCATGTCAAATATCAGCTAGCACCAGGCGTCTTTGAGCTAGGCTGCGGACGGACATGACGAAACTATATGGGTTCCTTGTGGACTACGGAACCTTAAAAAGAGGTGGGCGTAGCTACACGGATCCTCAAGTCACTAGTCCAAGATATACTAATAGCCACAAATATCTTATAAAATTTTATAATTTATTAACACGAAGCAAGATCTTGCTTTATTTATTGCGGTTGCAGAACAGGGCAAAACACACTAGACTCTATGACAGTTTATTTCTAAAAGATACTATGTATTTAGCAGCTATATTTTTCTATCAAGTCTCGCTGCTTCAGTTTCAGTCAGTGATTTGACGTCTTGATACGACGTAACATTTACTTTTCTTTTACTTACGCTATGGTAGATCTCCTAGGTCCACTCTGTTCTCTCCCTTCTTCTACTTTCTTCTACTCTTTCCAAGATGTTTCTTATAATCACGTCATGACATACAAAAAAGAAGGCAATTCTGTGGTATGTATTAAATATTAACTAAAATGTTCACGTCGTGAACGGGAATCGAACCTCACAATCACAAAAGCACTTTAAACATCCGTATCCCAAACAATTCGGTGTCTACGTATACATTTATAAGTCGGTGAGAGGTAATAAAAGGGGGTTGTAACGGTCGACCGTCCCTCTGACGCCGGAGGGGGGAGGGCGGGTTTAGTAAGTTGCTTTTAATTCGCCGCGCTGTCTTTGTTGCCTCTTACGTTTTGTTAGCTGTACAACCGGCGATACAAGTGATAGGGATTCTCTTGGCAAAAATTTCTGTACATACTTAGGGACAAGAAGTTTACTTGTCCCGGTTGACCCTGTTTATCTAGATTCTAGACTGTCTGTTTAGTGGATCTGGTTCAGAGGATCTAGATTTTGGCTGCTAAAAACTTGTATATTGCAGTCTCGTGTGTGATTTCTAATAGCGCGATTTGTGGTTACTGGCGTGCTTGGCAGTTCTGAAGGTGACCGGGAGATGTCGCCAGTGAGCGGGTAGGTCTCGAACGCATTTAGGGGCGTTAGCCTAATGGAGATACCAACTCACTGCTATGCAGAGGGTATTGGTTCCACGGCGCGCAATACTGACTTTTGAAGTTACATACATACATAGTCTCACGCCTATAACTCCGAAGAGGTAAGCAGAGGTGTATTTCTACACCCACTTTTCGCCAGATATACTTTAGTCCCACGTAATAAGGGGCGAGCCCATTGCCGTATCGGGCACATTTCCAGACTCCGTGCTGCTACTGAGAATTTCGTGAGAGAAAAACCCAATAACACTGCCAGACCCAGGAATCGAACCCGGGACCTCCCGATCCCACGCGCACGTTGCCGTGAGACCAACGAGGCAGTCGTATAGGGTTTGATGTCGAGTTTTCCGTCTCTACGCAAAGATGGTATTTGCATCGTGTTATCCCTTAGTCGCCTCTTACGACACCCACGGGAAGATAGGGGGTGGTGACACTTGTATTCTATGCCGTCAACCACACAGCCTTTTGAAGTTATGTGCGTATAAAATTCTTAGTTATGGCTTGCTTCGTAGACCACACAAAGCAGTGGGTCTCGTCTATCATGAAGCTTTTTGACTGTCGTTTTGAAGAGCCAGTACCTCTGAATAAACTGAGACTAGCCTAGACCATTGAATATGGCTCTCCCTTTGGGTTGGGTTGTGGAGGTCAGACTGAAGTCGCCCTTTGAAAACTGCCATATGTAATGCAGACCTTATGATGCAACTGGGATAACGCTAGGAGGATGTTGAAGATTAATTATGTATTTTTTATGTAACTCCGCTTAATCAATTTTTTTTAACTAATTTTACTTGAATGCGACATTCTACATTATGTAGGAGGTATTCGTTGTTGCAGTACAAACCGTGTTTAACTTGTGTTTACGATAGTATCTGTAGACAATCGGGCGGCGATAAAACCGGGGCGAGTCGGCCGAAGACTCGCGTTACTTTATACTAACGTACTTGCGTAACAGTGTGTGTATATGTGTACATATGTAGGTGCCTAAACATTTATATATTATTTAAACTCTGAAGAAACTACCAAGATGGACTTTATGCCAAAAGTATTTTGTCAGTTCACACGGGCCTCATTTGCGAAAATAATTGCGATTTTGTAGGGCAGCGAGAGCCTATTGGAGATTGGAGATACCAACAGACTGCTATGCAGCGGGTCGAAAACACCGCCCTCACCACTGACCGCTGACTTTTTGGAGTTATGAGTACATTAAATTCTTAACTATCGCTTGTCCCGTGCCTCGGAGAGTACGTTAAGCCGTCGATCCCGCCTATTATAACGATCTTAGACAGTCGCTATAGGGATGTCAGTACCTTTGAATAAATGGCACGGCATATCACAATCCCTTTGGGTTGCGGAGGTCAGACAGGCAGTCGCTTAATAGGAAAGCTACTATGCAGTTAAATACAGTTAGACTAGTAAGCGGACTCCAGGTTACAACTGCGCTTACACTAGGCTGAACTGTAACTGTGTTCGTTGTGGTAAGGTTGAATTCTGCCTTAGATAAAAGATAGTCCACGTTCCAGTTGCTACGCATAAAATGCTTAAACAATTATTAATTTGTTACCTTTCCGAGTTGATATATGTGCTGTCTTTAAAGCTCCTTACTTAACTTTTAAACACAAACGTGAGTCTATTAACTTACAATCTACGTATACATCCCAAACAGAGAAAGATATTGAGAGAAAGGGCCGGTCATTCCATCAGCTAATCTTGGAGAGGGCAGTAAAAGTCCGTAATTGTATCGAGTGAGGACCCGGCCCTCGGTCATTACTTACCGGGAGATAAATAGCCGTTGTACAATGTATTACTTTACTTCAATTGTGTACTTGCGCGAAATTATATAGATGATAATGGTTTAGCGGTGGAAGAGGCATCGTGTCACCGCGAGATTACTGGCATTAGGTTTTTTGACTATATTTGAAGTGAACTACTGTTTATTATAGTGATGCAAATAAGTAATCTCTTATTTAAGGAAATCTTAATTTGGATCATAATAATAAACTAAGCATTTTAAGGTAATAGGCTTGTGTCCACTAAGAATAAATCGGTTTGATTGTAGTATCTATAGATTCATTATGATTTTAAGATGTCAATAACGTTTATTATTTATTTTAAAAAGGTAAGATTACCGTTCTTTTTAGGATTCTAAAACTAAAAATAATGTATTTATTCTTGTGACAGTGAACACCAATCAGAGAGCATTACGTCAAACAGTACGTCCGCCATTTACGTTGTTCACGTTTTAGTAGTAAATACAACTAAAACGTAAAACTTTTTACCTGTCAAATCGATTATAACAAAATAAAAGTGGATACATCAGACCAGACTTCATTCACGGTTTGTTTTGTTTTGGACTTTGTGATATCACTCAACCGCCATGATGGTTTACAGCGTTTTCGTGTCAAATTCAAAAAGGTTTTAAAAAGCCGTTACTTATTAGTAATGTTGCTGATCGATTTTTGAAGAAATATCAGGTATTTCAGTTTAACATCTAATAAAGGAACGAATCAATCGCTAATTATATTTTAGGACACAAGCCTATTTGTAACTTGAACCCGAACTACAAAACGTCTTGAAGCTTCGAAAAAGGGCCAAGTATAAAAAGCCTATACGTACAGGTTTTTCCAAAAAGCTGCGATTTTTTAACTTTTGGTCGCCCATTTTGGGAGCCCAGACCTTCAAAATTATAAAAGCTTCACTCTAGCCATCAATATAATAATAATAATTCTTTATTGCAACCACAAGGCGATTACGAATTGTGTGTAGGCCTGACTTCCAAACTAGCGTGAGCTGTATGAGAGTCATCTTAATATATAAAATCCTTGCGTTACTGACTGACTGACAGACAAGCTACAGCCGAAACTATTGGGCGCAGGAAGCTGAAATTTGGCATGTATGTTTCTTGGGGACCGTAGGGGTGCCCTAAGAAGGGATTTCCCGAAATTCCCACGGGATCGGCCAAAACGAGTAAATTAAAAAAAAAAACAGGCGTAGCTGCTGGCGTCCTCTAGTCCAATCAAAAGATGAGGGCCATCATGCAATACTGTTCTGTGATTATGATGATGGCCTTTACTAGGTATGGGACTCTATTGACAGCTTACCATCAAGCGGCATGAGGTCAATTTAATTTGCAATTTGGCACAAATAATAATGTAAAGTGGGTGAAAATCACGTCCAACATAGTAGATACCATACCTAGATTCATAGATACATAGCGAGCTAATAAAAGCGTGTTAAAAAAATATTGGGCCTTTTAGTTTTGGGCGGATTCGGTTTATAATTGTTTGTATATAAATAACTAGTGTCCGTGTGGTGTCGGATTAAGAATACGAATTGTCACCACCCCATATCATCCCGTGGGTGTCGTAAGAACCGACAGAGGGAGCATATTATGCAGAGAACAGCACTGTAAGAGAAGGAAAACTTGATACAAACCCTGTACCAACCCGTTTGGCCAGCGTGGTATAGTAGGCCAATTCCTCCTTTCAAAGGAGAGGCCTAGTCCAGCAGTGGACTGTTAAAGGCTGATGATGATGAAATAACTAGAGGATGCCCGAGGTTTCACTCGCGTTATTTAAGGCTACTGCTCCGCTCCCGTCGCTCATAGCGTGATGTTATATAGCCGATAGCCTTCCTTGATAAATGGGCTATCTAACAGTGAAAGAATTTTTCAAATCGGACCAGTAGTTCCTGACATTAGCGCGTTCAACCAAACAAACAAACTCTTCAGCCTTATGTATTAGTATAAGATATAGTTAAGGGTCGGTGCATCTTGCACTTGTATTTGCCGTAGTATGTGTCCGTATATGTATACCTTGTTCCTGACGCACGCACCTCCAACAGTACGGCGTGGCGGCGACGTCGTGCGCCGCGTCCAACGGCCATCACCAGCCGGACAGACGCCACCATCATCATCATCAGCACCAGCACGCGGACGTACCGCCGCAATGGGTGAGCACCACGCCCGCTGATGATTGTTGTTACGCGCTGTTGTTGTGTTTTACGCGCTGTACACATTTGTGTTGTTGTGTTTTACGCACTGTTGTTGATGTTGTGTTTTGTGTAGTATTTCGCACTTGCTTTTTTGTGTTGTGTTGTTTTGTTCACTTTTGTAGACTTATACAGAATACCAGGATGTTTATTGCTGTGCAAATGATTCGTGATTTTGATGGTTACTTTTCGAAAGAAACCATGAAGTAAATGGAAGAG
Source organism: Euclidia mi (assembly GCA_944739405.2). Classification (NCBI taxonomy): domain Eukaryota; kingdom Metazoa; phylum Arthropoda; class Insecta; order Lepidoptera; family Erebidae; genus Euclidia; species Euclidia mi. The sequence continues at coordinate 3,316,064 of OX123208.2, forward strand.
ATACGGTGATTATTGGTACTAACCTTTCATAAAGTTCGAAGGTTTACTACCAGCATACGGACGTACCTCAATGGGTGAGAGCATAGCGCCCGCTGCTGAACGTTGTTACGCACTGTGCAGTTATGTTGTTGTGTTTTAAGCGCTGTACACTTTTGTGTTGTTGTTTAACGCACTAAACTATTGTGTTGTTGTGTAGAATTCTGCACTCGCTTTTTGTGTTGTGTTGTTTACTTTTGTACGCCTGTTTGTTTTCTCGCTGTTGCGTAATAAGCTGTCAGTGAAAACCACGATTCTAGTAATAATGACCTATAAAGTTTATGTAACATGACAGTTTACTTTGACCAAGTAGAAGAAACTAGAGAGGACAAACGTTATATTGATTTAACGCCATTCTTGAAGTGATGGGTGAGAGAACGTAGCGTCCACTCCTGACCGTTGTTACGCACTGACCAGCTTTGTATTTATTGTTGTATTTTACGCAGCTATTTAATGTTGTTTAGTTTTGAATTTGTACCTATAGTTTTATGCTTTTTTTGAGTACTCACTGTCTAATGGAAAGTTGGTTTCGAAATTATCTTTCTTGTATTATCCATTAGCAGCATTAATATCAGAGGGCAGCTTGCCTACAAGAAGAAGTATGAACTTATTTGTTATAATAATATGATTTACTAGAGGATGCCCGCGGTTACACCCGCGTTATTTAAGGCTACTGCTCCACCCCCGTCGCTCATAGCGCGATGTTATATAGCCTATAGTCTTCCTCGATAAATGGGCGATCTAACACTGAAAGATTTTTTCAAATCGAACCAGTAGTTCCTGAGATTAGCGCGTTCAACCTAACAAACAAACTTCAGCTTTATATATTAGTATAGATTATGTATATTAGATAAGATTCGTTGTTGAGTTTTGTATTTGGCACTTGCTTTGTGTGTTGTGTTGTTCACTTTTGTGCTTTCTTTTGAATTTTCTTAATTCAAATGTTTTACGTCACACTTGAAAAATATATCATCGTCATCAACCCTACGTATAAACTGTCAGCGGGACAGTTTATGTACGGATAGCTGTGTACGGGCGAGAAGAGGTCTCACCATGAAAACGTTTAGTCCATTGTCGCCGCCCCTGCCGAATGCGGATTAGTAGACTTCACAATCTTGTCTTTCGAAAACATTGTGGATTAGTTTTAAATATGCAGGTTTACTGAAAAGTACATACTGGCTATTATTGGAGATGGAAATATTATTGCCAGGTTTAATAAGTAGACAATCCTCCAGAACAGACTGCCTCGTTGGTATCGGGGTGTAAATGTGCGCGTGGGATTGGGTGGTCTCGGGTTCGATTCCCGGGTCGGGCAAAGTGTTATTGAGCTTTTTCCGTTGGGAAATTCTCAGTAGCAACACGGAGTCTGGTAATGTGCCCGGTACGGCGATAGGCTCGCCCCCTATTACGTGGGACTAAAAATATATTCAGCGAAAAGTGGCTGTAATGTAATACACCTCTGCCTACCTCTTCGGGGATATAGGCGTGAGACTATGTATGTATGTAAATATTATTGTCAGGTTTAATAAGTAGACAATCCTTCCGAAGAAGAAGCCAGTAGCAATCAGTCTTTACTGTTCATGCGCACCAACTTGATACTTGATGGCACGGGCTGTTTCCGCAACTCCACGTCTTGGCGCGTATTTTGCGTGCGGGTGGGAATGGTGTCGTCATTCGAGCCACCCCAGCTCTACGAGGAAGACCTCAGGGCAGTCGAGGAGCAGGTGGGCTGCCGTCTCGTCTGCTGCCATACAGGCCCTGCACAGCGGGCTGTCGGTGATACCTATAGTAAATAGGTGTTTATTAAAGAATCCGTGTCCTGTGTAGGCGGCCGTGACTGTCCGCAGTTGTTGTTTGGACAGCCGGAGGATTTGTTTGGCTATCTTACCGTCTACTGCGGGAAGAGCCTCCTTGGCCTGCCTACATGTTTCAATACCAATCCAGGACTGGTTGTGTTGGATCCTGGTCCTATTTCTTACCAGGTTGCGATAAAAACCAGAAGGGAGGGGAATAATGGGCGCGGGTCCCACCACCTCTAAAGTGGCCCTTCTTCTGGCAAGTACGTCGGCTGCGTCATTCCCTCTAGAGCCACTGTGGCCCTTGATCCATTGCAGTGTTAATTTGTTTTGTTTACCTACCTCTGTTAGTTTCTGGTGGCATTCAAGCGTGAGTGCCGAGGTGATAGTATGGCTTTTGAGGGCTGAGAGGACCGCCTTACTATCTGAGAGGATCCTAATGGATCGTTCCCTTACCTCACGTGCCTTGATTGCTGTGGCAGCTAGGATTATGCCAAAACATTCGGCCTGGTAGACCGTGTTACCTGGTAGGCTCCCAGTGATGCTGCGATGTTGATGTTTAGGTCCTCGGAGAATACTCCTGAACCCGTACCTGTATCCGTCTTAGACCCATCTGTGAAGATCGTGAGCTCGTTGTGATTAACCGCTCCTTCGTGTAGATCCTCGTACAGTTGGATTTTGTACTTCTTGTCGAACACAAATTGTTTCGGTATTTGGTCGCCAATGGCTTGTGTGAGAGGAACTTCTTTAATGAGTGTATTTAAATTACTAGTGTGCGGTGTGTTGGTGTCTTTCCAGAGCTTCAGAGCTCTAAGCCGGACCGCCGACATCGTTGCTTCCTGTTGTATAAACAGGTGCAATGGAGGCAGGTCCAGCAACACTTCGAGTGCCGCTGTAGGTGTAGTTTTCATGCAGCCCGTTGCCGCTAGGTCATGCGCATGCGCACCAATATGTATGTCTTATTTTTGTGGTTAGCTTTTGCCATTTTCGTAGATGAAATCTCTACCAGCAGTTCTAATTAATAGATGTACCATCGCAAATCATTAGGGGCTTTGTAGCACACGTTTGTCTTTTATGTTATTACTGTTGTAAGTATTTTTGTATTTGCCCTTTGACGCATGTTTTTAGTGCTGTGTTGGCCGTTTTTGTATTTGTGATAAAAGTTGAATTATAAAAATGTTGTATTTTAACCATTGCCTCCGTGGTCCAGTGGATAGCGGATGTGACTGGTGATCGAAGATCCGGGGTTCGATTCCCGGATCAGGCAAAGTGTTACTGGGTTTTCCCAAATTCTCAGTAGCAGCATGGACTCTGGTGATGTGCCCGGTAATGGCGATAGGCTCGCCCCCTATTACGTGGGACCTAACAATGTATGGCAAAATGTGGGTGAAATATTACACCTCTGCCTATCATTTCAGGGATACAGGCGTGAGTCTATAAAAAAAAATTAACCAGCAGGCACTAAACTATTTGTTGCCTACTTTATTTTTATGTTACACTTGTTTTGCTTAGGCTCGGTTATCTAAACAAATTGCAGCTTATATGCTGTTCTAATTTATAAGCTGTATTACTGAAAAAATCATCAATCCGTATGTAGATCTTTTTCAGTTTTCCTGGCATTTCATCAAATATCAAAGATTAATTATTTAAATAACTGTTATTCGATACGATGGGGTTTAACTGTTTGCTGTATAGCACTAAAAGATTATAATAATTAATAATATATTTCATTAAACAACTGTCTCCGTGGTACAGTGGATAGCGTATGCGACTGCTGATCAGAGGTACTGGGTTCGATTCCCGGGTCGGGCAAAAGTGTTCCTGGGTTTTTCCGTATTCTCAGTAGCAGCACGGAGTCTGGTGATGTTCCCGGTAACGCCAATAGCCTCACCCCCTATTACGTGGGACCTAAAAATTAATGGCGAAATGTGGGTGTAATATAACACCTTTGCCTTCCCCTTCAGAGATACAGGCGTGAGTCTATAAATAAAATAAATTCATTAAACTCTCTTTTCAATTTGGTCTCAATAACCAAGTCGTATGTCGCAATTGCCAAAACGTACGATAACTGCATTAATCATTCTTATATAAAAACAATACGTTAAGTAAGTTGTGAGTACTTGTATATCGTGAATGGTGCGTGCCTTATCTTTACCACACGATGAAGAGTTGCGAGACTCCGTGCCGCGTGTCAGGTATGAGGAACTTCCTTAAGACATCCGTTGTACTGGCCTGTATCCTTGAATATACTAAATCTAAGGCATGGTAGGCCTAACATACATACATAGACTCACGCCTGTTTCCCGGAGGGCTAGACAGACTACGGAACGCGATTTGCAACGTTCCTGACATATCTCTCTTGCTTCATTCACTTCCATCAGATTCCTCATGCATGCTCTTCTGTTCAGGGTGCTTCTAACCTGTCCTTTTTTTAGGATGTCTCCAATCTGGTCATGGTAGGCTTAACATGTATCCGTTATACTGGCACGAGCCTAGGATAGACTCTTTAAGTCATTAAATCTAGCTATCCCTTTGGGTTGCGGAGGTCAGACGGCTGTCTGTCTGTGGTAAAGCTAATATTCTGTCAAATCTCTAGTTAGGCTGGTAAGCGGAGGCCGGGCTCCGAGTCCTTTTTTTCTTTTTTTTTTCTTCGTGTGAGTGTGTGGCCAACTCTGGTGTCGGAGTTTTGAGACCGCCCAAAGGCCTCCGACATGGTCTAACAATCCTTATCCTTAGACAAGAACCGGGACCGACAGCTTTACGTGCCCTCCGAAGCACGGTAGCGCTCAGATGAAGCCACACACGGTCACCCATCCAAGAGGTGACCCGTGCAAGCGTTGCCTAACTCTGCCAATCTGTTACGAACGGCAAGCCAAGTCTCGCTATGAGCGCTCCAAAGTGGTAGTCTCGGATGTTATCGTGATGACGATGGTGATGATAAATCTGTTAGTTCAAGTCCCTAGAACTTAATAATATAACACAGAGTAAAGCAAACCTTTTAGTAGTTGAGTTGCCATATTACCAACGTTGTCGTAGTGCCGCCTTTGCCCGATAGATGTCGCTAGTTATCACTTCACATAGTGCCCATTATTTGTTGGTGCAATTAAATTGTTATGCTTACATATATTTTTATTGTTGTAGTTATTAAATGATATATGAAATGATTCTTAGAAATAACTCAAAATTAAAGAAATGAAAGAAAGAAAGAAAAAAAGAAAACATATTTATTCTATTACGAACATACAAAATAATTACATTTTTTTAGCATACATAACAGGTTTTTAAGTAACAGAATTGGCCCCCAACTCAGCGTAGTGCCATCTAGTTCAACTAGATGGCGCTGATATTCTGTTGGTACCATTTTATATTAATTACTAATAAATAAATAAATATATATTTTTTCTTTTTTTTTTACCCCGGCCGGTCGTTTCACATTTCAGTAATAAGTACATAATCTTAAAAAAAATGCTTGTGTTATCTGCACTAATAATTTAGTCTTGCCTGAATTGGGCCGTTTTCAGCATTGACCGGATCTAGTAGGGACGGGGCGAACCCGCCCTCCGTCTTCAAAAGCTTAAGGCCTTCCATAATGACTTCTAGTGTTTCTCTTGAAACTTCTTTCCCTTGGTTAAGACCCTTCTCAAATCAGGATAACCAGGATTAGTACAGAAAAAAGTGATAGATCCAGGATCTTTGTTCATTCACACTTTTTTTCCGAAATAATCCGTATAGTTAATTGGTTTGTCTGTCGGTACGTGTATACTCAGTACGTTCATAATCAATTTCATTAAAAAATTAACAAATTCATTGCATAACCATGTCACTTGTATTTACTCGTGTGTTCGACATGTTTACTACCACGCGCCACGTGACGATTTGATTATTTATATTTAATGTTTTTGTCGTACATCCGAGGACAACTAAACTTGCAACATAACGTGATTAGTTTGGTGGTCTGCTTTTGTTGAAGCGGAGTTCTAGAGGTAGGACTGCCGTAGTGGCAGACACTAATCAGAGACAATAAACATCACTCTATACTGAATGCAAATCAATTTTTAGTTTAGAGGCTGGCGGAGTAAATCTTTTGACGTGTATATGTGTTGTAAACAACCAAAATGCAAAAATAAATATGTCTTTATATCTTTCAGCAATGTATAATTCCGGTCTACATACAGACTTATCCCTTTCTTTCAAAACGAAACGTTGTATGAGTGTCAATTTACCACGGTGTAGTATGGCAAGGGGTGACGCCTAGATAAACTTTTGGCAAGCTTGCCTCCTCAACTTGCATACCCCGGTCAACATGCAGCCTTATGCGCCTATCTTGCAATTCGATTCGTGGTATCATGGACCTAAAGATCTAAAGACATATTTATTTCTGCATTTTGGTTGTTTACAACACTTATACAAGTCAAAAACCTATTCTAAATGATACCGGCTTTTCGTAGCTAAATTACTTCTAAAGAAAGGCCGAAACAAACTCAGAGTCATTGCTTTTTTTTTGTTATTTCATCCTATTTCATCTCTTTATTTATATTCTTTAAAGTTCAGACATAATATTTTTTAGGTTTAGATGCGAGTACATTGCAGGATATCATCTAATGCTTATAACTGACTCTGAAACTGACCTGCAAATCTGCCACAGTTTAGTATGGCAAGCGCCTACGCCAAGAAAGGCCCTGATCACAACCAGGATAACGCTAGGATGAAGATGGTGGTACTATGCATAGTAAAACTTATAGTCTCTTTTATTTCTTCCGAAGCTTGCCTTCTTAACTTGCGCGTCGCATTACTTTTTCTATAGATTAAAATCTATATCCATCCATTTTGTCATTTATACCTGCGGATATGGGCACGTACCATTTTTTTACAAGCTGGTGCTGTTCGCTTGTCGATAATTTTATATCGATACACATTTTTGCGTAGTCTTGGGGTGAAATGTGTGTTTCGATAATATTGCGTTTGTTTAGTAAACATTTTGTTGTCGTTTCAAGTCTTTGTGTTCGTTAATTGCATATTAGTAAAGTGCCCCGCCGCATAAGATTCATTCCTTTAGTGTCGGGGTACAAAATATGTTGTAGAAACACAACAGTTGTAGCTGATTAAGAATCGGTATCCTACGGTTACGTGCCATTTGATATCTTTTTTACTTGCTGTATGGAGAGGAGAGACTATTAAAATTGTAAGGGTCATTAGAAGAAAAGGACGAGGATGACTGTGCATTGATGAATGCTTACAATTACGCTATGGACTCTCATCAATTTCTCCAATGTTTAGAATGTGAAACAGCTCCCTTTTATCCTTTTTCCAAATTACAAAGTTGAAAGTATGTTTACCGAAAACCAAAACAAAATCGCTAGAAGAATTAGAAAAAGCTTTTTCGTTTGCCAATGAATAACGTCTGATGATAACAAGAAAAATAAGTGTCTCACTATCTTACGTTGTAACTTAAGATTTAACTTTAACTATGAATGGAGTTGTCCAATCCAATTATTTATATTGATTTAGTATTGTTACATTTTTTTTTGGCTTATTATTTATGTAATAAAACTAATATTTGCATGCCGCTATATTGCTGGTCAAAATACTTGAATCATGTATGCATTGCTTTGTAACACCATTTGTAACAGTATTATTGGAAATAAATTTTCTGATTCTGATGTCAGCCATACTCTATGGTAACAAGTTACCAGGTCCATATCCTGGACTAGGTAGTTAAGGTGCTGTTTTACTTCGATGAATAGGTATTTATCGAAGTAAAAAAGCGGTCAGTCAAGCATCGTTTCACTTGTAAATAGTCTTAATTTATCGAAACGACGCGTGTGGTCGTAATTATCGTCGTCCTTTAGCGAAAATCCAGTAAAGCGCGGGACCAGGACTATAAACAGTGCGTTCTTTTTTTATTTCTTGTACTGGTGAAGACTGTGCTCGGAATGACAATTGATTGTTGTTGATTTTTTATGTGGAACTTTAAGTGGCGTTAAGGATGGTTTAACAGCGATAAACAGCGAATGGAGTTATGCAAATTGTACTATTTAAAGTTTATTTTTTTATTTGTTAGTTGGCTGTCTTGATGATATCTGGTTTCGATAATCGGTTGTACTCAAGTTGTAAAATGATGAGGACTATATTTGTTTAGTGATGCAAGACAAACAAATCGCTTCTTCTTGATTTTTCTAATTGCACAAAAAGAAAGCACTCGTACTAGGCATGAATCCCATATCCCGAAGAACAATCGAACTTCGGGGTATCGAACGCTCATAATGGTGTGTTAGTGACGTGAACATTAAACTAGCGTACAAATACGGATAGTCTAAAAATCTGTGTATATTAAATTCTTGCGTTCAAAACTGGCTGACATACAACGCACAGCCGAACCTACAAAGCGCAAGAAGCTGAAAATTGCCTTGTAAGTTCCTTTGGGAGCGTAAGAGTCCACTAAAGAGGGATTTAGCGAAATTCCCACGGGATCGGGCAGAAAAGGTCAAATAAAAATAAAAAATGCGGTTGTAGCTGCGGATATCTTGTATCAGGATAGTACATCGATAACAGAACTATCGACACCACCCCAACCCTAAACATAAAATCCCCATTTGACTGCGGGGTGCGCGGGGGTGGGTGCGACGCCCGCGCACCTGGCTCGCGCCGCCAATCGCGTGCGCGCTAACATACACGTGCGTATGTGTAAAACGTACGATGTGAATACTGCGTGTCGCTAGAAAGCGTGGTCGTGTTGAACTGACCACGTTTTCTGATTCAGAAAGTCAAATGTCTGCACGGTTCGCGTAGTGGTTTAAGCGGCTGCATCGCCGCTTGACACTCGCCGAGTGTTGTGGGTTCGATCCCCACACGAGGCAACACTTTGTGTGATCTATAAATTGTTGTTTCGAGTCGGGAGTGTTCATTGTGTCCGTTGGTTGTATGTTTGTAAAGTCTCCCGCGACACAGGATTTATTCTTAGTGCGGGAGCTGTCATTAAAAAAAATAATTGTAGGTAGCTTTAAGCATGTAGGTCGGCATGACATGGAAGGGCTACCCTGTGTGTATACCTTTTAAAGCATATCGACGTAAGGCAGTACCGATACTGTTGCCTTTCGTTCGGTGAGTGAGAGTGCTGACAGTCCTCTTTTCCTTCTCACGGATCACTCTCTTCCTCCTTATACGGTCCTCCTGATAGATAGTGGCTTGGTTGCGTTTACGTACACACGCTTTCGTTATGAGTGTATGACGTACGATCGTACTGTGGGAATACAGTCGTGTAACTTAAAGACTGACTCCTCCAGTATCGTCCTAGCGACATCCCGGTTACATCCAAGACTTAAACGGCTCGGTGTAAGTCTTGGATGTAACATAACTTCTCGCCTTTATCCTCGAAGGGGTAGGCAGAAGCGTATTACACACTCACACTTCGCCATCTACCGGGCCTATTGCCATCTACCGGGCACATTTTGTTAAGCTTATTCTTGGATGTAACCGGGATGTATCTAAAAGATCGCCTCCTTGGTACAGTCGATAGCGTATACGTCTGCTGTTCAGGAAGTACTGCGTTCGATTCCCGGGTCGGAAAAATCCGAAAGTTTTACTGACTTTTTCAGGTTTCTCAGTAGCAGCACTGAGTCTGGCAATGTGCCTGGTCACGGCAATAGGCTCGCCCCCTATTACGTGTGGGACCTACTAATTCATAAAACGGCGAATTGTAGTTGTAATATTACACCACTGCCTACCCCTTCAGGGATACAGGCGTGAGTCTATAAACAAAAACGTGGACGCGTCGCCACGTTGCTGGAGCTTGAATTTCTAAGTCATCTTTTAGTTCTGAACTGCTATAAAGAGCTTGAGTTTAAGTCGTACGTTATTTAGCGATTCAGTTATTGTATTGGTGCTGCATACCATTCTCCAGTGACTTTTGACTGCACGTATGGCGTAGTGGTTTAAGCGGTCGACTCGCCGTTTAACACTGCGCCGTGTGTTGTGGGTTCGATCCCCACACGAGACAACACTTTGTGTGATTCATAAATTGTTGTTTCGAGTCTGAGGAGTTCAGGTTGAATGTTTCTAAAGTTTCCCACAATACATGATTCATTCCTAGAGCAGTAAAGAGGTAAAAAAAAACGTAACACGATTAATAATAAGCTCTCTAAGCTTAACACCACCTGTCGATTAAACCTACGTTTTATTTTTGCTGCCAAAGAACTTGTACCTACCTACTGGTTTGTAAAATAAAAATACGTCAGTTTCTGAATAGATCAATTGTATTTAAATATATCTCGAAGATGTCTGCCTAACCTCACCGCATTTGGTCATCTAGAACTTGTTGATAAACACGTCAAACATGCCGTGGATTCTTCTGAATAGAACTATTATTCTACATGTTTGGCTAGACGTAAGTTTGACTGCAATTCTAGAGTGGTGATTTGAGTAGAAGGCTCGCCGAATTACTTTGCGTTGAGCGTAGAGGGTTCGATATCCACACTAAGTTTGTTCGCGGTGACACTATAATACAAATGACAATATAATAAACTAGATGATTTAAACTAGTATAAACTCAAGCTGTCGCTTTAGTCGATATGATTACAATAATAGTAAAAAAGAAAAGCTAAAATAGTTCTACTTGCGACGACAATATCAGTCATGGAGTAATCATGTGACCCATGCTGGTGTATACTACCCATAATTACGCGACTACGATCCGATTACTGTGGGTGTACAAATCAAGAAAATTTTAGTGTATTACCTATTCAGTATAGGTTGTTTAAAATTCATTATAGTTATGCCGAAGAGACCTAGCTTCATGTAGAATGTGTTAAGCTACATATGTACCTATTTGTTTACATGCACTAAAAACTAGTCTATCAGTCTAGTCGACAGGTGGCGCTAATCTAGTTGTAAATTCCCGTGTAAAGACGCGTAATTACACACTAGAACATTATTGATGAGTGGCTATCGTCACTTTACATTATTGGTACGAGAAATTATATGCAAATAGAATATTACTCTGCTATGCAAGATATGAGAGACTATCGTCAGTTGACTTTGTTGGTACCGGTACGAGTTTATGAACAAATTATTATATGCAAATAGAATACCATTTTGTCTATGAATGATATTTCAAAAGCCCAACGTCTTGAATGGCTTACATTGAACTTTATTTTTCAACCCCCGCACTAGGATTAAGACTTGTATCGCAAATTTTTACGGTAGAAGAGCCTTGCTGATTTCAGCATGAATGGGCCGGCTCGACCGGTGAAGTACTACCCTCTCACAGAAAATCGACGTAAAGTACCTAACAGTACCTAAACTGATGCGTTTCGTCCGGTGAGTGATAGTACCGGAGGCCCTATCCCCTATTCCTTCTCCCTCCTCCCACTCCTCATCCTATCCCTTTTCCCAACTCTAAGGGGCGACAACGCTCTTGTGACTCCTGTGGTGTTGCTTGTGGCATGGGCGGCGGTAATTGCTTACCATCAGGCGATCCGTCTACTCGTTTGCCGCTTATTAACATAAAAAAGTCATTTTTACAAATATACAACTGACAGATGCAATGAACACCTAGATAATTTTAATATCATTTCAATGTCCAATACGGGACTGCCTTTTCACTTTTCACCAAGAATTTCTGCACAGACAGATCTTGTGCGGTTCCAAGTACTTCCCAATGTTTTTGTTACGTCTATGATCATATGGTCGCTGACCACATTGAGACATGTAATATCGGATAGCGTATGCGACTGCTGATCGGAGGTTTCGGGTTCGATTCCCGGGTCGAATCCGAATACTCAGTAGCAGCCCGGGAGTCTGGAGATGTGCCCGTTAACGGAAATAGGCTCGCCCCCTATTACGTGGGACCTAAAAATTCATGGCGAAATGTGGGTGTGATATTTACACCTCTGCCTACCCCTTCGGGGATACAGGCGTGAGGCTATAAATATTATAGGTACCTGAATTACAGCCACAAGTAAAAATAAGCAGCTATCTCATCACGCAAAGATTCGTCTTAGGTCACTCGAGTATAAGCTAATATTATGTCAGGTCTAGTTGGACTAGTAAACAGAAAAGACCTGGGTTCCAAGGCGAAAAGAAGTCTTGAATGTAAATGGGATAACGCTAGAACGATGATGATGTAAAAAAAAAATATATATAGTTAAAACTATTGGACACAAGCCACTTCTCACTATGACGGGAGTTAGACCGTAGTCCACCACGCTGTCCAATTTTTGGATCATCATCATATCAGCCGAAAGACGTCCACTGCTGGACATAAGTCATTCCCAAGACTCTCCACATAGACCGATCTCTAACTACCCGTATCCCATCTAGTTGGGATTGATGCTTCTATGACTTCATATTTATGTATTTCAGGGTTATGATAACAATTGATATCATACAGCCTTATTTTCGGCCGGTTCTGCGTTCGACGACCGGTTGGCGCAGCGGGAGTGTAAGCGACTGCTACGCCGATGGTCGCGGGTTCGATTCCCGCTCAAGTCAAACATTTGTGTGCATGAACATGGTTGTTTGTCTTGTTCTGGGTGTTTCTATGTATAATATGTATGTATTTACAAAAGAAAAGTATATATTATATGTATGTTTATCCATTATCTAGTACCTACAAGCTCTGCTTAGTTTGGGACTAGATGGATTATATTATTATTATATATATTATTATTATTTTCACATTTATAACAATTTTATCACAATTCACAGATCAGTATATTATCCGCGCGTAAAGTATCACCAATCAATTCCGTCCCTTCCCTTGCTCCAACATTCAATATAAAAGAGATACTTGCTAACAGTATTCAATAATAACGACGAAAAAGCACCTAACGCGTCGTGTGACAGAGACAGCGATATGTTTACACGAGAATTTTGTATAGGTGTGAAGGAGATGGTAATATGTGGGGTGCGCACGCGCCCCTCGGGTTTCGCTTAGGGTAATTTATGTATGTAGTTTTTGTATGGGTGGTGTAAGGATACCTTGCGTAGTTTGTTTTTGATGTGGTATACTAGGGTTGGTTGATATTCTGTCGTATCTGGCTAGAATTTAAATATATGACATTTTATTGTTTACATACATACATAGACTCACGCCTGTTTCCCCGAAGGGGTAGGCAGAGGCATATTAAACGCCCACTTTTCGCCAGTGTTTTGATCCCACGTAATAGGTGGCGAGCCTATTGCCGCTTATTGGGACATATTGGAATCGATCGTGCTGCTAGATTCCGCGGCGTTCCCTCTCTCTTTCTCGCTCTAGTAAATGACGGTCCTAAGTGACAGAAAAGGATAGACGCATAGGAAAGTGCGATGCGGTGCTGATAGGTGTAGCTCAACCCTAAATCTTGGATGTAACCGGGATAATGCTAGGTCGACGATGATGATAACATAACCGAAAGATAACTGGCGCAAAAGTGGGTGTGAAATACACCTCTGCCTACCCCTTCGGGGATAAAAGGCTTGAAGTTATGTTATGTTTTATGACGATGATGATAGTACTGTTAGTTTTGGGTAGTTTTAAATGTAGGTATCATATTATAGCCTCTCCGAGTTCACGGTTAGACATAGGCTCCTTATTTGCGTAACATGAGCACTGTTTGTTTTGTTTTTCGTGTGAGTGTGTGGCCAACTCTGGTGTCGGAGTTTTCAGACCGTCGGAAGGCCTCCGACATGGCCTAATTCTTAGTATTCTTATCCTTAGACAAGAACCGGGACCGATAGCTTTACGTGCCCTCCGAAGCACCGTAGCGCTCAGATGTAAATGCCACACGCGGACACCCATCCAAGTGGTGACCTGTGCAAGCGTTGCTTAACTTTGCCGATCTGTTACGAAGGACAAGCCAAGTCTCGCTATGAGCCAGACGAGGAGAATGGAGGATTTGTTCAACTGAACCACGCTGGGCTGATAAGTCGTTATGGGTTTGCTGTCGAGTTAGCGAACTCTTAGCACAGATACTACTTGCTTCGTGTTTTTTACCTTATCGCCTTTCATCAGCATCATTATCCCAACTAGGGCTTTCAGTCTCGATACATTTTCGAGTCCTGGGAAAAAATAGAGACTCAGCCTGGTTTCGAAATTCCTGGAAAAAATGTGACTCGAGACTCTTTCAAAAAAGGTTTCATACTCATTTAGGCAGTTAATATAATAAGTTTTAATAACGGACTTTATTAATCAACAGACTTGTTTGTATTAACAAGTCAAATTATATATTTTTTAAATTTTTGTAATATGCACGTATATCTGGCGAAAAGTGGGTGTAGAAATACACCTCTGCCTACCACTTCGGGGATAAAAGGCGTGACGTTATGTATGTATATATGTATGCACGTAGAAGGCAAAGGGCATCCAATGTGATAAATATGTAGAGAGCATCTGATGTTATGACACAAATAGCCCGCGTTAGAAAACACTCTCTCTGTTTCGACGCTAATTGGGGACATAAAAAATTAAGAATTATCGCCCTGATTTAAATGCTTTTCCCTGTCACGACTAATTCTCGAAAGTCCCGATAGTCTCGAAAACTGCAGGTAGCAGGCTCGATTCTCGAAAACACAACAAAATCGTCGAGACTCTCGAAATTTTGAGACCGAGATTCCCGGGATGAAAGCCCAATGCATCCTTAGCATGTTCTTTGGAATACAGGGTCTACTGCATCAGAATTTGGCAAAATATTAGTTTTTCGTTATCTTAGTAAGTTATATCAGTTACGTTAGATCTGAGATTATATTGTCAGTGATTATTACAAGTAACCCATCACCACATGTGCGCGTAACCTTAACGCCACCACCACCGAGCACCATGACTCGCGAAACTCAGGTTATTACCTGCACCACGTTAGACAGAGACGCACATACACTACAGCGGTATGTTAGAGAGGGATGCAGCGTGCCCCTTAGCTGACAGATGTTCATAAAGTATTCGCTTTATATGCGGGTGCGTTTTTTTACTGTGCGGGGGCGGAGTGATAGCGGAAAGCGGGGTTGAACCGCTTGTGAAGTACTGTGATAGCGTGTCTATGAGTGAATGGTGAAGTTACAAGATTTGATGAGATTAATTATGTATACAGAATGAGCGATAGGTGATTTAATAAGAAAGTATCTAAGGATTTCAATCAGATATGTCGGTCGGGCAGTTTCAAATTTCGTTAAATAATATGCATCTGTTTCTTGGTGCGTTCATGCTTGGCCATGGAACTATTATGACTATGACCATTTTATTTTTATCGCGTATGATATCCAGTATATTAAGGGGGATTCACACAAAGAATAAATTAAAAATATTAGGAAATAAAATTAAAAATAGATCGTAGAGAAAGTAGTAACTCGCTGTAAGTGGCACGTAGCCTTACAGTGAGTGTATCCCAACTTCCTGTGCGCGTGGGAACTGTCTTACCGTGACGCCACATACTCTTATGCATTACCATAACGGCGCACTGTCACATCCATGGATAGATGGTAGCCACCAGATTCAGTGTCCGATCTATCCATGGATAAAAAAATAGTCAAATATGTATCTCTAACCTCCAAATTAGATAAATACAATATTGGGACTAGCCGTTAGAGACAGAGTGCGCTTTCCAAGTTCTAGCTGTAAGTCTTCTGAAACCTTAAGTACTTTCGATTCCATTAATTTAGTTCCCTGTAGATTTGTATATAAGTAGTGCTTAGTTTGTTACATACTGATTGTGGTTATTTCCTTTTGTTTGTCTTGAGACAGTAGCTCTGTTTCATCATCCTACTAGCGTTATCCCAGTTTCAACGCGGGCTCCGCTTACTAGCCTAATCGGACTTGACTGATTATTAGCTTTTACACAGAACGACTGAATTTAAGTATCATTTTGGGTTGCTGGTCAGTCGACCAGCAACCCAAAATGATAGTTAAATTCAATGGTTTAGAGGTTGTAGCTTAGTATGTATGTTAGTGATGGCAATTAATGCGATTTCGCATTAATTTCATTAGCATGCGAATTCGTGACTCTTAACATGCTAAATGCTATTGCTATGCTATTTGCTAATTATAATGGTGTTTAATAATAATGTTGTATGTTAAGTGTGAAATTTATTAATATGCGAATTAAAACGCGCGTTCGCTTAAGAAAGACTCTTGCACAGGTATTTTATGTACCTAAGTAAGATAATGATCACAATTAAAGTAAAAGAATAATATAAACATAACAACATTAACAAATTTAAGGACCTTCTGTCATACTTACTAATTACCTACTTTATCTAGATTTGGGACTAACAATAAAATATAGAAACTGGTGTATTATTTTTAGTAGGTAGGTACCAATATTATTTACAGGTACCTACTTATATAATTTGTTCATATTATTATCAATTATAAGTACAACAATAAATATTAGACGAAAGAAAGTTTATCAAATACGTAAACAAAACTCACTATTATGTGCCAATTCGTACTAAACTTTGACATAATACGAACACGAAGCGCGCCAAACGCGTGTAAACACAGATAATTATTACCTATCACACACATTCACTCAATATACGACCTTAAATACGAGTAAATCAAAGATAATAATTGCTTAACATCATCATTCGCATTCGCACCATTTGCTAATAATTTCACTTCTCGTGTCAGGTGAAACGGATATATTGAGTATTCCCGTGGACGAGACAGAGAACGCGTTTCCCGCGTTAGCAAAAAAATATAAACGAACCGAATCGCGCACGAAACGATAAATTCACAATTCACGAAATTTCGCAACGATATTTCATATGCTAAATGCTAAATGAAAATTCACATGCTAAAATTAATGTGAATGCTAATATGTCCATCACTTTGTATGTGGCATTATGGAGAGCACTTGGCCAGCGTGGTGGACTATGGCCTTACCCTTCTCATGGTGAGAAGAGGCCCGTGCCCAGTAGTGGGATAGTACATACGGCTGTTGATGATGATGATGATTATGATTATAGATAGCAATTTCAGATTAGTTAGAAATTTAACGTACGATTCGACAGAACTCGAGTGTTCTAAGCGCGTAATTATTTTCAACTATCACCAGCTTCGATCAGATGATGACTGGCAGAGTCATCTTATCAAATATCGTACCTATAACAGATTTACGAGGGCATATTGGCTAACTTGTCCCGCGAACGCAAAGTCGTGTACGCTTAACGACGTGTTTCAGGAAAGTCCAAATACCATTCGCGTAGCCTAGCACTGAGTCAAAATTCTTTAAAGTGTTGCATCGAAATGATAAGAGGGCTAGTCAATGTTCAAAGATAGAAGTTACCCGCTCTCAGTATGACCGAGCTTTACTCTCACTCTATCCCAACTTCCTGTGTCCGTGGGAACTTTCCTACCGTGACGACGCCTCTCATTTTATATCATTACACATTGTGCCATCCGTGGATTGCTATTTAGAGACTGGGTGCACTTGCCAAAGACCCTGCTAGTAAGTTAGGATAGCACAAGATTTGGGCATGGTCTTGCTGCTATATTTGATACTGCAATGATGCATACTGGGCTATATTGCCTGAGATATTAAACATCCACCAACTGCATCAAAGGAAATCCACATTTGATACATAATTTCTGGATTACATAATGTGAACTATGTGACTGCCTCCGTGGTCCAGTGGATAGGGTATGCGACTGCTGATCTGAGGTCCCGGGTTCGATTACCGGGTCGGGCAAAAGTGTTACTGGGTTTTTCCAAATTCTCAGTAGCAGCACGGAGTCTGGTGATATGCCCGGTAACGGCAATAGGCTCGCCCCCTATTACGTGGGACCTAAAAATTCATGGCGAAATGTGGGTGTAATATTACACCTCTGCCTACCCCTTCGGGGATACAAGCCTGAGACTATAAATAAAAATAAATAAATAAAATAAATACATAATGTGTTGCCTTGTGTGGGGATCGAAACAACACCCCTTATTATATACTAGATGAGCCCGCGGTTACACTCGCGCTATTTAAGGCTACTGCTCCGCTCCCGTGGCTCATAGCGTGATGTTATATAGCCTATATCCTTCCTCGCTAAATGGGCTATTTAACACTGAAAGAATTTTACGAATTGGATCAGTAGACCCTGAGATTAGCACCTTCAAGCAAACAGACAAACTCTTCAGCTTTATATATTATTAGAATATAGTTCGAAAAGCAATTTTGACCTATGTAGTATCAGAGTTGTAACTGACTTTATCGCGACATACATACATTCATACATATACTCACGCCTTTTTCCCGTCGGGGTAGGCAGAGACAACAGAACGCCACTTGCTTCTATCCTTACAAACCTCACGCGCTTCCTCTACATTCATTACTCTTTTCATACATGCTTTGTCGCGACTACATGAAAAATTTAACAAAATGTCAAACTATGCGTTAACGTAGATTTAAGTGTCTTTCAAATCAGTGTAGCAGGATGCCAATTGTGTGTCAATTAAAAATCATATCGCAGTTTCTTCAAAAGATAGTGACGGTGTCTGATAAATAGCGAGAATCGGCCTTCAGGTATACTTCCGATGTACAACAATTACTAACATTACTGTTAGTTTTGATTTAAATCATTTGTAACGTTACTGTGTACAGGTATATTTTCGATTTGAAATCATTTCTAACGTTTCTGTAATTATCCTTCTATCTGCACCTTAGCATCCGTGGGAACTATTTACCCAACAATAAAAAAATACGGCTAATTGACATAGACATTACAATCTCGGACAATGACACCAGATGTTTGGCAAATCGGTTTATAACTGTGTTATCTGTGCCGTTTATGGATGCATATTTTGTCTCTGGTATGTTATTGTTTCTTTTCTTGTTAATGTTTGCATAGACTATGGCTTTTGCTAATATCTGTCGGTTTAGTTTTTATTGTTGTTTGTCGTTAATAATTTTATTATTAGATAATAGTAGACTGCCTCGTTGGTCTCGCGGCATAAATGTGCGCGTGGGATTGGGAGGTCTCAGGTCTCGGGTTCGATTCCCGGGTCGGGCAAAGTGTTATTGAGTTTTCCGTTAGCAAATTCTCAGTAGCAGCCCGGAGTCTGGTAATGTGCCCGGTACGGCAATAGGCTTGCTCCCTATTACGTGGGACCTAAAAATTCCTGGCGAAATGTGGGTGTAGTATTACACCTCTGCCCACCCCTTCTGGGATACAGGCGTGAGTCTATAAATAAAACAAAAAAAAAGATAATAGTAAATAAATAATCAACGATAAGAAGGAAAATGTGGAGTAAACAAATAAAATATTAAGTTAAATATAGATGCAAATGGAGTACCGTTGTCTCTGCCTAGCCCGATGGGAAAAAAGGCATGAGTATATGTATGTATGTATGTTAAATATAGATAAAAAAAATATGCAAGCTTTGGTATAAGTTGATTTTATAATAAAAATAATATATTTGGACAAATCACACTCTATCACCTGATGCCGAACTAGTCAGAGCTTGTACTATGGTTAACACATTTACCATTTAGCAACATTTGATCCACATAATATAATATTAGAATTAAGTTAATATTAAGAATTTATATACTTAAATGAATACCTTATTTGCCAAATCAGTTAAATTATTCTTATTCTAATAATTGTAAGCTGCAAAGTAATTAAACCACTCATAAGCTTCTAAATATAAAAAAAAGTTACACGTAACGAACAATTTAAAAGAAATTTCAACATCAAAGATTCCAAATTTGAATTCGGAAACGGAACGAAAACGGCGCGGGCGCAGTTTTGATTTTTTTTGCCGCTCAACCAATCCTAGGGCGCTTTGTTCGTATACCTGCCTCGCTCGCTCCCATTGAATCTGTATATACCTGTTTCGCGTCGGGGGTGTATTGAGGGTGTACAACGCCAGATGTTTTTGAAGAATCTTTTTTTTTCTCTGAACAATGGATGCGAGCTTGAGATTTGAGCATATGGTCTTGGAACAGGTATGAATTGATAGGTCGAATCTTCTATTTTTCTGGTCGGCTTCGTTTTATTTTGTTTGTAGTGATGCTTTCGCTTACTGTCCACGTGGTGCAATAATATGTTTATTAGATAAATTAGCTTCTGCCAGTAGCATTTCCCGCGTGGGTTGCGTCAAAATCCTATGTGCTAGTCTGATTATTATTATTTTATTGAGTATCGGCTGTGGCCAACTCTAGCGTCGGTGCTTTCAAACCGCCCAAAAGCCTCCGACATGGCCTAACGATTCTTTTCCTGTGACAAGAACCGGGACCGACAGCTGTACGTGCCCTCCGAAGCAGTGTAAGATAAGTTCATAAAAATCTGTTCTTCAGTTTTAGTAAGAGTAACAACATTAATCTATCCACGTAAACTTTCGCGTTTAATTGAAGTAGGATGCTGCACACGATTTTGGTTTTGATTAGTTAATAATTGACTCAATTTATACTACGTATTATCCAACTCATGTATTTCGTTTCAGCTAAATTAGTTAAAGAATTTATTGTGAATTTTTGACCTATATTGATGTATAGGAGAATATCTATTTGTTGTTCCGGTTACGGTTGTTCGTCGAGTTGGTTCGTTTGCGTTTGGTTTGGTTAGTTGTATTTATCTAGGAAGGCTATATAACATCACGCCCTATAGTATACTATAGTAGCCCTAAGTAATGCTTGTGTAATCGTGGGCTATTACGAGGGTCAAACTGAAAGTTCTTAGAAAATCAAAAACTGATTACATTAGCCAGTTATTAGTTTTATTATATCTTTTCAAAATATTGTCCATTGACGTCAATACACCGCTGCATGCGATGGAACCACTGGGAAAAGCACTTTGCCCACTCGTCCTTAGGGGTCTCTTCAATGGCATCGCGATACGCAGCCACCGCTTCTTCAGCATTCATAAACCGCTTTCCTTTAAGTTTTTCTTTAATTTTTGGAAATAAATAAAAATCACAAGGCGCGAGGTCGGGGCTATACGGCGGGTGACCCAGTAATTCAACGTTTGATGTCGCCAAATAGTCGATCGTTCGCTTGGCGGTGTGCGACGAGGCGTTGTCGTGGTGAAGGAGGATCCTACTGCGAGGTCGTTTCTCTCGAACTTTTTCCAAGACAAGTGGCAAACAATTGGTAGTGTACCACTCTGCAGAAACTGTTTTTTGATCCTCTAACACAATTGTTGCGAAATTACCTATCCTTCCAAAGAACGAGGCCACCATTTTTTTTCCCGCACTTCGATCTCTCTTCACTTTAGTTGGCAACTCCTCGAAAGGAAACACCCACTGAGCAGATTGTCTTTTGGTTTCAGGATCATAACAGTAAATCCAGCTTTCGTCACCTGTTAGTATGTCGAACACAGCATTTGAGTCACCTCCGTTAAATCTTTCAATCATTTTACGGCACCAATCCACACGATGGAGTTTTTGAGCCTTAGTCAAATTATGAGGTATCCACCGGGCGCAAAGCTGCCTGACCGCTAAATGTTCGTGGAGGATTTTGTGCACTTGACTCATACCGATGCCTAAGCTTGTCCGAATCTGCTGATAGGTCACTCTTTTGTCAGTCTCTATCATACGCCGCACAACACAGATGTTATTTTCAGTCGTCGCCGTAGAAGGCCGTCCCTCACGTACATCATCAGTGAGATTAGTGCGACCACGTTGAAACTCATTAAACCAGTTGTAAACAGTCGCACGAGATGGGGCTTCATCGTGAAAGGCCAATCGTAGTCTATCATAACTTTCTTGTTGACTTAAATGACATCGAAAGTCATAAAAAATCATTGCACGAAAATTTTCTCGTGTTAAATTCATGTTGACGTGACACAGACAATTTTCAATTTGCCGCCAAATCGTAAAACAAATGACAAATGAATGAAATATATACTCAGTAATATTGGCAAAGAGTTCTATTTTCAAATTTTAGAATATTTTTTTTATTATATTGTTTATAAGTGGCCAGTTCTAAGAACTTTCAGTTTGACCCTCGTATAATGTTATTATAGCATGCTTAATAGTAAAAGTAAAAAAGAGAGAGGAAACTTGTTTGTTTGAGAGTTCTCCACAATAAAAAAAAATAAAAAAAAAATCTTAAGGCTTGTGAAGTCTCCCAACCAGCACTTAGCCAGAGTGGTGGACTATGTCCTAATCTTTCTTATAGTGAGAACAGGGCTATGTCCAGTAGTGGAGCAGTTTAAATGTAGGGATGATGTTTTATTAATGCACACACATACAGCCTTTCGCAGTTCACTGCTGGTTGTAGGCATCTCATAATTTGAGTCACGAGTACATTGCGAGTCAATAGCAGGATTTGGCGTACCATACCACGCTGACCAGACGGATGGCTGTGATTTCGAGTTTTCCATATCTTCACAAATACATTTAACTAAAAATAAAAAAAATTAAGATAATTTGTTTGCTCGCTTAATAATGTGCCCGGTAGATGGCAATAGGCTCGCCCCCTATTACATTGGGACCGAAACGTAACTGGCGAAATGTGGCCGTGTGTAATACACCTCTGCCTACCCCTTCGAGGATAACAGGCGTGAAGTTATGTTATGTTATTTCTTTGCTAAAACGCATGTAGGTAGATAATGAAAGCATTTTAGAAATGTTTATTACATTTATTTATGAATGATTTATCTAAATATGTTTTTCTTTTCGCAGGTAAGTTGCTGCATATTCCCGTCTAAGGTACAGTAACGTCGATATGTAACAAAATCGCACAAAAACAAGCACGAGCTACAGAAAACAATTAACACATCCGCTCGCGACGATCAAGTTGTAAGCGGTAGCGAGCGCGATTTCACTAAAGTTAATTTAAAAATATGTAATTTATTGAAGCGCTTTTGACGAAAATGACGATAATTTGAAGTTCGTTATTAAATTGCGCGTACTAACAAATAAACGGTGCACCGTATGTGGTACACAGAAGTGGTTACGCGAAGTTCGTGTACCCTATGAGACACACGAGCTCGAGCACCAAATTAAAAAAAATGGATTTTTTTTGTGGACGACGTGGCCACATACAGCGTGTTTAGGTGCTCTTGTAAGAGATTTTTTGCGTGATAAACGCGTGCTGTGTCGCGGAGTTCTAGTTTCTAACAACGTTTTTGTTTTGGAAAATGTAGTTTGCCGCTGAACTCTTTTTATTATCTTAAAAAGCAAACCGTCCTCGAACTGCTACGCTTATTCGCCTTACCGCTTGTCACCGGTACACAGAAAATCGCGCGTCTATCTGAGGCTGGTTTCAGAGTCACGCGTTTGACCGGCGCCGGCCACACGCGCGCGCTTTCAATTACACTAGATTAGTAGTAGCGTTTCATAGTCACGCAGTTCAAACGCGCCGCGTGTGAGACGCGCGCGCCGACCGCGCTGCCGAAGCTTCATACATTGCAACGAGAAACGCGAACTCGTTTCACAGTGGTCCGCGCGCCAAACGCGCTGTTGAGACGCGCTGGCCGACGGCGCGTGCCGCACGCGTCACTCTGAAACCAGCCTTAATGTAGCCTGTACTCAACAATTTTTTTATTTTTATTTTGGGAAACTCTTTTGCGAGTGCCTCTCTGTGGGGCGTGCAGAGAGGGTATGTTGGACTCCCCGCGACGGAACCCGGGTTTACCGACTAAAACCACCACGATAGCCGCCTCAGCGCTCTAAAGAATGGGACACAGGGAATGCGAGTGTGCTTCTCCTGGGTCCCGTTACGCTTGTCCCGTAGTAAGGCTCAGTCTCTGGAAGGGCTAGGTTGGTAGTGTCGTCCCTTCGCTACCTCGTACTGTGCGAG
Source organism: Euclidia mi (assembly GCA_944739405.2). Taxonomy (NCBI): domain Eukaryota; kingdom Metazoa; phylum Arthropoda; class Insecta; order Lepidoptera; family Erebidae; genus Euclidia; species Euclidia mi. The sequence goes on from OX123208.2 coordinate 3,339,601, forward strand.
TACAGTGGTCCTAGAGTTTTGGCCAATCCCGTTGGAATTTCGGGAAATCCCTTCTTAATGCACCCTTACGGTCCCCAAGGAACATACATGCCAAATTTTAGCTTCCTGGGCCCAATAGTTTCGGCTGTAGCGTGTCTGTCAGTCAGTCAGTAACGCAAGGATTTTATATATTAAGATTGTAATCGTCCTAACGTGTGATTTGTTCGGTGTTATGTCTACACATATCTAAGAACGTTATTCGTGAAATTATCCACGTAGGTTGCCGAAAGTCAACTAAAACCGAAGGTAATTGTGTGTTACGGGAATATACAAGCATTTATATACTTTGAAATGTGCGAACAGTGATTATAAATTCAACTTATTGCAGTTTGGACGTTAGGGCTGCTTGTCACCATTGATATATAGGACTGCTAAGCTGAATATGAGGAGAATAGGTATCCTAGTATCACTTGCTGACACTTGTCTGAAGTAACTCCTTGCGGACAATAATAATAATATTCTACCACATACAGACATCACTATCTAGTTCCAAACTAAGCAGAGCTTGTACTATGGGTAAGAGATAATGGATAAATATAAATGATAGTGGGTAGGCTTATTAATGTCTTCTTATCTTATATATTTCATGAAAACCAAATAGGTGTTATAAGTAAATGGGCTAAAAGGCTTATAAGCTGGCATGGCGTATAGTAAAACAAAAAATACAATTTAATTTGTTAAAGGGGAGTTATCATCATGATTTTTAGCGTTAGGTATTTGATACAAATATTACTTGCCCGAAATAGTTTATATTGATTTGTTACTTCTTAAGAACATTAAACACACTTAAAAACTTACTTTATCGACAGTAACCATCCATTGTACTATTCTGTGAAAATTACAACAGATAGCTCAATTATATAGCATAACAGGTGTGCAACAATATATTTGTTCGCCACCATAGCTTGAAGTTTTTTGAAACGATTGACGCAACGAATCGATCACCTTACTGGTACACTTCATATAAAGTAAATTAATATCTTTTATATTTGACATTGGTAAACATCATATTGCAACCTATATGAATGAAGGATTTTGACTTTGCCTTTTAAGGGAATAATTATAAAACAAAAAGCACAATCACCATTTGTATGCATGCCCATATCTGTACTCTTAACTCCTCGGGTATTACCGAGCCCAAAACGCTGCAACCAGGACCGTAGTCATGCTAATGGCACGGTGTTTATTAGTGATTACCGATATTAGATGTGTCCAGATGTCCCGCGAGCTAAATGCCGACTACACTTTACGTATCCGGTATGGGTAACATGTCATAGGATGTAGCGGGAGCGGTTACTTGAATGCTAAGTTTGCGTACCGCGAAATACAGTAAGAAACAGACGACGCTTATAATCAAGCTCATAAAAAGATTGAAAAAGAAAAATGTCGGCAGGTCATTTTACTATTGACAAAAATAAAATACGCTTCGACTTTAACATATTGGACGTAACGGGACAAAAGAAGAAATGCCTCTTCAAGAAATAGATCATTCATTGCGGCGGAGCTCGGCAAGGAACACGTTATTTGCAAACTGTTTTGTGATATTTTATGACATGTACGCACTACATTATACTCGTTTATTGATAGATGGTTTAATAACAGGTTATTTTTGTATCGCCAATATATTAAAAGATGCGACGTAGTAAGAAAAAGTGTAAAATGGTATTACATAATCATAGGATTCTAAGTATAGACACCACGCACAATTTTATTACTTGTAGCGTTAATATGTCCTGCGTATTCACTGCCCGCTATCCGCTTATAACTTGCACCGCACCGATACAGTTCTGCTTGGGGCGATAAAGCGTCGTTTCGATTCCCGTGCCGGAAATAGCCCCGGTCAAGAACCTGCGCGAAAAATTCGCGTTGAGCGCGCATACGTACACACGTGCGGTGCGTATGTGCGCGTGTGTGTATACGTGTGTGTGTGCGATTTCGCTTTGTTTGACTTTATTGTGCGCCTGCCAATTTGTGGTTGTTTAAGCATTAATGCGCAGGTTTGGTTTCTGGTTGGTGAAAAATTTTGAGTTGTTAGTGGTTTGGTTAATATTGCAGATGAAGGTTATTAGTTACATAGTAAATGTATGGAGAGCCAATATTTGTGTAGGAGAAGGAATTGGTTTGTCTGATGAAATTTAGTTCATGTGGTTGCAAAGATTCAGAATCTTATCTAATACTAATATATAAAGCTGAAGAGTCTGTTTGTTTGTTTGTTTGGTTGAACGCGCTTATCTCAGGAAATACTGGTCCGATTTGAAAATTTTTATTATTTCAGTGTTAGATAGCCCATTTATCGAGGAATGCTATAGGCTATATAACATCGCGCTATGAGCTACGGGCGCGGAGCAGTAGCCTTAAATAACGGGGGTGTAACCGCGGGCATCCTCTAGTGTTAAATAATTCTTGACGTCTTGACGTGACCACCATGTATTGATTTTGTATTCACTGGTCTGTTGAGGAAATCTGATTGCACCAAGCCCAATACTAAGGTAACTGTGCGAAAATCGAACTTACGATCTCCGGTTTAGAGTTCAGGGTTTCACAAGCCAGGCCAGTCAACTTTGTTTCATTTTCGTGTCAGTGTGTGGCCAGCTCTGGTGTCGGAGTTTCCAAATTGCCTGAAGGTCTAACGATTCTTCTTCTCAGACAAGAACCGGCACCGACAGCTTCACTTGTCCACCTAAGCTCCCTCGTAAGTGCCACACGCTGTCACCCATCCAAGCGACGACATGTGCAGCCTTGCTTAACTTTACCGATATATTATGAATGGCAAGCTAAGTTACGCTTTGAGCGCTACAGGCATTCTTTACGCCAGTCAACAGCAACATGAAAAAAAAAGTGCATAAATGCAAGAAACAAGTTAGCTTAGACATAAGGAATACGTGGTAACCGGACGCATAGCTCATATTATATTGTCCACGTCTCAATTAAACAAAGTCAAAGTCAAAGTCAAAATCCTTTATTCATTTAAATCACAAAGTGACACTTATGAACGTCAATTTAAAAAAATAATTACTCAAAGCTTCTACATTTACATTTACTGCCACGTTCGCAAAGCAAGGGCGTAGAACCATGAGAAAGAACGGGCAATAAAACTCAAGGTCACTCTTTTTCATCGCCAGGTTTTGCATAATACATAAAAATTTAAATTTTGTAAGGTGCTGCAACTGTTACACCTTCTATGTCATTTGTATATATTTACTCTACTTAATACTCAAGCATAATGTACTAAAATTTTGATGTTCATTTAATTAGCCTCCTGAAAATTGACATGGTGAAACAGGAGCATCCACTTACATTAAGTACCTAATAATGCAGGCAATCCGCGCAAATGTTCAGAACCATGATAGAAATGATACAGTTTAATATTAAAAATGTAATACCAGCCCGTAAGACCGACATCGACCAGTCATCGCAAGTAGCACCCGTTCACGAGTATGACGCATGGGCCAGCCATCATCCCTCTCGCCATATCAGAGGGACAGGGATGACCCGACACACGACGCCACCACAAGAAATGACATTTTAGTGAGCATGACGACAACGGTACACGAACCGGCAGTAATTAACAATCTGTTGGTATACTGACCATGAAAAACTAAACTAAACTAGATCAGTCGAACATCTGCCCCTATGAATGTGGTTCATGGTTAAGGGCCTGCGCGGTATTTCACGTGTCTGGCTGCTCCTTCGGGGAAATAGGCGTGGTGTTGTACTGGTAAGATTATTTTAGCGATACCGGTTGCGATCGAAGATCCTTGGACCGCTCAGATATGTGCGCTATGCTAGCTAATTATTATTTGCAGCCTAACCTGTCCTACCTTGTCCGTGTGGTGACGGATTAAGAATACGGAATGTCACCACCCCATATCATCCAATGCAGCAATGGAGCATATTATGCAGAGAACAGCACTGTATAGTAGGCCAATTCCTCCTCTCAAAGGAGAGGCCTAGTCCAGCAGTGGACTGTTAAAGGCTGATGATGATGAACCTGTCCCACTGCAGGGCAAAGGCCTCTCTACCCTCTTTCCACCTCTCACTATCGAGAGCTGTTGTTGTCCACTCTGCATTATAGAGCTTTAAATCATTTTGCCACCTAATCTTGGGTCTGCCGCGAGGCCTCTTTCGATCTGGGACCCACAAGGTGGTAGTTTTAGCTAAGTATACTGATCTTTATATTTACATATAAAGAAAATTCTTGCGTTTGGGCCACAGCTTAAACGTTTGACATGACATGTGTCTTGGGGACCGTTGGGGTGCAATAAGAAGGTATTTCCCGAAATTTCCAAGGAGTCGAACAGACACTGCTCTATTAAAAAAAATGTGCTCGCGTAGCTGTGGGCCTCATCTAGTAACTCGTTGATAGCCTAGGGCTAGTGAAGAGAATAACTGACTGCTACGCGGAGTCTCAAGTTCTTTTTTCTTCAAAATTATTGTCGACCAAATTGGGGACGTCTTGAAAAACGGAAAAGTCCGAAGCACTCGTAACCGGCGAGCATGTATGAAAAGAATAATGAATGTAGAGAAAGCGCGTGAGGTTTGTAAGGATAGAAGCACATGCTCTGTGGATAGAAGCAAGTGGCGTTCTGTTGTCTCTGCCTATCCCGACGGGAAAAGGCGTGAGCATATGTATGTATGTATTAAATATTTAATTGTGTCGCTAGCTAAACGGTGATAGAAAACATCGTGAGGATAGTCTTTCATGTCTGGAATCTTCTTCACGATGTTCTCGAAAGACATGTGACATTTGCCAATCTGCGTGTCGACAGCGTTTTCAACTATGCCCTTAACATCCTCACATTTTAAGAAGAGGCCCGTGAGGCAGTTTTTAAACAGGACTGACGTACAGACTTATTATAATTGATTTATTTTTTATTTCATGCCGGAAACCCAATTTATGGGCACATCCGATGATGTGTGTGAATCTTCCCAACAGGCGTTCGCCCTACAAACTAAAACCACCACGGTATCCTTCGACGTCCCGTAAAGGCGGGACCACGTGAATCGTACTTAGCATGTTTTGCCGTGACCCCGCCGGGTCCTATTAATAATCTAGCTTAGTACATTGTGATTTTAGTCAACTTATGTGTGAAGTTTTTAGTTGGGACTCAAACTGTGCGTCATACCATAAAAAAATTGGACGTGTATTAGTTTTTTTGTGTGTTTTACACTACATAATATACGTATTATCTCATTTATTATTGACACGATAGCTCTGTAAGCTGATACCGTGGAACACATTGATTATAAATGGCCTAATTATAATATTATATTATTGGATGTATTAGTTGACACTGACCAGACGATAGGTACTACGGATTTTCGTATATAACGTGTGATAGTTTTGTGAGTTTTTGGCATTGTAACTTGTAGGAACGATAGCTAAAGCTGTATGGATGGCATAGTGGTGTAAGCGGCTGCCTCGCAGCTGTCGAATGTTGTAAGTTTGATCCTTATATTCCTATGTTCTTTCACTTTATACTATCCCAAAATGGAAAGTTCAGAAGTACATACTTATATTGCCTTTTACTGCCAATCTTTGGAAATGCAGCATGATGATTAACTTTGAAATATCTTGAATAGGAAACTTAGAAATAATGCTTCGTATTGCTTATAAGTCTTATAACTATACATAAACGTTTTGTCCTAGCGACCCTGCTCTAGTTTACTAGGTCAGTAATACTCTTTTCCGGACGAATGACCAATCCAGCTAGCTATACAATAAAACTATCCTAGCTTTTCAAACTGCCTCTGAAATGCTTGGAATAATTGGAGCCCTTTCAAGGCGATAACTTCTTCAAAACGCTTCCCGAGGGGACAATTGCTTCACTTACCATATTAAGTATTCACTGTGTATTGCACCATCGGCTAATTATGTGATATTGAAAGAAATCGATGAGGCGCAGACATCATTAACTATGCACGCGCTGACGTGGTCGCTCAGGGTACGGTACTAGGCCCAACAGCGCTAACCTACTAATTTACCTGATAGTACCGCAACATGGCAATGGACGTGTAATTTTATAGTACTGGCTTTTTGCCTTGTAATAAAGATAAATGCCCAGCAGAAATCTATGTCGCAGTTCAAAAGCTATGAGTTGAAAACTGCCTGAAAGTTGGAACCATGTTTGTTCCTTGGTTACTGTAAGGCTGCACTAAGAAGGGATTTCCCATAATTCCCACGGGATCGGGAAGAAATGGCAAAATTAAAATAAAATATGTGCGCGTAGCTGCGAGCATCCTCTTGTGTGGTATAAAGACCTGCTAAATAGGTGTAGCATTATCAATGTCTGCCAATGAATCAGCTTTTGCACCAAAAGTGGTTCTAAGTCTTGACTTTTGCAAAAAGATAACTAGCATTGCCCGTACTAAGAAGACCAAGAAGAAATTGTGTATGGCCAGTGGCCACCCTTAGAAGAGAGCTTGAGCTCCTGATCCTGGATCAGGTCCTGCATCGAGAGGAAACCTGTCCATCAGTATATTCCCTGCTTATACCTCTGATAAACTAACCTGCTTATATCTCTGATAAACAACTGTCAGTGTATATGAGTCACCCGAATCTCGAAACCGTCTGAACCGATGGTAGCTAGTCGGTGTTAGCACAACGGTATAGTTCGGATATGCTAATGTCGGCCAGGTGTTCGGTGCTCGCGCAGACCAGTTCTTGCGGCTGGAGCCGGTCACGTGGGGCCCACGGCTTCGCGTGCTGCGCGCGTGCTCTCACATACATACAGACTGACAATTTCACTAGTTAATCATAAGTGTCAGCTAGGCTTTCATTGACGTATTGATAATGAATGAGAGAAAGAAGAAAGTTGGAGCGCCTTACCAACTCTCCTGCTTCCTTTATCATTTACTCTTGATTGGTTAGGAAAGCCTGGGTTCATACAAGTGAAACGTAAAATCTTATATAATAATAGAGCATGATAGGACAATTCTTTTTTCGTTCCGGTAGGAGTTTCAGGAAGTCCCTTCTCAGAGCCTGAGTACGTGAAGAACCTACTTGTAATTTCATACTTCTAGCTTCAGTAGCATATTATGTATAAATATGTCAATGAACAAGTGATTTCGTGCTTATAATAGCTATGTAGATAAAGCTTGATATTTAGCTGTGTTTGTAGACAGTCTTTCTGTAGTTTTATTTTTACTATATTTATGGCGAAATGATGTCATGTTGAATTATGATAATTTATCGTTCGTTTTTGGACTCGTTTGTCTTGTCACAAGATTGTTAATACGTGTTGAGTATACGTCGATACTTGATACGATGCCCAAATGTGGTCAACTGACACAAAGACTTAATATTAAATAGGTAGTACGGGCTGTTTCCGCAACGCCACTGACTTGTATTTTGCGTACGGGTGGGAATAACTGTTGTCACTCGAGCCACCCCAGCTCTTGGAGGATGGCCAGCAGACTCTTAATGTGGCCCACTCTGAGGGTGCTGTGTTTGGTCAGGTGCTTCTGCTTATACTGTACGACCGCAGGACACTCGAGGAGCAGATAAGCTACCTGAGAGCTGCTGTGACCTTATAGTCAACTAGCCCTTTGACCGCTGCTGACAATAGCGACAAACCAAACGGTAGATAACACTTACCCTGCTAGGCTGCTAGGTTCCTTTTGTCTCCTATACATATGTGTTGCTGTGGCAGTCAAGGGCTAGACGTTGCTTGACCCAAAAAATTAAGTATTATGTTTTATATATATATTTTTTATAGGCTCACGCCTGTAGCCCCGAAGGGGTAGGCAGAGGTGTAATATTACACCCACATTTCGCCATGAATTTTTAGGTCCCACGTAATAGGGGGCGAGCCTATTGCCGTACCGGGCACATTACCAGACTCTGTGCTGCTACTGAGAATTTCCTAACGAAAAAACCCAATAACACTTTGCCCGACCCGGGAATCGAACCCGAGACCTCCCAGTCCCACGCGACAATTTATGCCGCGAGACCAACGAGGCAAAAAAGTATTATGTAAGGAACTAAATTTGTTTCTTAACTATTCATTTATTCAACATCTAACCAGACTTGGCTTTTCCTTGTTCGACTAGTTACTACAACAATAAATAAAAAAGTATCCATCGAAATCAATATTTCTATAAACTCAAAGTCACATTTCTCGGACAATCTATTCGTTGACAACACTATCGTACCAAAGATAAGAAATAATCAGTTTATATATTTTTAATTTAGTTTGTACAGCGACACGTGCCGAGTGGCGGGTAATATTTACACAATATGTTATCTGTGATTTTGTTTGTATTGCCAGAGGTGAAAATATTTGTATTTCTTGAAATAACTACAGTTCGGGCGAGAGGTTTGAGGAAACTATTAATATTAGTAATGTGTAGTATTAGAGAGATTTACGGGGCCGTATCTTGTCCGTATATGTAGATGTTTTTAAAATATACTAGAGGATGCCCGTTGCCGATGCCCTTCCTCGATAAATGGCCTATCTAACACTGAAAGAATTGTTCAAATCGGACCAGTAGTTCCTGAGATTAGCGCGTTCAACCAAACAAACAAACTCTTCAGCTTTATATATTAGTACTAGAGGATGCCCGCGGTTACACCCGCGTTATTTAAGGCTACTGCTCCGCTCCCGTCGCTCATATGGCGATGTTATATAGCCTATAGCCTTCTTCGATAAATGGGCTATCTAACACTGAAAGAATTAAGAATTTTTCAAATCGGACCAATAGTTCCTGAGATTAGCGCGTTTAACCAAACAAACAAACAAACAAGCAAACAAACAATCAAACAAACAAACTCTTCAGCTTTATATTTATACGATAAGATTTACTTGCAGTTTTAAATAATTAGTAGTGATGAACTATGAGCAATTTTCATACATCTGTAAGTTTAGATCGGGCAGACAAACCTAATATTCTGTCAAATCTGGAGAAACAGGAAGGAACCGGGAAAGCTTTACGTGCCCTCCAGATCACGGTAGTACACGTGGTCACCCATCCAAGTTGTTACCTGTGCTAGGGTTGTTTAATTTTGCCGATCTTTTACGAATCATAGCTCATAAGCCAAGCTAGCCATTCGCAATATATAGGCAAAGTTGCAAGGTTAAGTTTAATGCTAGGAGCGCTACATAGGTACCCAGCTAGCACTATCGGCCGGTCTAAATTTTTGATCTATCTATGAAATAGGATAATAGAGATACCTAAGCGTTGGACTTATTTCGTACTAGCTGTTTCCCGCGGTTTCACCCGCGTCCTGAGGGAACTACTTTGCGTACCCGGTTAATCTATAGCCTAAGTTACTCCTTGGTACATCAGCTATCCGCGAGTGAACGTCATCCCGTCAAAATCGGTCCAGCCGTTCCAGAGATCAGCGAAAACAAACAGACAAACTGATAAAAATTGTAAAAAATTTCATTTCGGTGGGTACCGTGTATACTTCCATAATAATATGCATTTAGTAAAAAGCGGTTATTTAAATATTACAAACAGACACTCCAATTTTATTTAATATATAGATGGAGGTTTTGTCAAATATTTCCCTCTAGTAGCCAAATCCATGCATTATGACCGGCCGTAAGAAAATAAGTAATAAGTATGAGTTAGTTTATAATCTTTCCTCCTTATTCCTACGTCACTCCCGCGCCGCACGTTCGGAACAGGATTCCGTTAGCGCACCTGCCTACCCTGCCCCGCGTCAGGCGCAATGCCCCCTCTCCCGCTACGTCCGATGACTTTTTAAATAAACATGCCTTTAACGTATATGGGTTTTAGACTATTTGAAGGAATTACAGAACAAGTAGGTACGAAATATGATAGAAGGTTGTAAAAAATCCCCGAAGGGGTAGGTAGGTGTAATATTACACCCACATTTCACCATGAATTTTTAATCCCACGTAATAGAGGGCGAGCCTATTGACATTACCGGGCACATCACCAGACTCCGTGCTGCTGCTGAGAATTCGGAAAAACCCAGTAACAGTTTTGGCCGACCCGGGCATCGAACCCGGGGCCTCCGATCAGCAGTCGCAAACGCTATCCACTGGACCACGGAGGCAGTCACATTTTGTAATATGCTGAAGGTTAAGGGCAGACGAAGCTATGGGCGATTACTTGTTTTTCTTAAAACAAAAGTTCAACTCTTTCCAACTAATTAAAGCTCTTGAATTGACATCCCGATTTTTGAACCCAATAATCCACGTTGTTGTTTTTTTATAGCAAACACAACCCCACTTTACACGCTCGGTTTTGTATTATATCTTGTCCCGATATATAATTCATTTCAATTGTTAATTTTGCCGTATTCATATTGAAATGTAAGGACATTAAAAGATTATGTTAATAGTCTTTATTTCTTACTGCGTAAGATTCATATTGGTTTGACATAGATTTTTAATTTGAGCTACCGACCCTTTTATGCCTAGCTTTTGATTGATGGTTGGTTCTGTAGGGTCCAATTTATTTTTCGGTTAAATAGTGTTTGGCTTGAAAGCTAAGTACTAGCTATAATCATCATTTTCACCATCATCAGCTTGCCGTAGTCCACAGCTGGATATAGGCCTCTCCGATTGCATGCCACTTTGCGAATATCTTTACTCCGCCTAGCTGGCTGCTGGTCACATATGTCGCGGAACTGTGTTGTGGCATTGTCGTGTTGTGTTGTACAGTGATATTGCATCTTGGCAAACTTGCTGCATAAGCATGCCTGATTTGAACATTGAATCAACCACATTCCCGCTACTGTATCAGCACTAGTGAGCGTTGAAGAAACCACATTTTGACACTCGTGAAGACCTGGGCAAAAGTGTATTTTTATTTATTTATCGTTTTGCACAATGAAGAATTAGGTGGTTCATAGGGAGACATAATGTCTGAAGCATTCTCTAATCTGGGGCGATGCAGAGATTATAAGATGTGTTTTTAAAGATTCGAATAAGTAGGTAAGGGTAATGGACCATTTAAAAAAAAGTAAGCACACGTCATATCAACTAACGGTGTTTTATAGGATTTTTATACGACTCGTGGAACCCTAATCAAATAAAAATGATTTTAATCCCATGAAAAGGCGCAAGTTGAACGACCGTGGTGTATAAAGACGACAAGGGGTCCGGTGTGGTGGTGAATACGCCATTGAGTCTGACCGAGTGGCATTATTGAGTGGTATTGCTACCAGGCGAGCATGAAATGAGCGGAGATGTATTGTTTGACGAGTTTGGAGGAGGTATTAAAAGGAAAATGATGAAGATAGGTGTATCGTGATAAGAGTATTAAATTAAATGGTCAACATCAAAATCTATGGCAGTTTTTAGTTTGGTGTTTTCATATGCGCCATGAAGCACAGACTTTCAGCTCTCATTAATATCTTGGACAGTTGATTCGTGGAGTTGGTCGCCTCAAATATTCTGACACAGGTTCGCGGTTCGCGTTCGAAAATAAATCCTGTCAAATCTGGTTATGTTAGATATCTGACCCCGGGCTCCGAGGCGAAGGTTAGTCCGCAACCGAAACATATTTATGAATACTTTTAAACTCACGTTTCGCGAGTTGTATAATTGAATCTTCTTCATCAGCCTTTAACAGTACCACTGCTGGACCAAGCCTCTCCTTTGAAAGGAGGAATTGGCCTACTATACCACGCTGGCCAAACGGGTTGGTATAGGGTTTGTATCAAGTTTTCCTTCTCTTACAGTGCTGTTCTCTGCATAATATGCTCTCTCTGCCGGCTCTTACGACACCCATGGGATGATATGGGGTGGTGATATTCCGTATTCTTAATCCGTCTCCCCAGGGACAATTTTATTAATATACTTCATCTAAATTGGTCAAATTAAGGTTAAAAATGTGGGGCAGGCAAAGCCGCGAGTGATTGCAAGTATCTTATATGTGACACGACGTTTCGGTATATGTTACACCCGTTGAGATACGACCAGTGACATAAACAAGTGAAGTGATGGGAAAAATAAATAGCACTAAGGGTAGTGCTATTTATTTTTCCCATCACTTCACTTCTTTTTCATTTACTTTTTCAATCATGCGCCATGCTTGGAAACATGTATCTAGTAACACGTTTAGTGCATTGAAAGAGATTTAAAATGTATTTTGTATCCTATGCACGATAGTAATAGGGAATTAAAATGTAATTATTACTTGTTGTAGTGATCAGGGTTGTTACGGATGCGAAAATTTAGACATCCGCGGATGCAGATGCGGATGCGGATTATTAGAAGTACACATCCGCGGATGCGGATTCGATGCGGATGCGGATGCGATACGGATGCGGATGCGGATTTTGGGCTTTTACAAGGATAATTATTTTAATTTTAAGTACATAAATAACTGAAAATCCTATTAATTTTAACTTTTTATTTATTTAATCATATTTTTAGAAAACAAATTGCACAAGTTTTTAGTTTTACTTATGACACAACAGAATTTTGAGCTTCGAGTTTCATTATAAAATATCTTTGTTTAATAATGAAACTTATAAATTGGTGATTTTTTATTTTATTATTTATAGCAATATTGCCACCTTCTCAGCTTCCAACCTGTTTCTTAATGGATTATACCTATTAACCCAGCTCTACTAAATCAGTGGGAACACTGGCTGGTGGAGGTGATAAATATCTGCATGCTAATTTGGAGGAGTATGTGCGGAGTAAGGCTGATAGATAAAGTGAAAAACAGTGTGACACGAGAAAAATGTGTTCTAAAAGAAGATGTAGTGACAAAGGTTGAAAAAGGAATGTTGCGTTGGTTTGAACATTTGGAACGGATGTATGAAAGAAGAAATACGAAAGGAGTATATCGTGCGAGAATGAATGGAAATGTCGGTAGGGCGTCCCCTACCGACAATAGGCGAACGTACGCCGACCAAATACGTGACGTACTGAAAAAGGGCCAAATTAAAAGTACCCATAACCGACGCGCATGTATGATGAGGTTAATGAATGTCGAGGAAGCGAAAGAGGTATGTTTGAACAGAAGCATGTGGCGTTCCATAGTCTCTGCCTACCCCAATGGGAGACAGGCGTGACAATATAGATAGATAGCTAATTTGGAGAGATTTTTTTACAAAGGTTAATTTTCCACCAATTAAGTGGATTACCATCTAAATCCAGTCTTTTCTGGTTACGATAAATAACTAGCATCGTGGCAACTGTTGTCCAGTTCTCCTTCACCTTAATCTTCGCTCGATGAATCCAGGGCCTAACCGTCCCTATGTGCAATGTGCGCGGCGCACACAGGCGCCAGGGTGACAGGGGCGCCGAGATATGTGTTAATTATAACAGTTATTTTCGAAAAAGGATGCCAAAAAAGGCGCTTCACAGATTTCGCACACAGGCGCAGGGGCGGCGGCGTTGGCGAGTCCGCCCCGAGTGCCCCCGACACCGCGAGAGTTAGCCCGGAATTGTTAATCAACTAAAAAAAAAAAGGTCATCCGCCAACTTCCGGGTGCCACCCAACAGAGGCGCTTCATGAATTTCGCACACAGGCGCTGGATTGGGTCGGAACGGCCCTGGATGAATCTAAGACCATGGCAAGATCGCTTTTTAAGCAAGTCTTCTTACCCGTACAGGACGTTGCTGGTTCAGGATCGAGAGAATCTTCCATTCTCATTATTTTTGTTTTGTCCGCTGGCGAGTCCGGCGACATAGAAGAATTAGTGACGATGGGGTCATTTACCATCTTTATTATTTTATCTTTTATTTTTCTTCGGTGACTGGTTTGAAAAATTATGCTTATAGCGAGGATCTAAATATGTGGAAATTGCATAATAATGTTGTTATCTTCCATAGAAGAAAATTTCCAAAACAAACGCGAAGCACGTGCCACTCTGGCTCCGCCCACTTTCTTTACATTTAGTTACTTGTTTATGTGAATCTGCATCCGTAAAAACTCCGCATCGATTGATGCGGATGTGAATGCGGATGCAGATGTCTGAATTAATGCGGATGTTCCGCATTTGCGGATGCGGATGCGAATATTCGTAACACCCCTGGTAGTGATTACTGCTACTGAAAGAATATGACTCAAAATATTGTTAAGACAATTTATATGACAATGAATCCCACTTTGAAATTAAGGATATCGTTATTTTATTTATTTTGTGTATTTTTGTGGCAAAGCCTGTTGCATCCAACAAAATGCAAGAATTGAATCTGCGGAGGGCACAGTGGTATTAGTCGTAGCCAGTACAAATAGGGTGTATTTGATTTTGTCCTACTACGATCCCCTTACAAGGTAACACTTTTTGTGACCACAAGAGCACCCAAAGCCAAAAATGTTGTGGGTTTGGGTGCTTTTTGTGTACGTTTGCTCCAATGTCTACAAGTTTAAAATATGTCCTTGTGAAATGCATTTATTTTAAAAAAATGTTGCGGTGCCTCTGCGGTCTTATTTTAATTATCGCTACCGAATGAAGTTCTCTCATCAACGTAGGTCATACCAGGTGAATCTATATTATTTATTTTCTTAAATATATCTCCGACACGAAATTGCAGCAATTTGTTAAGGTCTGCCCACTTAAAAGATACTTATTACTTCGTATTGTACGTTGGACATATTATCAACGTGAAAAGGAGTGCCCTACATACATTTCGAAAGTCTTTTTTACAGAACAAAAGCACACCCTTTAATTTCTCGCAGCCGACGGGTTACGGAAACCGAGGATGGCCGATGTTTGCCGAAGATTGCCGAGCGCGAACATCTGTCGCGTGGACTGTGGCGGCGCGTGCGTCGATATAACCTGTATGGTCGTAGATTTAAACAGGTGGTCCTTCATACCGGGGTGGAAAAGTAGGGGGGAGTTCGGACCTTATAATAAATAGCTATGTGTGTATATCGGAATTTTTGTTTGTTTGTGTGTCGACGACCTTATATGGGGACGTGTTGATAAAATCATTTTTATACATTTTTTTTTTGGAACGGGATCAGTGGGTGTCTTGTGTCGATTTTTATTTAAAGTTCAACAGCCCGAGTGACCGATTCATGATAATATACGATGGGGTAAGACATGTTGTCACAAACAAAGTTTAAAATTTTCGAATGTCAAGGTAAATGTGAAATAATAAATGCGTAGGCTGAACAACTTTCGGCAGTCGCACATACTCCTTTGGGGTGGGTTTGGGTTCTAGCGGAGTGAGACCAATAACATGGGTTTTGCGACCGCGAAAGAAAACCAAGGCTCCCAGTATTTGCAACTTTTGAGCTTAAAGTATTGCGTACTTTGATTGAACTTGAAATACGGTGGCAATGCCAAATATGTAGATACTTAATAAGTATTTTAATTTTCGCAAAAGTGTATTTTACTTTTTATTCCATATAACCTTTATGTCACCAATGAAATTTAATCTCAGAGCTATTATATCTTGACCATACATATATAATATGATCATGTGGGGAGTCGAAGGGGTAGCGATAGCCTAGTGGAGATACCAACAGACTGCCATGCAGAGGGTATCGGGTGCGCATCCGCGGCGCGCACCAATGACTTTTCGGAGTTATGTGCGTATTGAATTGTTAATTATCGCTAGTCCCGTGCCTCGGAGAGCACGTTAAACCGTCGGTCCCGGTTGTCATGAAGATCTTTGACAATCGTTACAGGGCGTCAGTCCCTTCAAAATAAACTGACACTAGTCTAAACCATGGAATATCGCTATCCCTTCGGGTTGCGGAGGTCAGACAGGCAGTCGCTCCGTGGAAAAGCGAATATTCAGCCAAATCCGGTTAGACTAGTAAGCGGACCCCAGATTGAAACTGGGATAACGCTAAGAGGATGATGATGATGTGGGGAGTCGAACTTGAGATACTCGTCGCTGGGTTTTGACAAGCCAAAAGTAATATAAACATAAGAAGGAGTGATGACAGAGTTTGCCACAGCCATCTTTGTCCAATTAGCAATGATAAAATGTTCGTATCTAGCTCAACATGATATCCATTAGGTGCTCGACACAATTATTTCCTGACATGAAAATAGTCAGTTTACTACAATCATCGTCGTTCTGGCGTTATCCTGGTTGCATCCAAGATTTTTCACCTTGGAACACGGGGACCGCGCACTAATCTTATAGTCTAGATTTTATTTTATTTTATAGACTCACGCCTGTATCCCCGAAGAGGCAGGCAGAGGTGTAATATTACACC
Organism: Euclidia mi; assembly: GCA_944739405.2. Classification (NCBI taxonomy): domain Eukaryota; kingdom Metazoa; phylum Arthropoda; class Insecta; order Lepidoptera; family Erebidae; genus Euclidia; species Euclidia mi. Next base: position 3,355,753 of record OX123208.2, read on the forward strand.
CACATTTTGCCATGAGTTTTTAGGTCGCACGTAATAGGGAGCGAGCTTATTACCGTTACCGGGCACATCTCCAGACTCCGTGCCGCTACTGATAATTCGGAAAAACCTAGTAATACTTTTGCCCTAACCGGGAATCGAACCCGGGACCTCCGATCAGCAGCCGCATAAGCTATCTACTGGACCACGGAGGCAGTCTAGATATAACAAAATAAAAGTGATCCCACAGAGCGATTGCGGTCTGACCTCCTCAACCCAAAGAGATATCAATATTCCATAGCTTCATCTTATACCGTACCTTTAAGTTATCATAAAACATAATAACACATTCAAATCAATCATCACTCCAAACATTTCCGAATCATCCCCTAGACTGCACTCCCTCGAGTCAAACTGAATCAAGTTGCGGCCCAATAAATCTGCTCTGATATTAGCGTGCGGGCGACGTGAGGGGGACGGGGGGGGGGGGGAGGGTATGAGGGCCTCGTTGCCATTGTAGCGCCGTGATGTACGGGCCGATTTAGCTAATATAATGACGGGGGGCGAAGAAATTGTGGATATATGACTCTTGTGTGTAACGCGGGGGTAATTATTAGATTGGATGCTGGGAGATTCACCGCGCGGGTATCGAACCTGCTATAAGGTATTTTATCGTTTTGTGAACATTTATGGCGCAGTGGTTATCTTGTCTGAAAGCTAATATTGTTGTGGGTTCGATAATTCGATACGAATTATACGTTCCTTGTACGATAGGAATTGACTTAATAAGCAGTCATCTTTATATTTTTTCATCTTTTATCGGCGATAGCCCAGTGGTGTACGTAACAGACTGCCCAGACGATGGTCTCGGGTTCTATCCCCAGGTACCCCGGGTACACACCTCTGACTTTTCGAAGTTACGTGTGTATAAAAATCGTTAATTATCGCTCACTGAATAATGAGCCCGGTAGATGGCAATAGGCTCGCCCCTTATTACATTGGGACCGAAACATAACTTACGAAGTGTGGGTGTGTAATACACCTCTGCCTACCCTTCAGGGATAAAGGCGTGAAGTTATGTATGTGTCTTCTTCTTTTTTCGTGTGAGTGGTCTGGTGTCAAAAGAACTCCCACATAGTAACGATTCTTGCCACGAGACCGAAAGCCTGAGTCCAATATTGACGGCTTTACGTATGTTCGGAGACATAGTGGCGCTTTGAAGTAAATACGACAAAACTCGGTCACCCATCCAAGTGATGACCTCTCAAACGTTGCTTAACTTTAACAAATAGCAAGTCTATTCACGCTAAGACCGCTTCTACAAAACCCTAAAAGTCTAAATCAGTGGTGCTCAAACTTTTTTAGGGATTACCCAAAAGGGAACCCTTATGGGTAATCCCAGGTATGAACGTAAAATTTTCAAATAAATTATTTGCTTAAAGATTCTACATATGGGCGAACGTCTAAGAAGAATTATCATCATAAATAGCCAACTATATATTTTGAATCAGAAGACTTCCTTTTATTTAAAATTAAACCCCATGAAGTATATCTAGGGCATCGAGAGGGCATCGGTCTAGATAATCGCAGTGGCCGCTCCAAGTCAACGGGTATAAAACATTCAGTTAACAATTATAAGTGATATCACTGTGCTTAGATATTCCACGACACCTAACGGACGGTACACACTTGTTTAGTTAGCTGGATATGAAAAGAGTGATGAATGTAGAATAGGGACTAACCTATTCTACATTCATCACTCTTTCCAGGGTCAAAATAATTACATTTTATTTAGTCCGTATTTTAGATTATAAAAAAATATTGGACACGTATTTTTTCTTTTTTCGATTAAATAAAAAATAACAAAGATTTAAAGTTACGTGTGACGTCATCTAGTGCGAAACAATGCAGCACGGTGTGACGTTATACGTAACTTTAATGAGCTATATCTTGGTCATTTTTGGTTTAATTTACAAATAAAAAAATACGTATCGCTTATTTTTGAATAATCTAAAGGACAGACTTTAAAATTTTTTTTTGTCAACCAGCCTATTGTAGAGGAAGAGCGTGAGGTTTGCAAGGAGAAGAAGCAAGTGGCGTTCTGTTGTCTCTGCCTACCCCAACGGGAAAAAGGCATGAGCATATGTATGTATGTAGCTGGATATTCTTGAGATTTATTCAGTTTAGTTCCTTTCAAATACTTGAGGTTCATTTGATGGTGTTAATATAGTTGCAAGAAGTTCAATTCTGATCGCAGAAAGACAGTCATCTATATAATCATCATCACACAAGCATGTTGATATTATTGTTGTGTGTTTTGTATAACGTAAGAGTTATCGGGACAAAAGGTTGCCCATCTGCTATTTTGCTGTATAAAGTAAATTGCTGCAAAATTTCATCAAAATCCAATCTGCATTTGCGGAAAGAGTAACAAAATGCCATACATCCATACTCATAAACTTTTGCATTTTTTAAGACAACTCTCACACTAGGAATTTATCCTTCGTCCCGGGGGACTTCACAAACATTCAACCAAAGAACGCAATGGACACTCAGATTTGGAACACAAATTAATGAAATACAAAGTGTTGTCTCATGTGTCTGTATTTTGTATTAGTAGATAACTCACAATGTGAAACAGTTGCAGCTTCTTACAAAGAGAACATGTAAAACCATTATACTGGCAGTTAAAAAGAGTGGCCACGAGTTTTATTGCCCGTTCTTTCTCGTGGTTCTACCTATTGCATTGCGAACGTGGCAGTAAATGTAAATGTAGAATCATCTAGTAATTAACTAAAATTTTTGACGTTCATAAGCGTCACTTTGTGGCCTAAATGAATAAATGATTTTGACTTCGACTTTCTCGTGTAAGGATTGAACCCACAAAACTCGACGCAGTATCAAGCGGCGAGGCAGACAGACTACTGACTGTGCTTAATAAACCACTACGCCAATTGTGCAGCCAGTGTTCAGGCGAGTGAAGAGTCAAGTCACTACCACCGTGTGGACTCGCCGTTAATATTAACGATTCACACTGGTATTTAGCTGGTGATTGCTTCCTCGACTATCGGAATTCGATTAGTGACTTGTTTAAGAAAATAACAAACTGTATTTCAGTTCTAAAGGTCTTTTTATAGAAATAGAAGTTGTAGAAATAGATCCGTATGTTGACGGATATTGATCCAAAAAAGGGTAGGCAGAGTTGTATCATTACAACCGTAGTCAATTTTACTATGTGGTCAGGTTGCATAAACTTTGTTTTGAAAAGACAACTCCAGCACTGGGAATAAATCCTATGTCGCGGGGGACTTTACAAACATACAACCAACGACATACATACATACATATCGTCACGCCTTTTATCCCCGAAGGGGTAGGCAGAGGCGTATTTCTACACCCACTTTTCGCCAGATATATTTATTTATTTATTTATTTATTTAAACCTTTATATACAGAGCGTATACAGGCGGACTTAATGCCGTGGGCATTATCTCCCAGTCTACCTTTGAGTGGTGCAGAGAGAAAAGAAGTAGGTGGTATATAAAACAGGAGAACATTATTTGAACTTACATAAATATATATAGATTATAATAAATATATAACATACATACATAGATATCAATAAAGATATATAAACATAATTTCAATTAATACATATTATTGCTACATACTAGTACATCTATATATAATATATCATACATACATATATATTTATATATATCTACATATACTTTAGTCCCACGTAATAAGGGGCGAGCCTATTGCCGTACCGGGCACATTTCCAGACTCCGTGCTGCTACTGAGAATTTCGTGACAGAAAAACCCAATAACACTGCCCGACCCAGGAATCGAACCCGGGACCTCCCGATCCCACGCGCACATTTATGCCGCGAGACCAACGAGGCAGTCGTATAGGGTTTGATGTCGAGTTTTCCGTCTCTACGCAAAGATGGTATTTGCATCGTGTTATCCCTTAGTCGCCTCTTACGACACCCACGGGATGATAGGGGGTGGTGACACTTGTATTCTGTGCCGTCAACCACACGGCCGAACCAACGACTTTACAAATAAAAAATGCCTTAGGTGTAGTGTGGGCCTTGTCAAAAAGAAAAACGTCTAATTAATAGACGTGAGACGTCAGGACGTTCTCTGATCAGGGGGGCGATTCAGAATCTTTCGATATCTCATTTGACATTCGATTCCGTTAATTGTCAAACGGGCTACCTCATTTTTTGTCAAAACTATCGCATTTCCTATCAATTTTATGCATTCAGTATGAAGTAAATTAATAAATAAACCGACTTCAATGAATATTTGTTCAAAATATCTCTGATAGGCGGCTAAAAGACGAGGACAATAATTTGACATATCGTACGATTACTTGTCGTGACATTCTGAATCGGCCTGCAGATTGGAGACATCCTAAAAAAAGGACAGGTCAGAAGTATCCTGAACAGAAGAGCATGCATGAGGAACTTGATTTGAGTGAATGAAGCAAGAGAGATATGTCAGGATCGTTGCAAATGGCGTTCCGTAGTCTCTGCCTACCCCTCCGGGAAACAGGCGTGAGTCTATGTAAGTATGTATGAGACGTCAGGATGTCGTCGTCATCAGCCTTGAACAGTTCACTGCTGGACTAGGCCTCTCCTTTGAAAGGAAGAATTGGCCTACTATACCACGCTGGCCAAACGGGTTGGTATAGGGTTTGTATCAAGTTTTCCGTCTCTTGCTGTTCTCTGCATAATATGCTCCCTCTGTCGGCTCTTACGACACCCATGGGATGATATGGGGTGGTGACATTCCGTATTCTTAATCCGTCACCACACGGATAAAGTAAAGATTATTTGTATTTGTTTGTGTTGGTCCAACTTTTCTCTTCTTCCACACTTCTGCCTACCCTCTAAAAATTACAAAGGTGTAATGTAACGTTTTGTAATGGGTGTTTTGTTGGCGGTAGGTATAATAAAAAATGCACGATCGGTCGTGCTGTAGGCCTCGTGTACAAGTTGTGCGCGTGAAGTTTGTCACACACGAGGGCAAGACCGAGTTACGTGTCGAAATGACGACCCATCGCTATTGCTATTGGAAATAATGGTATGTTTTTCATTTTATTGTAGACCATTTTACATTTTCTAGGTAGTAGAGAATTGCTGATTTCAGCATGACTGGGCCGGCTCGACCGGGGAAGTACTACCCTCTCACAGAAAATCGACGTAAAGTAACAGTACCTAAACTGCTGCGTTTTGTTTGGTGAGTGAGAGTGCCGGAGGCCCTATCCCCTATTCCTTCTCCCTGATCACACTCCTCATCCTATCTCTTTACCCAACCCTAAAGGGCGGTAACGCACTGGTGACTACTGTGCTGTTGCTGGTGTCCATGGGCGGCGGTAATTGCTTACCATCAGGCAATCCGTCTGCTCGTTTGCCTTCTATTACCATAAAAAAAACCTTATCATAACACAACAGTATCCATAGCTGATTGTGTACTGATCTGTCGCAGACTACATGCTAAGATGTACCTTTTGCTCGTTCATCATCATTATGCTAACGATATCCCGTTTCCGTTTGCATCCAGGATCCTTCCATCCTTCCTTCACCTTGAAGCCCGGTGTCTGCTCTATAGTCTAACTAAATATGCCTGAATATTAGTTTACCACAGATGGGCTGTTGTCTGGCCTCCACAACCTAAAAATACCTTAATCAATCTAAACAGGTGAGGTGGCTAAAGATGAACTAGGTAAGACCTAAGAATCCTGTGATAAGCTTTTGCCACCTTCTTTCTTCTTCTTTCTGGTCGTTCTCTCAATGATGAGGATCGTGACTGTATGTCAATCTTCTCCATACGGTCCGGTTCTGCGCCATATGTACCGCTCCCTGTATCTGGCCCCCAGTCACCTCCTTGAGTTGGTCCACCCATCTAGCTGGCGCTCTTCCTCTAGCGCGCTTCCCCTCTATTTGTCCGAGAATGATGAGTTTCTCCAGGCTGTGCAATGGGGATCGCATTATGTGCCCAAAGAAACTCCGGATCCTTTCCTGGCACGTAATCAGCAGGCGCTTGGTGACCTTCAGCTCTTCGAGGATGGAGACATTGGTTCTCATAGCTGCCACCACTTAAGTATAAAAAAAGTTTACGTAGCTCTCTTAGCGTTGCTTGACTTTCAGTTCGTAATAGCTCTTTAAAGTAAAGCAAACAGCGCTTGTAGACTTCACCGCTTGGATAAGTTTCTACTTGTACCATTAAGATCATAATGGTACGCCGCCGATCCCGGTTCCAGACTCAGGACAAGAATGGTTAGAACGTGTCGGATGCCTTCGATCGTTCTAATAACTCCGACACCAGAGTTGGTCACACACTCACACGAAAAAAAGAAGTACCTACATACATACATACATAGTCTCACGCCTATAACCCCGAAGAGGTAGGCAGAGGTGTAGTTCTACACCCACTTTTCGCCAGATATACTTTAGTTCCACGTAATAAGAGGCTAGCCTATTGCCGTACCGGGCACATTTCCAGACTCCGTGCTGCTACTGAGAATTTCGTGATAGAAAAACCCAATAACACTGACCGACCCAGGAATCGAACCCGGGCCCTCCCGATCCCACGCGCATTTTTATGCCGCGAGTCCAATGAGGCAGTCGTATAGGGTTTGATGTCGAGTTTTCCGTCTCTACGCAAAGATGGTATTTGCATCGTGTTATCCCTTCCCAAATCCCTTCCCTCCTCAAAAAAGAAGTAGGTATATAGAAATAATTCGCCACGAATAGCCATTGTCGCACAATACGTAATGAGACCAAAAGTTGGTCCCAGGTTTAGAAGTGGGGCCCTCTAAGTGGCGAAGTTAGTATCGTACAAGTTTGTCGCTAGTTCGCCGACACATTTCATTCACTACACTGTGACTTTGTGACATCGATCCTCAACTCTCAACTGCTGTAGTAACGTGGCGTTAGCACAGGTTACAACTAGTTGGGTTATAAGCAGCGATATTCCTTGAAAAGATAGGATAGGGTGAACGTCTAAGGAACCTACGGCGCGCACCAGTGACTTTTCGAAGTTAAGTGTGTATTAAGTAGGTTATCATCGTTTGCACGGGGCAAACGAGCAGTTTGAGCCTGCGAACATTGCAGAGAGTACTTTGAACCGTAGGTTCTGGTTGTTCTGAAGGATTTTGGCTGGACTAGAAGGCAGTATCTTTAAATATCTTCGCTCTGGTCTAGAGCTTAGAATACAGCTATCCCTTCTAGGGTTGTAGTTAGACGATCGATGCTGGCTTTCAACGCAAGTGTGCCAATATTGTAACGCATCGACGATGTTGTGACAAGAATTGAGAAAGGAATGCTGAGATGGTTTGGACACGTGGAGCGAATGAGTGAAGAAAGAATGACGCACCAAATATATGAGACAAACGTGTATGGGCAAGCCGGTCGCGGCCGACCTCGTAGGACATTCGTCGACCAAATTGGTGACGTTCTGAAAAACGGCAAGGTCCGAAGCACCCGGAACCGGCGAGCATGTATGAAAAGAGTAATGAATGTAGAGGAAGCGCATGAGGTTTGTAAGGATAGAAGCAAGTGGCGTTCCGTTGTCTCTGCCTACCCCGACGGGAAAAAGGCGTGAGTATATGTATGTATGTATGTATCGATAGGTACTCTGTCAAAGAATGCTAGATATCTTTCAGCCGTAGTGCAATCATAAAGATCACCTTCTCAAAATATTTTTGAATCTATCTGTATATCTTTAAATCTAAGGCCATGACTTCCTGTGTCGTAACAGTAGACATACTTCGAAGGAAAACAGCTCATATAACTTACTGATAATACATTTCGTTGATTAGATAATACTGGATTAATACTATTACCAAATCCGACATCGGCTGAGTTTGATTAATTCAATCTTATCCTTACACTGAGATATCATTTGATAACATAATGTTACAAATTGCATTATTTACATGATACCTACTCATCGGATTTATTCGAGGCAGCGATAGCTGAGTGGAGAGACCGACTGACTGCTACGCAGAGGGTCTCGGGTTCGAATCCATGGCACGCACCGATGACTTTTCGGAGTTAAGTGCGTATTTAATCGTTTGCTAAACGGTGAAGGAAAACATCGTGAGGAAACCTGCATGTCTGAGAGTTCTCCATAATGTTCTTGAAAGACATGTGAAGTCTGCCAACCCGCACTTGGCCAGCGTGGTGGACTAGGGCCTTAGCCTTCTCATAGTGAGAAGAGGCTCTTGCCCAGCAGTGGGACAGTATAAATGGCTGATGATGATGATCTACTCATCATCGTCTTAGCGTTATCCCGGTTCGCCTTGGAGGCAGAGGTCCGTTTTCTGGTCTAACCAGCAGGCCGATTCAGAATGTCACGACAAGTAATCGTACGATATGTCAAATTATTGTCCTCGTCTTTTAGCCGCCTGTCAGAGATATTTTGAACAAATATTCATTGAATTCGGTTTATTTATTAATTTACTTCATACTGAATGCATAAAATTGATAGGAAATGCGATAGTTTTGACAAAAAATGAGGTAGCACGTTTGACAATTAACGGAATCGAATGTCAAATGAGATATCGAAAGATTCTGAATAGCCCCCCAGATTTGACAAAATTTAGCTTTGCCTCTAGACGACTGCCCTCTGACCTCCGCAACACAAAGGAATAGCTATAATCTATGGTTTCAACCAGTGTCCACTACATTCGATGGTACTGGCTCCCTATAACAACTGCTAAAATATATCTACGACGACCGGTTGGCGCAGCGGGAGTGTAAGCGACTGCTACGCCGAAGGTCGCGGGTTCGATTCACGCTCAAGTCAAACATTTGTGTGCAAGAACATGGATGTTTGTCTTGGGCTGGGTGTTTCTATGTATAATATGTATGTAATTACAGAAAGAAAAGTATATATGTATGTTTATCCATTATCTAGTACCCATAACACAAGCTCTGCTTAGCTTAGGACTAGATGGTGATGTGTGTATTTGGTTGAATATTTATTTATATTTATAATCTATGGTTTCGACCAGTGTCCAGTACATTCGATGGTTTGGGTTGATGGGCTTTACGTATTTGCCCAGGCACGGGGCATAAATGACAATATATCTCAAGTAGACAGTCCAACGATTCACTTTAATACATCCTAAAAGACTGCCTCGTTGGTCTCGCGGCATAAATATGCGCGTGGGATTGGGAGGTCTCTCTCGTCTCTCGGGTTCGATTCCCGGGTCGGGCAAAGTATTATTGGCTTTTTTCGTTAGGACATTCTCAGTAGCAGCACGGAGTCTGGTAATGTGCCCGGTACGGCAAAAGGCTCGCCCCCTATTACGTGTGACCTAAAAATTCATGGCGAAATGTGGGTGACTGGGTGTAATATTACACCTCTCTGCCTATCCCTTCGGGGATACAGGCGTGAGTCTATAAAAAAAATAAAAATAGTTTGTAAGGAAGGCTAGATATCTTTCGCGCAAAAACTACTGAACCGATATTGTTGAAACTTTGCAGTTATACCTATAGCTAAGCATCAGAAATTCAGAATAGCACATAGGCTAGGTTATGTTGCAATAAAATACTTACTACACCGACCAAATCGCGGGCAAAAGTTAGTGATATTACAATAACTAACTTATTAAAACAAATGTTATTGATAAACAAAACCTAGACCAACTTTGAAACTCGATATCTTCCAACTAAACGTTGTGCAATCGATCGACTAATTTCAGCCACTTATATCTCGTTGTAAACATATTAACATACATATTATAAGTACAATATTACTTTTCAAAAAGTCCACGTAAAGTAACTTTTTCTTGGTGTGAGCACTTCGCTCCCTTGCTCCCTTGTCTCCCGTCTCTTTCCCACGCGGACTTCTCGCTCTAAGCCTGGGGGAGAGATCTGGCAACGTTGCGTAGTGACTCAAAGAGCTTATAACCCGACCGAGTTGAAAAGTCACCGTCGCAATAAGTATCTTACTCTGTATTCCTTTAGTTCTTAATTCGCTCGAGTTTTTTTTTTATAGACAATGGGTGTAACGTAATAGATGATCGTTTGAATGTGTGTGTGTGTGTATATTTTTTTATTGTAAACATTTTGTTTAAGATGTGTAAGAGATGTTTTGGATTATGGCGGAGATTATCATGTATTTTATCCATAAATAATTTTATACATGCAAAATATGTGAGCGTGTTTGATACGTTTGCACTGCTAAACTGCTGAGGCGATTTGCGTGAAGTTTGGTATTGAGATAGATTGTTTTCTGACTAAGTATACTTGTGTGCTCCTACTTTTTATATTAAACTAGGGGACGCCAGCAGCTACGCCTGCAATTTTTTTAAATTTACCCGTGTTGGCCGATCCCGTGGGAATTTCGGGAAATCCCTTCTTAGTGCACCCCTATGGTCCCTAAGGAACATACATGCCAAATATCAGCTTCCTACGTCTAATAGTTTTGGCTGTAGCGTGTCTGTCAGTCAGTCAGTAATGCAAGGATTTTATATATTAAGATTGTTAATTATCGCTTGCAAGGTCGTGAGAACCTGAAAAAAATCACAAAATTCTTTAGGTATCGAATTTCTTTTTCAGAGTTTTCTTGCGATAAAAGTGAAGGTTATCATCAAAACCTCAGAGGAAGATTTTGCAAGGAGGATCAATTTCTAGTAATGCTGTGCTATGGACCAGCATTATGATTTAGGAACTGCTTTGCGTACAGTTTTTTCAATTAGATTTTCTATATTATTTTGGGACTAGTCCCACCCTCATTACTGTGTCACCTGTGTAGCTAGGTTCAGCAGCAGTGACCATTGATGACAACGAGTTCTGACACTCGTGAAGTACCGGGGAAAGCTCAACTGTCTTGTAACCCACAATGAATTTAATCAGTAGAATATTGAAGGAGCTACTTACTCTCTACGGACCAATAAAGGACATATCCAGCAAATTATACCTGTAATGATCTTCTTATTATGAATTATCAGTTCTTTTTCTATATTAGTCAATAATGATGCTGGAGTTTTCAGGCCACCCTCTGAAATCAGAAGGCCTTTGGCATGGCCTAACGATTCTTCTTTTGAGACAAGAACCGGGAACGACAGCTTTACGTGTTGGTCTAATGGCTAATGCTAGTTGGCATTAAACCTAAGTCCAACATATCTTCACACGGATTTTTGCGTAGCAGTGTTGCTACGCGACAATTCGTAGGTTCGATTCCCACCCAAATCAAATCTTTGTTACTTTTAATTTTTAATTATATTCAATTGAATCGGTAACTGGTTACTATTGGTGGTAAGCGTTTACCATGTACGACTATGACTCAATAGAGATAACAGCGATTTTATAAATCGGAAAACCATATCTCTGTAATAATTTACAAAGTAATAATCCTTCCTATTGTAATTTGTTAATCTATACTCAACACTTATCGCGGAATGCAAATAAATATGCTCCAAATCTTGATATGAAAAATAATCATAAAATAGGTAAAATTATATTTGCTTTAACACAGCTTTTAGCATTTATTGCTTACTAGAAGACGCCAGCAGCTACGCCTGCATTTTTTTAATTTACCCGTTTTGGCCGATCCCGTGGGAATTTCGGGAAATCCCTTCTTAGTGCACCCCTACGGTCCCCAAGGAACATACATGCCAAAGGATCATGGGCATTTTTGTATGAGAGCTGGGCGTAAAACCAACAGAAATAAAAGGTGTTGTAATTTACTTTATTGTACTTCTAAATACCCCCTATATACTTGTTAACCCAAATATCGACCGGGTATCACTGCAAAAAAATCCCAAAGATTGGTTAAATAAAACACACATATTTGTTAAAAACTACTATATATTGATACCTTTTATTCAAATATCAATGGTTATTATCAACTATAACATCTAATAAATGTTCTGCGGGTGGAATGAAAGGCTCGTGCCGTCCTAACCCTAAAAAACACAAAACTGAAACTATGTGGGCACAACTTCCTACTGTTCTTCTGCCTGTTAAGCAAATACAGTAATGCTCAACTATCGCATTTCTACCGATTTGGTCCCTATCGATCTGTAGGTATTATATGTGTGCGATCTGACATGCCGCGACTGTGGACTTTTAATTCGAAGAAACCACACATTAGTTTGCAGAATATTACATCTGTTTAAGAGGTGAATATACGCCGTTGGCGTTGCTCGTACTACTGGTTAGTAGTCCACGCGCGATTTGCGAGTATCGGTGACGTAAAAAATCCTTAGAAAATAATAAGTTAAGTTATTTGCAAAAATAAGCTGAAGGTTCCCTTGGTGTTCTGATATATAAGAGGCTGATTCAATTTAAACAATCTTATGATTGATAGATTAGGATAAAAAGGTAATAACTACAAAAATAGAGGTTACTTTGCATATTTTATTCAGATATTTAATTTAGATTTGTTTTTAGGATTTGGTACCGAAGAGAAAATGCTTTATATGATGTAGATTAAGACATTTTTTTTTTCTATAACAATTACGGAGAAAAACGGTTTTAATTTACCCCTAATTACGCCCAATTCACATAATTATGTCCTCGCCTTAAATCATCTAATGACTCCTCTCTATATAATTCAATTAAATATGAATAACGACTAACGCGCATTGCCCGGCCTGCCCGCACGCTTGTTTTTTGGTTGGCGCCTGAGTAAGAGAGAAGTTAGAAAGGGATGGAATGTAGTAATTCCGTTAGGTTACCAACCAATAGATTGATTTCATTGGCCTAGCTCTGCACAATATCGTGTCTGTTATCTCCGTTGTATTAGTGATTGTTTTGGATTCTATAAAAAATACGTTTGAACATCACTGAATATCTCTGCTCACCGGTTGTTTGGGTGATTGCCGTCATTGTATAAAATTAAGTAATGGTCATTAGCTGTCACATAAAATATATTTTAAAGCTGTTGGTTTTACGCCCATTTTGACCGTGACCCTTTAGGCTTACTGCGCCCAATAGTTTCGGCTGTAGCGTGTCTGTCAGTCAGTCAGTAACGCAAGGATTTTATATATTAAGATTAGTGTGATTGGTCATCGTCATCTTCATTGTCCTAGAGTTATCTTGGCTGCATCCAATACAAATTCAGATAGACAGTAAGGCTATTAGAAGAACCTGGCATACAGTTAGATCAAAACCGCTATCCCGGGATAAATTAAACAATCTGCGTTAAGGATACAAAAGAGGGATGTTAAGAAGATAGAAGCGCAATCTCTGCTAAACCCATTTTGTCTAGACTTTAAAATAATAAGAAAACATGAAAAAGAATGAAATGACAATAAAAAGGCTTTTCTTCTCAAGAGGTCGTCGAAGAGGTAAAGCCGGCATCATCTATATTATGGTTTGACTTGTTAAAATGCAGAAATAATTAGGTCTTTATTGTCTTAACCCCACTGTGAAACGGCATGAATCTTTGTACATACATACATACATAGACTCACGCCTGTTTCCCGGAGGGGTAGGCAGAGAATACGGAACGCCATTTGCAACGATCCTGACATACCTCACTTGCTTCACTCACTCCCATCAAGTTTCTCATGCATGCTCTTCTGTTAAGGGTACTTCTGACTTGTCCTTTTTTCAAGATGTCTCCAATCTGGTCAGAGAACGTTCTCCTAGGAATGAATGAATCTTTGTATGTACATGAAATAAATTAGTAATTAGCGTTATGTTTGATATCTGTGAGATAGCGAGGGTTTGACTTTCGATAACGCTGTTACTACAGAATGGCCTAATCTCTTCATGATACCTACAGAGGTAAGGCGAAACTGTGGCAAAAGAGGAACATAGAATAACATTTGTTTTGAATTGGACTTTTGAGCAACAACGAAGATTGTAAATGATGATGTTATCGAGAAAAATGATGCGGATGACTTAAATAGATGTATGTGGAGAGCCCTGGGGAAGGCTTTATCCAGCTGTGGACGTCTATCGGCTGATGTGATAATTATGAAATAGAGATAGGAGCCTTTCAGAACGGGTCTGCGAGAATGAGGGCTAAACAAGGGTGTGAGAAACCTTGATTGGTAAATTTGGTAATTATACAATAGTAACAATTATATCATAACCAAACCAGTGTCTTTGTGAGACCAGAGACAGATAATTGTTAAACTTACTTTTTCTAACTTACCTTGCTCCAAATTTACTTTTTTTCGTATCTATAGGAAATGGCTTAACTTTTGTATTGTGGTTTCCGCTTACAGAGTTATTTAAGTGTAATGCAACTTACCACAAAGTCAAAGGAAAATAAAAGGATTTGGTCTCCAAATTAAACACGATTGGTGGTATCGAACTAAGAATTAAATGGGAAATTATATTAATAATGTTAGGAATCACAACACTAGGACTGCGGTATCCTTGTTATGGAGATGTTAGATGCTCTACTGTAGATACTAGCCGATCGAGAACCTCTTGTGGCCTCATGCAAAAATATTTTATTTTTGTTATTAAATTAACATGTAGGTCGTATATGCCGGTTGCGATCTGGGTCCGCTTTCCGGCAGTACCACTTCGCGCTGTCTTCAGCATCATATTTCTCATATCTGTGATCATATCCATTGTGGTTAGTCTATAGGCACGAATATCATCCCTTACAACGACAAGCTTTTTCTTAGGCTTGCTCCGTTTACCGGGGCTCGACTGTCTTATTTTCTTTTTGCGTTAGGAATACATTTATATGCTTCGGCAACTCCTGTAATTTTTTTGAGCTCCTTTGTTTTGATCATTCTTATCATTTCATAACATTATTTATTACGTCAATATTTTTATTGCTACATTATATCATAGTAAATTGTTTACCGGTAACAACACATAACGCTGCGTACCCTCTGTCAGAGCAGATCAGCGACAGACGCGACTGTTACGCAATGTATATCGGACCAGTAGCTACGTTCAGTTCACAGAGTTGTCGCTGAGCGGTTATTTGGAATGGGTTGTGTAAGGATTTCATAATGTAGACTACAGGCTCCTAAAGTTTAAAGGCAAAGGAACGCTTTATAAAGCCTTGTCTCATGGAACCACGTCTATTTTTGTCTGTTTCGTAATTGGAAAATTACATGACAAGTGTGATTTCGCGCAATTTGGCTGAAAGTGACATACATTACAGGTCTTTTCGAGTGCAGTGAGCTTTCGAACATGTCACTGTGTCAGACATCTTACGAAGTTTGCCCTCATATGTTTTCGTGACTATTAACTCAAGTATTTAATACGCATCTATCTTCTGCAAGTCAGTCAAAGTCAAAGTCAAAATAATTTATTCATCTAGGTCACAAGGTGATGCTTATGAACGTCAAATTTTTAAGTAAATTACTTAATGCTTCTACATTTTCATTTACTGCCTCGTTCGCAAAGCAATAGGTAGAACCACGAGAAAGAACGGTCAATAAAACTCTTGGCCACTCTTTTTAATCGCCAATATTATGGTACATATTTTGTTTTTGTAAGGAGCTGTAACTGTTTCACATTGTAATTAATTACTTGTAAATAGTATTTAGGAACAATCATAATACTTAATAAATGCAGTTACCAATTTAAGTGCTGTAGTAGCATTCCAGTGTGAATCTTGTGCAATAGGAGCATCCACTTACGTCTTATAATGTAGGCTACTCGCGATCATGTTCAGTGGCGAACGCAATGGGTTTGAACTAAATACCCTTTGCGTGTCAGTCTGGTGGTCTCTACTGTCTTCTGTATCTGCAATATAGAAAAGGAACTTGCACTTACGATGATTAGTGATAGTCTTACTCCCACGTCGAGTTTTTTGGAATCGATCCACATACGGAACAATGCATATAATATCCGGGAGTTGCCAATTGACCTCATAATGATATGACTGCCTCGTTGGTCTCGCGGCATAAATGTGCGTGTGGGATTGGGAGGCCTCGGGTTCGATTCCCGGGTCGCGCAGTGTTATTGGGTTTTCCCGTTAGGAAATTCTCAGTAGCAGCACGGAGTTAGGTAATGTGAATGTGTGTGGTACGGCAATAGGCTCGCCCCCTATTACGTGGGACCTAAAAATTCATGGTGAAATGTGGCTGTAATATTACACCTCTGCCTACCCCTTCGAGGATACAGGCGTGAGTCCATAAAAAAAGTGATACACGATTTCGTTTGCAGACGTATGTATATAGGTATATTCCCCACGTATGGGCGTACGTGACGCGGTTTAGGCGTCAGCTAATGCCTCGTTATCAATGTTTATCGGATTTACTTTTGGCTCATGGTGGACTTTGATTGGAGTTGAAGGCAGCCGCTTGATGAATGAAAGTGATAAGGGGATATTCTGCTGTGCCGTGAAAAAACACTAACTGAAAGAGGCACAGCTTTTTACAGAACTTTTCCTTTTGTTACCTATGATATCTGTCTCAGTAGTACCTATTTCTCAGTTCTTTTTTTCAAAGGATAATCAAGTTTTTTTACCTGTACGTCTTGGTTCTTGTTTTAAACCACGTTACCATCTCCTCAGCTTTATTTATATTCTGGCCAGTAGCTGGGGACAGGTACAGTCACAGGCTTCT
This sequence comes from Euclidia mi, assembly GCA_944739405.2. Classification (NCBI taxonomy): domain Eukaryota; kingdom Metazoa; phylum Arthropoda; class Insecta; order Lepidoptera; family Erebidae; genus Euclidia; species Euclidia mi. The sequence goes on from OX123208.2 coordinate 3,372,248, forward strand.
TCTCAGACATAGTCCACGCCAGCCTAGTGCGAGTTAACAGACTACACAAGTCTACCAAGAACATATGGCAAACTCTCAGTCATGCAGGTTCCACATGATGTTTTCCAATCTCCGTGTATAACTATAACACGGCGGTTTTAGGGACATGTTTGAAGTTGGCGTTGATAGTGGTGGTATCTATGGGATTATGACAGATGATTAGCAGGCATATCGTACGATTTTTTGCATAATGATTTTTTGTATTCAAAATATGACTTTGGTTTTGTATTTTATCAAATGTTTAGAATTGGCACCCAGCTTCCGAAAAGCGCTTATAACGCTAGTCGTAGCCTAACACAACTTGCGACCTTAGTAATAATACAAAAGTGTTTTTGTATGTTCCATTTTCACGACAACTGCTGGACCGAGTTAAATAAACTTCAGCATAAAAATTGATTAGGCTACTTTTTGCACCAAAAATGTAACTTGAAGGTGTCTAAAGTTACTGACGGGTTACAATGACATCATTTAACTCAGGCTGCCAAATTATGATATTTATGTTTGGTTCTTTGATTTTCATTTATAATTCATTTGCGTGCAAAGCCGTGAGCAAAAAGCCGTGGCTTAAAGCTAGTAAGTTATATAGCATCATTTGTAAAACATAGAATTTTACTAACCTATGTTCGGTTTATATATCCTCAGTGATTGACGTAACATATTTGTTTATGCATCGTCTAGATGCCATTCAGACGTTTGGAGTGTCTAATTCCAACGGTTTTATTGTCTTTCAGCACTTAAACGATTTTTATGAGTTTTTATATACAACGCCAGATCGCGCTGCGAGTGCCGTGACGCTCTCGGCGATCGAAAGAATTGTGTGGATTTGCGAAGGCGAGGTGACTATTGTTTTTTATTTTGTGTTATGATTTCTTTTGGAACTAGTTTCAATGTCATTCCCATTATTATATCACCTGTGTCGCCAGGTTTTCATAAGTTATTGATATCGAGTTTTGACACTCGTGATGTACTTTTAAAAGTTAAACTGACTTGGAATTCACAATTAATTTGGTAAGCGTGTTGGTCCCGAGTATGGCTTGAGAAGTCAATGGCAAAGCGGTGACTGCGTGAATCTATCGGATTGCATCTCTGTCTGGTTAACATATGGGTCACGAAATGTTATATTGCTCCATGCTCCGCAGTATCCGAAGTTCCGATCGCCTTGCTTCTCGCAGTGGTGTGTTGGCATTCCATAATAACGTAAATATATAAAATTAATTTATGTAAAAGGAAGGACAAGTTCGGAGAATATTGTCGTCGTGCATACTTGCATGATCTTAGAAAATTGTGTCAATTAGTAAACTTTTCACCTGCTACTTGTATCTTAATCGTTTTTTTATTTTATTGTTTACATTTCTCTAAAATGCACTTCTTTGTAAGTTGCTTAACCTCATCCCAGATATTGTTTTACTATACTTGTATTTATTAATTATTTGTTAATTGCGGCGTTGGTCTGACGGCATAAATGTGCGCGTGGGATCGGGAGGTCCCGGGTTCGATTCCCGGGTCGGGCAAAGTGCTATTGGGTTTTTCCGTTAGGAAATTCTCAGTAGCAGCTCGGAGTCTGGTAATGTGCCCGGTACGGCAATAGGGTCGCCCCCTATTACGTGGGCCCTTAAAATTCATGGCGAAATGTGGGTGTTATTTCACACCTCTGCCTACCCCTTCGGGAATACAGGCGTGAGTCTATAAATAAAAAAAATAATTAATTATTTGTTACATTCTTACAAAATGACTTTTTTTAGTGAGTATGTATTATGAATCTGGAATTTGAGCTGTACTTGTGGCAAATCTCATTTGATATTTAAAGACATCCTTCCTTCCTTCCTGCGTTCAATGAGAGATTCGAAGAAACAACTGTTAAAATTGTTAGAATTAATATTCAACGGGCGTTGCAACTTTATCAGGATTGAAAGTAGATTGTTATGTGAATAATGTTCTTTTAATTAATTGGCGACATTTTGTAATAGCTATCATTGCATAAACATCAACTTTAGTGTTGTTTAGGGAAGTAGATGACATAAAATTATAGAAATTATATTGAATTACTGTTTCAGTGTGTTTTTACTATATTTTGATGACAAATTAATTCCCTCATGATTCATAAGCGGCATTTTTTGTCACATAGAACCGTTTTTTGACTTTTGGAACTCGAAAAAAGTACAGCAAAGTTGTGTTCGAAAACTTTAACCTCATTTATCGTGAGCGAGCCCCGCGCCCGCGTGCGAATTGGCAACGTCGCTTTTTGTAGTGCGTTGCCATACCGCGTCGAGCTTTTGCTCCACTGTTTAAGGGTAATTATATAACAAGAAGAGGTTCTTAAACATTTATCTTAACGGCAGATAGGAGAAGAATTTCGCCTTGGATATAGTTTTTGAAGTGATTTGGTTAAAAATATTAAGTACTTCTTTGGAAAAATGACAAAATCTAAATGTTTCTTACTACGAATGATTGCGGTACTTAAATCACATATAGTACTACACACAAATGTAATTGATAACATTTCATTCAATAAATAAATAGTTTACCACATTTTCACTATAGGCATCAAACAGTTAAACAAGCACGCGCTTCACAAACTTGTGCCGGGGAAATAAACAGCGCGAAGTGAGCAACACTCCCCGCGAAGTGAGCGGGACGGCCATGGCGGCTCAGTAGTGGCGCGGGCCTGTTGTCGCGCGGACGTGTATCGCTCACAGTACGCGCGCGAGCGAAGTTTCTGTTCTGTGATGTAACAAAGTGGTGCTGTGTTATCTAGTGTTGACGTTAGTGAGCATTGTCTACTGTGTTTACGTTCGATTGTTCCAGCGAACAGATCCTTCTTTTTGTATTGCCATTTCAGTGCGTTATCTTAGATGCGAAACATTGTTGGAACGTTTCGTTGTAATTGTTGGATACCTATGTTGAGCTGATTAACAGAATTTGTCAAAATATTTCGTACATCGATGTAAGGGATAATTGCTGAAATGTGCACACAATGGGGTCCGGATTGTCATAGCGTGCGAACTTCTAAATTCAAAAATTGATGCCTGGATCGACAGCGGAGTATATTCGAAATTTGAGAAAATGGTCAAATTATCAGTGGAATTCAAAATTTAAAATTGGTATCTTAGAAGTGACACTCCACATTAAAAAAATGTTTCTGATGGTGAAAGAGCCTTTTGTGATGCCATTTTTTTGATCTGATGGCATTTTTGTACATGATCTTTGTGATAGCTTTTGAAGTCATAGAGCGTAAAATGCGCTTATGCTAGGAGAAACATGAACATGAGGAGAAAAGTGCAGTTGGAGTGGAGTACTTGGAGAACCTTTGTTTGAAAGTCGGTAAAGTTCAGTATTTTTACAGTATGTTACTGAATTTTGTTACTCATAAATAGCCAGTCAATTATTTTGCTAAAGCAAAAGTTTACTTATGTCCTATGTGTCCGTGCACTGAATATTTGCAAACTTCCTCGCAATATAGGATTAATTTCTAGTGCATTTGTTGTTCATGAGAATGTAAAAAAATATCATTTATCTTACCCGTATTTCCATTACAAAATAATTCCTCAATAAAGGGACCGTAATCTAAATGTATTGTAATAACGAAACATTCAGTAAAATGATCAAAAATTAAGGAGAAACATTCACAATGTCAAACCAAATCCATAAAATGCAAGCCTCCTCGGGCAATAGAGTAATATAACCTAGGACATCATGAGATACGATAGTGGTCTAAATGCAAAGAAAACCGACGACAAACTCTAAATTTTATTACTTGTACAAATCGTGGCACCGTCTCAAACTTTTATAATCTGCTTCTTAAAAAGTTTGCAAGTCTAGTCTATGCCCACGCTTTCAAAAAGCTTTTTCTCAAACATTATGAGTGGCCGTAAGTGCTAAACTTTTTGATTATTTTTGGGAACTTGTGGGTGGATTTTTTGTTTTTGATATTATAAAATGCCAGTAGATAATTAATTTTATTATTTCCCAATAAAGAAAACAAAAGATCTTGCACGCACTCTTAAGACAAAAGAAAGCACGAAATATCACACTTTTTAGATAATATTTTCTTAACCAAAATTTGAGACAAGTCTGGGATATGGATGATGTTTGTTGAAGTAATGGGCTTTGGCTTGGACATTCCTTAGGAATTATTGTGCCATTAAGATGGGCGAAATCAATGGTACATATTATTTGTACATGTCTTGGAATTGTTGTGTGTTTTACATTGGACTTTAATTAGCCATCAGTCGTTTACGCTCTTCATACTACTGTTATAAACAAAGGTCTGTACTGATGGATATGTAATACAGCATATAAATCTGAATAACACATCAGCTAACTCTTTGACGTGGTAACTGACAGTGGCGAATCTAATCCAAATGATCTGTTTCCTTATAAAGTCAAATGACTATAGCGTGTCAGTGGATAAAGCTTTCCTTCACCAGATTCTAGCCAAAATGACTCTCCCCTCTTCCAAATGAAATCCTGGATACGCTTCAGTAACCCACGCTCACAATCCTCTATAATAAATTTGAAATTTAATTATAAGGGCAAAAAAGTCCTGAAACTGTATCAAGTAACTGCCGAGTTGCCAGACTAATTAATTTATAATGCTTTGTAAAGCGAATATCATCTGAAATACAAAGATTGTATATTGATTCATGTGTCACCTTAGCGCTATTGATCGTACACTTTTGTTACAATTAAAACTTCTTCAACTACGGCAGCCATCTTGAAACGTCAAATTTTATTTCGTTCTACAATTATAATTAGGTATGTACTTCTAATAGCTAGGCTAGTAGACTGCTTTTTGGTCTACTGGTTAATGCGTTATAACAATAATGATAGCCGTTTGACGGCATAGAATACATGATTGTGTCACCACCCCCTATCTTCCCTTGGGTGTCGTAAGAGGCGACTAAGGGAAAACACGATGCAAATACCATCTTTGCGTAGAGACGGAAAACTCGACATCAAACCCTATACGACTGCCTCGTTGGTCTCGCGGCATAAATGTGCGCGTGGGAGGTCCCGGGTTCGATTATTGGGTCGGGGAGTGTTATTGGGTTTTTCTGTCACGAAATTCTCAGTAGGAGCACGGAGTCTGCAAATGTGCCCGTTACGGCAATAGGCTCGCCCCTAATTACGTGGGACTAAAGTATATCGCGAAAAGTGGGTGTAGAAATACACCTCTACCCTCTACCTACCTCTTCGGGGTTATAGGCGTGAGACTATGTAACAATAATGAATACCAAATTTTAATAGCTACGCTAGTAGACTAGCCTGTTCTAATGGTTAGGGACCCTGATGGCTGAAGTGCATGTTTTGGTTCCAATTTCCACCCTGGACAAATCTCATATATAAAATACAATTGCTTTACTGTCGGTCAACGCACACTCGAAATTATTGGGCGCAAGCAGCCGACATTTGGCATGTATGTTCCTCGGGGATCGTAGAGGTGCACTAAGACGGGATTTCTTGAAAGTCTCACGGGATCAGGAAATAACGGCTAAATTAAAATAAAATGTGCGTGCGTAGCTTAATCCTCTAGTAACATATAACTGATGAACATACTATGCCACTGGGCTGAATCCACGTGGTTTCTAGACAGTTCAGTGTTCTGACCGCCACGTCAACTTGCATAAGACGTTACACGTGTCAAAAATATAAATAAATGATATGTATCCTTCGTGTCAAGGTACATAAACTAGAAATAATAATAAATGCCTAACTTAGCTTTGATAAATGAATTAATTAATGTAAAACATTGAAAATTTATGTAAGGTATATTAGTGCACTGCCTTCTACACGTTCGTATATTCTAAATAAAGGGTGTCAATTTTACGTTGATTTGTAATTTCGCGGAGAAAGTCGTAAAAGTTTTTAGCCTGTGCCTGATTTTTTTATATTACTATCACAAAATTATTAAAAAAATATGAAATCCATTGCTTTATTTGAAAAGACCCGACACCAACTTTCATCTCTATCTCGCCTTCCTTCGATTTTACCCATCATCATGCACAGGCCGACTGTGTTCACTGCTGAATATAGGCCTATCTTTGTGCTTCCCTTCTCTTCGATTTTACCCACGCAACATTGTTTCGAAAAAGTCGTCGTGCTGTATCCTCCCGGTCCAATTTTCTATTGTTCTTAGTAACCGCCTCTTCTCTTTTCTTTTCTGTCCAGCTTATTCTCTCTTATGTATTGCAACCCCAAAGTCTTTGCCAGTCGAATATCAAACAGTTGCTTCTATTAAACCTGAAATACTACAAAGAAATGCCACAACATAGCTGTCCCATTGCCATTGGTTGTCGCCGTGGAGTTAATGAACAGTTTCGCGTCTTGCAGTGCCTTACCTACTCGATGCTACCACGTCAGTTCGTGCATATTTCATGACGTCTGCGGCTCATCGATTTCTTTATAACATAATTAGGCCCGTGGTGCTAAATTCTATGAATATATCATGACATAAATGCTGCAGTTATAGTTGCTATCAAAATAATTAGTTATTTATGCACGATTATATAAAAACTTAAAGTGCCATGTGCTGAATCACATGTCAGCGCATAGCCTAAAAAACTACTGAAGCTAGAAACATGAATATTGGGTCTTTATTGGCGCGGGATGTTCTGATTTTTAGAAGTCTGGGGACGCGTCCCGATTTTCATTTTTTCGATTAGCCCCGAAAAGCAAATCGGGACGAGTCCCCAGACTTCTAAAAATCAGAACATTCCGCGATGACCCAATATTCATGTTTTAGCCCCGATTTGCTTTTCGGGGCTAATCGGGACGCTAAATATCAGGATAAATAAATAAAAGACTTCGATTTTACTTTTAACATTCCGGTCAGTTTATTAGAAACTAGTGTCCAATATATTTATCACTAGACTCCGCCCGCGTGAAATATTCACCTAACCTTTCTCAGAAATCACATTATCTATTGTTGAAAACTGTACAAAACCCCGTTCGGTGGTTTTCGAGTTGATCTCACTCATACAGACAGACAGGACGACTGGCCAGGGAGTTTCATTTTATAGTCTGTATCGATAAATAGACAAATATTTCGATACTTTTTCTAGACTTAGCCAAGGACTCTTGTATAAATTATACTTCAATTAAAAAAAAAATGTTTAATCGTATAAGCTTTCTGGTTTATTCTGCTACAATATTCGTGTGGATGTATGTGTATTTAACATACTAAACGACTGTATTGAATATGGATGAGTGTGACGCGAAATCGAGACTCCCATGTCTCACCTAGAGGCCCATATGGCACTTATTATTTTATTAATGTGTATATTTATTTATATTTCGGTGACATCTTGATTTTTTGCGGGTTTTCTGGTTGACTACGCTTTTATACTTCCTTTTTTGGGTGATGGAACTTGTTTTTATATATTTAAGGTACACCTGTTTTAATTTTTATTAGTTTTTAGGATTATCAAATCCTTATCAAAAAGACAAAAACACTATCGCTGCACATCTTATGATGATGATGATGTTAGAAAGCCTGTAAGCTTTTTGATATATTTTTTTTTATAGACTCTCGCCTGTATCCCCGAAGGGGTAGGATGAGGTGTAATTTTACATCCATGATTTTTTAGGTCCCACGTAAGCGAGGGCGAGCCTATTGCCGTTACCAGGCACATTACCAGACTCCGTGCTACTACTGAGAAACTGGAAAAACCCAGTAACACTTTTGCCCGACCCGGGAATCGAACCCGGGACCTCCGATCAGCAGTCGCATACGCTATCTACTGGACCACGGAGGCAGTCTGATAATTTTCTACTTAAGTGAAAATAGTTTTCTAAATAATCCATTTCTTTTTCTATTTGAAAAATTCCGATCTTGCCGCGTGATCCCGCCACTAAGAGAAGTTGAGGGCACTCCGGTTGTTTTAAGCAATCTTTCGGTACTCGGTAGTCCCATATACTCTCTCCACCAGTCAACCTTAAGGCAAAGTCAACTTTAAGTGATAGAGGGAGGGTCCAAAGTAGGGTTTTCAGAAAACCTTGATTATATTAGTATAGATAAGCAAAAACCCCGGTACACTGTACAAACACGCTAATGGCGTGATTTAGCACTCTCGGGGGTATCGGGTTCGATTCCCCGGTAACGTGACACGCACTGGGACGACACTTCCGTCGCTTTCACATCCGGTGCGATCGGTGGATAGATTTGTGGCGATAGATTGATACAGTGGGAAGAGGATGTAGAGTTTAAGATGTAATAGTTTGAATCAATAGGCCTAGTTTTCAATATGCGGGAGTTAAAGTTTTGAAGGAATTGTCTGGGTGGCGTAACGGTGAAGGCCTTGGACTTGCTACACGGGACAGCACTTTGTGTGATCCACATATTGTCGCTTGAAAGAAAGAAGAGAGAAACGTGTTTTTTTTCCATCGCCATAGATAAACTATTAAAAAGAAAAAATTGGCCAAGTGCGAGTCGGACTCGCGCTCGAAGGGTTCCGTACCGTTGAAAAAATACGAAAAAAATCACGTTTATTGTACGGGACCACCCTAAATGTTTTCATTTTTTATTTTTAGTATGTGTTCTGTTATCGGCAACCGAAATACATAATGTGTGAAAATTTCAGCTTTCCAGCTATCACGGTTTATAAGATACAGCCTGGTGACAGACAGACAGACAGCGGAGGCTTAGTAATAGGGTCCCGTTTTTTTACCTTTTAGGTACGGAACCCTAAAAAAGAAAGAAATTCATACAAATTCGGATCTAGGAGTTCAATTGTACATTCTGAGGCATGTAGGGGAACACGGGGGAATCGGAGCCACGGGGTAATGAGAACTACTTTAGTTTACGTATATCTGAACGAGTTAGATCCTATTTTAATATTACATAACATAGAAGGGCGCGGGAGGGGTACGAGTGACTCGCCATATCGTCACTTATTCGACTTTTAGTGTGTAAGCCGACCGCACATCGCTTTTCTAGCCAATTGATGTAATATTTTACGATTTTCAAGGACAAATTGTGAGTATTCAAATTATTTTATTATAAGTATGGCTTGTTTTTACTTGTAGCTTTATCATTATTAAATTAGATAAAAATATGAATTTACGTAAATAACAACTGCATTTTGTGAATTAGAATGAAAACTTAAAAATGAGCATTTGGGGTATCTGGTTCTAATTACCCCGTACTCTTGGGTAATGGGAGCTAATGTTATTTTTGTTTTAAATTAGTCTAAATGTCTTTGTATCGTTCATTTTTTTATTTTTGTATTGGTAATATAAACCTGATTAGTGGTCCTATAAAAATAACCAAAAACTTTATTAAAAAGTGATGTTTGTTAAAAGTTAAAGCAGTTTTTCCTTATGTGGCGCCAATTACCCCATATTCCCCTACGAGTATGTTTGTGAAGTTCACCGAGATACAGAAGTTATTACAACCGTGGGAGATGCCTTTATAAAGAAAGAGTTACGTAGGTAATTAAAACGTAGGTAGAGTCATATCATTAGCAATATGTATTAGTAATGACATTCCTAGGCCCACTTCCTGACAGCGGCAGTACGAGTGACTTGTGTCGCTGCCGGCCCTAACGCTTGAGTCGTGAATATATTAGCATAGTTTATGTGGAGGCGTGCGGTCTGTTCAACGTACTATTACTAGCTAGACAAGAGATAGGCAAAAGAGTATCAAATCTATATTCGAATGTTTTCTTGAGATCCCGGGATCGAATTTAACATCCCGGGATTCCGGGATCATGCAGTGAACATCTCTATTTTTTTTTTATTAAGTACTAAAAATTCGAGTTTTCGGAAACATGCTTTGAAAATACGGGGATCATGAGATCATGTACTTAGTGAAAATCCAGCGTCTCTAATATCGTAGTGCCATTTAGCATGATGAATTACATACATACATGCATAGACTCACGCCTGTTTCCCGGAGGGGTAGGCAGAGACTACGGAACGCCATTTGCAACGATCTTGACATATCTCTCTTGCTTCATTCACTCCCATAAAATTTTTCATTCATGCTCTTCGGTTAAGAGTACTAAAACATTTTTAAATGATTATGTTTGGATTTTCAAAAATTACATTTTAATGTAATTGCTAAGATTCTCAGTAAATATATAATAAGTAAAATTTTGATTTCTAGACCTACTTATTATCCACTTAATCTTGTCAAAGTAACTTCAATGCCTAACTTTACAAAATCGCATCAGTTTTTCCACAACTTTCAATATCTCTAGCCACAGCGTTGACGACAGTGCATCTCGCGTATAAGTCTGTCGTCCCTAATATCGTTGCTGCCGTGAATATATTAGCATAGTTATACGTGGCGACGAGCGGTCTGCGCGGCCCGGCATGTAACATGTCATAGATTGTAATGTATACACGTATTCATTCTATTACACGAAGACACATAGCTAGAGCATCAGATAATTTCGTTCACTTTGCCTGTGTCTGAGCTTTGGGAGGCCACTCCTAACGCAGGTACTGTGCGGTCTCATATACTTCACACAAATGAAACCATTGATATGAAAAAGAAGAAAACTATTCCATTAGGTATAGGTACATCTCAACCTACCCATTTTTATTACCTTCACCATCGCCCTAGCGTTCTTGCGCTAATCAGATTTGATAGAGTATGACCTTTTTTCCAGGGATGTTACGGATATGGAATTTCGGATATGGATACGGATACGGATATTGGAAAAAATTATATCGGTTTCGGTTTCGGATACGGATATGAAATTATTTCGGATTATCCGGTAGTTTCCGATAGTTCCGATTACGGATATTAAATTTTTAAGGAATATCAAAAGTAACACACAAATAGATAATAAAAAACTTACTTTCACAACACTTATTTTTCAGTTTATCAAACTAAGTAGTCGTAATTTCGTAATGTAATTAAATTGGTGACTAGTTATGACTTGCACAACAAAAGAAAACAATCAATTCAAAGGACGCGCGCGGCGTATCACTGGTCCGATCAAAAACAAGTTATCGTAACGTGTCTCATTTAGACTCCGCCCCTATCCGAAAATATCCGAATCATTTATTTCGGATTCGGTTACGGATACGGATATTTTTTGATTTCGGATATCCGATAGTTTCGGTTACGGATATGGATATCCCTAACATCCCTGCTTTTTTCCTATAGATACGAGTGATTTAATATCAGTGCTAACTTGCCAATCTTTTGTTAGTCTCAGCGTTATCCCAGTTGCGTCCAAGACTCCTCTTGCCCTTGCCTTTGTGATTCGCGCACTTGACTAACCAATTTGACTGAATATCCGCAATCCAAAGGGATAACGACATCCAATGGTTTAAACCAGTGTCAGTAGGTATATTCAGTTGTTCTAAACTCCTCTAAACGACTGTCAAAAATCTTTAGCACAGCCGAGACCAACGGCCTAATGTCCACTCTAGGGCACTGAGCAAGTGATAGATTGACAATTGAATACGCACATAATTTCGAAAAAGCAGCAGTGCGCGCCGTGGATTCGAAACGATACCTTCTGCATGGCAGTCTGTTGCAATCTCCACTATATTCCATTTGGTTAGGTACTTAACTAAAGTTAACAATCTTGATGTGTCTTTTTTATCTAAAATGTGTTTAAAATCACACTGCTGCTAAAGATCAAGGTAAATACAACAATAATGATTACTAAATCAATTGAACCATTATTTTAAGCAATACCTAGTTTATTTGTTTAACATGTGATAGATTCGAACGAAACCGATACCTTCTGCATGGCAGTCTCTTGGTATCTCCACTAGCCTATCGTTGCCCATCTTTTCTAAGATGTAGTTATAACACATAGGCGTGGTCACCACAGACGTCAATACCGTTATTGTATCTCAATGGCCCAGTGGCCACCTGTTCTCAGCCTCGGTCCCCACGGTAACCGGTTCGACTCGTCTAAATTTACGATAAACGCGGCACACTTACCGGTGTTTTTCGGTTTTCTAAAATCTTCCAATGCAGTTCTAAACTATTGCTTAGAGACCGGTTTTGTCTACGAGTAAAATTGTGAATGGTTGTTTGAAAATTATAAGGTTTTTATGGCGAATAATAGGATGTTGGGATGAAGGTTATCTTAGAATATGAATGCACTAGATGAGCCCGCGGTTACACCCGCGCTATTTAAGGCTACTGCTCCGCTCTCGTGGCTCATAGCGTGATGTTATATAGCCTATAGCCTTCCTCAATAAATGGGCTACCTATCTAACACTGAAATAATTCTTGAAATGAGACCAGTAGTTCCTGAGATTAGCGCGTTCAACCAAACAAACAAACAAACAAACTCTTCAGCTTTATATATTAATAAGTACTAGAGGACGCCAGCAGCTACGCCTGCATTTTTTGTAAATTTACCCGTTTTGGCCGATCCCGTGGGAATTTCGGGAAATCCCTTCTTAGTGCACCCCTGCGGACCCAAGGAACATACATGCCAAATTTCAGCTTCCTGCGCCCAAAAGTTTCGGCTGTAGTGTGTCTGTCAGTCAGTCAGTAACGCAAGGATTTTATATATTAAGATAAGATATCGTGGTCGTAGCGTTATCCTGATCGCATCCGAGGCTTTCCTCTTGGAGCCGGGGGTACAGTCGCTAGTGTAACTAGATTATTAAATTTAGAGTGTCTGCCTATCTGACCTCATCAACCCGTAGGGATACCGATATTGCATGGTTTCGACCAGTGTCAGTACATGTCTATTTGTAGATGTATATAGTATCACAATATTTGTTGTTGTCATTGATGTTGAGATCTGTTCAGCATACTTTGCTTTCAGTCATACGAGTATATAACTTAAAAATGTATATTTATGCCGACTAATCTCTCAAACAGCTGCACTTCTTAATTGCTGACATTTTCACTAGAAGATACATGAAATACAAAGATTATTTTCATGTTTCTTAAAAGGATCTTTCTTGTTTTTTAATAGGTACTTACCTTAGTTAAGAATATAATTTCCGTTTTCTTAGGATTAACAATGTGAAGAACCCGAGACTGCCCATTCACCTGTCAATACCTACCTAACCTGTTAACTACACGGCAATTCAACACAAGCCCTGGAGCTGTCATGATCTTACAATCAGGTCAGAAAGTACACGCTATCGTTTGTCGAAACCGCATGCTATTGTGCTCAGCCGACAGGTGGGGTCAGCAGCGGTGTTTAAATATACATTTGTATATAATTGAGGCTTGAGATGTAATTTACAAAGTGATGAAAGTTGAGCTTTTTGAAACTTGTATTGTTGAAAAGCCTTGTGGAGTATCTTGTAGGTACTTTGTGTTTTGACATTTCTGCCGGTAAGTTTATTTTATTTATTTATTTGTGTTTTCCAATACATTTACTCAATCTTAATATATAAAATCCTTGCGTTACTGACTGACTGACAGACACGCTACAGCCGAAACTATTGGGCGCAGGAAGCTGGAATTTGGCATGTATGTTCCATGGGGACCGTAGGGGTGCACTAGAAAGGGATTTCCCGAAATTCCCACGGGGTCGGTCAAAACGGGTAAATTAAAAAAAAATGCAGGCGTAGCTGCTGGCGTCCTCTAGTCTTACATAATACGTTGCCGCACTACGAAAACTTCACAGGGTTTATCTGAGTACTGGCGAGCCGTTTATTGACGAACAATACGCTTTACTTAGGTATAACTTGTAACAATGTTATTTAATTAATAATTAATATACCTTACGTGTAAAAGTGCTTCATTTTGAACTTGCCACCTTTCGAACTCTGTTTATATAACACTAGAGGACGCCAGCAGCTACGCCTGCAATTTTTTTTAATTTAACCGTTTTGGCGGATCCCGTGGGAATTTCGGGAAATCCCTTCTTAGTGCACCCCTACGGTCCTCAAGGAACATATATGCCAAATTTCAGCTTCCTGCGCCCAATAGTTTCGGCTGTAGCGTGTCTGTCAGTCAGTCAGTAACGCAAGGATTTTATTATTCACATAACCTGGAACCAAGTATTCTTCAACCCGCGTACCGTATACGTTATTGACTTTAGGTAGTATATATTTGTTTTTATGAGTAATTAGATCTTAAAAAACCAGTCCTCGTCTTTTCGATTAATAACTCCTGGTCGTGAGTTCGAATCTTGTTCATTGCATTGTAGTCGCTCAAATGCATGAGTTATAGCATACGGGCCGCTCCAGGTAGTAGTATCTTCGCTTAGTATTCTTGTATCGCGGGGAAGTTTCTAAACATTCAAACAATACATCGTCATTATCAGCCCAGTACATATATCTTATGATTCCACTGCTGGGTACGGGCCTCTTCTCACTATGAGAAGGGTAAGGCCATTGTCCACCACGCTGTCCAAGTGCGTGACAGACTTCACATGTCTTTCGAAAACATTATGGAGAACTCTCACACATGCAGGTTTCCTCACGATGTTTCCCTTCGCCGTTTAGCAAGTATCCTACTAAAATGACTGTTCATGAATTATTAAAGAAGCGTCATTGTTTTCAATCACTACCCCCCATATTTATACAATCAACTTGCAACGCCAACCCTTTATAACGATATACTTACTTGATAGTGTAATTACATCGTAGGGGGTGACGTGGCGAGTGTTTTAAGGGATGACGTGGATTTATGTCGTGTTTTCTACCCTGCAACCTGTTTATAAAGGGTACTAATATAGGACGTGGCAGACCTCTTTTTATAAGATGCCCGCACCATCAATTATCTCTGCATCGCCCTAGGTTGCCTGGTTGAGAATGTCTATCTCCTTAAGTCAGCCTATGAACCACATTATCATTGTTGTGCATAAAGTTGAAACTTATTTGAGAATCAACAGATTGACAAATGAACTAATATCGTGTTGTAAGAACTTCTTTAGTGGTTGTCATCTTTATAGCAGGCACCCAGTGTGGATATTTTTGTATTTTTTTCATGAAGCTCTGACAGTCATAATGGGGTGTCTGTACCTACATTGAAAATACTGACACTGGTTTTTAGCTATGTAATATCGCTATCCCTTTGGGTTGCGGAGGTCAGACGGCAGTCGCTCTGTGTAAAAGTTAATAATCTGTCAAATCTAGATTGACTAGAAATCAAATCCCGGGCTCTAGGACTCATCTTGGAGCCGGTACATCCATGACTGAGTCTTGGATGTGGCGCTAGGGCGATGATAATGTTTATTTTTATAATTTTTTTTTATAGACTCACGCCTGTATCCCCGAAGGGGTAGGCAGAGGTGCGATACAACACCCACATTTCGCCATGAATTTTTAGGTCCCACGTAATAGAGGGCGAGCCTATTGCCGTACCGGGCACATTACTAGACTCCGAGCCGCTACTGAGAATTTCCTAACGGAAAAACCCAATAACACTTTGCCCTTCCCGGGAATCGAACCCGAGACCTCCCAATCCCACGCGCATATATATGCCGCGAGACCAACGAGGCAGTGCGATGATGTTTATATACATATATATAGAGCAGTATAGTGAATTTTGCGCTGTTTATTGTAATGATGTACCATCGTTTCTTTTTCATCATTGACTTACACGAGACCAAGTTGTCACCAAAAGCATGTAAGCACGGAAGACATCTACATATTAACCAAAGTCCAACATCCGTCCAATAAATCACAACATCCAAACATTCAGTATTCAACATTAAAAATCTGTTTGTCCCAAACTGGCATCGAACCGGCGTCCCAAAAAACAGATGTGTCGCTTAACATATGTTAAGCTGACATCAACATATTGCCTATCAATCACAGACAGACACCTCCATCGATCACTTCATGGAAATTGTAAAAAAAAAGTAAATTTTCTAAAAGAAATACACAGGTGGAGTTATCGCAGACATCACCTGGACAACCGTTAGACATAGATTCGAATATATTTTAATGTGTTTTACATATAGCGATGAAATCGTTTAGGAGTCTATTCTAATATACACACATAACTTCACGCCTTTTATCCCCGAAGGGGTAGGCAGAGGTGTATTATGCACCAACTTTTCGCCAGTTATGTTTATGTAATATGGGGCGAGCCTATTGCCATCTACCGGGCACATTGTTAAGCGAGCGATAATTAACACTTTTAATACACACATAACTTCGAAAAGTCAGAGGTATGTGCCTGGGGTACTTGGGAATAGTGGGAATCGAACCCGAGACCATCGTCTCGGCAGTCCGTTACGTACACCACTAGGCTATCGCCGCTTCGTTTTATTCGTTCTATTCTAATACTGAGAAAAAAAATCGCTCCAGTAACTCTACATGACATTATGGGTCGCAACGTCGCTATTTCTTGTGTCAGATTTTGTAGGTTTCTTGACAGTTTGGGATATTCACCATTGCTTAATCACTCTCTGTTTTTTTTTCCTCTATTTAAAGAGGCTTGATCACTCAGTGATCATGTCACCTTCACTCTCTGTTTTTGCCTTGCAGAAAATCAACACGAAAAACAGAGTGTATTGTTATGACTGTAATATGGAACAGGGTAAAACCTCTATAACATACACGAACTGAACGGGCAAACGAAATATACGGTCCTTTTTAGGGTTCCGTACCTAAAAGGTAAAAAACGGGACCCTATTACTATGCCTCCGCTGTCTGTCTGTCACCAGGCTGTATCTCATAAACCGTGATAGCTAGAAAGCTGAAATTTTCACAAATTATGTATTTGGGTTGCCACTATAACAACAAATAAAAATAAAAGAAATGAAAATATTAAGGGGTGGTCCCATACAAGAAACGTGTTCTTTTTTCGTAGTTTTTGCTCAAGATTACTAACGGTAACAGGTAGACGCTTAAAAGTTTCACAGAATATGTAGTTGTAGATTACCTTCAAAATAAATAATTAAATTAAAAAAGTTAATACTAAAGGGCAACCATACAACAAAAGTAATTTTCAAGCAATTTGTTACTCGAACTTAATAAACAAGTAGAAACTTAAAAAAAAATTTAAGTATACATAAAACAAACGTGATTTTCTTTTATAGATGATGGTACGGAACCCTTCGTGCGCGAGTCCGTCTCGCACTTGCCCAATTTTTTTTTAATCTAGGCACTCCCATCAACTTCCTATCGTTTCAACTAAGTTGCACAAACCTCCTTCAATACCATCTATAAATAAAAAAATTGTGTCCCTGAGTAAAAGCTCTTTTCACCAGTTTTAACCCTCCCCCATAACCAATATCCCCCTAACCCCTAACAAAATCTTGAATTCTCCACTACGCTAGTATATTCAGGGATTTACCAAACACATGTCACTGAAGCTTTATAATTTGTTTAAATTCCATTGCGTTTTAAATTGTAAAATAGCACCAGAGTCACCACGCTGACATGTATGTATTAATATGTGATTTGGGCGAGTTATGTAAACTGTCTTGTCTAGACATGAGCATCGTGAATTTGCATTCAAGCTTGCATGTGGACTGATTTGGGGTTTGATTCATGAGTGGTTTAAATTTTTATTTAATTTTGGTCTTTTGCCTTCTAAAAGTTCCTGCGTTATATTTTATTTTTTTATTTATAGACTCACGCCTGAATCCCCAAGGGGTAGGCAGAGGTGTAATATTACACCCACATTTCGCCATGAATTTTTAGGTCCCACGTAATAGGGGGCGAGCCTAGTGCCGTTACCGGGTACATCACCAGACTACGTGCTGCTAGCCTGCTACTGAGAATTTGGAAAACCCAGTAACACTTTGCCCGACCCGGCAATCGAACCCGGGACCTACGATCAACAGTCGCATACGCTATCCACTGGACCATGGAGGCAGACCTTTTATTTAATTCCTGCGTTACTGACACGATAAGGCACGACTTAAACTATAGGGCGCAATAAGCTGAAATTGGACATATAGTTATGTTCCTTGGGGAGTGTAGGAGAGCACTAATACCTTCACGCCCTTTTCCCCAGAAGGGGTAGGCAGAGGTGTATTACCACCCACATTTTGCCAGTTATGTTTAGATCCCAATGTAATAGTGGGCGAGCCTATTGCCATCTACCGGGCACATTATTTTAGCGATAATTAATATTTTTAATACACACATAACTTCGAAAAGTCAGAGGTGTGTGCCTGGGGTACCTGGGGATCGAACCCGAGACCATCGTCTCGGCAGTCCGTTACATACACCACTAGGCTATCGCAGCTTTTGTAGGAGAGCACTAAAAGATTTTTAGAAATTCTTCACCTAATGGGGTAAAGCGGACGAAGTCTAGTTTTACATAAATTACACTAAGACACAACAAATGTTTGTGCTTAGGTACAGCTTTTGATTTGGCTGAGAATCGAAGCCACGACCGCCAACCAATCACTAGACCAGTAGGCTTGAAAATTTCTACATAATATCTAATACCTACTCTGATACTTTAATATACAAAGCTGAAGAGTTTGTTTGTTTGGTTGAACGCGCTAATCTCAGGAACTACTGGTCCGATTTGAAAAATTATTTCTGAGTTAGATAGCCCATTTATCATGGAAAGCTATAGGCTCTATAACATCACGCTATGATCGACGGGAGCGGAGCAGTGGCCTTAAATGACGCGGGTGTAACCGCGGGCATCCTCTAGTTTTGTATAAAACGGTTAGCACAGTAAACATAATGTGGCTGTGTGAACACAGGCGCCATGTGACAGGTGGCGGGCGCAGATGTGCGGGGTCAAGGTCTCGGGTTCGATGCTCGGGACGCGCACTTTTGTTTGTTCACTGCGCTGATATGTGGGATTGTTGGGGCGGTGTTCTGGTTTTGTGGGTGTTAAGGTGGTATTAAGGGTTGCTTTTCAAAGGTATGTGTAAAACGGGGCCCGAATGTGATCACTTTGTTGTTTGTCTATCTGTCTGAATATTTGTCTGCCTGTAGTTTGATTTCTCAGGAACGCGAGAAAGTATCGGTTGTTTAAAGCTAGAGAAATGATAGCTCCAAAATGAATACAGGCATTTTCGACGCATATAGTAAAATGTAATCCCTGTAACGTTCTTATGGCGTGGGCAATAAGTGTCAAAATCGTACAGCAACTGATAAGCAACTGGGTCGCTGTGTGTATTGGTTGTTGTTTGTCCTGATTTTTGGCAGAACTCAAAGCTAAAAAGCCAGCAAGTTTCAATAGAATACATTCAGTTGATTGATTATAGGCAGCGATAGCCGAGCGGATATACCAACAGACTGCCATGCAGAGGGTATCGGGTTCGAATCCACGGCGCGCACCAATGACATTTTGGAGTTATGTGCGTATTAAATTGTCAATTATCGCTTGTGCCGTGCCTCGGAGAGCACGTTAAGCCGTCGGTCCCGGTTGTCATGAAGATCTTTGACGGTCGTTACAGGGCGTCAGTACCTTCTAAATAAACTGACACTAGTCTAAACCATGGAATATTGCTATCCCTTCGGGTTGCGGAGGTCAGACAGGCAGTCGCTCCGTGGAAAACCTTTGGCGCTAGATTTTACAATAATCAAACAATTGACACAAGTACTTATTTCTTTATAATTATTTTGTCACATGACAAACGCTGTAGACGAACTATATTAATAAAAGGGCGAGATATTTTCACGTTGGCCAAGATATTCTTGAGATGTACAGTCGAACAACTTCCCGCTACACCACCATAAGGGCGAGAATCGCTCAGCAAGACATCGTCGCTTCCAGTGTTACTTTACACGCACATTGACACTTGTATACAAAACCAGTTTCTAGTGTGCCTCGACTCTATGAGTGAGCCAAGGGATTTTTTTCAAACTGGTCCAGCGCCGACTTGTTTGATTGTACGCGTTCAATATAACAAACATAGCTAATTGAAATATTAGTAACGGATGACACATTTAATTATTACTGTTCTCTCGTATTCCTACAATGTATTTATTTAAACGCTAACCGCAAACGCATGTATCTATTTGAGTCAATTTCAAAGAAATTTATTTTTATAATTAATTGATGAGTTGGTCGTTAGGTGGAGCTTTCGACTTAGCAACTGTAAGTAATATAAGGAGTTAGACGCCCACATATTTAATAAAATAATGACTAATACAGCAAATATTTATTTTAAGAAAAAAGAATGAAGCAGAGATATGCAACTATATAATATAATATTCTACCATTCATACACCATCCAGTCCCGAACTAAGCAGAGTTTTGTATGTACTTATTTTAAATTACTCTCCTTCTGACACAGTGTCGGGTACAAAGAGATAACTATTGCACTAGAAATAAATTCTGTACGTTTCAAACATTCAAACATGGGATTCAAAATAGATCCAGAGACAGAACAACATTAGAGAATAGTCCTCAAGAATTAGATTACATAAAGTGACTGTATAACAGACTAGAGGATGCCCGCGGTTACACCCGCGTTATTTAAGGCTACTGCTCCGCTCCCGTCGCTCATAGCGCGATGTTATATAGCCTATAGCCTTCCTCGATAAATGGGCTATCTAACACTGAAAGAATTTTTCAAATCGGACCAGTAGTTCCTGAAATTAGCGCGTTCTACCAAACAAACAAACTCTTCAGCTTTATATATTAGTATAAGAAAGATTCAGATTAGGCGAGATAAAATAAAAGATAATTATGATCTTGCTGCTACTGATATCTATCTATAGTCCGTGCCACGAGAAGATAGACTTTTTGTAAACAAAGAATTTCTACTAAGTGACTGAGCGATAGTTCTGTCAAAAACAAATAATGTCAAATCGAATGAGCGCAGCGGTACATAGGTACGTGTCATTGGAAACTAATATGTCAACGGATCGGGTTTTTATCGATATTGTGCGCTGTCAACAGGACCTTTTAATGTTTTGAGGTACTGGCGCCTAGAATGTCAACATTTGGCGTTAGTTCATTGAAATTTTACATTCTTGGGCTTAACATGCATTTATCAGAGGACAAAATATTTTTTTAATTATCAAGAAGGGGTAAATGTAAAGTTAAATACAAGTTTATAGGATCGCAACACTCTTTCCGCTGCTGACATCTCGAAAAAGCGGGTGAGAATAGCAGATGACAGAAAATTATTTATACCTAAAAAAGAAATTGTGTTTTCAGACTACCGTAACTTGTTAGATTTTGTTTAAGTTCATTCTGACGATTTCATTCACAGAAAACGTAAAATCTCCATGCCTAGATTTTTTTATGCAATGTACTAGCTAGTTTTCTATAATATTATTCATTGTCGGTCAATAATTTAATATTTTAGGATAGGTATGCCACATTGAGCAAATGATTTATTGTCTATGATTTTTAAAAAATCGTGTCAATAATAGAGTAACATGTATGTACTCTATCACTAACATATATGGTACTCTATTTTTCCTTAATTTACATAATAAATTACGTGTAAAACTACAAAAAAATCGGCAAATTTATGAAAATTCGACCATTCAAACACAAAATCAAATATTTTTATTTCAGTAAAATTTAACAATATAAACTAAAAAAAACATAGTGACATAATAAGGCCTTAAAAAAAATTGTTCAAAAAGTATAAAATCTATAGACACAACTGTTTGAAAAAAGGTTGTGAAGCCCTGAATGTTTGTTTACAAAAAGTCTATCTTCTCGTGGCAACAACTATAGATACTCTCGATCTCAAGTTCAATATCCTCGCCATTGAGTCCGTCAAAACATAAAAAATGCATCCTCGCGTGTTCCAATATTTGCACCACCATAACTCGAACCCGCTGCATCTTGAGTGCGCCCGCAGTTTTTGTGTCAACCCTTCCCACGGCGCGGGTGGCGGCCCACCCCGGTGGACACACGACACCGACCCGGCTGAGAGTTTCACGCGAAATTGTGCAGCCGTTTATGAGCTGCACGGTAAATTACAACATAGTGTAAGAGTACGAGACTTTTTTTTATTTGTATCAAATTTGACGTGAATGAATTTATTTTAATACCTATCGTACCTAAGGAAGAGTTAATTTTTAGTATTGTCGTAATTAAATGATAATAACATAACTACTGAAAAAGTTTTTGTAACCACCTAAATATGGCCGACTTACCACAGTCTCAATTTAAAAAAATCAGATTTGATTTCAAAAATAAAATATTCTAAACTCCGTCCTGTCAAATTTAAATATAATATTATAAAGAGCCGTTTTACTTTTTCCTATAAACTGTGTTACGGGTACCATATGACCACGTTTTTTGTCAAACTACCCTTGAAATGATATTGTATGGTTTCGCACAAGAATTAGATTTCAAGAAAGGTATTATACCAGCCTGACGTCAGTAGCACGGAAACAAAGAACATCTAGATAAGAACAATATTGTATGTGTGACAAAGTGTAGTCTCAGCTCAGTAGTTTCTTTTTATAGTAATAGGCGGCAAACGAGCAGACGGATCGCCTGATGGTAAGCAATTACCGCCGCCCATGGACACAAGCAACACCACAGGAGTCACAAGTGCGTTGCCGCCCCTTTGGGATGGGAAAAGGGATAGGATAAGGAGTGGGATGAGGGAGAGGGAATAGGGGATAGGGCCTCCGGCACTCTCACTCACCGAACGAAACGCAACAGTTTAGGTACTGTTACTTTACGTAGATCTTCTGTGAGAGTGTAGTACTTCCCCGGTCGAGCCGGCCCATTCATGCTGAAATCAGCAAGGCTCTACTACCGTGCGGAAAGTCGTTCGATTCTCATCCAGGACTAATCTTTGTATGTTGAGCACGATTTTTTTGTGTCTGGATGTGTCATCTATTACATGTGTGTTGTTCTTAACAATATATGTATGTATAAGTCATATTTGTCAGAATAAATATGGCTTTGTCTTGTTTGAAGTAAAAAAATAACATACATAGACTCACTTCTGTTTCCCGGAGGGGTAGGCAGAGACTACGGAACGCCATTTGCAACGATTCTGACATATCTCTCTTGCTTCATTCACTCCCATCAGATTCCTCATGCCTGCTCTTCTGTTCAGGGTACTTCTAACCCGACCTGTTTTTAGGATGTCTCCAATCTGGGGGGCGATTCAGAATCTTTCGATATCTCATTTGACATTCGATTCCGTTAATTGTCAAACGGGCTACCTCATTTTTTGTCAAGACTATCGCATTTCCTATCAATTTTATGCATTCAGTATGAAGTAAATTAATAAATAAACCGAATTCAATGAATATTTGTTCAAAATATCTCATATAGGCGGCTAAAAGACGAGGACAGCAATTTGACATATCGTACGATTACTTATCGTGACATTCTGAATCGGCCTGCTGGTCAGAGAACGTCCGCCTAGGTCTTCCCCTTCATCCTGTCCCATTCACACTTGCCTTGTATATCTGCTTGGCTAATCATTCGTCATCCATCCTCTCCACGTGCCCAAACCACCTTAGCATACCTTTCTCGATGCTTGTCACTACATCTTCTTTTACCCCACAACACTCTCTAAAAAAATAATGTGTAAATTGTCTTAAGATATTATTATTATAAAGACATTTGATACCATCTGTTGTGAATTTCTTCAACTTGACAGGCCTATGTCAACGTCGACAGACAGAATTTCTTGACCGAAATATATACATTACATCTCCATTGAATATACCAGGAGACCATGATTGGGCAAAGGGTCTTAGTCAAAGCCTACCTAACAATGTAAAAATAAATTGCGAGAATAATGACCATGAAACTTTGACACACCGATAGACGTTTGTCAAAAAATATGACAGTTGCCGCGCACCCTTTCACTCAGTACAAAGTACAAAAGCTTTTACCTGTCTTTGTTCCCGCTTCGATTCCCGGACGGGGCGAAATTTCACCGACCATTCCCATGGGATGCAAGGTGTTGGTGTAAAATGCGTTCCTTTGGGATTATGCGGCGTAGTTTTTTCTGACTGACAAACAATTGGTCGGATTTGCGGTCAGAATTTTTGCCGACACCGACGGGTGGTCGGCTTATGTGTCAGGTGATTAGCGAAAAATGTGGTCATGCGCGAAATTTATTATTTTTCGTTGTTACTTTTTTGCGGTGGCAGGCAATCTAATTCTTTAAAATATTTATTTTTTGGTCCAAAATCTATTATTTTGTTAGATCCTATCCTTTGTGATCTTGTTCCTCTTTATATAATTTTGCATTTATTCTTTAAATTTCTTATTTTTTATAATTAATATTTCAGTTCATTGATGCAAATACCACCTGGTTATACGGTATTTTCGATCATAACATAGGTATGTGTATTTGATGTATAATATTAGTCAAAGGTTCTCCGCTAAATTGTACTGTTATACGACACGAAGTTCGCACGCTATGACAGATCTGATACTACGAAAATCGAAATCAAATTGCCATTCCGATTATACTAATTTTATTTACTTTCGCATAGGATTACAACATAAACACAGAGAGAAATATATTTACAAAAAGTGTTAAAACTATTTATTATATCTAAAGTGCAATATAAAACAAGACCTATAAAACCTTTAAAACAGTGAAGTGAAATAAAAGTAAACTGATGCAAGTGATGCGTCCGTCCGGCAAGAAGTTCAAATTCAAATGATTCGATGAGGACAAGATGACGCTCAGGCATGACGTCACCAACATGGAGCCCAGCTTCTTGCCAGCGGACCCTCCGCCCATCACCGAAGTCACCTACCAACCAAAGACTGACCTAGCGACCGAATACTTCAACACCTTCAACCAAATATGCGAGAACTACCGAACGGACTCGGATGTCCTTCGGCAAACTTCGGACAGTCTTCGGCTATCATCGGAGATATTAGACGGTGTTAGGTCGGAATATGTGAGCACAGACTTTACGACCAAAGACTATGACCTAGGTGCGGAGAAAGTGTTTTTGAGTGCGAAGGATGAACATATATTTCAGTTCGGACAGCCCGATGCCTCTGCTCTGTTGAGGCACCGGGCTAGGAGAAGATATAACGAGGAGCATGGACTACAGCCTCCGCCTACGACTAGTCAAGAAAGTGGGGTAAGTTGAATTCTTCGTCTTCAGGCTTGTTTAAAATCTGTCCCACTGACTACAGGCCTCTTCATATTATGAGAAGGATAAGTTGGATAACAGCTGGTTGTTTTTTTACCTGTAGGCTAAAAGAGCTGATGCTTTATTCGCCTTTTTGTTGTTCAATAATTTGCAGTTTTGGTTGTTAGTTTTATATTTCTGTCTCTAGACCAGTTAGAAATGCCGGTGTCTGATGGAGCCTGCAGGGTACTCATAGCTCATAATTCAGTACTTCTAGCAGTTATTATGCGAAAACTTTTATGTTCCTGACTATGCAAGCCTTAAATAAGTGATGGTCTGTGATTGGGCCTTCAAACCCGTATATGCCGCACCAGACGAGGCTATCGAAAACCAGCGAATTACATATTTGCGTGAGTTTCAGCGTAGGTTACATACAGCAGTCATGGTCACAGAATTACTGATATGCCGGGTATGTATAGCCCTGCAACTCTTATAATTTTCAATTAATTACGAACGTGGTTGAGGCCCGTTTTATAAATCTCTGTATGCGTTTATAATCTTTGTCAGGGTATTTCCTCCTCGGTCTAGCCCATAAATATAATAAACAAGTGGTTTATATTTCTATGGTCTAGCCCGTCTCTTCATCACCGGCAAGCGTCTACTAATTTAGGAACAGTCTATTACGCAGTGCCTCTCTTAAGAAGATGAATCTTGTCGCTTAGTGTCCGTTATTATTCATAGTACACATCCATCAGCGCGGCCACGTGTTTACTATCCGTAGTATTAGATAATCGGGCGGGCCCACGCGATTTATATATAGCACCACAATTACAAGCGCGTACGCGTCCAAGCGGACCGCTATATATAAACTATGTGTTATTACTTATGACATGTTTGCTATGCACCGTAAATTGGGTATTTTGAAAATTCGTACTCTTCAAATATTGAATTGTAAATTCTCGCTTGCCCCGTGCTTCGAGAGCACGCAAGCAGTCGGTCCCGGCTGCCATAAATATCATTGGTAGTCGTTATAGGGAGTCAGTACCTCTGAATAGACTGGTATTAGTCAAAACTATCATGTAATCTTTTGGAATGCGGAGGTCAGACAGGCAGTTGCTCTGAGGAAAGCTAATATTCTATCAAATCATATAAACGATGTGTTATTACTTATTAACTTATTACTTATGACATGTTTTCGTACATTTGGTAGGTATTTTAAATTGTTAATTGTCGCTTGTCCCGTGCCTCGGAGAGTACGTTAAGCCGTCGGTCTCGGCTGTCATAAAGATCTTTGATAGTATATGGAGTGAGCACCTATGAATAAACAGACACTAGTCTAAAGTATGGAATATCGCTATCTTTTTGGGTTGCGGAGGCCAGACAGGTAGTCGCTTTGTGGAAAAGATAATATGAAGTCAAATCCGTTAGACCAGTAAGCAAACCCAAGGTTTGAAATTAAGGTTTGTGTTTTGTGAAGTTGAAACAATTCGGAGGGGATGATGATTTGGTATTTTGAAAATTCGTACACTATTTAAATACCGAGGGACTGACGGCACTGGTGAACAATGAAGAGTTCTATCCTCAGAAATTGACTTTCTGTTGATCACTACAGAAAGTAAGAAGCCCACCAACAGATTGCTCTGAAATAGGACATCCTCGTGGCATGTTTCTTTTTATTTCTATAATCTTTGAGTGCTGTAGTCTTGCTGGTATCAGCATGAATGCGTGGGTGGCGCCAGCTCGGCAAGAACGGTTTTGGTAGCTCATTTTTCTACCGCCACTAAGATGACTTTAAAAGCTGTAAGTCGAGCTGACAAAATATTCACTAAAGAATATTTTTTCCCTGATTTGGTCTGATCTGATATCAAAGTCTTGCACATTTTCACAACGTCACTCAGAGTTCTCTAAAAATCCAAACTCTCACAGATGAGTATTAACTCTCAAAATGATCACTTAAGAATATATTTTTTGCGCGTAATTCAATATCTAACCGTCGCCTTTTGACATGGCCTAATGGAATCTGTTATGTGATACTCCGACGGTTTAGCTCCACAATATAACGCGAGCTCCTCCGGGGGTGGGCAGAGCATTCATTGTTGAAAACGGGACAATAGGGTAGCTGACTACTATCCAAATAATGAATGATGTTAGTAAGTGAAAGGCGCATATTCGTAGAACGATGATTTTTATGAAGCTGTCGCAGATTATTTGGGAGGTAGAAAGGATTTACTGAAGGAAGAAGATTTTGTCTACTTGGCCCTATTTAATTGGTGTCGATGACAGTTTAATGCTAGCAGCTTAAATTTCAAATGCCCGGTTTCTGAAGTCCCTAGATATACTCTCAACAGTTATTGATTCTTTAAGTTATGGAAAGGATAAACGTTGGTTAACTGACACTGCGTTTCTGAATGCCCATTGGAGCGTTCCATAACTATTGAACCAATACGTAGTTCTTTTTCTGCCACTAGATGGATCTGTTATAAAAAACGTGTTGAAAATTTATTTAACTATGTTAATTTGTCCGTTAAACTAGATTTTTAAACTAGATTTTTAATCGTATATATTTTTTCAGGAGTAAATAATTAGTTGCTCGTTATTTTACTAAAATAATAATATCATAATGCGTCATTCGTAATGACAAAAGTCAATCTTCAAATAAAGTTATGGAATCGATAAACGGCGAACATTGGTCGGTTAAGTTAAACTAAGGTTAACTGGAGTTGACGCGTTGTTCAGAAACGCACTTTCTTGAGTTATCGAACCAATAACGCTAACGGATAGATAAACCACCGATAAAAGTACCTCGGAAACCGGGCATTATACATTTTTATTATACTTCATAGTAGAGCGGTGCACCGATAATAAAATTAATTTCGGAATTCTGTATAAGTCTCAATACGATTCAGCAGCCATCATCTTCTAAATTATAAATTAAAAAGTAAAACATTTTTTATATAAAGCTATCTGTGAAGTAATGTAATCACAACCTATCGCAGAGCCCCTCTATGTGATGATGCAGGTCCTAAATTTAATGTAGCCTTATTGTGGCCAGCCATTTTTTCTTTGGCCATATAACGCTCGGACTAGTAAGACACCGATTCATTGTTGAAAACGCGACAATAGATGTCCATAAAATTTAATGGCTCTGCAGTTTTAAGAATGTATAGCTTAAAGAATCGGATTTTGGATACAGTATAATTATTTTGTGACATGTTTTTGGGAATATTCATCATCTCAGCTGAAAGTCGTCTACCTTGTGGACAGCCTGTGCCTTTGGTGCAACTACCGGTGCGTGCCCGCGACTTCAGACTCATTCTGCCCCATCGGTTCTTTGAGCTATGTGCCCTGCCCTCTGCTAATAAAATTGTAGGTTCATCCTACAACAACGACTAATGTAACCTATGCGGCATGCCGCGTCGAGGCAAACATACGATATTTATGAGGCCCAATTCTCCTAATTATATCTGTTCAAAATGCAGTTTCGATCTAATGTCAGTGTCATACTCATGCCACTATTCTCCTAAATTAACTGATATTTGAATGTTATTGGAATGTTATTGTGACTAGATTGTAAATTGGACAATGTGTCAATGTGAACTATAGAAGTCAAATTACAGGATATTGACATGAAATTAGCAGAATATCGATTCAGAGTAAATTCAAAATTTAATCTCATTTCATTCAAAGTATAGTTCCAAAGTATGTGCGAGAATTGGCCTTCTGATTTATATTTCATAAATATTTGAAATTTTCGATTTTGACTAATACTGTACTTTATATAAATCTTTACGTTTTCTCTTAGTATTTGATAAAGAAGGTGTGAGAAGTAGTCTGTGAGTCACTTTATCCGTATTAAAGCTGTGAAGTTACACCCTGAATATGGCTATGTTTGTAAATGAAAAATGATTTCATTGTAAAGTGTGTAGTATAAGTTACAAACGAAGAGCGAATTGATTTATGGTGGTGTATTCTCGAGACTCCGCTGCTAAGGGAATTCGAGGATACACGAGAAGGTTATATTGATTATCTCAGAATACCCCAAGTCCATGTCCCCCCAAGTATACACCTTTTCACCAAGCCTCGAATTCAAAGAATGGTGGATTGAAGCTTGCAACAAGTGCTCCTATGAGCAAAAGGGCCTTTAAATATTGTCAAATGTTAATGAGATAGATTCCTAAGCACAGAACCCACAGTGGAAAATA
This sequence comes from Euclidia mi, assembly GCA_944739405.2. Classification (NCBI taxonomy): domain Eukaryota; kingdom Metazoa; phylum Arthropoda; class Insecta; order Lepidoptera; family Erebidae; genus Euclidia; species Euclidia mi. Next base: position 3,401,338 of record OX123208.2, read on the forward strand.
GGCTTTTTCTAACATAGGCGGCCTTGCGGTTTAATCGTTCTGAAGAGGCTCGTTTTCTATATTTTCCTCTGGTTTCTACATTTAAACCAATATCTAGTTTAATTCCCAGTACAAATGCTTGTCGATATGGGTTTTCATGGTGGCTTAGATATGGCTTATTAATAATGCGAATGAAACAAAATGTAATAGGGATCAAGGCGCTAAATCGTTTTTGCTTAACGTAGCGTGCTTTGAATCTAAAGAAAATAAATTAGAAGTTTATAACTTGTACCACATCGATTCCCTGTTAACAGGAAACATTATAATGTGGGAACAATGATCTGGCTCACTGACTCACCATATTAATTAGTTTATATTATTTTAGTTTATTACGTGCGTGTTAGTTATGCGGATGCGTTGGTACGTCTTGTGATAACGACCACGCTTTATGGTTACTTATACCGACGCGACGTGTGACTAAAAAGTATGGCCGTTTTTATTTATTTAATCACAAAAAAAATTTACATTGTGTTTGATATGATTACATTGATATGTCATGGTAGAATTAAGCTTACAATAAAATAGATCATTAAAAAAACAAATACAAAAACAAAGCAAAGAAAAATACACAAAAGCACCCTAGCAGTAATCAATATTAATAAAATACATTACAATCATTCATGTCACTAACAAAAAAATAGAATTTAAAAAAAATGTATATAGGTAATAGTAATAATGCAATCTAATAAAATCAACAATAAGTAGCAATTCAATCAACTTAAAATTAAATAAATGTCATAATTATAGAATTAAATACAAATAAGTTCAACAATTAATTAATTTAACCAAAATTACGAAACTACATGTCATTAAGAGAATATAAACATCTTTCTATTAAAACTATTAAAAAGCTTTCTAATTTTATTTTGAATTCACTCTTGTTTAGGCTTGTTACGTTTCGAGACGTCTGTTGAAATTTTGTATAGGTCTACGTGAATAAACAAAAGCTTTTGAGGAACAGGCTTTTAATAAAACGAATATGACGAATAAGGTCACCGCTGCTGAACGTAGGTCATCCCAAGATTTCCCACACAGATCGACTTTGAGCCGCTCGCCCACTTCGCAGGGTATGTTGTGCATATTCACCACTCCAGAATCTTCCTGTGCCCAATGGCCATGGCTTCTTCTTACTATGTGCCCTGCCTATTGACTATTCAGAGAACTATGTCACCGACTGTACACTCACTCCCTCTTCGAATTTCCTTTATTTCAGTTAACGCCATTACTAAATATGTAAGATGTGTGAAGAGGACAGAGAAGTATGTGTGGTGTGTCTTTGACTGACAGACTAAAGAATTGTGTGATAAGAGAGTGTTGTGGAGTAAAAGAACATGTAGTGACAAGCATCGAGAAAGGTATGCTAAGGTGTGGTTTGGGCATGTGGAGAGGATGGATGATGAAAGACTGACTAAGCAGATATATAAGGCAAGTGTGAATGGGACAGGACGAAGGGGAAGACCTAGGCGGACGTTCTCTGACCAGATTGGAGACATCCTAAAAACAGGACAGGTTAGAAGTACCCTGAACACAAGAGCATGCGTGAGGAATCTGATGGGCGTGAATGAAGCAAGGGATATATGTCAGGATCGTTGCAAATGGCGTTCCGTAGTCTCTGCCTACCCCTCCGGGAAACAGGCGTGAGTTGTAAGCTTAATATTAACAAACGCGGTCCTCGGGCTCTAAGGCAAAAGCCTTCGACGCCATCTTGATAAAGCCAGAGCGATGGATATAGAAGTCGAATTTCACGAAATAGCCCTGAGTTCTGAATAAAAATAAGTATTTTCTAGACACACGCGCAGTACCGCCTCATTCTTGCGATGAGTTTATTATTCTATCTAAATATAGCACGATTCTCACTAACTATAACTTATTAATTGTACAGCATGAATTATTTTGATACACAACTGCATGACTCATACCATTAGTACAATATCTTTTGAGCTTGTGAAATATACGAATGATTTCAAGAATCTTTCGACCGTTTCATTATTAGTCTTGTTTACATCTGTCCCACTGCTGGGCCTCTTCTCTTTATGAGATGGGTTATGGAATAGTCCAATACGCTGACCAAAGGCCTGCAGACCTCACATGTCTTACGAGAACATTATGGAGAACTCACAGAGATGCATGTTTCCTTAATCTTCTTCTTTCTCTTAGCGTTACCCCAGTTTCAATCTGGGGTCCGCTTTCTAGTCTAATCGGATTTGGCTGAATATTAGCTTTTCCACAGAGCGACTGCTTGTCTGACCTCCGCAACCCGAAGGGATAGCGATATTCCATGGTTTAGACTAGTGTCAGTTTATTTTAGACTGACGCCCTGTAACGACTGTCAAAGATCTTCATGACAACCGGGAACAACGGCTTAACGTGCTCTCCGAGGCATGGGACAAGCGATAATTAACAATTCAATACGCACATAACTCCGAAAAGTCATTGGAGCGCGCCGTGGAATCGAACCCGATACCCTTTGCATGGCAGTTTGTTGGTATATCCACTCGGCTATTGCTGCCTTAATCTCTTTCGAAATCATTATGGAGATGTTTCAGCCATACGGCCGACGGCCGGTTGGCGTAGCGGGAGTGTAAGCGACTGCTACGTCGAAGGTCGCGGGTTCGATTCCCGCTCAAGTCAAACATTTGTGTGCATGAACATGGATGTTTGTCTTGGTCTGGGTGTTTCTATGTATAATATGTATGTATTTACAAAAAAAAAAAGTATATATGTATGTTTATCCATTATCTAGTACCCATAGTACAAGCTCTGCTTAGTTTGGGACTAGATGGTGTTGTGTGAATGTGGTAGAATATTATTATATATATTATTATTATACAGGTTTCCTTAGGGTGTTTTCCTTCTACGTTTAGGAAGCGATAATTAACATTATACGCAACGACTTCAAAAGTCAATTGCGCGTTTTGGATTTGAACTCGAGACTCTGCGTAGCAGTCTGTACCTCCACTAGACTATCGCCGTTCTAACTCTAACTCTAAACAATGAGTAATATAGCTTAAACCAAAACGTTAGAGACAATCTGAAACAATAGGCTGACCTCGCTCCTAATTTGTACCGCAGTGGCCAGTGATTGCTTTAGATTGTTAAGTTGTGGGTTCGATGTCCAACGTGATTTAATAAACCTTGTTGCACTGTAATAGATTCAGTTCAATTGCTACATACACGGAATGGTAAGTATATGTCTAATACAATTGATCTTTCCGTGTTGTGATGGCTGAACGACCGGTGCCAGTATTCGACCTATCCTCCCCCTCCTAGCGTTATCCCAGTTTCAACCCGGGGTCCGCTTTCTAGTCTAACCGGATTTGGCTGAATATTAGCTTTTCCACGGAGCGACTGCCTGTCTGACCTCCGCAACCCGAAGGGGTAGCGATATTCCATGCTTAAGACTAGTGTCAGTTTATTTTAGAGGTACTGATGACTGTCAAAGATCTTCATGACAGCCTGGACCGGAGGTTTAACGTGCTCTCCGAGGCACGGGACAAGCGATAATTAACAATTCAATACGCACATAACTAAAGTCAGTGGTGCGTGCCGTGGATTCGAACCCGATACCCTCTGCATGGCAGTCTGTTGGTATCTCCACTAGGCTATCGCTGCCTAGTATTCGACCTATACATGCATTTGATGATTCGAGCTACATGTTTAGAGTCTCAAAAAATGCATAGAATGAATATTGAACTCAGTGTTGCCACAACATAATTTAATACCGTGAGTGACGTGTCTAAGGAAATTACACGACGCTAATAGTGTCTTTGCGAAGAGAAGGAAAACTTGATCAAATCCTATTCCAACCCGTCAGGCCAGCGTGGCACAGTGAGACAGTCAAATCTCATGGCTCATAAGTTACAATGCTGTTATGACTCAAATTAGGAGGAGCCTATGGTTCCCATTCAGAACATATTATACATATTTTAGTGATATGAGTACGATAATTTGTTCTGTGGTTGTATAATGGACAAGGACTTAGATATATGTACATAGCTTTGAGATAAAAAAATAGCGATAGAATCGAACTCGGCACCTGTGCATGACGGTCGGTAAGTTTCGTCACTGCTCCACATTAATAAGACAAGGATTATCTATCCACTATTACCATATTTATATCCGCGCTAAATAATCAGACACTAAGTGGAAAGTGTTGGTGTCGCAACACTAGACGGATAAGGCACAGCACTAGCATTGTCATCGGATATGGACGTGACCAACTCTCGGAAGATATACTAGTTACAGCTGTGAGGCTTGAATTGTGCTTTAATTGCGTTATGTGTATACTGGCAGAGATTTCTACGACGTTTACGTCATGCATCATGCTCGGGAACGACTGTTGTGTCATGCTTGGTAAAGGGTTTTAGAATAATTTTTAAAAGGTTTTAGTCTGTCGCATGTCAGATGACAAATGGGCCAAATTAACAACTCTATGGACCTCCTCAAACGGCAGACGACATCGCGGCAGGCCGAGACGGCAATGGCGGGATGCACTAGACTCCTTCAAAAAGGTTTGGTTCCAGGAGGGACAAGATAGGGACTTGTGGAAGAAGAGTGGGGAGGCCTTTGTTCTGCAGTGAGGCGTTACAGGCTCATAAAAAAATCCTAAGTATATGGAAAGGGAACGGGTGAATCACTTCACCTAATATCTCAAGATTGCCATTTAATCCTGTAGCGGTAGCCACGTACCTACAAATGAGGCCATCTATCGTTAGCTGGCGAAAAAATCATCACTGGCGACATCTAACGGACATGACGGTACTAGATGCTGCATCGCGCTATCATAGTTTTCGCGCGTACCGCCTTACTCTTCTTACATTCAAAGTCAAAAGTTAAAATCATTTATTCATTTAGGCCACAAAATGACGCTTATGAACATAGATTTAAGAGCCTAGGTCTTGTCGGTGGAGCAATTGCTATTGCTTTCAGCTTCCTGCCCTTTCTTTTACCTCCTGATACGACCCGACTCCAACCTTTTCCTTCAACTGTTGCATATAGTTTCGTCGAGGAAGACGATGGCCTCAAGGTAGCAGAGCCTTGCTGATTTCAGCATGAATGGGCCGGCTCGACCGGGGAAGTAATACCCTCTCACAGAAAATCGACGTAAAGTAACAGTACCTAAACTGTTGCGTTTCGTTCGGTCAGTGAGAGTGCCGGAGGCCCTTTCCCCTATCCCTTCTCCCTGATCCCACTCCTCATCCTATCCCTTTTCCCAACCCCAAGGGGCGGTAAGGCACTTGTGACTCCTGTGGTGTTGCTTTGGTCCATGGGCGGCGGTAATTGCTTACCATCAGGCAATCCGTCTGCTCGTTTGCCGCCTATTACCATAAAAAAAAAATGGCCCTGGCGAAAGGAAGAGGACGACCTCTTCCTTTTGCCCTACTTTTTTTGTAAGCCTTTTATGTGTCCCACCGCTGGGCAAGGGCTCTCCTTTGGACCGCCATGCACCCTTGTCTCGTGTTAAGACGGTCCAGTCGCAATACTAAAGATGTTAAAATATTCTACACTAAAATATACACTACTAGAGGACGCCAGCAGCTACGCCTGCATTTTTTCCAAATTTATCCGTTTTGGCCGAGCCCGTGGGAATTTCGGGAAATCCCTTCTTATTGCCCCCCTACGGTCCCCAAGGAACATACCTGCCAAATTTCAGCTTCCTGCACCCAATAGTTTCGGCTGTAGCGTGTCTGTCAGTCAGTCAGTAACGCAAGGATTTTATATATTAAGATTTGCTTTGTTTCTGTACTTACAGCCAATCTGCAGCTATAATATAGCGATAGAATATTGCTATCAGTACGTCTGTAACACAATAATCGTAATTACGCAGAACGAGAGCTTCGAGAGCTTTCGCCGAGTATCGCAATACTCTCAATATTACAGATTTGGTGCTCCGCCATTGTGTCCCAGACTCGGTGATAGTCGACGTATAAGGCGGTAAAACTGTAATTATATACTTACAAGTGTTACAGCTGATCTGTGGGGTAGGAAGAAATGTATGAGAAGTGCTACAGAAAAACTCTGTAAAATGTTCTGCAAATCTGCAAAATGGATGAAGATGATGTCTGCTTTCTAGTCTAACCAAATTGGCAGAAAATTAGAAAGCTTTTCTGCGAAGTTACAGCCATCAGAGCTACAAAATCTTAGCTATGCTATATGAGGTACGGATCACCGTCACCGATCACCATGAATATTACACCGTAATATTCATGGAAGCCGGGATCAACGGCTTAAGGCTTGACGAGGCACGAGGCAAGCAATAATTAACAATTTAAAACGCACATATCTTCGGAAAGTCACCAGTACGGGCTATGAGCTTTGAGCCCAATACCTAAAATCTGTAACTTTAAACGCAAGACGAACGAATCCTTCTACAAAACATTGTCAAGAAAATTGCTTAAAGTATCACTTTGAAAGGATAAGCATGATACGATAGCTAATTAACTGCTACATGACAAATGAGTAAAAAGTGTGAAGGATTGTCTCCGCGAGAATGTGAAAGCCTCGCCGAGCGGATGGCGGGCCGCCAACATTCTCATATGTGCTGTACATCTGTTGCATTATGTATCACATTATACAGTACGGGAATTACAACTATTCGTTTCAGTGTTGCCAACACTGATTTTCAAAAATACGTAGATCAGAGTTAAAAAGTACGTAGATCTACGTACTTTTAATAATATCCTAGATAAAGGGAGTAAAAAATTGTAAAACGAGTGTTTCAAACATCGATTCGAGCCTGTAAGCAAATATTGTTGACTTAAATTGATCGATATGTTTTTAGTGTGTACTTGTTAAACTAATTGGGTACGAATAAACATGCAACAAAGTATTAGCTACGTCCATTATTACGTGTGGTTTGTGTTTAATAATGCTTATTTCTTATTAAAATTCCGTTATTTTGCTAATTTGTTAATTTGCTGCAAAATACGTAGATTCTTGGCCAGAAGTACGTAGGTTCGCGAGAAGGGTCCAAAATACGTAGATCTACGTAAAAAGACGTAGAGTTGGCAACGCTGATTCGTTTGTATACTAATGATATTTGACAGTAGTTGTAGGGAATCTACGTTTGAATAAACTGACCATGGAATATAGCTATTCCTTTGGGTTGCGGAGGTCGGACAGCCAGTCGCTCTGTGGAAAAGCTAATATTCAGTCAAATTCGATTAGGCTAGTAAGCGGACCTCGGTTTCGGACTGGGAAAACGCTTTTGAGATGATGGCTGACAAGAAAAGAAGGAAATATAATAGTAATAATAAATTGTTTATTGTCTGGTAGAAAAACAAAAAAATTAAAATATAAAAGCTTGTAAGGGCCTGGTCACGAGATCGGTCTAAGTGGCGAGCGGCGTGGCAGGGGCGATGTACATGGCGCGTTTACTCAGAGGAGGCCGCGCGCCGCGTCACAGTAAACGCGCCATGTACATCGAAAACTCTCGCCGCTGCCGCCCGCCGCTGTAGGCCGTGACCGGGCCGTAAGAGCGATAGCCTTGTGGAGAGAATAACAGTCTGCTACAGAGGTTCTTGAGAAAAACCCATGGCGCGCTTATTGTTAAGTGCGTATTTATTTATTTATCGCCTGCTAAACGATGAAGGAAAATATAAAATATCGACTATAGTGAGCAAAACTGCATGTCTGAGAGTTTTTCTAAAATGTTCTCGTAAGACATGTGAAGTCTTTCAACCTGTAGTTGGCCTGCGTGGTAGACCATGGCCTAACCATTCTGCTAGTGAGAAGATGACCAGGCACAGCAGGTCAGAAAAGGTCAATAATAAAAGGTAAACGATCTATTAACATAACATAATATAACTTCACGCCTTTATATTTCGGTCCCAGTGTAATAGGGGGCTAGCCTATTGCCATCTACCGGGCACATTTTTAAACGAGCAATTATTAAAATTTTAATACACATAACTTCGCAGCCATCTATTAATATGGTCCAAAACTAGATACGCACTTGAGGTTGTCCTGCGCTGACGGGGCCTTTAAGACAAGTCGAACCCGATACTTTACGGCACGACATTTTTTGTTCCAGACCTGAGGATCTAAGCAATTAAAACCTTTAAAAGTATAACCATCTTATCTGCCAGAACTGGCTGTGCCACTTATGAGACAACTTAATTAAAATGACAAGCCTAGTTTATAGCAACAAAAGAACAAGTATCTTGTCACCTGCTCCTCAAACGATAAAAAATGGGACTAGTTAAACTTATCAATTTATAAGAGAACCGTGGCTTGAAATTATTATAGTGTTGTCTCTCTTTTTTTAAAGGAGGAGGATAGAGATAGCATGAGATTGGTTTCGGTAAACTTACCCTAATTGTGTAATAAAAACGTATTAATATGTAATACTTACCTACATTTATATTTTTATAGGTGTTCGTAATTACTACCATTTTGCAGTGAAGTAGTTATAATTTATACCATTTTGGTAGCCATTTATATCGGCGTAGTTAAGTGGTTACTTTAGTATATTCTGTGTGTGTGGAATAAAAACAAGCCAAAAACCCAAAAGGTTTGAACCACAGATGGTTTCCAGTATGGAAGATCTTACACGTCTATCAGTGCAGATTTGAATTTACAGTAATCTATTAATTAGGTAGATCATGCTGTTGCAAGCAATCTTTAAACCAATTTCTATTGATTATTATTCTTCAAAGAACCTTAGAATCAAGCTTGCAATGGATATGACATAATATCGGATATAAAAAATTGGGCAAGTGCGAGTCGGACTCGCGCACGAAGGGTTCCGTACCATCATCTATAAAAGAAAATCACGTTTGTTGTATATATACTTAAATATTTTTTAAGTTTCTACTTGTTTATTAAGATCGAGTAACAAATTGCTTAAAAATTACGTTTGTTGTATGGGAGCCCCCCTTTATTATTTACTTTTTTTAATTTAATTATTTATTTATTAAAGGTAATATACAACTACATATTCCGTGAAAATTTTAAGCGTCTACCTGTTACCGTTAGTAATTTTGAGCAAAAATACGAAAAAAAACACGTTTATTGTATGGGACCCCGCCTTTATATTTTCATTTTTTTATTTTTAGTATTTGTTGTTATAGCGGCAACCGAAATACATAATTTGTAAAAATTTCAGCTTTCTAGCTATCACAGTTTATGAGATACAGCCTGGTGACAGACAGACAGACAGACAGACAGCGGAGGCTTAGTAATAGGGTTCCGATTTTTACCTTTTAGGTACGGAACCCTAAAAAGGTTACGTAAATTTTTATAGGAATTAAAAACAAACGATTGGCATCGATTCATTCTTCTATCGGTGCGGTTAGTGTGTCTCATTTAGACACCGCCCCTTTGCGAAAATGTTCGATTTTATTTGATACTAGCTGTTTCCGCGGTTTCACCCACGTCCTGAGAGAACTACTCCGCGTACCCGGTTAATTTATAGCCTAAGTTACTCCTTGGTACATCAGCTATCCGCCAGTGAAAGTCCCGTCAAAATCAGTCCAGCTGTTCCAGAGATTAGCGAGAACAAACAGACAGACAAAAATGTAAAAAATGTCATTTCGGTATAAGTACCGTGTATACATTCATATATGCATTAAGTAAAAAGCGGTTATTTTAATATTACAAACAGACACTCCAATTTTATTTATGTGTATAGATTTGTGTTGTATTATATTCGGTTGCGGATAGATATTAATATTAGATAATTATACGATATTTGGGGTTGCGGGTACTTAGCTCCTTAACATCCCTACATTAAATTTATTTACGGAATTAGAAGTATAACTTTATTATTCTATGCACTACTTACTCTCATTTGTAATTTTCGTGCAAACTTCACATTTTTATAAAACGATGTACGTTGTACAATAATCAGTTATGCTCACAATATGATCGCCATGTGTCCGTGTTTCCCCGGACGCGTCATGCTCGTCCGGGAATTAGTTGTTGATTATCGATTTCGTCATCATTATCACTAACAGAATCATGTTTATTTTCGTTTCGGCGCACCGACTACGTTTTAAATTGTGATCTTTAGACGCGAGATGATTTTTTATAAGGATAAGGAGCAGGGCTGTCTTGGACATACCTGATTTTTCGGTACATAAGAATAAGGGGCCCTTTAAAAAGTGGAGAAAGTTAGTGTCCATACATACATATACTCACGCCTTTTTCCCGTCGGGGTAGGCAGAGACAATGGAACGCCACTTGCATCTATCCGTACAAACCTCACGCGCTTCTCTTCATTCATGCTCGCCGGTTCCGGGTGCTTCGGACCTTGCCATTTTTAAGATGTCCCCAATCTGACCGACGAATGTCCGACGACTTGCCCACACACGTTAGCCTCATAAATTTGATGCGTCACTGTTTCTTCACTCATTCGCTCCACGTGCCCAAACCATTTCAGCATTCCTTTCTCAATTCTGGTCACGACATCTTTCAGGCCACATCGCTCTTGTATTACTGCATTCGGAATTCTATCAATCAGTCTTACCCCACACATACTACGCAGTGAACGCATCTCAACTGCGTTAATTCTGCTTTCAAGTTAGTGTCCCTAAATAGTTAATTGACACAAAACATAATAGTAACTTAATTATCAACATATAGGTACATGTTAGTTAATACCGTAGTCTTTCGGAGTCCCATTAAGATGGGGACACTAGGCACGTTTCCCATCATTGTGGTAATGACGGTATTGAATAGATTTGTGTTCCAAGGATGAGGAATTAAATTATGCTCGAAAAGAAATTGAGTGTTATCACACGCAAATTAAAATGGCAATTGCTTAAAATATGTCTCCTGCGTCTTAACTGCATTTTTTTGCTATGCGGTGGAAACTTACGGAATGTTCACAACTTCACAATTTATGCCTGGGTTTTGGTGCTAGCGAAAAAGTGTATGAAACACTCCTGACGACGTTCGGGGAGACTTGAATTCATAGTTCGCTAAAGCTGCTGTGTTCTCCCTGTCCCGTAGCCGCTTTCTGCAGCTGGTTCCCTATTTACCTCTACTCAGTACTCTATTCCATCTCATCTTCGGATGAAGAGTAATTACAGACCTTTCATTTCTTGTTTTTAATTTTGTTTCTAACGTATATTTTATCTTTTTCCAGTATGGCAGCGACGAGTTCGGTCACGACTCGCCGTCGCGGTACGCGTCCCCGAAGGGTGCGGGCGCAGGCGGCGCGTACCAGGAGGCGTACTACGCGGGGGGAGAGTGGGCCGCGCCCTACTACCAGCCGCCGCCGCCATACCAGCACGACCCGTATGCTACGTCGCCTGGTAAGCACCACAACATCAGTGTAGGATACTTGCTGCAGCAGACTACGACTTGTAGCCGCGCCCTACCAGCACGACCCGTATGATACGTCGCCTGGTAGGCACCACATCATCAGTGTAGCATACTTGCTGCAGTAGACTACGACTTGTAGCCGCGCCCTACCAGCACGACCCGTATGATACGTCGCCTGGTAGGCACCACAACATCAGTGTAGGATACTTGCTGCAGCAGACTACGACTTGTAGCCGCGCCCTACCAGCACGACCCGTATGCTACGTCGCCTGGTAAGCACCACAACATCAGTGTAGGATACTTGCTGCAGCAGACTACGACTTGTAGCCGCGCCCTACCAGCACGACCCGTATGATACGTCGCCTGGTAGGCACCACATCATCAGTGTAGCATACTTGCTGCAGTAGACTACGACTTGTAGCCGCGCCCTACCAGCACGACCCGTATGATACGTCGCCTGGTAGGCACCACAACATCAGTGTAGGATACTTGCTGCAGCAGACTACGACTTGTAGCCGCGCCCTACCAGCACGACCCGTATGCTACGTCGCCTGGTAGGCACCACATCATCAGTGTAGCATACTTGCTGCAGCAGACTACGACTTGTAGCAGCGCCCTACCAGCACGACCCGTACGCTACGTCGCCTGGTAAGCACCACGTATGGCAGCAGACGAAACGGCAGCTCAACTGCCTGAGGTCTCAAAGTATGGGGCGCAGTACATGACCAGATACAGCAGCCTGAGGGAAGCAGAGGGCCACATCAAGAGTCTGCTGGCCTTCCTCGAAGAGCTCGGTTGGCTCGAGTGACAACACATATAACACCCGTTCGCAAAATACACGCTAGGACGTACATTGAGTTGCGGAAACAGCTCGTGCTACCATACCATAACAATCATCATCCCCTAATACAGTCTACGTAAGCCTCCCCCAGGTTATGCCTCGGGACCCTCTGTCCCGGTTTCGTCATTCAGCTACAACCAGCTTTCTTTCTCAAGTCAACACTACAGCAAAGCCATGGGTTACCTCTGTTCGAGAACCGTAGACAGATTTTTTAGTCTACGCCCTAAAAATTACCGTGTCCTCGTCTCAGTAGCAGGATCATGCGAATCTATCACAGCGTGGTATGGCCCGCACCACCAGAATTAGGTCCTCATTGTCCCTTTAATCAGAACCTGAGATAATTTTATCCTCCCAGCGCTCGTGGATTTCCAAAATCAAACAACAGCGGCCTAAGGGCGGTTTCAGATTAGCGTATTTTTCTGCGCGTATACGGTCGTTTCAGCATACGCGCTTACACGCGCGCTACATTACGCGCTTCAAAAAACCAGACTCACGTAAACGGGCGTGTTCGCTCGAAATGGTAGTGACGTCTTGTCAGTGTCAACATGGATTCTGACGGCTCGTGGTTATACGAGCTTAGAAGCGCGTCAACGCTCGTACGAGTTGCGCGTGTGCCAAAAGGCGCGCCTATACGCGCCTTCATGCACTTCCAAAAACGAGCTTATACGCGCGTATAAAACGCTAATCTGAAACCGCTCTTAGAAGCGTGCATATACTTCTTTAAAAGGTTGGCAACGCATTTGTGATCCTTCGGCCATTGCAACTATCTTTGGGCGTCGGAGATAACTTACAACCAGATAACCCGTTTGTAGCTCAAGTAAAAGTGTCCGCTTTTCCCAAACCAATTGAAGCTTTAAGAAGCTTGCATATTCTTTTTTTAAAGTTCGGCAACGCACTTGTGATCCTTCAGACATTGCAGGTCTATAGGCGGCGGTGATCACTGACCAACAGGTGACCCGCTAGCTGGTTTGTACCTCAAGTAAAAGTGTCCGTTTCCCATTGCAGATGTCTATGGGCGTCAGTTTACCATCAGATGACCTACTTGCTCATTCGTACCTCCAGTAAAAGTGTGTGTGTTGTGTTTGCAGGTATAGCGGGTGCGCCGGTGGGCGAGGCGGGCGGCGGCGCGGAGTTGCCGCTGCCGCCGATGTCGTCGTTCCGTGCCGCCGCGCCACACCACTCCCCCACAGACCCCATGCTCGTCGCCAAGCCGCCGCTGCAGCCCGTAAGTGATACCACTCCAATGTTTCAGAGCTAGCGGCTTAGCCAAGAGCAATACCTGAACCGACAGAGGCGCGTATACCTTCAATGTTTCAGACCTAGCGGCTTAGCCGAGGGAAATAACTGAACCGACAGAAAACCGCTTTTGGGAAAAGCACAGAAAATTACCTGTGGACGAAATACTCGTATGCTCGTTTAACGAGCCAGACCTTCAGAAGAACTGTATTTTGTTCAGTAGAGTAGGGTTTCCCTAACTGGAATGTACGGAACCTATGAGTTCGCCTGCAAGGCTTCAGACCTTTAGAAGATGCCTTCAGTAGTTTCAGTATTTTGATCAGTAGTGCAGGGTTTCCCTTACCGGACTTCACGGAATCTAAGGGCTCTGTGTTAAAGACAGCAAAGTTCAAAAATAGAGAAGGGATTCTAACTCCGAGTTCAGGGTCTGTGGCACTCAGTTAGAGAGTCGCTTTAAAAAGGATTTCCCGGAAAATTGAGCAGCGCAGAGGGTTCTAAGGTAGCGACTCCCAAACTGAGGTCCGTGTATACATTCTAAGTGTATCGCGGCAGAAGGGTAACCTAGAATCATACTTGTTATTTTTTTGTTCCATTATTTTACAGTTATTAAACTAAGTTCCTTTTAAAGTTTCGAAAACTATGCAATACACTTACTAAAGGGGTTTCAGGTTCCAAAATATTTGTTTGCTGTGCTTCATTTAATCCATCCCTTGTACATTTTTAACTGATATTCTATTAACAATATTCTATGGTCTTCAATTGTCCTAAATAATGACTTAGTTTAGAAGATTCAATATCGCTGTGTGTGATTGTTTGTTTATGTTCCAAGTGCAAGACGGGTATACAAAACTCTTAAAAATGTGAGGTTTGCCACACGGCCTCTGCCGCTTTGGCGACATCACGAGTGATCACGTTTGTATAAAACAGTAACGCAAAAGGACGACAATATCTATAAATTTCTTTTTATTTACGTAGAAGTGATTTTATTTTAACCCACAGTGAAGCTGGGTATCCCAATTCTGCTATTTTTGACACTTAAATGTATTTTTTGTTCAATACTAGAGAGTAAAGCACTCATAAATGTACAGCAATAGAAGACGTCAACGTTTCTGTTTTTTTCTTTTTTTTTTTGCGTACCATTTATGATGGGTTTATGCGCTCAGTGCGAGATTCAATAACTGCGCCCTTCTCCTTTTGACCCTTCTCTCTCCCTTATCTAGCCACCGCTGGTACAGCTCTAGTACAACCTCTTTACTAGCCTTTATCGAGCGTAGGCATTCGATGAACGTATGCGCAGGTCTGACCGCACTGCTGGTACCCTCATTCCTAATTTTCTCTCGTACCGTAGATATACGGCGGGTCAGCGAGCACTCCCGGCGTGGGCGCGGCGGAAGCCGGCAGCCTCTCATCATACGGTTCCTCGCCGTCGACGCCCGTGCACTCGCCGCCGCCGCTGCACGCGCGCCTGTACCCCGCGCACGCGCCCGCGCACGCTCACGCCCCCGCGCCCGCTCCGCTCAAGCACTCGCCCGCGCATTCGCACCCTACGCACCACGTGCACCATCACAATGGACAGGTGAGGGACGAGACTGTAATAATATTAAAAGTAATGAAAAGTCAAACAAACAGTGAACACTCACGTGTATGATGCACAGTTTATAAACGCAGTATACCACTTACGGCGTTTATGGTTGTTTTAGGTAATTCAGATGGTGACTATTGGTGACGTTATCAGATGATGAAATGAACGGGTTTTTTACTCTTACATGTAGATACATCATCATCCTCTTAGCGTTATCCCAGTTTCAGTTTGGGGTCCACTTACTAGTCTAACCGGATTTGGCTGAATATTAGCTTTTCCACAGAGTGACTGCCTGTTTGACCTCCGCAACCCGAAGGGATAGCGATATTCCATGGTTTAGACTAGTGTCAGTTTATTTAGAAAGTACTGACGCCCTGTAACGACTGTCAAAGATCTTCATGACAACCGGGACCGACGGCTTAACGTGCTCTCCGAGGCACGGGACAAGCGATAATTAATAATTCAATACGCACATAACTCCGAAAAGTCATTGGAGCGCGTCGTGGATTCGAACCCGATACCCTCTGCATGGCAGTCTGTTGGTATCTCCACTCGGCTATCGCTGCCTTACATGTAGATACATGAAAGAGTAAAAAATCCGTTCTTTTTCGATCTGTTTAAAGGGCCTTTTTTACTAATATTTGTGGGCAACCTCAAGCAAAATTCAACTTCGAACGTGTTTTCTAGAAGTTATTCACATGTTCTTTACGGCGTTTATGAATTGCGCGGCAGTATGGTACTCTAGTGGCCCGTGAAGAGAGGTTGCTGCTAATTGTAGCCAAAGACGGAGATTTTAGTCTGATCTGTAGGGATTGGCGCATACTCCTTCCACAAGGCTAGTCCTCTTTAAGTTTACGCTGCAGAGGCGTCTACCGCCAGACCGGCAAAAGACTGAAGTCCGTGTTTTGATATCACACACTCATATTTGATACATTACTCGCATAATATTGTAGGCGTTAGTAGTATCGTCCGTACGAGACTACCAGTATGTTGACATGGAAATTAAATCTAAAATCTCAACATATGTAGTTGTAAGCGCATCAAGCAAGTAGATAAAGATATTTTTAGACAAAAGTTTAGTATTAAAATATTAATGGATTCGGGTGCCGGTTCTTATCAAATTCATATTATATGTAAAGTGTTGCTTTTTCCTTGTATAACACGTCAGATTTACTAAAAAAGAATACGGTGAAGTTAAAAGCATTCCAGAGAAAATGTCAATATCCGTTTTATATCTTTACCTGAGAAATAGGTTTATAATTATATTTTTGTACCTTTATGTTGATGACATGATAATTTATGCAATATAATATCATCATCATTGCATCAATGATATTTTCGGCGTTGTATAATTATATCACAACTATCGATGTAAATTGATTTAATTTATCAGAAAAAGCCACTTTAAAACCTGATAGGCATAATTTATTTATTTGTTTTATTAAATGTGGAATAATTCACAATTGCGAAGAACTTTCGCTGAACCTTTACCACTGTTACCCTTATGTCCTATCCAATTGCTTTGGGCAGAGAATCCTCCCCCTAGTGGCAGGCAAAACCACACTTTATTCCTCTACAAGTACAATGAAATACACTCTACACTAATTGTATAAGTGGTTCCCAAAATTGTCTGAACTCCGACCCATCAAACAAAAATTCCATTCTTGACTCAAGGCAACTAAGAATTGGGTCTCAAGAATCTTGAGACCCAATTCTTAGTTGCCTTTTGACAAAAAGGGGCTGTAAATGTGAGGTGAAGGGGAGTAGAATTTCGGGCAGTCGGCATCGCGTTCCATTTCAGGACCCACTCGCTTGCAACCCACCAGTGGGGTGCGACCCGTAGTTTGGGAAGTGGTGGTATAGAGTGTATTTCTTTGTTCTTCTATAAGTTTGTTTTTGCTATATATTTGTTCTCAAAAGTGATCGTACCATTCCAGCAATCAAACTGGGTGTCATCAGGCGTGTCGTCGCCGCCGTCCGCGTCGACGCCGCACGCGCCGCTGGCGGGTGTGGCGGCGGGGGTCCTACCCAACGGTCACCACCAGCCCGCGCACATGCCCGTCTTCAACAGCGCCGTCATGGTGAGGCACCACACACACCAACATAACATACTACAAGTTACCAACACTAACAATATACGTCACTACAACATGCAAAGTACGCAGTGTATGTTAGGATTAGGTGTAAAGAAAAACAGAATGCAGTGCAGAAGAGACGGAATTCTCTCGTGAATTTTCTGTTCAAGAGGTAAAACTAGGGCTCAAACCCCTAGATATAGGGGTCAAAACTGGGCGGCTTTGGAATGGACGGACGTTTTTTTTTGACAGAAACCAAACTTACATAATAAACAGCTTCAACAAAAATATTTTGTCCTTTGGTGGCAGCAAATTTGACGTTAGTTGAATAAATGTTTTTAAATGAATGCGTACATTTTGAAAAACGAGCAAAGATTTTATTTACGTTTTCAAATTCTGTGCGAAGTTTAAATCGGTTTAGAACTTGGAGAGGACCAAGCATTACCCTCCCAAAATCTAGCACTTTTTATAGGAGACAAAGCGATTAACAGATCCTCATTTCCACGAAGGAACATTTTGTCCAGTCATTTGATAGCTATTTCTAGCTATCAAGTAACTGGACGAAATGTTGGGACTGCATAATGCATAGGGCATACAGGGCCACAAAGGACTTTTATGTAGTCATTTATATGAGGATGTTTGTCTTTAAGCAAATTAACTTTATATCTAATCTATAACATACACTGCGTAACTATTTTTGAAAATAGCTACATATAAAAGTTTTGTAAATAAATTCTCTGAAAAATATTATATATTTTTTGATAATTGCTTGTCCTTTTTTTCTGTTAGTGACTAGTATGAGTGATTTTAATATTGACAAGCAAATATCGAAACTTAAGAAATTTCAATATAAAAAAATTGTTTCATAGCATGCCTTTTGCAGCATGGTTGTAACTAATTTTATTTTCCAAATTAATTTTTAATTTTCCCTTTCTTTAAGCTTTTGGATTTCCTTTTTCTTTGTTTATATTAATTTTGAAAGGTGATACAAAAATATTTATTTTAAAGCAAAAGCAATGCAATTTGACACTAATAGTTTTCTAAATACGTCTTATTTTCCTATAATGCTTTGAATATTATTTTTTGTATCGCATATCTTTGCATATATTTTTTGTGTTTTTATGTTTTAATTTAGTGTTAAATAGTATGCGAGCAGTGAGGACTGTCATGCCATTATATACTATCCTTATTTTCATAGTTTAGCTGTAGATGTTTAATTTGATGAAATAATTCCTTTAGTACTTAGATTGTTTTATTAGAAAGTAGATAATATCATGTTGTTGATTGGCTTTTTGGAATGATTACTTGATTTTTACGATCTATAGGTACAGGTACTTTTCGACGCGAAAAGTGGTCTTTGTGAGTTTTTGGTCTAGTTATTTTGTTTAGAAATTATGGCTCTGCGTGAATAGTATAAAAATATGATGATTTTATAATAAAATTCGAACGTTACACAATTTTATTGTAAATACTGGCAATAAAATATCTGAGCAGCAGCTTTTAGGTATAGGATAGATAGGTGGCGTTGGGATCTCGGGAGTAAACTGTCGTGTCTTGAGGGTACATTTCGATAGATGACGCTAGAAAGACAACCGATGAAAGTTTATTTAGTTATTTCGCAACATGTTTTGTAGTGAGATAAGAAAAGATTTGTTAGGTCTCGTGTCGCAAATAGCAAATTTCGCTTATTTCCCAGTGGTTGTACCAGTGTACCAGTTGTTGTTTTTTAGTTTTAGCGATAAAGGAGATTTACCATTTGGCCATAATTATATTATGGGCCTGGCAAGGACAAACACGAAACCATGTGTGTTTTGAAGATAAATGACTACTGTATAATTTTTTTAAAAACAACTTTTGGTGGAAATAAGATACGAGATATTTGAAATGGAAATTATTCCACAACTAAATATACCTTAAAATTGAATTTTAACATAAATACAATACCTAGGAGTAAATAAAGGTATGTCTTTGTGTCATATAGAACAAAAACTACATAAAGAGAGGCCAATAATAATGAATTATCACCTGTGTACTAGGAAACCTTGTACTATACTCGTCCAAAAAAACTAACCACAATCACGAACACCGCTGCATATTCTTAGCATGGGTAGAAGGTAGTGATTATTATTATTCAACTTATATTCAACTACATTACAATTAAACCCGCACGAAAACACCAATAAATCAGAGCAAAACATTCATTCATCAACTACAGATAAGTATATTGAGGGTAGTAGCAACACGAAAGACAACAAATAAAAAATGTGTTGCAATGGTTTGAAAAAATATTTATACCATGGATTATAAAACAAAACAATTTTTACCGATTAATAATTATGGAATATATAATAAATTATATATTTCTTGATTCATTTTACGAATATATTTATAAAGTAAATAAGAGATATTGTTTTCTAATATAATAATAAAAATATTATTTCCTTAAAACAATTTCTGCCTACCATACTTCATTTTATTTATAATGCTGGCAACATAAGACATTCATCCGCTATTACCATAGCCTATTCAAAACAATAATCTTTAAAAACTAAAATCTTTCACCGAAGCTCCATCAAGAAACGAAAACGATGTATACATTTAAAAAATTATA
Organism: Euclidia mi; assembly: GCA_944739405.2. Lineage (NCBI taxonomy): Eukaryota > Metazoa > Arthropoda > Insecta > Lepidoptera > Erebidae > Euclidia > Euclidia mi. The sequence continues at coordinate 3,420,990 of OX123208.2, forward strand.
TGTTTAATTTCAACGATTCACAACTTTCTGGCTGCTACAGGCCGTATTTGGTATTTCTCCTTTCGCTAAAGTAGTGCAAAGGGGGTGTACGTACAACTGAGACCAACTATCGTAGTACCCCAGCGAAATCAACCAACACTGGTGACATCTAGTGGAGACTTAAGTAACCATGCTGAATCGCGCTATTAAAGTTCGCACACGCGATTACTACTTACATGTACAAACAAATTCTCAGCTACTTCCTTTGGACGGTCCACCAGGCACGATTACCTAGCCTGCTATCAAACACATTGTCAATGAAAGCAGCTAGAATGCCGATATTAAAAAAAGTTGAGTTCTTGCTGCTAGATATCTTCTGAATGACAAAGATTATAGAAAAATAAAATAGATGTTTTCGCAATACATGGCATTTAAGTTTAATTTTCCAAGTTGTGATGTCACTTGTACCGTGTACGATACCATTTTAAGAGTGAGTTGGTTACTACAGTCGATAGATTATCCTTGTCGATCTATCAAGTACCAACATCATCTCAGGGTTGTCTCGGTTCTTCGTCTGGGAGCTGGGTTCAGCTGTAGAATTTCGTACCATCCATCTTCAGCCTTGCCTAAGCTAACATGCTGGACAACAGGCCTCTCCTAATTTGCGCTACAATAGCATCGTGTTAGCAAGGCAATATAAGTAATTTATACAGCTATTTAGTATTCCAATTTGTGAAGTACCATCGCTGATTTTAGACAGGCAATCTCGTACACAATAGTTTTAGCGAAATGCACTTAATATCGGATAGGTATGTAATTAGTGTCAGTAAAATATTTGTGTACAACATCAGCTGCTAGAAGTTGTCTTGGATAGATGGCGTTGGAAGTTTCGTTAGCTTGTTGTCCTTCGTTGAGGGTCTTTGTCGATAGATGGCGGTAGTCAATCGATGTGTAACTACAGTAACATGTTTAGAAGTCACTGTAACTGTATGGTATAGCATTTATCCAGGATTTTGATATGGCGGAGGAGGGAGGTTAGGATGGGTTTTTTCAAGGGGAACTCCAATAAGTTACATGACATTGGAGTACGCAAATATGTTTGTGGATGGAATGAAAGCTTTATTATATGTTGAGGGCTCGTGTTGATAGATGGCGTTAGAATGTCAATCGATGTTAAATGGCAGTGAGGTGTACAGAAGTGCAGGATAGTTATATAATGTGGTGTAGTCCCCACTGGTCGTGCTATGGTCTAACCCGCGTGAACATAGGGCGGCGGCGCCGAGCAGAGACAACTGGACGAGGCGATGGTGTTTCTGCGAGAACACAATGATGTGGTAAGTACGCACGTGTGTGTATGTGTGCTGGATGCTGTGTGTAGATGGGATGAAAACAGACAGACACAACCATTGAGTTGGCTAGTTTAAAATCCCACTAAAATTATTCGATAAAAGAAAGTTTTAGAGGGATTTCAAACTAGACGACTCAATGTATTTAAATCAGCATACATAAAATTCGTTACTGACTGTCTGAAAGGCAAGGCAGTGCCAAAACGTTTGTATGCAAGAAGCTGAAATTTGGCAATTATGTTCATTGGAGAGCGTAAGCGTGCTCTAAAAATGGATTTCCTGACATGCTTAGAGGATCGCGGTTAAATTAAAGAAATGTACGATTACGAAAATTACGAGTACGAATGATGATTAAGCACCATGTGATCATTGGATAATAATCTTTAATTCTTTTTCCTCCACTATTCAATGCCGTAAACCTGGGGGGCAATTCTGCTATTTTTATATGACATTGATATTATATTTTGAATGGATTTAAAAGCGGTATTCTGATAACCAAATGTCATTATCGTATAATTTAAAATAAACAGTTCTTCGTTGACACATACGATCTCGTAACAATTTCATTCAAATATCATATAATTTAGAAGAATACGCTTTTTGTGACGTAAGTATGACACTGACATGATATCGAGACTATATTTATTTAGCAGAATTGGGCCCCTGTTCTAAAGTGATTTTATATTTCTCATCTACATACAATACGCAGCATACACCTATTTATAATTTTAAAGTATATTTGCGTCAAGAGTTGTATTATTCTGTTGTAGCTTTTCTAGTGATACAGTGATATTTAAGTTACATTCAGCACAGAATAATAGTAAACGCTTGATTGTGTTTAACTCAAAGTATTTATAGACTAGTGGAAAACTATTTTGCTAGTAATTTATAATGCTGTTCTGGGCATAGCTAATTTTAAAATTAATACACTTTTACTCCTATATACTCAGATTTGATAGAGTAAATTAGAGGGCCTCGTTGGTCTCACGGTATAAATGTGCGCGTGGGACTGGAAGGTCTCGGGTTCGATTCCCGGGTCGGGCAAAGTGTTATTGGGTTTTCCGTTAGGAAATTCTCAGTAGCAGAACGGAGTCTGGTAATGTGCCCGGTAACGGCACTAGGCTCGCCCCCTATTACGTGGAACCTAAAAATTGATGGCGAAATGTGGGTGTAATATTACACCTCTGTCTACCCCTTCGGGAATAAAGGCGTGAGTCTATAGAAAAAAAATAGAGGGCAGAGTATTCAATTATTAGATTTCGTCCGGTTGAGTCAGTTGCGTCAAATTGTAGCTTAAATACTGTTCTGGCGTATAAGCTATTTCACTACAAAGTTTTAGTAATGTCCGCCCGGTACTTTTAGCGTGAAACATGCATTCGTCCTCATAAACTTTTGCATTTGTACAGAAGTGGGATTATTTTTCTAGTCTATAAATAAATACTTTTAGATGTACTGTATATAATTATATAACTGTAATTAGTGTTGTGGCATGGTTTTAGCTGTTGTGTATATTTTTATTTGCCTATTGTCTGTCAGTTACCTAGTGTTTTGACTAATTACCTTTATGTTTAGAATTTTATCAAATAAATAATATTAGTTTCACGATGAAAGGGTTGAAATCCTTCACATTGATATAATTTATAGTGGGGCGAGGACTACTCTATCGGGCCGCTAATATTATGCTCTAAAACTTACTAGAGAGAGATTCTAGTTGTTTTTATGAACAACTTTTGTTCAGGGACATTGCTGAAGTTGCAAAACAAAAACTTCTTCCAGATCAAATTAGTGTGTCTTTTTCTGGACTTCGGCGATTTCCTGGACAAAAAATTTTTACCTTATCCCCCGTTAGTACTTTTTATTTGCAGCAAGACATAGAAATGTGTGTCGATACGAAAGGTCCACCTTAAATACTTTGTGCCTCTGATTGTCTGGTCCTTACTAATTGTGTGGTATCTGTATCTGGTCAGGGCGCGCGCATGGAGGAGCGTCTGGACGACGCGATCAACGTGCTGCGTAACCACGCGGAGGCGCCCGACCTCTACCCGCAGGAGATGCACCACCCGCACACCGCGCCTACAGGTATGTAGCTGTAAACTGTATACCGTCGGCGTGTAGCCTCCAGCTACCCATTTTTTATAGTGCTGCCTATCAAAATGACTCCACGCCGCCTGATCTTAAGCGTATGTGGAGTCCCATAGCAAAAATCATGACACCAATAAAATTTTAATAAAAATGGCATGATGACCCCTGCTTTAATGCCCCAGAGAAAAGCCTTTTCACGCCCGGCTCAAAGGTCCCGGGTTCATAGGAAAAAGTGAACTCGTGGGCAGGTAATGAGTTCCACATCTCACAGTCCAAACTTATTTTGTGGTTCAAAACAAGGAACACTGAAGTCAGAGTTCTTTTGTGGTACAAATAATATTAGACTACACTGCTACGTGTTTTGGAGGTGAACTTAGGTATACTTATTGTCATCATCGACATTATCATCTTAGATTGAAATGCTAGCACTCGTGATAAAACTTTTCAACATTGCCTATTCAAATCCGAAGAATGATCTATTTGGCATTTGTAAAAAGACAACTGCAATATAAATATATCCGTGTTCCGGATGTTTTTACAAACGTACAACCAAAGTACAAATAAACAATTTATGAATCACACAAAGTGTTGTCCCGTGTGGGAGTAAACCCACAACACTCAGCGCAGTGTCAAGCGGCAAGGCGGTCGCTTAAACCACTACGCCAACCGTGCAGTCAATGACTGTACAATATTCTATGACTGGTAACTGCATAATATTGTATGAGTGTACATGACTATGTTCCCCCCCACAGTGTCGCGACTGGGTGGCGCGGCGGCGTTATCGCTTCACGCGGAGGCGCCCGTCAAACTGGAACGACATGCGCTCCATACTACTAGTGAGTCTACTTATTTTTTTTTATAGACTCACGCTTGTATCCCCGAAGGGATAGGCAGAAGTGTATTTCTACACCCACTTTTCGCCAGATATACTTTAGTCCCACGTAATAAGGGGCGAACCTGTTGCCGTACCGGGCACATTTACAGACTCCGTGCTGCTACTGAGAATTTCGTGACAGAAAAACCCAATAACACTGCCCGACCCAGGAATCGAACCCCAGACCTCCCGATCCCACGCGCACATTTATGCCGCGAGACCAACGAGGCAGTCGTATAGGGTTTGATGTCGAGTTTTCCGTCTCTACGCAAAGATGGTATTTGCATCGTGTTATCCCTTAGTCGCCTCTTACGACACCCACGGGAAGATAGGGGGTGGTGACACTTGTATTCTATGCCGTCAACCACACGGCAAACCTTATTACTAGGTACTCTAATGGATATACGGAAAACTTGAAATCACCTACGTCAAACCTATACCAACCGGCTATATCGTCGTATAGTAAACCAAATAAGTGTCGTAAGTACATGGTAAACATAACTGGCGAAATGTGGGTGTTTAAACACCTCTGCCTACCCCTTCGGGGATAAAAGGCGTGAAGTTATGTTATGTTTATGTTACATGGTAATAAGACTGGTATAAAACTAGGACTCTGGTCTCACGACTAGGTCACGAAATTCTTGTTTCTTTTTTCATATTTAAATAAAAAAAAATATTAATACAAGACCTCTCTGCATCATGGTATATGATAACAAACAAATACAAAACATATGTTATTCCGGTATCACATACATTTTTCATTAACTTTAATGTATCTTATCCAGGATAAAGTTTATTCTAATAACTTATAATTTTATTGTAAAATTTCCAGAGAAACGCAAAGAGCCGCCGGACTCAGGGCTGGATTCGAAGCCGTCATCCTCCGGCTCGGCCGACGCGCTCGCCAACAAACCGCCCAGCTCCAAGCGATCGCGACGATAGTGAGTCACTCTCTACTTTCTTACTCATACTCCACTTTATATGTTCAGTGAGAATTGATAGAAACGTCATAAGAATTTATAAAAAACTGAGTCAATTTAGGTACTCACTCTGTTCTCACTCTCATACTCCACCTAACTCTTACTGTCACTTACTTTATACGTTCAGTGAGAATTTATGGAAAAAGCTTAAATGTAGACGATAATGAGTCACTATCTCTTCTCCATCTCACTCATACACACACTCCACCTAACTGTTGGAGCTGTGTCTTACTTTGCACGTTCAAAAGAATTCATGGAAAAAGTCAAATGTAAAGCATAGTCAGTCATTCTCTCTTCTCTTACTCATTCTCATACTCCACCTGACTCTTACTATGTCTTGTTATATACGATCAGTGAGAATTTATGAAAGAAGCTAAATCTAGTCAGTAGTGACTAGTAAGTCAATCTCTCTTCTCTTTCTCATACTCCATAGTAAGTCAATCTCTCTTCTCTTTCTCATACTCCACCTCTTTTACTGTGTCCTACTTTATACGTTCAGTGCTTCTTGTGCTGTTTAAATAATAAATTATTCAAATATCAATTCTCACTCGACGATCTTCATTACCAATACAATATGGTACATGACAGTTTTGTACATATCTTATTTCAAATTCTTAAGATATACTCTTAAGAATATATTTTACTATAATTATGATTTTTGTTATTAGCATGCTGGGGTGTCCTAGCGGGCCTGCGAAGACCTCGTCCATGTGAGTTGTAGGCGAAGCCACGGCATTCACTTATATCTATTAATATATACGACTAATAAACAAACACACTTGCTTGAAGTATATTGTTATATATTTTGGTCATGTACCCTATTGTAGGTATACATGGTTGTTTATTTGTGTTAATATGACTAAATCAATTAGATCGCCGTTTATAACACCTTAAATATGTACATATATACTCGAACTATAACGCACAGAAGCTATATTTATTTACTCAATTTTAAATAATATAAAATTTCGTCCATGTTTTTTTTATTGACATTGCCAACATTTTGATGATTCAGTCATATTAAAGAGCAGCTTACAATATACCTTTATTTTTATTAAAGTAATTATTAATCCTTTATCTATTACTAACCTTTTTATAATTTTGTGCAGTACAATCTAACATCTCTAATACAAGGACTATTTTATTTGAAATATCGTCTTTTCAACAATTAACATATTCATCCCTTTGTCGATATGCCACTAGCATCATATAATATAATTATGTCCTAGTGCATAATTATGGTGTCACAAGACACATCACCGAGCCGAAGTCTACTCGTTGTGGACATCATGCCAAGTCATAATAACCAAAAATAATACCTGGGATACGTGTTTTTTATTCAATATTTAAAATAAAGCTCATTGTATTCATATTAGAGGAATCATTTTCTTCATATGACCCATTATTTATACTTTACTATGACGATGTGTATATAATTTAATGTCCTATATATTGGACGTATGACTATTGTACTGTGTGGTGTATAGTTGTTCGTCGGCGGACGAGGACGAGCTGGACCCCGACACCAAGGCGGCGCGCGAGAGAGAGCGCCGACAGGCCAATAACGTGCGAGAGAGGTGCGGTATATCCCCCCCACACTCCATAGGAGTGAGAGAGACGGCTATAGTCGGCTATGTGCGGCTTCAAATGATCTTAAGACGTTCTGTTTTTAAATATAAAAAGCGATCAACATATAGTGATTCTAAATTCTTTTTTCAAATGTTGTAACCCTTAGCAACGATTTAAAAAATAGATCTAACATAACACAACAACTATTTTAAAAGATTTGAAATAAGACGTTAGCTATTTAAAAAATTAAACAATATCGTTATAAGTTTTCTCTGCTAATATTTTTGTGCAGACTGACTATCATTATTTGTATTGTATGTCAGTCATCGGTTTTAACAGGTTCAATTCCGATTTTTTTTAATTATGGTTAGACCGACAATAGCCTCTCTTGTACCTACACATAAATTGCAAAATAGTGTATGCTACTTTATACTCACATAATTATATTATTAACTAGATGATGCCCGCGGTTACACCCGCGTTATTTAAGGCTACTGCTCTGCTCGCATCGCTCATAGCGTGATGTTATATAGCCTATAGCCTTCCTTGATAAATGGGCTATCTGACACAGAATTTTTTTTTCAATTCGGACCAGTAGTTCCTGAGATTTGCGCGTTCAACCAAACAAACAAACTCTTCAGCTTTATTCATTAGTATAAGATTAATGAAATTTAGACTATTTTGCAATTATGACCTATTTTTATTCTCAAATCATGATGCCAGATAAATAATTTAACTGTTATCTGTCTGCCATTTAGTTTCTGTTTCCTTTTAAATGAAGCTCAAAACAATATGGCTGCTGGCTTTAGATTACACTTTTATTTTAAATTATGAATTATGATATAAGGTTTTTTTGTTCATCGTTTTGAGCTTTGTTTATAACTTTTAGTTTTACCTTAGTGAACATTTTTTTTATTATTATAAAAAAATCTGCTACGTATAGTAACATAACGGCTAACCGTTATGTACGCGTTCGCATACGAATACGTCATGTTAAGTTATATGTAACTCGAGGCGTTAACGTCAAGAATTAGTGAAAATACATATTATAACGTTTAAACCAACATTTTATTATTTTTTTCAGTTTCTTTGTTATATTTTTCTTTTACTTTTATATTTGTGATTGTTCACTAAGGTTATCTTGCACATATAATATCACGGTGTACATATACTAACATGTGTTATAGTTTCAGCTTCCACCATTGCTAACAACGGGCTCACAGTGTGTCAATATGTCTGTCCATTTTATACTCTGTCAAAATGTCTGTTATATTTTATACTTGCCGTCAAATGACCGCTCATTGTATTATACGTGCTGTCAAAATGACCGATCATTGTATTATACTTGCCGTCAAATGACCGCTCATTGTATTATATTTGCTGTCAAAATGATCGATTGTATTATACTTGCTGTCAAAATGACCGATCATTGTATTATACTTGCTGTCAAAATGACCTCTCACTGCATTATACGTGCTATCAAAATTATTTCGCAATAATATCACACTTCTATATTTTCTTGTGTATCTTTGTGTATTGTAGGTTTTGAGGTAAGTCGTCTTTTTAGTGATTTAGGTAAATAATAATTGGCTTTAATACGAAACATGGCTTGTAACTGTCAAAACAAACCGTCAAACATATGGCAGTACTGGCGCTTCCACTAAATAAACAAAAATTAAATCGAAAACTAAATGTGTATACATCTTAATTTTTAGTAGACGCACGCATTTACCAACATTTTAAAATAAATTAAAAGATATCTAGCTGCAAACGTACAGAATGCTAAATGTTTTTTTTTTATTCCACAATTATTATTAACAATAATGATGACAAAATGATTCAGCCATAGTTGGCTGTCCAAACAGTTATACGGTATCACAGGGCAACTGCCGTTTAAAAAATTACACCCGGAAATATTCTAATGTCAGATTAAGTGACAGAATATTTATTTTGAGGTTGTAATCGTCAAAATTTGTACATGTGTGATCTTTATAAAGGGTCATCTATCAACGGTCCTGCCGGGTCGAAAGTACCCTTACTTAGTCACCTTACACTTACAAGTGAATATCATCACCAACATAATACAATCATAATCACAACTAATCACTTGCTTATTAATCCATGGACGCTTTCGAAGGGTGCTTTTTTGGGTTTCACTTGAGCTATTCGTTATATTGTGAACATCTTGATATTTATTTCACATCTGTCCTTTTCTATTGTAAACAAATAAAAATAAGACTAATTTTATATAAAGAAATATGAAATAAAATTTTTTAAAAAAATCTATGATATAAGCCCTAATTATGTAACTGTCTCAACGCTGGGCACAGGCCTCTCCTCTTTATGAGAAGATTCAGAATATGGGCCTCATATGGATAACATTGTGGAGAAATCTCTAACCTATCGTTCCACAAAACAAACACTCACCATTAAAAAAACTTTGTTAATATCTCAAAAGGTTTTAAAATTACCTATAATTTCCAAACTGTGACTTATTACAATTACATTTCTAACACTGCTTTATAATAATAACATGCTTTATGAATAGTTTGTAAAGCATAATATTCATCAAACATGCCTAACGCCACTTACCAGTAGCTGATGGGACAGTGATCAATTTCAATATTTATCTTGTGGAAGTTTCATAAGACAAGTCAAAATTGACCTTATATGAAGTGTTATTTTTATTTGGAAACATTTTCACGAACATTTAGATATTAAATGATATGTTTATATCTTTATCATGTTTCATTCAAAATACTTAAACATAAAAAAGAAATGCTTGAAATTTTATTTCTCAAACTTGGCTTTTCTAAAATTTTAAAGTTGGGCATTATAACTGTCGAAGTTCTGAGGTAACAAACATAAAAAAGCACCGTATTAGAAACCTCTACCATTTTCTCTAGTCGATTCAGGACAAATATCAAATCACAACGTACGTGAAGTTGTTGTATTTTTAACTGTTGCTTAAATCTGGCTTAAGATTTTCCAAGCAAGCCCAGTGTTCCAGGTCATCTTCCGAATCTGGATATGGATCTCGAATAGTAAAATCCGTTTGAAGTTCACAAGTAACCCTAAACTAATTTATAAATTACTCTGCATTTGAATTCTAGAAAACTAAAATATGTATCTGTTTCCCTTCTAATGCCTTCTATTTTAAATATCATCTGGTAAACCATCGTAACTTTTACTTCCACTAATAAGTATTGAAATGGATGCTATAATCCCACTAGTATTAAGATCCTTATTCTATATAGGAGGTCAGCAGTTCTCTCTCTCACGCGCTGTCTTCGTGGAGGTAAAACAAGGCTCTATTTTTATTATTTGGACCCCAATCTTTGGATCCTATTTAAAATCTGTTTGGAAATTCTTGGATTCATTATGTAAACTAAATTAAATGAAATAATTTGGCTATGCAGATATGTTAAATTTTAGATGCTTATTTATTAACAGCTATTAAATTGTACTTTTATTACCAGAAATATTTTAGTTATTGTGACAGGAACTTTAAACATTATTTTTCAAATGTCGAATTCCATTATAAAACATCGAGTTTTAGACGGCAGTTGCTCAGTAATCAAACTAGTATGCCTCTAAATCTGAAAAAAATATATGTATAATCCACAACAAACTATCTTAAAACGCAGGCAGCTATAATAGCGTTATTTGTAATAATTATAACGCCGATCAATATAGCATGCTATTTAATAGCATTAAATATAACGCGTTATTTAAACAAATATTGACGCTTGACGTCCTTAAGATACAGTTCGTAATTTTTTATACATTTCGTTATTTTTTTATACAATACGTTATTTTTTTATACAGTTCGTTATATTTTATTGCTTTTTCGTCTTTTTTATACTTATAAATCCAAAAGTTTCCATACCTCGTGAGTTGTGACAAGACCTAAACGTTGATGTTGGGTGTCAGTTGTTCGTCGGCGGACGAGGGCGACGACGAGACGGACCCGCAGGCCAAAGCCATGAGGGAGAAGGAGAGGCGGCAAGCTAACAACGCGAGGGAGAGGTAAGAGACATAGAGGAACAGAGAGAGAGAGACAATATGGATGAACTAGAAAATACGATCAAAAAAATGAATAGTAAAAAAATTCTGCATGTTATGGCACTACAAGTGAATGTTTCAAATGCTACTAAAGTATTATTTTCCTATCAAGAAGTTTGGTCTTCTTGTAAATTATTTAATTACCATGAGTTACGCACTCCCGATTGGTATCGAATAACAATTTAATAGGAATGATTTCTAACGATTTATATAAACATCTCTCTCTATTTCACATTGTGTTTAATTCGTTATATCTTTAATTTCACAGAGTTTAAATTTACAGATAAAAATGGTTTTATATTAAATCACAATTAATAAAATTTCATTCCAGATTTTGACACACTGTGACCCCATTTGTGCTTTTTATGTTTATGTACCATGATATTTAAAAAATGAATATTTATTGACTCTTTTGAAATTGTGTTTTATCTTATTTATTGTGGATAATATAACAATCAATAAGACCTAGTAAATATTCTCTACGGAACTGTTACTGAAACTGTTACACGTAACTATCAACATAGACAAGCAAAATGTGTAGATGAATCGCATATCTATGTCAACTTACGAATCTCGTATTTATTTTGATTGCCGTAACATGCAACTGCTACAAGGACGTTTGTGGCGTTGCACTAACCCAGAATGGGTGTCTGAAACATATGTAGAGGTGGTTTGAAACTATTTTAGTAGGGTGAACATTGCCCATGGTTTCAATTCTTGATAACCGCAACTTTGGTAGGACCGTGGCAGGTTGCAGGTCTGATTATCACAATAACGTGTAAGTGTTACAGTAACAGTTTGATAAAGAGTACCAAGAAATATACAGAAAATAGATATTTATGTATTACCTGTATATTTTTTATACATCGATTTCTGAATCACACTTGTGCAATGGTAAGCTATATAAAATAATTCCGGTCCCAGGATAAGAATACGCGACATAAACGAGGCGTTGAAGGAGCTCGGCAGGATGTGCATGACGCACCTCAAGAGTGACAAGCCGCAGACGAAGCTCGGCATACTCAACATGGCGGTCGAGGTCATCATGACTCTAGAGCAGCAAGTCAGAGGTAAGCACAAGTCTTTCATTTTATTTTTCAAAGGTTTTTCACCGGAATTGATATCAAACTTCTATGGGAGTCTTTCTTTTACCAGTTAATTTAATCACCGTTTCTACTGAGCTTCGAAGATCCAGTTTTACCACATGGAAAGCCTTATTTGCCAGATAAATGCAAAATTAAAACAATATTTGTGTGTGTTATTTGCCAAATATATTTAGCAGGTTCTGTCTTTGTAGTTATCTTAAACTGACCTATTGTTATGATTTTTTTTAATAATAAATTTTTATTTATTTTCTCTGAATTTAATTTTTTATGAAACAGTTATAAGAAAAGTATGCCGAATTTTCATAGATTTTCAATCATAGAATTTCAGTCTTGGGAAGACGCAGGATAGCCAGTTTTCACTACGCTATGCGTGACTTTGGTATTTTAGTTTTGACATAAATTACTTGAACCTGCTGATGGAAGGCGTTTCGTGAAACATTATCTTTAGAATATATCGTATATAATTTGTCTTTACAAGAAAACTGATGATTTTAATGGCGGGGAATAGAGTGAGCCCTCTATTCCTCCAGTGTGTGTCGTCAAACGTTACAGCGTGTAACATGTATTGTAACTTGTTACAGAACGTAACCTGAACCCGAAGGCGGCGTGCCTGAAGCGTCGCGAGGAGGAGAAGGCGGAGGAGGCGCCCAAACTTCTACCGGCGCCGCTGCAGCACTACCAACCCATGCCGGTCAGTACACTACACGTCTGGTAGACCTACACATGGACTTGAGTCTCGTAGACCCACATATGCGCTTGGGTCTCGTAGTCCTTAAGAAGTAAACAGTGGGTCTCTCAGATCTCAGGAAGTAGGTAGTGGGTCTCTTAGACCTCAAGAAGTAGGCAGTGGGTCCCTTAGACCTTAATAAGTACGCTGTGGGTCTCGTAAACCTCAAGGAATTAACAGTGGCTCTTGAGGCGTTCAGTCACGTATATCGTCTGCATTGTAGACGCATAATTATGTGTGGTTAAGTTCGTGCTAGATTTACCGATAAACTATATTTCTCAATCGATTGTGGTTATAAAATACTTTGTTCTAATAATACTATTCCCCCCACAGGGCATGGGCCAGCTGCCGGGCCAGCCCCCTACGGGCGCGCCCCCACAATAGCGACACGCGCGCCCCCCGCCTCGCTAGCGCCCCCACACTCCCCCCCACACGTACCAGATACGCCCCCACACGCGCACTGCACCCCACATACAGGAGCCGGGACACACAAGTATATATACTATATGTATTTGATTTTACAATTTTTTGTTGTGTTTGTTGTGTATGGAAGTGTATATATTTTATGAGGAGTTACAAATTTCCTGGTCATAAATTAATTTTGAATTGTCTTTCAGAGTATGTATGAAATTAAAGTACCCGAAAGACAATTTAAAATTAATTTACTTGCATTGTGGCAATTTAAAGAGAATTTGGAGGCCATTTTGAAATAAGCTTTTCATGAGAAAATTATATTCGGCAATGATTTTTTCGGGTACAAATTTTGTGTTTATTTGAGTGAAAAAATGGATAAAAATAGTTTTAAATCTGATTAATGCATTAAAATATATTGTTTTATGATTTGTTGTTGTTATAGTAAAAAATAAGTTGTCGGTAAATACTTAATGGGTAAATGGATATAAATCAATAATAACGTTTCAGCGGAATTTTATTTGTTTTTATTTTATTTATTACGGTTTTTTGTTAATTTGAAGACTAAATACGTTTATATAATATACAAAATAATTCTAATGGTTCCCGCTGTTTAAGAAAACTCATTAAAATTACCGTCTAATTTATTTGCACGATTTTATTGATTCGATCTTAATATTTTATATGTAAGTACATCATTGTACATACAGTTGATTATTTAATTGAATTGAATCAATCAATGTTTGATTTGTGATTCAGCATGACTGAAATTCTTGTATATACTTAATCGGTGTTTGCAATTTTATTAATATAAATCATTTTACACCATAACTATTGTTACCCATTTTTTCGGCTTACCAATTTTTTGTACCTAGCGGATATTTAAAAAAAAGTATAACACATCCACACACAACAAAAAAATGCATTTGTTTCTTATTTTTTTTATCCTGTTGACCGGGATAGTGGGACACTGTTTTCCCAGTTAGGGAATTGAAATGCCATAAAAGTAACATTTTACCTATTTTTAAGTTTTATTTTTATTGTAAGTACACACTAAGCCGATTTTTTGACGTGACTACCCCCAGTGACTGTAGTGTTTAGTGCGATTAAACCGATGTTTAACGGTAATTAACGGTTATTGGCTCTCTATTGTATTGTAAAAAAAAAAGATTGACAACCATAGACAATCATTTAAGCGTTTTTAAGCGAATGTCTTGTCTTTTATTTTAATTTCTATTCTTTCGGGTGACTTTACGTTCGCTTAGAAATGATACCATCAAATGCTAATAATATATTTCCGGGTCCGGATTTAATATTTTGTAAGAAATATACTAAATGCTTTATCTATTTTTCTTTTCCAACCTTTCTCTTTATAAGTTATAATTTTCTTTCAAACTATTGAATCCAGGTACCTTATTTTCTAATCCTTTATATCGAATTTAATAACATGACATTTTGTTATATAAATAACCGTCAAAACGGCAGTCATCACAATCACCATTTTGTAACAAACCCATTTTATACTCTGGCAACACCAGAGTCCGCCTTAAAATGTGGGTAACACTGCCGTGTGACGTTATACTCGGGTACGCACCAAACGCAACTAACAGAGACGATAAAAAAAGAAAATCCAAAGAATTATTTAAAACTTTAAACCGACTTAATATGGCGGCCGCTTGCTAAGATGGCCGCCAAAAAGCAGTGCGTAGTGATCGATATTTCGGACTTTTTAGTATTTAAGTGTGTATATTTTTAGATTATAGTAAATAGTTTTATATCGGTAACAACGTTGATGATGGGAGAAAAAAAATCTTTCTTTTTATGTCTTAACCCAAAGACAAAGGATCCATGTAAAATATTAACTTTAGCATATGTATAGGATATATGATAGATAAGAATGAGAAAAAAGATATTTTTAATTACGGTTTTCTTTTTTTTTTGTTTTATTTTTTTCTCGCTGCCATAGTGGACACCACTCTATCGCTTTGTAACTGTATTTGATTTTTAAAAAAGCTTGACAATAAAATGGTGTTTATTGTTATTTTAAATCCTTTATGCGAAATAGTGGTGTTGTATTTTTTATCGTTTTTGTCTGTAAATTTGTAGATGTATGATTGTAGGAGATCGAAATACTTGAAAAAAGGATTATTAGTTGTTGTATAAAAGTGTGTGGAACTAAATATATCTACAGATTTACAGATAGAAAGGACTTTTCAATAATGGCTGCTAACTTAAAAAGGTACTTAAGTGAAAATTTGTACGGAACCTCCAGTGACATGAAAAGTGTTGAGAAGTATCCGATTATTATGGGCAAATCGGTGAGTCCTTCTATCTCTGTTTATTGCCATATATGTGAGCGGGATGGGTAATAGATTTAGCCGGTTATAGTCGGTACCCAGTGTAGAAATCGGTTAACCTTAAACTGAATACTTTTGTTTACTTAAGCAAATTTTGAAGTGTATAGATAAGATAAGGGTAGATATTCCAAATTAGAACTACATTATTTTAATCTTGATGAAATAAATTTTATTCTATTAAAATTTGCATGATATATGCAGTTGACTGTGGTCTACCGTTTTTAGAGCAAGACAGACAGAGATTATAAAGAGAAAGAAAGAGAGGGAAGATTCATCGTTCTGCCCATAGTTTTTGGACTACTCGATCTACGAAATACGTAGTATTATTATTATTTTTACTTTTTTTAGTTTTATTGGTAGCTATCGCCTCAAGATCATGAATAACGTACTTATACAGTTTTTTGTGTAAGTCTCTATTATATTTTTGTCGTATTTTTGTCATATGCCATTTTTCATTAAATGATATTACTTTTGAATATCTGATTATTTTTCCGTTGAGAAAGTGGCATTTGATAACTATTGGTGCCGTTGAATTTTGTAATGATTTAAGTGTGTGCAGACTTGCGTTTGTCGCTGCGATTATTTAGCTGCGGAAAATAATATATTGGCAACTTATCGTATTAAAAAATATATTAATGACGATTTTTCCGCGATAATCGCAAGTCTACACAACTGACAAATAAAAATCGCATAATTTACTATATATAATATGTATATATTAAAAACGTCCGCTCAACGCATAAGTTATATTATATTGACTATTTGGCTGACATTTATTATTTAAATGGAAAAATGTAACTCCGGAATACACATGGAACTTTAACATAAAATATTGTGCTATTAAAAAGCTACATAAAGTTATTTTAAATATATCTTAAAACTAAGCAGAGCTTATTGCATTTGTCATTATGAATATGATTTATTTTGGGAGTAATCTTGAAGACACGAAAGAGTCGTGACAAAATATCAAAGACAATTTATCGGCTATAAACACATTAAATACCGAATTAATTCTTTTAATTTCAAGATGAATCGCAAAGTAAAATCGTTTTCAGTAATAGATATAATAATCTCTTATCAAGCTTAGGTTATATCAAAAATAACTTTGTGTAGCTTAAATAGCATATAAAATGCTAAATAGCATATTCTTAAAAGTAGCATGTCAACTGCTTTTAAGAATATGCTATTTAACATGTGTATTTCAGGTCTAATAATTAAATTATCGTTATTCCTTCACATGACAATTATTAATTCGTTCTGAAACGGCTATGATACGTACTGCAGTTACTCTAACATATAGTATAGTGTCTTTAGTCGTTTCGCGTTATTTTTAGACGATTTTGGTCGAATTATTTGTTAGATTTTAGACTAAATAGTTTAAAGTACAATGGTGTAACTTAAACATGACGTAAGGGATAAACTATTAATATATTTTGACTTTAGACTTTAGAGAATAAAGTTTGTAGTAATAAACTAAAAAATCAAATAACGAAATATTCATCGCGATAAAATATTTTCTTTAATGTGGAAGCAACGTTATATTATTCTATCTAAAGAACAATCTTTGACATCATGTTACAAATTTTAAATTTTAAAGTATATTTCAAATATACATAATTGCTTAGTACGCATCAATGACGTATTTTTAAATACTAACACATTTAGTAATAAAATAATGGATGACGTAATTATCATCTAATTAATAATTCGACTAAAACTCCCCAAAAATATTGCAATTTATATTAAATTGCAATTTAATGTCAAATTGCAATATTTTTGTCAAACCCGCAGGATCTATTCATTTTTTAGTTATTAGTCCTAAATAGTACTCTGTATTATATAGATTTAAGGTTGATTTTCCCTTATGAAATCTGTGAATCAAGTGTTTTGGACATAATATTTATTATTTTCTTCAAAAGAAACGGTCGTAAATAAAGAGCTTTTATTGAGAATTTGTGCTGACTGTCCCCCTAAGACACAGCGCAGAGATGTTTTACGTAATATGTTAATTACTTACCTATACCAAAATTTCGTCAACCATATCCCAAGTGACATTTTACAATTACTTGAAATATCTACAATAATAAATATTATCTCCAAAACCATGAACTATTCCAACAATTATGCTTGATAAATATGAAAATTGATAAATCGGCAGAAAATTATATAAAATGCTGGTCATAAGATTATAACGGCGAAATCATAGCCTGTCTAAATAAAATTACTGTATTTAAAAAAATCGGCGCTTGGCAGTATTTGTATATTGTACGGATTGCTTAGGTTTGCTTGAAACCAACTAAATAGGGTTTAAAATACATACCTATACTCACGCCTGTTTCCCCGAATGGGTAGGCACAGGCATATTAAACGCCCACTTTTCGCCAGTGTTTTGATCCCACGTAATAGGTGGCGAGCCTATTGCCGCTTATCGGGATGTTTTGTTTGCCGTCGCCTCGTCCGTTGATCGGCAGGTGCACCACGCGGCAGGTGAGGTTGGCGTTGGCTTAGGACTCTTAAGTTCTTGGTGGGAACCCTATGCACCGTTTTAAAATGTGTTAGCATAAATTGATCACTGTACGTGTCAAAAAAGAAAATGACAATTATTCTATGGAAAATAGTACTTGTGAAGCTAGTTATTCCCCTAATCGCTATACTAAATTATAATACAAAATGTTGGCATTACATTTGTATTCAACCAACAGTTTAGTGTTGCCAAAATTGGTTGAAATAAAGGGAAGACACATTATATTGTTATATTTTGCATGAGACATTTTTATGCAATAGTATTTCTTTCAAGCAAAACTAAGTGATTTCATAAATAATGACTGTCTCCATGTATGAAACATGAACCGACTTTGTAAACAGCACTTATGATTTATGATCTTCAAAGTTCAAAATATCTTTTTAGCATTATTGTATTTTAGTTGTAAGCCTATCACCCCTTAGTTTAGCTTAGTTGATTCTCTTCCATTTAGACTTACTTAAGTTTTTATTATTAATTATCTATATTTTTTGTTGTGTATGCGTACCACGTAGGTCTATTGCTAAGATTATTTTTTTTAATTTGTACGCATTCGTCAGTAATTTATTCGCAATATGATGCTCAGAATATTTTTATGAATGGTAAATGGTCCAATACACATTGTCTTTTCTAATGTAAAATATCCTGGAGATTATGTACAAAAAGAGGCTTTTTGTTGTTTTTAATTTTTTGTTTGTTTTTCGTCAATGGCGACACCAGCAGCCAGTGTCATAGAGCATTTGATTTATATATTTTTTCCTTTCCCCCTGTTCAAATGCATAGATTAAAATATAACTACAAGAAAGGTCTAATTATAAAAATGAATAATATTAATTAAATATAAATGTGCCATTCATTTTGCTAATTTTGTGTTTTATTTTTACCTGATTTTATGGTTCAATAAGTATATTGAACATAAAATATTTTTCGTTTCTACAAAGAAAAAATTGAGAAATGGTGAGCAGAATTAAAGAAGACAAAGTCGACGGACTATGAATGTCCTGTCCATCCATTCTTAATATTCCTGTATTAAAAAATAGTTCGTGTTGAATGACAAAATTGCCAGGTTACGGAATCTGGCCAAGGGCCACTGTGTTTCGTGCGAGTGTGTGGCCTACTCCAAGTACCTGCCAAGTTTTCAGACCGCCCGAGTCTTCGACATGGTCTAATGCATAACCAACTACAACACCTTCAAACTTAATTATACAGTGTAAGTCTTTATAAAGTGCACATATCAAAACTAGGGAAACTACACACAATACATACACTCACGCCTTTTTCCCGTCGGGGTAGGCAGAGACAACGGAACGCCACTTGCTTCTATCCTTACAAACCTCATGCGCTTCCTCTACATTCATTACTCTTTTCATACATGCTCGCCGGTTACGGTTGGTTCGGACCTTGACGTTTTTCAGAACGTCACCAATTTGGTCGACGAATGTCCTACGAGGTCGGCCGCGACCGGCTTGCCTATACACGTTAGCCTCATATATTTGGTGCGTCATTCTTTCTTCACTCATTCGCTCCACGTGTCCAAACCATCTCGGCATTCCTTTCTCAATTCTTGTCACAACATCTTCTTTCAGGCCACATCGCTCTCGTATTACTGCATTCAGAATTCTATCAATCAGTCTCACCCCACACATACCACATGAGTAAATAAACCGAACAGAGAGACAGCTTCTTAAGAGCTTGTAAATTTGTTATCTATTTGTTCGGTATACGACAGATTCTGGATTGGACAGATTCGTGATTTGGCAGATTCCCAACTCGACAGACTCGTGGATTGGGCAGATTCTTGGACTCGACGGATTCGCTATACGGCAGAAGTACAGTTGTAAATAAAATAGCGAGTGGAACCAAAAAAGGCATGCACCTAAAACTTTTAAAAGCACGGAATAAAAATATACATTTGTTACCAAGGACACGACGTGACGACGTGATTTATTTGGCATTCCCAACGATACCACTAATAGTGTTGAATATTTTCTGGTAATCTTAATATATCCTTGCGTTACTGACTGACTGACAGACACGCTACAGCCGAAACTATTGGGCGCAGGAAGCTGAAATTTGGCATGTATGTTTCTTGGGGACCGTAGGGGTGCACTAAGAAGGGATTTCCCGAAATACCCACGGGATCGGCCAAAACGGGTAAATTAAAAAAAAATGCAGGCGTAGCTGCTGGCGTCCTCTAGTATGATCTATTTTGCTAATAAACAGAGGAATCTCCTTTAGCTATTATGTGCCACTAGTTTTACCACGGGGATAGGTATCTAAAATAAGTTTAAAAAGAAATTGTGTAAGTCAAATGAACGTCTACAAAACAAATGACTATAAAATGATCAACCAAAGAGTATACAAATACTACGTAAGAAGAGGCGGATGTGCCATAGATCTTGCGAGACTTTCAGCTTTGTATGAAACGTGCAGGGAGAATTCGTACCAACATAAAGATACTAATTGACATCGTTTTTATGTTGTCAGCATTGTCAAATTTATCAATATAGGGATGTACCCTCTAGTGATTAACGAAATATCGATATCGATAATATTCGGTAAGAAATAATTATAATTAATTAATTATGTTTCGACTAGAATTATACTTTTCCAACACAAATAAAAGATGTATTTAATATTTATGTGTTTATTCAAACAAATTAGCCTATTCTATAAATCTATTCTAGATTAGCGAAGAAAAATACGCAGAGCTAAAAGATATATGTGTGTACATGTAATGGAAAGGATTTCAACATTTCTTCTGTAATAAGATTTAAAGAAATGTCTATAGATACAAGGCATAGCTGTTTTTCTGACTTGAGTTCCCTTTTTTTTTAAGTTTTTCGGCTTAAAATGCTTGCCACACACATAGTTCAACTGATGTAATTTTTCAATGGGCACATAAATCAAGTCTTGGTTTCCAGTTGCAGCTACCCATTTTTACATCTAAAAAGAAAAAAAGGAATAGAATTTTTAGTCCTTGTGCCAAATTCTAATAACGGATTATCGATAACTGACAGGCAGCACTATTGTTTACCTACAAAGTACTAGGATATGAAACTTTAGAATATTTCCTTAATTTTTTATGTTTCATTGAAATATATCACTTTATATAACATTATAAAATAATATTCATTGATCTTTATCTAGGGACATTTTGCCTTAAATACCTACCCTTTTTTCATTGCGTCAACGTGCGAAATGTGGCATACAACACCATGATGGTCATCATGGTGTTGTATGCCACATTTCGCACGTTATTTTGCTTGTTTTCATTGCGCTCCTTTCAATGCTAGTCAAATAAATATAGTAACACTAACACTAGACGTGTAAAATCACATTTATTTGGTATACACAAAGCACTTTTTTAATATGTTTTTTACGTTTTACAAACAAACTACATAACGTGGCAAAGTTCAATCTGGATAATAATGTGACAGTTGTGTTGTGACATTTGACACTATTGTCAGCCAAGGCGGTGATGTATAGTCCGTTCACAGTTATTTTACCTCTAGCTGTTAGATTGGCCAACCTGGGCGTTGTGTTGCTATATTTAGTATCTAATACTCCCATTTTAAATATACAGTATTGCTAAAAACGTACCTATTTTTTTATTGCCTACGCGATCGTATTAAATATTTGGAAGTAATGTTTGTAACAAAACCTCTTGATATTGGCATCGGCTATACGCATGTACATTTATTTTCTTACGAAATAACTAATTTCCTATGAAGATAAATAGTTATAATAAAATTTTTGTCTATTTACGTCAATATGAGGTTTTAATTATCAAATACGAAAACTGTTAATTTAATTATCACATTTATTTTGAATAAGAATGATCCATGCGGACTGCCAATGACGATTCGTAGCTGATGTCAGATTCTCGGACTGCCAATGCTGATTCGTAACTGCTGTCAGATTCTGTATCAGACTCATATTAATTCTATTATGAACCTGTCCATCGCAGCATCCATAGACCCATCTGTTTCACGAAGCTTGTCTTTAATGTGACGCACATGTTCGCATTGTTTTTGCCAGTCTTCTGCAGTGATAGATTGAAAAGCTTCTTCAGCTAAATTGGCAATGTTGTTTGCCTCTTGTCCTACATTTTTCATTGCGACTCGCCTTTTAATGAGACTCCACATAAATTCAATTGCGTTTAGCTCGCAGTGGTATGGCGGTAATCTAACCACTTTGTGGCCATGCCCGCTATTAGGAGCTTTTATCTGATCCTAAAAAGATTCTCGGCACCACATTCCTGTCAGTTGTTTCTCTAAGCGAAAGCTTCTTTTCTTACACTTTGTATAACCTAATACATTCTATCTGCATCCCGAATCCCTCGTTCAGTCACTCTTGCCTCAAATTTTGCCATTTTTAAGTCTGTCTGCAAAAATCATATAGACTACAATTACTTTCCTTATCATAAAAACCTATTTAATACAAAAAACGCGATAGACGTATTTAAATAAGGATTTTCTCTTCATTCAAAAAATGTCTATATAGATAAGACTGACATTACACACACTCATGGTGGTTACAGATGGACATTCTAGTTTCCACTAAAATTGGGTAAAATGTTATGCACTGGTAACATACCTGTCATCACAGAGTACCATACCAACATAAAGCAAACAAACACCGACATTTGTCAGAGGTAAAATAACTGTGAATGGACTGTACGTATAACCCGTCTAACTTTGAAAGAATACTGTTCCAAGGGTACATAGTGAAGGATGCTATCTTCACGTTTTATACATAATTATAATAGTAGCAATTAAAAAGACTGCACGTTTCATACATTCGGTTTTTTCTTAGGAACTTGCGCCACGCTGTGATCAACCATCGATAGGGCTTACAAAAAAACAGGTGCATGCGATTTTCGACCTTATTGACAATTCATGACAGACTCTTTGTTGGTATTTTATTGCTTTCTGATATTGATACGTTAGTAAAATTATAAAGTCTGAGTTATGTCAATAAGGTCGAAAATCGCATGCACCTGTTTTTTGTAATCCCTATCGATGGCTGATCATTTTCCGATAGTCATTGGTCTTGTAAACATTAATTGCTTTTACACAATTGCACAAATAACGAGTTCATGAGGATCCTCTGGGGGATCGGGCTTGGAGATCCTGGTGGACAACATGCAAACATGTTAAGTATTTCGTTGCCAACATTGACAATATTTATTTCAAGATCGAAATATTCGCGAAACTTTTGCTCGAGCAATTCAACAAAGGCGACAAAATTATCAGGAGGTATACCTAATTAAAAAACCCAATTGTACCTACGTTACCATCGTTAAAATCTTTATAATGACTGAATTATTTGTTATGTCTGTGATTTTTCTGGACTAACGAATATTCATGGCTGGCGTGTAGTGGTTTACGGAATAACCCGCTGGTTGGCACTGCAGCATGTATCGTGGGTGCCATTCGACACAACACTGTGTGACCTACAATCTGCACGTACCTATCTACATTTTGGTTCGTATCAGGGTTTGTGCCTGTTGGTTGAATGTTTATCAAGTCCCACGACAGGATTTGGTATTCCTAGTGCAGGCGTTTGTCATCCTACTATAAAAATGTTTTAACCCATTGTCAGTCCCATGAGCCACATGTGGCTCATAACAATTTAATTTCTATTGTGTCTGGGGTCGGACAGTGAAAGTGTTAAGTGCCTAGCGAAAAAGTATAAAGTATGAAAAAGTTCAAGATAAATGTTGGAGTGGAGTGTTCTCTGCCACATAGACAGTGCAAATAAAACACACATTACTGACCAAAATACACTGAACTTTATTACAAGTCACCAAAAGCATCAACAAAATAATTCTTACAAAATATTCATAGCTAACTAGAATAGGCGCTGTTCCTTATGTTTACTATATCTAGAAGTATCAACAATACACTTACAATACAAAACATTGTACGACAAAGTACAAAAATGTCCGTCAGGGTTACCTACATATCCATATAAGTATGTCGCTACCGGTAATATACATATACTTACCTACCTAGTCGAAAATTGTGGTTATATTATAACACAAATGTATTAAATCTATGCATCTCCAACCACACAACCACGGTAATATAATCTAACAGTATTGTAACTCGGCCGTCTTCGTGAGTTATATACCTACCAGACGCGCCGCATGTGAGCTGCGGCACGATCGCGGCTGTGGGTACTTTAGGCACAGTCCGCACAGTCTAATGGGTACTTTGCTCGAGGCGCGTAGGTATAACTCGAGTTTCGTGCGTTTGTATGGAGTTACAATACTGTTAGATATTATTACCGTGACACAACGTTAACCAACCCACCCATTAGGCATGAGACTCCGGGAAACGGGTGCAATAGGATGCATATGCACCCTCGTACCTACAGGACAGTATGCCACATCTCCTGAATTAGTTTTTACGCGAGCTGGTGTGCACCCGTCTAAGAATAATTCTGCCGGCCCTCACACCAAGAGGCTTAGTATGAGTTAGTAATGGCGTCGCGTGTCATTAGGTACACACCGATCGAATCGAGGAGGATGTAAGCTGGCTAATCTAATTCTCCAGGTCACCGGTGTTCAAGTAAGTAGAATAACGAAGGTATACGTACAAGGTACCTACCTACACTCGCAACGAGCTTACAAGAATTAGTAGGGTCACATTCGCGGTGACATCACAAATCGCGAAAATCTATACTAATCTTATGCAATACATTTCTATAGGTGTCTATGCATCTGACCTAACCTAACATCTCGACTATTCACGGTGTAAATCCCGCTGGACCGTTAGCCTGAAGGAGTCAACAACTAAAGTCAGCTAGTGTCTATGTCGAAGTCTACGGGTGGTAGAGGTGGTGGCATGTTTCTCTCCTTCCATTGCTCGAAGCGAGTCTCTTGCGAATCTGTTGGCAAACAAAATTCCAACATTAAACCCTCTTGTAACTCTCAAATAGGTAGGTTAGATACCTAACTACCTGGTTGACAGCGCCAGCCTAGCAGAAATACCAACCAACGGTGCACATGACTGACGTGTCGCAGTTATGTGCATATTAAATGAGGGTCATAGATAATACAGATGAGGGTGTTTGATATTTCTTCTACCACCAGACGGCGCTTAGTATGCGTCAGGTCCAAATCATAGAGATATAAGGATAGAGTGGCAGAGAGGGGCCAATGAGTGTCCGCCGGTGCGAGAGAGAACGCTACCGTTAAAGGCCCCCTGCATCTCTCTCTAACAGTACATGCACAACACCAACATTGCGCAATGGCGTGCTACCTGTAACTATTATTTGTATCAGTTTATCAGTAATCAATAGTTTAAAAATTGTTTTTATTGATACACGAAGATAGTTTGAAATGACAAAAAAGTGTAGGTATACATTGTAAAAATTTGATCATAATACAAATTCAATGTTTGAGGACACAACGACAACACACTTTGACAGTTGCCAACCCCATTGTAGAATGTAGAGCATGCGTTGTTAAAGAGAGATGCAGGGGGCCTTTAACCTGTTGCGTTCTCTCTCCCAA
Source organism: Euclidia mi (assembly GCA_944739405.2). NCBI lineage: Eukaryota > Metazoa > Arthropoda > Insecta > Lepidoptera > Erebidae > Euclidia > Euclidia mi. Next base: position 3,446,532 of record OX123208.2, read on the forward strand.
CGGCGGACACGACACAGTATTGAGTTAGGTACTATTCTGCCACTCTATCCTTTATATCTCTATGGTCCAAACTGACGTCAGATATGTACAGACGTGTACACACACATAATACAAACAAACACAGACGTACGAAAATATAGGGGCTTTGACATTTTGACAGGTTTCTGGACCTGACAAAGAGTATACAAATACTACGTAAGAGACCTGATGCCTCAGTGCTGCCGCATAGTGAGCGTCATTTCAGAAGACCCTCATTGAAAAAACATCGATTGCCCCGTGCCTCGGTGAGCATATAAAACTGGCGGTTCCGGTTGTCATGCAGATTTTATACTGGCCTTAACCATGGAATGTCATAGATTTTGGTGGTGGGACGGCAGTCGCTATGTAAAAAAGCTTCCTACAGAGCAAATGCCGTCATACCTGATTAGTCTAGGAAAGCAACCCTGGGTTTCAAGGCGTTAGTCTTGGATTACTCGAGTCATTTGTGGTATCACTATTCAGCGCAATGAGGACGAATTTATAAATATTTCGTCCAATACCACTTCAAATGGTGGTCATACCTGCTGCAGTTCCCCTGGACGAAGTGAGAGAAGGTTTGAAGAACCTGGCGAGTATGACGCGCGAGGGCGACAGGGGGCGCGCGCGGGAAGTGTGCACGTAGCGCTCGTGCACCACCGCTGGCTCTCTCTGTACTGTTAAAAGAACAAAAATTATAAGGTACAAATATAATTATGTGTAAATATAGGTACCTACTATGATGGGCTTATTTATTTTTTTTGCTTTCGGATACTCGTCATACTGCCTAGCGACAGATCCAAGGAAGGAGCTAGGACAACCAAGACCTTTTCCCATAAAAACATCTGTTTTTTCAAAGACACATGACTTCCTAGTGTTTCACACCGCCCATAGGCCTCTGAGGTCGTAACAATAATTCTTGTCCGTGTATTATGATTTCCTCACGATGCTTTCCTTCACCGTTTAGCGATCTTTAATAATATTTAAATGTTATTGTAAGTCGAACATGCACGTTTTTAGGGTTCCGTAGTCCACAAGGAACCCTTATAGTTTCGTCATGTCCGTCCGTCTGTCCGTCCGCAGCCTAGCTCAAAGACGCCTGGTGCTAGAAAGCTGATATTTGACATGAATATAGACATACGATATTGCAACAAAACTGTAGAATAAAATTTAGGAAAATATATTTTTTAAGGGTATCTACTATCTCCCCTACATATATAGTGGGGGTTGAATTTTTTTTTTGGTTGAGTACCCCATTGTGTGGTGTATCATTGGATAGGTTTTAAAAAAATATTATTGTTTGCTCAAATCATTTTTCGATCAAGTGACTGGTTTGTCAAATATCAAGCTTTGAAGAGAAAAAAATTGTTAGACTCAAGTGTCCCCCCCCCCCTCTGCCGGCTAAACTATTAATTTGGAAGAGGTGAAAAAAATCACATATGTAGTACATATAACGAATTTAAAAGGAAAACTATCACGGCTAAGTAGACATCACTAGTTTACGAGTAATCGTCGGTAAACTTATAATTACCTATTTCTGTGAGTTTACATTGGGAGCGCTGGCTTAGATGCCCGTTTTTAGTCCCATGTGAAACAGAAGTTATTATCAATAATTGCCATTATGGGCAACTACGGAACCCTACATTGCGCGTGGCCCGACACGCACTTGGCCGGTTCTTTTCAAGAGGATTCCCCTTGAAAAAAACGTGCATGTTCGATGGGTCGGCAGCGACTAAGCTATTCCCAGCGAAAGAAAGAGCAGGTACCTCTTCGCCCTTTTGGACTGGAGTAAGCTAAAACCAAAAAGCAAACAGAAATTACAAACACATTTAAAAAATCTACAAAGCTACCTACTTAGTATTTGCTTGGGTTTACGCGAATGTTTGATTTCAATGTACAAAACTAGGTAGGTACTTAATAAACTCACCATTCCCCTGGTGGCGGGCACTACTCATCCTATCGCACTTTTCCCCTGCTCGTGCCACCATGTGCATAAGCAGAGAGAGAGCCACGCACAGACCGCAAGCGCCAAGCACCACCGCGCACGCTGCCACGTACCCGCAGGGGGGATACCACCACCACTGGACATGAGGGGTGGGATATAGCACCAGTGGAAACCTCGTTGGTCTCGCGGCATAAATGTGCGCGTGGGATCGGGAGGTCCCTGGTTTGATTCCTGGGTCGGGCAGTGTTATTGGGTTTTTCTGTCACGAAATTCTCAGTAGCAGCACGGAGTCTGGAAATGTGCCCGGTACGGCAATAGGCTCGCCCCTTATTACTTGGGACTAAAGTATATCTGGCGAAAAGTGGGTGTAGAAATACACCTCTGCCTACCTCTTCGGGGTTATAGGCGTGGGACTATTGGACACGTGTGGCGTGATATAGCACAGGGTCAGCGCGCACGCCGCCATATACAATAACGATATTCAGCTAAAGGATGTCAATGCTAATCAACGAATGCCCAAGTTTGCTATAGTACTGTTGGTTTAGCTTTGTGTCCAATAACAACAATTAGTGTTGTTGACAAACTCCTTACTGTTATGTTTGCCTGGTAAGGAAGCCCTGGAACGTCTACCATCTGGGAGCGATCTGCAATGAGATATCTCTCTAAGTATATAAAGTAATTCGTACCAGAGAAGGAAGGGGAGTGAAGGGGGGTATTAGGCTTGCCCCCAAGAGCGTGAATTCGCCCATGACAAATTACTTACTACCCGCACGTCGTAGAAGATCGAAATTAAGTGTAGTACTTACTTTCGATCTTCTACGACGTACTGGTAGTAAGTAATTTCCACTTCTTCTTTTACGATTTAATTTTCACTACAAGGCAGTACTTTGATCATTTTCTTTTTCTTACGTGGCGGAAAATCCCTGCGGCTCTACGGGGAATAGAGCCGGAGTATGTGATGTAACCACTCATAACCACCCTGACTGCCTACCAAAGACGCCCAACGAGGACGAATACTGGGTACAGCCCCATCCCAGCTCCATTTTCTAAGTCGTCGGTCCACCTAGCCAAGCCTCATAGGACATGAGTAATACGTACATCATACCTTCGCGGACAGTTGTCGAGCGCGTGGCACTTGGAGGCGCCGGGCTCCGACACGGTGCCGGGGGGGCACGGGGTGCACGCGTTGTCGCCCACCGACGAGCTCGTGTTGCACGGACAGGGCGCTGCGGGGACACGGGGGTGCATCAATACTTTTGGCGATTAAAAAGAGTGGTCATGAGTTTTATTGACCTTTCTTTCTCGTGGTTCTACTTTCTTTCTCGTGGTTCTCCATATTGCATTGCAATCGTAGCAGTAAATAAAGAATCGTTAAGTTACTTTTTACTGTTCGTACGGGATATACCACGTACCTAGGAACCGTAAAAAGTAATTATAGCGACCACGAAAGTTTAAAATCCTATTATTACTTAAATTTTGACGTTCATAAGCGTCACATAATACATTCGACCTAAATTTTTTTTTGAGAATTCATTTATATGTGTTTAAAGTAGTACGGTAATGTTAGTCAGACCTCATTTTATAGATGTCTTCAAATCGAGGAGGTGGCAAAAATAAAACGATTAAGGATTTCCAATTACAATAATGACAAACAATCCCTCCGTCAACATTGTCAAACTACAGAGGGACACTTACCACAAATCCTCTTGTCCCGCAGCAGGTAGTAGCCGGCGTGACAGATCACCACTATGTGCATCTTGCCGGGGTCGATCAGGGACGACAGCTTGTGGTACTCGTGATGCTCACCGGAATCTAAAGTCGTATTAATCATATTATAAACTCAATAAAAATGTTGTTAGTAGTAAGTCTGATGACTTTTTGCTTGATAAAACATACCCTCGCTAGGTTCAAGCCCCCCAAACTAAAATGAGCCTCCCCAAAATAAAATGAGCTTCCCCAAAAAAAAATAAGCTTCCCCAAAATAAAATGACCCTCCGCAAACTAAAATGAGCCTCCCCAAACTAAAATGAGCCTCCCCAAAATAAAAGGAGCCTCCCCAAAGTAAAAGGAGCCTCCCCAAAATAAAAGGAGCCTCCCCAAAATAAAATAAAATAAGCCGCACCAAACTAAAATGAGCCACCTCAAAATAAAATGAGCCTCCCCAAAATAAAATTAGCCTCCCCAAAATAAAATGAGCCGCCCCAAAATAAAATGAGCCTCCCCGAACTAAAATGAGCCTCCCCAAAATAAAATGAGCCTCTCCAAAATAAAATGAGCCTCTCCAAGCTAAAATAAGCTTCCCCAAAATAAAATGAGCGTCCCCAAACTAAAATGAGCCTCCCCAAAATAAAATGAACCTCCCCAAAATAAAATGAGCCTCCCCAAAATAAAATGACAAACTAAAATGAGCTTCTCCAAAATAAAATGAACCTCTCCAATATAAAACGAGCCTCCCCAAACTTAAATGAGTCACCCCAAAATAATATGAGCCTCCCCAAAATAAAATGAGCCTCCCCAAAATAAAATGAGCCTCCCCAAAATAAAATGAGCCTCCCCAAAATAAAATGAGCCTCCCCAAAATAAAATGAGCCTCCCCAAAATAAAATGAGCCTCTCCAAAATAAAATGAGGCTCCTTAAACTAAAATGAGATTCTCGGAACTAGAATGAGAGAGTTAACGGTGAAATGAAAAATGGCGTAAATATAACGTTCATGAGCGTCACCTTGTAGCGACCCAAAGTAAATATAAGATTTTTTACTTTTGTGTGTACCTTTCTTCCGCAGCGTGTGGGTTATCATCGGTCTACCAACATCTAGACACGGTCTCAGCGTCTCATTGACTCCGTCTCTCGAAATTACCACTGCAACAAAAAAGTGATTATCATACTTTATGCTGCGTTTTAGTAGGGGAGCCCATGAAGAGATTTCGGGATTTACTTGAGCGCTTCAGATATTGATAGCATCCATGTCCTACGTATTTAAAAAAAAGAATAAGCTTAAAAACTATAACCTGACCACGTCAAAAAGGGGGTCTACAAAGAACAAAACAAGAAAATAGCTCATCTATACACATAAATAAAATTGGAGTGTCTGTTTGTAATATTAAAATAACCGCTTTTTAATGAACATGTATACAACTATACATGGTACATAATACCGAAATTATTTTTTTTACCATTTTTGTCTGTCTGTCTGTTTGTTCTCGCTAATCTCTGGAATGACTGGACCGATTTTGAAGGGACTTTCACTGGCGGATATCTGATGTACCAAGAAGTAACTTAGGCTATAAATTAACCGGGTACGCGAAGTAGTTCCCTCAGGACGCGGGTGAAACCGCGGGAAACAGCTAGTTCATATATAAATCCAGGAAAGTATAAGTCCAGAAGTGCTCAAGCTAAAGCCGAAATCGCACATATTGTATATGTGTGGTAATTTTAACTAGAGGGGGGAGCCTCAAACCAGGCTAGATGGTTGTGCCTGGTGGACTGCAGACCGACGGATGCATGTTGAGTACATATACGGACCAGCACGTGAACTCTGCTTGCGTAGTTCGAGACTTTGATTTGGCGCGCCGTCTTCGATAGATGGCGTCGTGTTGTGTCGATAGTTGTTGTCTTGGATCGACAGGGGGTGTTACTAGTTGCTACAGATTGAAATGCTTGTCCTCCGTCTATCATATGCGTTGCATGCTACATGTTATAATATGCTACGTGCCTTCATGTCTAGTGAGTGCAGGGACATTCCCCGCGGCCAGTCGCACTAACGACGACAGCAGGTTCTGCCTGCATTGTACACTGCACTTGATCCGTCGTGGAGACATCGTCAGCACCGCAGTTGATCTGATCAACGACCGGTTTGTTGCCTGGAAGACACAAAACATTAATTATACAGGTTTTCGAAATCTACTGCTGGGCAGAAGCCTCTCATAATTTGCGTCACAATTACACTGAGTCATGGGAGGATTTGGTGTTACTATTCTATGCTGGCCCAACGGTTCAATGACGAGTTGCCCATCCCTTCCAATTTCTTCAATCTTACGACATCTACGATATGTAATAAGGTTGGTTCTTTATTTAATATTCATAATCAAAGCACCACACGCGTTATTTTAAACGCGTTAAAACAGAGGTAAGAAATCACAACAGTGTAAATATATACCTCCATATGTGTTTATCTTGTAAGTAGTCACTGTTACTTTGTTTTGCTGTATACGACGATGTTCTGTACATCATATTATTCATTCGGTTAAGAGCTCAAGTATTTCTATTGCAACTAGGATAACACACTACTTCTCAGTAACTTACCCTGTCCTTTTGACACATTGGCTCGTCGATTCGTATGGTGCATACGTTGCCGCAGCTGGCCTGCTTTGTCATGATCCGACCTAAATGCTGGACCGCTCTGAGATCCTGGAAAAACAGTGTCAACTAATGCTTTACAGAATTTAGTTTAGTGAGGCGATTCGCCTACAGAAGTATGATTTAGGCGTTTTGATTCTTATGGACACGCGTGTCCTTTCATATTATTGAAAGTTGAAAGAAGAAAACTATGTGTAGAAAGACCTGTGTTATTAGTACTTAACAAGAGTGAATAATTGGTGTGGGCATTAAAGATAAATTCGTTGAGATGACTGCGAATATACGATATATTATACAACAAGCGGCAATTTGACATTGACTAGGAAAAGGAATAAGAGGAGCGATATGAGGAAGAAGGAAAAAGGGAAAGGACACTGTTACTTTACGTCGTGACGGGGGCTAGTACCTACTTCCCCGGTGCCACCGGTACATTCATATTGAAATGACCGGGGCTCTTCTTCCGGTTACGCATTCTAAAAACAGATACGACCGGTTGGCGTACCGAGAGTGTAAGCGACTGCTTCGTCGAAGGTCGCGGGTTCGATTCCCGCTCAAGTCAAACATTTGTGTGCATGAACATGGATGTTTGTTTTGGTCTGGTTGTTTCTATGTATAATATGAATGTATTTACAAAAAAAAAAGTATATACATATGTATGTTTATCCATTATCTAGTACCCATAGTACAAGCTCTGCTTAGTTTGGGACTAGACGGTGTTGTGTGAATGTGGTAGAATATTATTATTAATATTATACGCCTATAAAATATGAGTAAGTACATCAATATATGAGCAGGCATTTGAGTGCATGCAGGTCAGCTCTCAAACTTCCTAACACGACCTACAGCAGCGTTCATTGAACACACATGAAATAAAATCCCTTTGTATTAATTGGCTACATTTAAGTATGTGAACTCACTTCGTAGGTGCATTCGTTCCCGATCTTGTAGATAGGCACGAACACGACGTCGAACGCCGGCAGAGTCACCACGTGCACTTTGATCACCCTTCGAACCACGTTTCCCTGAAGAATAAGTTATTAGTTTCAATTTGATGTGCCGTACCAAGTACCCGGCGGTCGACGGCGACAGGGATGTCCTAAACGGAGATGGCGGGATGACCTAGACGCTTTTGAATGCGACTGGCCAGAGACTGCAAATAACAGAGATTTATCCAAATGCAGGGGAGAGGTCTTTGCCAGCAGCGGTAAACTATAGGCTATAAAAAAAACCGAGTGCGCCTACGCTAGCATTTCAAGGCAAAACGTAGCAAATGGCGGTTAAGTCTACCCCTCTTTCTCTCTCTCTTTCTCTCTCTAGGGAAAGAAAGAAAAGAAAGAAGAAATACGGTACAGTTGGGTGTCTATGTATATTTAATGCTATTATTTCCTCACCAGACTACAAGTATATCTGCCACCGTTCTTCGGCGCCGCCTTCCATATCATCAACTTGAACCCAACGACCTGCACGTTGTCATGTTCTAGCATGTCCTTGCGGTCCGTCTGCCAGGTGTACTGGGGCTGAGGGTTCGTGATCCTGGACCGGAGACTGTGGGGTAAGCAGTCCAAGGCTGTGGAGTCACCGAGCATGACATACTGTTCGTTCTGGAAAACGAAAATGTTATGGTGCTCTTAAGGTATGGAAGGATGGGATATAAAAATAAGATTGTTTCAAGAGAACTAACAGAATTTTTTTTTGAAAAATTCTAGAGATGAAAAAGCTAACTTGGTTAGAAGGTTTTGGTTAAATTGTCAAAAGTCTCGGCACTCACTAGCATTACCGGCCTGGACGTTATGACTGCACTGATTACGTTCTTATTTTCCATCCTTTGACCCTGATCTTGCCTTGCCACCCCTTTTTTTCTACAATGTCAATACCGTGACTCACCTCAGAAGCCTTCGGCGCCGCCAACCAATGCAGTTGTGAATCAAACGCCAACTCAGCACTCCTCTTCGACCTACTCTTGATCCTGTAAATATCATCTTCTCCTTTCACAAACGTCTCAAAGACGTCACAATTTGGTTCCTCATCATCAAATTTTCCATGATCTCTACGCAATTTGCCAAAATATTTCATAGACCGTTTGTTTCTTATCCAATCCCACTTCATCCCACCGCTTCTATAGTTGACAAAGAAGCTTCTTTTCAGCCTTTTGTACTTGTAGCAAGGGATGTCTTTGACGTACTCTTCGAATTTCTCCTCCACCAATTCCTTCCGGAGCTTTTTGACTCGGTCGAATGTGGCTTGTAAGTCGCAGACAGTTCTGCTTGATGTATAGTATTCACTGGCCTCTTGAAACAAAGGACGTGGGTTAGATTCGGGAAATAGATTACCAGTTCCTTCGCTTGTGTCAGATCTGGTGGACAAAAGGGGAAAATAAAGAAAGAATATTATATAGCCTGCGTGGGCAATGCAGTAGTTAAATCAAATTTATAGAATAAACTTGCTGGTTTTGGTGTGAATAGGACGAAACACATGAAGTTCTATTCAATCTCAGAATATAAGCAAAGTAACAGTATCCATACTATTTTTGTGAGTTTTATATCATGAGTGCAGTCTTTGGTGGCCCTTCGGCCTTTTCTTATAACGCTACGTTTGGCTCCTTTTCATTCTTTTCTCCCAACTAGACCATGTTTATTAAGTATTAAACTAAAAAAATCTACTTGTTGACTTCTTAGTTTTTGACTACGATAAAATCTATAAAATATCAATATACCAATGTATCTTTCATCCCACTGTTTCTAATTAAATCTAGCACCCTTTGCGGTGCCTACGTTAAAGTTAGTCACAATTGTGGTCAATACCTGACAGTGGCGTTCACGAGGTTAATAATCTTACTTCTCGCAAGTTCTCTGTAACTTGCGATCATCTCCCTAGCATTGTCCCAGTTGTATTCAAGACCTTTTCCTTTGGATCCCGGGGTCCGCTTACTAAAAAGTTCTAGAACGAGTATATCTTACCTGTTACCAAAGTGCTTTCGTTTGCCTTCGTGGTCGTTTTGCTCTTATTTTCTTGTTTCACACCTCTGACGTATGACTGCTTGACTGCCTTTGAACAAAATATTACTAAATATCTATTTTAACATAATTTACTGTGTGGTAGCAAAGTGGCGTCCGGTCTGTTGTTAATATTTTAAATGGTTTGTTGCTTATAAGCTGCTCGAGATTAGTGTTTCACAAAGTAAATACTTATTTTTCTTTCTCATGACAAGTAACAACCAGTTGCTACCGTACAATTATTGAAGGAAGATACTTTAGCACTAAATCAATTCAATGGTCGATGAAATCCCCGGTTATTCGGGGATCAGACATGATAAGAATAAGCCAAACGTACAAAAGAATTAATTATGTAAAGAAATATAATTACATCGAATCGAAAATTGAACACTAAGCAAATATTGCATGGAGATAAAATATTTTTTCTACTATGACGCAATTCAGTTTGTGAGAATGTGACGCAAAAAACGATTGAATGAATTTCGTGAAATTTGATAGACAAACAGGTTCACTATCTGATGCATTTGAGCAACATATGAATATCGCGCTAGCGGAACTGCCGGTTGGAATGAATGGCATAAGAAAACAGAAGACATTACCTTCTCCTTCCTCTTATTCGCCGCCGACACCACTTTCAGGCCGATCTTGCTGACAATCTTGTTCAACAGTCCCTTCTTCGTCGATTGCAGCGGTGGATTCGGTTCACTCGGCTCCGGCAGCTGAAGGTCCGGAACACTGACCATGATCTTGCTCAGTCGAGATTTTGTGGTCACCGGCATTGGTTGCGCTTTGGTAGACATTTTCAAATTTTGCGTCAATGTTGCGTCTTTTAGCGTGCTGCAATAAGGAAATGTTAAAATTAAGAGATTATATGATTAAGTCATGCTGTGATTCTGGTAATTGCTTAACCAATGCAATTTTTTAAGTATAACTTGATAAATTGCGAGAGCACGAATGCTGCTCCATATTTCCATACATGATATTTGTTAAGAATTATGAATATTTTAGACAACAATGCAATGAGAATCTGCTATAGATACTAAAATAAATAGTAAAATATAATAATCGTTACTAACTCTGATAACGTGTCCAGCTTGTCAGGCAATATACTTCGTCGGTGGTTGTACCCTTTGTCTCTCTCACTCTCATACGCTATCTTCTGCCATTCATTGTTCAGCCTGTTAGTCTCATACTGAATTATAGAGAGCAGCAAATTCTTATAATCATCAGGTTGTTTACCGCGCTGAGTCATGTCACCAGCAAGCTGGCTATCATATTCATTGATGATCACAATCGTTGGATTGTCTTTGGTTGTTCTACGATGACCTCTAGAATTTGCCAATTTACCCATATTTGCATTAGATGTATGTCGCCTTGATTTAGTACCAGATTTCCTCAGGCCTAGAAATCTTAGAGTAGCCGATTTCAACTGTGAGAGAAAAGTGTCTTTAGTTGTGTAAGTATTTGCTGTGTACGTTGGCGATGTCCGCCCTTGTGTAGTTGTAGGTTTTGTTATTTGTGACTTTTCAGCGAGCTCAGGAGTAGTACTCCTCTCCGTCTCGGATGGTATCACCGGCGTAGTCGTTACTGATTGTTTAGATTCACTTGCGTCTGAAACAGTGGTCGACATGGTATATATATTGTCACTTTTAGAAGTTTCTGTAGTGGATCCTGTGAATTCCATTGCATCTTCATATGGCACATATGAGTACGGTCTTGTTATTATAGTACTTGTTGTAACACCCTTGTTAGCAAGTTCTGCAATTCTGCTTTCGAGGTCTTGTAAGGTATGTGCCAGACTCTTACCTTCGTATTCTAATGTACTCATTGTCGTCGACTTGATTTTATTCTTGTAGCCTCTTATACTTGCGTATGTACTGTCGTTTAAATCGGATAATAGTGGCAGATCTTCATTTGTCGTTTTTGTTAGACATGGTGGCGAGCAAACCGGCTTAGGTGGACAAGGTGGGCAAACAAGCTTAGGTGGACAAGGTGGGCAAACGGGCTTAGGTGGTTCAGGCAGTGTGCATTCGGGTTTAGGCGGACAAGGAGGGCAAGGCGGTTCTGGCGGCTTACATTCTGGTTTAGGCGGGCAGGGTGGTTCTGGAGGGCAAACGGGTTTGGGAGGGCAAGGTGGACATTCAGGTTTCGGTGGGCAAGGAGGTTCAGGCTTAGGTGGACAAGGAGGTTCAGGCTTAGGTGGACAAGGAGGTTCAGGTGGTGGGCATTCTGGTTTGGGTGGACAAGGTTCAGGTGGTGGGCATTCTGGTTTGGGTGGGCAAGGTTCAGGTGGTGGGCATTCTGGTTTGGGCGGGCAAGGTTGACAAGGTGGTACGGGTTGGCAAACGGGCTTAGGCGGGCAAGGTTCAGGAGGGGGGCAGGGAGGTTCAGGAGGTGGGCAGGGAGGTTCACAAGGTGGACACTCGGGTTTAGGTGGGCAAGGAGGTTCAGGAGCTGGGCAGGGAGGTTCACAAGGTGGACACTCGGGTTTAGGTGGGCAAGGAGGTTCAGGAGGTGGGCAGGGAGGTTCACAAGGTGGACACTCAGGTTTAGGTGGGCAAGGAGGTTCAGGAGGTGGACAGGGAGGTTCACAAGGTGGACACTCGGGTTTAGGTGGGCAAGGAGGTTCAGGAGCTGGGCAAGGAGGTTTAGGAGCTGGGCAAGGAGGCGGGCACTCGGGTTTAGGTGGGCAAGGAGGTTCAGGAGGTGGGCAAGGAGGTTCAGGAGCTGGGCAGGGAGGTTCGGGAGGCGGGCAAGGAGGTTCGGGAGGCGGGCAAGGAGGTTCGGGAGGTGGGCAAGGAGGTTCGGGAGGCGGGCAAGGAGGTTCGGGAGGTGGGCAAGGAGGTTCGGGAGGCGGGCAAGGAGGTGCAGGAGGAGGTTTGGGTGGACAAGGCGGACATGGCTTCATTTTCACAACTTGTTTCGTCGTAGGTTTTAGAAACATTGTCGAACGATTTGAGTTCATGTTCATCTTTTCTAAATCGTTTAAATTACCGAACATTTCTAGTAGCTGGTTTATATTCTGCGTCAAATTGTCTGTTGTAAGTGTTTCACTTTCCGGTTCCAATTGTAAATTAGCGGTATAAATGATGGGGTCCCTTTGGAGACCTTTACTATTTGTTGTGACCGTCATGTATAACGATCTAAAATTGGTTTTATATTTTTTATATGTAGGTCTTTTTGTAAATAAATCTTTTGTTTGAACTACCTCGATATTGAAGTTTGGATTTATGTTTGCTTGTTTAGCCATGCGCGGCTCCTTCGTGCTAGTACCTTTTAAATAGTCAAACCAGAAAGTGCCACCGCTATCAGCAATCAAGGGCATCTCAATTTGACTGTTCACGTCGCGTTTAAACCAGATTTTAGTTGATCTCTCATCAGGTATCGTGTAGTAAGTAAAAAATCTGTCCTTCTTCTTCCTTCTAGGAAACAAATGTTTGAATCCCTTGCGTTTCTTATATTTCTGCTGGGTGTCTGTGTCCATATCAAAAGCAAATAAGCTATCATGGTCCTGTTGTCTAGGAGTTGGTAAATTATGCGAGCTAGATAGGGTAGTTGCCTCATAATTCTCTACGAGTTGATTCTCCGGCTTACAGATTATGTTAACATTAATATTATCAAGTGAATATACATTCTTAATCAACTTCTTCTTCGTGGACAAAGTGTTGGCACGTTTCTCTATGATTCTCGATGCAATGCAGTTTTTGATAGAATTCATCATCAGATCGGCCCTTTCTTTGAACTTGGGGTTCAAACACGCTTGCATTTGACAAGTCTGGTTTACATCCTCGGCTACAGTTATTAGGTCATTCATAAAGCGACTTGCAACATCATCCTTGACAATTTTGTCAGTTTTGATAAATTGTCTCTTCTCGATGTAAGTGTTAAGCCTATCGCACGTACGACCCTTACATTTACCTTTTACCCTTTTGTAATAATCGTTTAGAGATTTATCAATTCTGTCAACGGTGTTTCTCAGTTTCAGACCGCCTTTAGGATTCATCCAGAAATATGTTTGTATTTCCGTACAATGATCCTTCATATACTGTCCTAGGTTATCAAATTCGAAAATAAGCTCATCCATAACAGCGTCGCTGGCTGCACAGGCCCTACACATGGTCTTATTCTCCTTACATTTGCAATTACAGACTCTGTCGTGACCGAAAAATTTCTTTACTGCTTCCCAATCTATCCGTTTCGTAATCCAGTATTTGTTATTATTCGCCATCTTTATCTCAGCAGTATCACCAATGTCGGCTTCTGCGGCCATCTGCGATGTCATTTGGGAAGTAACAGGGGTTGTGGAAGCATCATCCAGACGCTTCTTCCTTGCAAATGTTCCACGTGTACTGGCTTTGGTAAGATTTTCGTACAACTCAACCAATTGTCTGTTGACAGCTGCAATGAAATTTTTACTAAGAGTTACTTTAGTGTTGTTTCTCATATCCTCTCTCCGTGTTGTTTCTTCTCTAAAATCTGGTGTAATAACTGCTTGTCGACATCTGACGTCAGTTAAGTCAATATTCGCCTTGACCGGTTTCAATGCATATCCGTTTTTTGGTTTGTCCACAAGCAAATACATACCGGGAGATAATCCATCGTCTACGGTTGACATACCTCCAGTGGTTTCAAAAGAAGTTTCAAAAGAATGAACTTGATATTCTAAGTCTACAGGTGTGGACATTTTTGCCGAAAAGACTTTTCTTACTCTTACTGGCTCAAGAGGTGATCGCTTTTTCCCGTTCTGAGTATCGTATGGTATTGCGATATGAACTTGGATAGAGTTGGTACTGTCATGTGGTTGGTGTATAGACTTCATGGCATGGTCTAGTACCATAGGTTTATTAAACACATTTGCAATGTCTTTTTCTTCATAGCTGAGGGTGTTTTTCATAAGATCGACGATCACTTCTAATGCTGCTACGTCTTTAGCAGTATAAGTATCTTCAGTGGCTGCAGCTCGTTTTCTGTTAAGTAATTCCATATCATTTGCTTCAGTGGATGTATTTGCTGTAGCATCTCGAGTTTTCCTCTTTTGTAAAGTTTCTACCGTAAGTTGATCTTTGTATGTTTCTTCGGTTAGCTCGTAATCAGCCTGGGAAAAATAGTTAATGTTAATTTACAGAGTTAAAGTGCACCCAGGAGAAAAGAGCATTATACATATTAATTAACTAAATAAGCATCTAGAAAATGTCAAAATTAAAGCAGGGAAACTATTTACAAGTTTTGTAATTTAGGAACTAAACCAGTAATCAAGTTACATTTTATTTCAGTTGGTAATAAATTCATTACCTATATTATAAAACAGCAGACTCCATTATAATAAATTGCGACTACTTTGCAGGGCTTTGTAAAGCTTTTTGTTATGTTATATTATAAGCGACAAACAAACTGACGGATCGCCTGATGGTAAGCAATTACCGCCGCCCATGGACACAAACAACACCTGAAGAGTCACAAGTGCGTTGCCGCTTTGGGTTAGGAGAAGGGATGGGAGGAGGAGTGGGATGAGGGAGAAGGAATAGGGGATGGGGCCTCCGGCACTCTCACTCACCGAACGAAACGCAACAGTTTAGGTACTGTTAGTAGGACTTTACGTCGATTTTCTGTGAGAGGATACTGTACTAGTACTTCCCCGAGTCAAGCCGGCCCATTTATGCTGAAATCATTCAGCAAGGTTCTACTACCGCTCTACTATTTAAGCTACGAGGAAAAAATAGAACAATGGTAACCTGTTCGTCATTAGCACCTTCTACGTAAACACCCTCAATTTTCTTTATGTCCGACATCTGAGGCTCTTTGGGAAAAAGCCCCTGTTTCATGTATTCTCTTTCTAATGGTGAAAAAGTTTGTGATACGGGGGGCCACGGAATGCTTGATGGGAATAACAACCAGGGCTTGGTTCTCGAACCAGTGTCTTTGAAAGACTGTCCTTTATTGAACCCGTGGAACCGGTTTGTTGTAGCATATAACTGTGGTAATATTGGCTGACCCTTTGGTGGAAGTATCAGACTGTCCAAAGGCAGTTTCGGTGCTGCTTGATAAATATTAGGTGATTCTAGCACCGGTCCATACATATTCAGTGGAGATATTGGTTTCGAGGTTTTTATTTTACCACTTATAGGTTTTGGTGGTACCGGGATGCTGATAGGCCAATGTATATCTTGTAATGGCTTGGGCGTATAAGATGTTTCATCCCAGTCTAGTTCTTCAAAAGGGATTTTGTTTGGCATGTCTGTTTCACTCTTGACATTACTACCAGAAGCTTTAGATACCGCTTCATCACCCAAAAATATCCCGAAGTGGTACTCATTTTGTTTTGTGACTTTTGGAGATCTTCTAGTTTGCACCGTGCCAGTATATTTGTCTTCTTCGGCAGAAGTGAAAAATTTTAACAGTTCCTCTACTTGTTTTTGGCTATAAGGCATTTCAAATTTTTTGTTAGGATTATAAAGATCGAAATGTCCGAGTTTATCGTTCTGGGCTGAGGATGTTGTGGGGTTCATTTTTGCGTTCTCGATAGGACTACCAAATTTGATAAAGCCATTTTCTTGTTCATAATTATGAGAATTTTCGCCGTTTTTAATGTTATCAGGACTGATAAATTTAAAGAAACCTTGATCATCTTTCGACTCTGTAGAAGATTCTTGGTCTTTGTTCACTTTGGTAGGACTGTTTATTTTTGCCTTTTCTTTCAGAGGTTCTTTGGCGTGGATCTCTATATCTGGATAAATGAATTTAAAGAAACCCTCCTCCTGCTTCGGTTTAGGATGTTGTTCTTCCGCTTTGGTAAATTTATTCTCTTCTTTTTGAGATTCTTTCGCATGGCTAGCCTCATTAGGATAAACAAATTTAAAGAAGCCCTCCTCTTGCTTCGGTTTAGGATGTATTTTCTCCACTTTGTTAAATTTATTCTCTTCTTTTAGGGCGTCTTTCGCGTTGCTAGCTTCATTAGGATAAATAAATTTAAAGAAGCCCTCGTCCTGCTTTGGTTTAGGATGTAGTTCCTCCGCTTTGTTAAATGTATTCTTTTCATTTTGTAGTTCTTTCGTGTTGCTAGCCTCATTAGGATAAACAAATTTAAATAAGCCCTCCTGATTCTGTTTAGTATGTGGTTCCTCCACTTTGTTAAATGCATTCTCATCATTTTGAGATTCTTTCGCGTTGCTAGCCTCATTAGGATAAACAAATTTAAAGAAACCGTTATCTTGGTCCGGTTTAGAATGTCTATTTAATGTCATTACGGTATCTGACAACAGGGCCTGTTTAGCGTTGTTATCCTCGTCAGGATAGACGAACTTGATGAAGCCCTCCTCGTGCTCTGGTTTACCATCAGATTCCTTAACGGCATTCGGTTCCTGCGCAGAAATAGATATGAAGCCCTCTTCGGACGGATTGTCAGTGCTTTTTGAGTCGTACACTGCATGAGGTCTGTTAAATCTGATGGATTTTTCCTGCTCTGATTGCATGTGTGATTTAATGAAGTCTTCTTGTGATTTGCATTTATTACACTTTTGAGCGTTTTCAGGATTATCTGGAAAGCTAATGTGAAATCCCTTTTCTTCCGGCTGCATGTGAGATTTGATGTATTCCTCCATAGGTGTTAGAGTAGTCTTAGGCGGTTCCGTTACAGCTTCATCGCAAAAAATTTTGAAAAGGCCACCATATTCTTGTGATGGGTTAGCATGTAATTTGACACTCTCCTTCCCCGACTCCACTGTCGACTCGTTATGACAGAGGTGGACGTTGTCTGCTTCAGTAGGAGCTTCAACAGAAGTTTCAGTAGAATAGATAATTTTGACAAAAACCTGGTCGTCCGGGTCAGTATGAGCTTCTGCCATCTCATTGTCGTCAATATATTCATCTTCGTTGATAAATTTGAAAAAGCCTTCTAATGGTGTTGTTTTAGTTCTTTCTCCTTTGTTATTAGACTTGACGGTGCCAAATGAATCGGGGTAGTTTTTTATCTGTCCTCTATGGAATTGCTTGGAGTTTTCGTATGCGTCAGAACTGACAATTTTAAAGAAGTCTTCTTCTATATAGGTATCCGAAGGGGGTTTTGATTTGAGATTTTGATTTTCGTCAGAACTGTCAGCAGATTTCAACAATTCTTGTTGCTTTTGGGAATAAGATACGTCTTCATCATTATAAACTTTGTCCAAATCAGTAAACATATAAGGTTCTGATTTTTTTGTTGTGGTAGCCGGTAGACTACAGGCGGTTTGGTCAATCTTTTCAGGGGTGGCAGAAGTATCAGAGATAATGTTAAATGCTCCTTCATGTCGCTCCGTTTGATTTTCGTTCTCATTGTTGCCAGTAATGATTTTGAAGAGGCCCACGTCCTGTTCGGCAGTATCATAGGCTCTGTCATCGTCTAAAATTTTAAATAATACTTTAATGGGCTCTTCTGTAGTGGATCCTGTTTTTGCAATTTCTGCCAATTCGTCGGAACTAATAAAAACGAAACCTTCATCTGGTTCAGTATACGCTTGTGCATTATTATCTTTGTCTTCAATTAAATATTTAAAATTAGCATTTTCAGGTTCATAGAAATCCAATAAGTTGAATTTGAATTCCTTTTCATTCATATTGATATCAAATTTTCGTGGAACGATATTGTTACTTTTCTTTACATTATTAGCATACAAAATGTTATCGTATTTTTCACTGAAAGCCAACATGCTTGCTGACTCAGCATTTTTCGAGGAGGCTTTTAAGGCATTAAAATGTTTTACTTCATCATAGTCAGTGAATGTGTGATGTGTTTGTTCTGGAATTCTAGTGCCAATTTTAAACATATCTACAAAGCTGTGAGCCATGTCATTGATCATATTTCCTTCATATCGGGTTGTTTCTGGTTGAACCTGTAAGTAAAAGGTTTCATATTGTTATTTTAGCTTTGCTGCATTACAGCTATCAGACACAGAGGGTCCTGCTGAAAAATAATTTAAAACTTTGCTGTAACTATTAAGGTACTATTTTTGCGTATACAATTCGGATGGTATTAAATACTGATGATGATGATGTCCTCCCGACCGATTTCGGCCACGGCGGTGTGTCTATATATGAGACTTGCCAACTGCGTGGGACATATTATAGTGCAGCGCGTGTGTGCGCATACACAAGTGCACTCTCTATTCCCTCACTCTCATAGTCCGATGGGACGCCATATGCGTCACGACCGGTCCTGCGGCGTATACAGACACCACATTCCTTATAATTAAATTACTCTGAGTATTATGCAAGTGTCGGCCACGCTGCTGCGGCCACGTCTTACATCAACGGGCATCTTACGTGGGTAACAAACGTCTTGCTATGCTTCCTCTGCCGGGCCCTGGTAAATGGCGAAGGCGAAATAAATTCTGCCTTGAAGTAAGGGATGATATGCGTGCTAATAGAGTAACCACCAGGGATGCTGAAGTCCATGCGAATTGAGGAATTACGGGAAAGCGGACCCCGGGCTCCAATGCGTGGATGGATGGACATGGATCGCAACCGAGACAGGGCTAGGATGATGATGATGATAATGATCATACACTGAGTATTATACTTACGCGTTGATATTTGTGTCTCGAATTGCCTAACATGACGGCGAATCCGTCGTTCTCTTCCAACTGATATGGGGTTTTTTTCACTGTTCGTACGGGAATTGATGTAGTGGTTTTATCTGTAAGGTTTAATTACACACCACTTTAAGCGTCATGCGAGCTAAAGAAGAGATTTGGTGGATTTGGGTTCGATGTATATGGAAAGGCCTATAACCAGCAGGCAGATGATGATGATGTAATAAGTGGGACACAGATGAAGTCTGTTTGGAGTGCCACAGTGCGTATCCAGTTGGTTCTGAGAGCTCAATGAGACAAGATACCTGACGTCTTTGAGAACGGCTAACTAAACTGAAAAGGGTGCCTGGTAGAGATCGCTCTAAGCGATAAGGAAGCCCTTTGAACTTTACTCATACTGTAAATTCTCCAAAGTTATGTTTCTGGTGTAAAATCTATACATATAAATAAAATCTATACATATAAATAAAATTGGAGTGTCTGTTTATAATATTAAAATAACCGCATTTTACTAAATGCATATGTATGTATTCACGGTACACATACCGAAATGACATTTTTTACAATTTTTGTCTGTCTTTCTGTTTGTTCCCGCTAATCTCTGGGACGGCTGGACCGATTTTGACGGAACGTTCACTGGCGGATAGCTGATGTATATACGTACCAATGAGTAACATAGGCTTTAAATTAACCGGGTACGCAAAGTAGTTCCCTCAGGATGCGTGTGAAACCGCGGGAAACAGCTAGTAAATAAATAAATATAAACTAACTAAAGTTCGTTCCGTGTAGTGACGGATAAAGAATACAAGTGTCACTACCCCATTTCATTCCGTGGGTGTCGTAAAAGGCGACTAAGGAAATTGCAAAAAGCGAATAATATCTTTGCGAAGAGATGGAAAACTTGAAACCAAACCCTATACCAACTCGTCTGGCCAGCGCGGTATAGTAGGCCAAATACCACCCAATGAGCGCACCAACGAATAGGCCCCCAGTTCCCGGTAGTCCCGCTGTCCGCAACAAGGGTAGCGGTCGCGGTAACAGCGGGGCAGGGGGTGCTAAGAATCTCCGGGCTGCGGCAAACGGCTACCACAAGAAACTGACCCTGGCTACGTACAATGGACGCTCTCTACGGCTGGACCAACACATCACCGAACTCGAAGTAGAACTAGGTCATATAAACTGGCATATATTGGGGTTGTCTGAAGTCCGAAGACAGGGGGAGGACACGATAACCCTTGAGTCAGGAAACCTGTTCTACTTTCGAGAAGGCGATCAGCCCTCTCAGGGCGGTGTCGGTTTCCTCGTTAACAAATCTCTCGCTAACAACGTTGTAGAAATCAGCAGTGTGTCGACACGGGTAGCGTACCTGATATTAAGGATCACCGACAGGTACTCCCTGAAGGTGATACAGGTATATGCGCCGACCTCGACATACTGCGATGACATAGTCGAAGCCATGTATGAGGACATCACCAAGGCTCTACATCATACCACCAAGACACACTACAGCGTTGTTATGGGGGATTTCAATGCCAAAGTGGGAGTACAAGAACGCGGCGAAACGAGAATCGGATCCTATGGCGTGGGGTGCCGAAATCATAGGGGGCAAATGCTGGTCAACTTTCTGGAGTCACAGGGGCTCTTCCTAATGAACACCTTCTTTAAGAAGAAGCCTCATAGAAAGTGGACATGGCGAAGCCCCGATACTGTGACAAGGAACGAGATAGACTTCATCATGTCTGATCGGAGGTATATATTTAGAGACGTCTCAGTGATCAACAGGTTTAATACCGGTAGCGATCACCGACTTGTCCGAGGCACTCAAATATAGACTTCAGAGCTGAGAGGCTTCGCATGATGAAGTCTACTCTTAGACCTACTGCGCCTCAGCTAGCAGTAGGATCCGAAAAGTTTCAACTGGAACTTCAAAACCGTTTCGGACTGCTGGAAACCAATGGCACTGTTGACGAGAAAGCCGACGCTGTGGTCAAAACGCTACAGGATGTATCTCGAAGGGTGTTTCCCGGAAAAAGCGTTAACAAGCAAAGTAAACTCTCGCACGAGACTCTTGAACTTATGAGGCAAAGAAGGGGAATGTCATATGCGCAGACGTCTTCGACAGATGGAAGAAACCTAAACCGGAAGATCCGGAAGCTGGTACGACGTGACCTCCGATGTTCCAATACCCGCGCCATTACGGCTGCGATTGAACAGAATCGAGGCACCAAAGTCTTCGCTCGCCAGCTTGGTAGAATGCATCTGTCGAAACTCAATACTGCGGATGGCAAAACGGTAACCTCCAAGTTCGAGATTCTCGCTGAAATTGAGAGTTTCTACAAGGACTTGTACGCATCACGGATGCCTATACCCACGAGACCCAGCGATGATGACCACAGAGCCCAACTCACGCGCCATTACACGGAGGACATTCCTGATGTCAACCAGGGCGAGGTAAGAGTGGCTCTCGAGCAGCTCAAGAACAACAAGTCTCCAGGGGATGACGGAATCACCACAGAGCTCTTAAAAGCAGGTGGGACAGCAGTTCTGAAAGAGCTGGCGAGCCTGTTTAATTCCGTTATCCACCAAGGCCTAACACCTCAGGCGTGGAGTGGGAGTGCGGTGGTTCTGTTTTTCAAAAAAGGTGACAAAACCCTGCTGAAAAACTACAGACCCATCTCACTCCTGAGTCACGTCTACAAGTTGTTCTCGAGAGTCCTAACAAATCGCCTCGCCAGAAAACTCGACGATTTCCAGCCACCGGAACAAGCCGGGTTTCGAAAAGGCTACAGCACCGTAGACCACATCCATACTGTTCGGCAGATTGTACAGAAGACCAACGAATACAATCAGCCGCTGTGTATGGCTTTCGTGGACTACGAGAAAGCCTTCGACTCCATCGAAACCTGGGCGGTTCTGGATGCTCTGCAGCGGTGTCGCATCGATTGGCGCTACATCGAGGTGTTGAGATGTTTGTACGACACGGCCACTATGACCGTCCAGCTCCAGGACAATAAAACCAGCCCCATTGAGTTGCGTAGAGGGGTGAGGCAGGGGGATGTAATATCCCCTAAGCTCTTCACCAACGCACTCGAAGACGTCTTCAAGACGCTGGACTGGACTGGACGGGGCATCAACATTAATGGCGAGTACATATCCCACCTTCGGTTTGCCGACGATATCGTCATCGTGGCAGAGAGCCTGGCAGAGCTGAGCGAGATGCTGCACAGCCTAAATGGAGCCTCTCGACGGGTCGGTCTCGGCATGAACTTGGATAAAACCAAGATTATGTTCAACGAACACATTGTGCCGGGACCGGTTTATGTCGACGGATCGATGCTCGAAGTTGTTCAAGAGTATGTCTACCTTGGGCAAGTAGTCCAGCTTGGTAGAAACAACTTCGAGAAAGAAATCGACCGCAGGATCCAGTTGGGTTGGGCAGCGTTTGGCAAGCTACGTCGAGTTTTCTCTTCGCCCCTACCGCAATGCCTGAAGACCAAAGTCTTCAACCAATGCGTCCTACCTGTTATGACGTACGGTGCCGAGACGTGGACACTCACAGTGGGACTAGTCCACAAACTAAAAGTCACGCAGCGAGCTATGGAACGGGCTATGCTTGGCGTCTCTTTGAAGGATAAAATTCGAAACGAAGTTATCCGACAAAGAACCAAAGTTACCGACATAGCTCACAGAATCAGTAGGCTCAAGTGGCAGTGGGCTGGCCATATCTGTAGAAGGACTGATGGCCGATGGAGCAAGCGTATCCTAGAGTGGCGACCACGTCTCGGCAAGCGTAAGGTAGGGCGGCCCCCGGCTAGGTGGACCGACGACCTGAAAAAGGCGGCTGGGACAGACTGGATGCGGAAGGCTGAGGACCGTGTACTGTGGCGCGTGTTGGGAGAGGCCTATGTCCAGCAGTGGACTGCGATAGGCTGATTGATTGAAACTAACTAAAGTGCGGTCGGGTATAACTTATGTGCAGTTGGGCGACACGACGCGGCAGCCGACGTGTCGCTCGCTACGAAAGGTTTCATATAGATATAACAGAAACCGGTTATGTCTCGGCTACACGACGCGTGCAGTTGCGGTCGGCTTGGAACTCTTACCATAAGAGCGGTTTCAGACTAGCGTTTTATACGCGCGTTTAAGCTCGTTTTTGGAAGCGCATGTGTGCGTATGGGCACGCCTTTTGGCACACGCGCAACTCGTACGAGTGTTGACGCGCTTCTGAGCTCGTACAAGCGCTATACTGATACGATATCAAGCACTACCGTTTCGAGCGAATACGCCGAAATATGCACGCGCATAATGTAGCGCACGTGTAAGCGCGTATGTTGAAACGACCGAATAGGCGCAGAAAAATATGCATATCTGAAAACACCCTATAAGTCAACACGGCTTCCGACTACTGGAGTTCATTAATATATTTTGAGGCTAGTGTAGTATTTTTAAGTACTTTTACACTTACCGGATTTCTTCGTTTCTACTTTGGCAGATGGGCTCAGATTAAGTAGTTTCAAAAACTTGAGCTTTTGTTGATAAACTGAAAAAAGTAAAAGTATTAGATTATTTCTCTATCCCTATCTTCCTCTCTGGTAATTTATTCGAATAGTTCGCCGCCGATTTGTGACACTAACAGTATCTTTAACACCACTAATTGTCCACAAATCAAGTATTTGTTCTCATGTCAACTAGGCATAGTCAAAGTCGTACTGTGTGAACGATATGAAGGACTGAAGGTCAAAATTAAAGTTAATTACATAATGATTCTACGTGTACCTACTGCGTTTGCAATGCAATAGCACTAGGTAGAACAACGAGAAATAACGGACACATAGACATCGAAAGATATGCCTTCACTTCGTAAAAGGTTAGTAGATATAATACGACTGTCGTCTCTTGCCAGTATATTGAAATTACCCAAACATTTTATTTGCTGCATACCCTAATATTGTACCTAATTTAAAATTAGGTACAATATTAGGGTATATATTTCCAATTGACTGCGATGCGGATGAGTTTCATGACGCCTTCTAAATTTTAATTTTTAATTTTTTGAATTTTCCCTTGTATATATTAATTCGTTTTTTTATTATTTTAAGATTTAATTTAATTATATTGTTAATTGTAAACAAATATTATAATTATAAAGATAGTAGGTATATTGAAAATATAGATTAAAAAATTAAAATTTCTTCCTTGAACAGTTTCACGTTAACGTGAAATTTTAACTTTTTATTTTAACTTTTTATTTTTTCTATTGATTTTAACTTATGAGTAGGTAAGGGTTAACCAATCAATGTTGGCAGTTGAATAATTTGAAAGCTCTCGATTTTGATTAAGTAGGTAAATACAGGGTGGTATAGGGTGCATAGAGTTCCCACCAAGAACTTAGGGTCCCAAGCCAACCTAACCTGCAAGTGGTGCACCTGCCGATCAACGGACGAGGCTCTGGCAAACAAAATATCCCGATCAGCGGCAATAGGCTCGCCACCTATTACGTGGGATCAAAACACTGGCGAAAAGTGGGCGTTTAATATGCCTGTGCCTACCCCTTCGGGGAAACAGGCGTGAGTCTATGTATGTATTTAAGTAAATACGTTTTGGAATTATTTTGAAATAGAAATACCACTTATAACCCAAATAGATAACATACCATTTTTAGCGTATCTATTCTTGTCCAAATTGTTCAATAGAGCTCCCGTGTTGCTTGAATTGCCTGCTTTTGCTTTTTTCAACTTGATTTCGCCTTTGGAAATTAAAAGTAAATTATTGTTTATAAGGACACTATGATAAACCTCACATGACATCGGTAACTGGTCTAGAAGGTACTTATGGCTGCTAGAACCAAAGATGTTGGTATGGTGTCTAAAAAGACTCATCATTCTCCATTCTCCTAGCGTTATCCGAGTTGCGACCCGGAGTCTGCTTGCTCTTGCTGGTCTAGAAGGATTAGCGACTGCTTGTCTGACCTCCGTAACCCAAGAGATAGCGATATGCCATCGTTTAAACTAGTGTCAGTAGATACTGTCTCCCTGTAACGACTGTCAAAGATCTTCATGACAGCCAGCACGGACGGACTTAACGTGCTCTCCGAGGCACGGGGCAAGCGATAATTAACAATTCAATACGCTCATACTCCGTAAAGTTAGTTTTACGCCGTGCGCGCTGTGAATTCGAATCCGATACCCTCTTGCATGACAGTCTATTGGTATCTCCACTAGAAAATAGCTGTCTGTGAGCGAGAAAGACTTTAAACAAAAATATAAAATATACTATTTCCTGGGTTGAAAAACTTTCCTTATGTAAGGTTCAAATAATATCATTTCCATGTTGAACAACAAGTTTGTGAATGAAATTTATTTTTTCAAATCAGGGAGTTTTTAAATATTTCCGTAACCGTAAGCTAATGCAATTTGATAATGCTTTGGAAAATTTCAGATAGGTTTGGAGTCCAAATCAGATATATAGGTTTTAATTTCTACCCGGCTAAGCTAACACACAAACCAAACGCACCCCCTGCACAGTTTGTCAAAAATTCCTTAAATATATTCAGCGGGCAAGTAGAATGAATAAAATAAAAATACAAATAAAAAAATAACTTACTCACTGGTATAACTGGGCTTTTTCGATAGTTTTTTCATCAGCATTGTCGTTGGCTGCTGTGTGGTACTAGCTAGTGTAACTCTGGGAGATTCTGAAAATCAAAAAGCTTTTGATGTTAAGAATGTATACTACTTTAGTGAGCACAGCCAGTCAATGAGACAGTAGAACAGAAACTCCTTGTAACCGTAGCTATTATATGAACATAAAACAAAGATAAAATAAAAAGAAGGAAACATTTTGTACTACAAATAGAGCTGAAGCATGAATCTGACAATCAATCTTCACGGCTGAAGGATATACGGTCGCTGGAGCAACGGTTTATTCTTGACTTAGATGAAGTGATTCGTCTACGCACCCTGCTTCTCAAATCATTAATCTGCCTACTTTCGCTTATGTATTCTTCGACAAGCCTAAGCACTGACCTAAAATTTTGACAATGGGTTCTTTTCGTAGCACTAGGCAGTCCCTAAGGAAGGGTTGCTTAATATTATACTCATAAGGGGGCTAAAAGTTTATAAGAAGATATATGGATGTGCAAATTAAGAAAACTCACCTGAATCACCAGATTTCTTGTCATTATCAAAATAAATATCGTATTCGTAATGATGATTGCTTATATGGACCCTATGTGGCTTTTTCTGGTGTTTGCGTAAACTGTATAGAACACCAAACGGCTTGTGAATCCTGTTTGGCTCTGTGAATATATCGGCGTGGTACGTAATTTCCTTAGATACATTGCTGTAATCTTTAGACTGCTCGTGCAAGTCTTTCATAAAATCATGGTAAAGCAGCTTATTGTGCAAACGTTCTGAAGTTTCTTCAATATTAAATTCCTCTGTAACATCTACGGGAGCTTCAGTAAAATCAGAAAACTCATCATAACCAACTAGCCCTTCGTCGGTACTTTCTTCTCCATTTATTTTATTCAAATTGTCAAAGTTTATTATAGTAATTTCTACTTCTTTATAATGAGGATCCGGTGTTACATTTTTGTCTTCGATTTCCTCTCTCGGTAGTTGCTGATCCAGTTTAGAGTCTGATTTTAATTTATTATAAGGATGTTTAGTCATCACTCTTGGCGTGGTTGACTCAACTTTCGACGACATCTTTCTAAATTCTGCAGCTGCCTTGTTGAGTTTACTTTCAAAATCAGCTAACGTTTTGGCAGCGTCCTCGAGGTGTTTGTGGTCTTTCGTTTGAAATTTATGTTCTCTTTTGTGTCTATGAAGATCACTCAAAGCTTGTTTGGTATGTTTAGCAGTTTTATTCAATGCCGTCGAGTAAGCAACAGGCATGGCTTTAGTCGTTGTTAATGCTGCTTTATTTTCCGTTACCAGTTTATCCAAATTATTTTTATTTGCAAGTTCTGAATATTTCAGCACCACGTTTTGCGATTTATTGTCTTCATTTTTCTTTTTTGCTTTTTGCTTCTTTTTTGGCTTTTCATGTTTATCTTTATTTTTATTGATTTCGTTAGTGGTTTCTAGAGCCGTGAAATGTTGTATGTTAAATATAGGCGAAGTCTTTGTGTTGTCAGTGTAGCTGTGAAGAACTGAAGGTAGACCGTAAATCGGCGCGGTGACGTAATCTACGTCCATCCCTTGTTCTTTGAGGAACTTGTCGAAGGCTAATGGTTTCATGGGCAGAGGGGTTGTGTAGTACTGAACGGGGTGCTTGTTTATTTTTGTAACTGAGGTGTCCTGCAAGATCAAGATGCAGCAAACTATTAGATTGGACCTAAATTGAATATTATGTTTTTTTATTGGTGGCAGTCATAGCCGATTGAAAAAGGAATAGTAATCAATTTCAATGAAATTGTTACTACTATATATTATCGTAATGAGAAAACGTGTGCTGTTCATTGCCCGCTTAGCGAGCATGTCATTTATCAGTTGAATACTATTGGTATAGGTAAATTTACGAAAGTTGACCACAAATGGCGGCCGTCGCGCATATGTACATTCGTGCACCAATGGCGTTGCTCCATTCTTGACGCATTTAGGGAATGCGTCAAGAACGGAGCCACGCCATTGGCACTCCACCCGCGCCTCACCCCGCACCTCCACGGGGACCTAAAAAATGATTTCTGCGCAGTAGTCATCTTTCGTGAACCGACCTATAACATTTATTAATCTTAGATGTATAAAGACGGACTAACGAAACATTAAAGTAAAACTCAATGGGGGCCGAAAAATAAACATTACACTAAGCGAGAAGAATCTTAGACCAAAAAACGGGACACAAATAACTAGGGTTTTCATTAAACTTACTTACCGTACACTTGCTGTCCTTTTTCAAATCAGTTTTGCTGCACTTGCCAGACTTCTCCGAATTCCTTGCTAGAGATAATCAAATACAAAATTAATGTTCATTTTAGTTTATAGTCGCTAGTCTCAGATGATTTTGACCACCAGAGGTTAGCGAGCTCTAAAATTACCAACCATAGTTGAACCCTTTGGTAAATAAATATGTATTATCTGAACCAGAGTAAATTAAGTGCATCAGTCAGGTTGGCTAAGTGCGGAAAACCCACGTCCAACTAAACTAAACTAAACTAAGTGCATCAGTCTTTCTGGTATAGGTCGGTTCATGAAAGATGACCACTGCGCAGAAATCATTTTTTAGGTCCCCGTGGAGGTGCGGGGTGAGGCGCGAGTGGATTGCCAATGGCGTGGCTCAGTTCTTGATGCATTCCCTAAATGCGTCAAGAATGGAGCCACGCCATTGGTGCAAAAATGTACATATGCGCGACGGCCGCCATTTGTGGTCAAGTTTCGTGAACCGATCTATACTAAGGTTGAGATCTTGAACAAAATATGAAATCGATATTGTGGAGATCCCGCTATTCTAGAATATTGTATGCAGCTTTTCATCTGTTTCACTTTCATTTAAGGAGCAAATCTGCATATCTATGTAGTCAATCAACATAAGTAATATAACAAAAAATATCGCCGACTTAGTTAGTACCTAAATTTCGATCCCAGCAAAATTCCTTGGTATTTTGTTGCTACAGTCATCAATATTATACTTTTGGCAATTAAATTATCAGTTCTAAAGTTAATTCGCTGAACTTGAATAAATTAGAAGTGCCTGATATTATGAATATCAGGCACTTCTAATTTGTTTACTTTTTTCTCTTTTATTGATCCGCCTCTCCAAATGACTCCATGTCACCTGGGGCCCAATTCTGCTATTTTTATATGACATTGATATCATATTTTGAATGGATTTAAAAGCGGTATTCTGATAACCTTATGTCATAATCGTATAATTTAAAATAAACAGATCGTCGTTGACACATACGATCTCGTTACAATTTCATTCAAATATCATATAATTTAGAAGAATACGCTTTTTGTGACGTAAGTATGACACTGACATCATATCGCGACTATATTTATTTAGCGGAATTGGGCCCCTGATCTTAAGCATACACGGAGTAACCCCTTAACAGCAAAAGTCATTTTACTAAAATATTAATAATAATGGCATGTTGCTCCCTATATTTATGGCTTAGAGAAAAGATTTTTCACGCCCCGCTTAAAGGACCAAGGATCATAGGAAGAAGGGAACACGTGGGTAAGAAAAGAGTTCCACATCTTAATGCTTCGGCAAAGACAGGACTGACGAGAAGGTAATATAATACTAACTGAGTTTCTTCATGTCAAAAATCTTGGTGACTGTGTCCACTTCATCATCATAGGCCAAGAGTGTTGTGTCCAGCACCACTGCCGGTTCCTCCTGCGGCTCGCTGTCTCTTCTTACCCCTAGGTTACACACGTTCTATCTTTATAATATGAATTCTTGCGTTACTGACTGATTGAGAGACAAGCTACAGCCAAAATTATTAGGCGCAAGAAGCTGAAATTGGGCATGAATGTTTCTTGAGGACCGTAGGAGTGCACTAAGAAGGGATTGCTCGAAATTGCCGCAAGATCGAGCAGAAATGGTTAAAACAATGTGCGGGCGTAGCTACTCTAGATACATATAAAATTATACTTTTTGAGGTCAATTTCACCTTGAATAAGTCGGCGTAAATTAAATGCATAGGCATGCTAAATTGACAATAGTAATTAATAATAATTGATGTATCGCACATGGTACGGTTTGCTGTTTAAATAGTATATAATTTCATTACATAATTACTAATTGCATTAACAGCATGAATCTGCATGCAATTTAGATTTAGTGCAGCTTAATCTTAAGCATTCTCGTCGTCGGTACAGTGTGTTATTTTATAACATACTTTAATTTATGTTTATAGTTGGGCATGACAGATCTACTTAAATATATGCGAGATATCATACCAAATCAATTGCTTACCTTTCATTCTATTCCAAGGTCTGGAAGTATAAGTCCTGGTCGGCAGTCTTTCGTATCTATTAAATCTGCTTCCTCCAGTCAGTATCTGGTGATAGTAAATATCAGCTATACTGAAGATGCTGTCGGTCACGCCTTGAGTTGCCCCTTTGCGTCCAACAGGTGCTGGCTTCTTTGACACAACAGGTGCTGGTTTTGTTGACACAACAGGAGCATCCGAAGCGCTGCCTTTCTGCTTTTTTGTTACTGTGCCTGCATGCATTGTACTTTTTCCTTTGGTGTCTGTTGGCTTAATCCAAAACGGTGACTTCATCTCCGGCACTTGCCAGACTTTAGGCTTACCCGTCATATAATTCGGCTCCTCATTTTCTGTCTCCTCATTCTCTGCAGTCCAAGAGTCTTCAGATTCACCATACATAGGTCCTGTCTCCAACGTAATTGGATTTGAAGCATCCGAATCGGACACTGCCACATTCGAGTCATCAGTTATCCCAATTGAAAGTTGCGGGGCGTCCAAACGATAAGGATTTTCCGGATTCCAATATGGTGGTCGTTCTGCAAGACCAAATTGCTGTTGTTCTTCGTTCGAATTTTGCGCCTGTTCTGAATTCAGTTTTGGAAACTGTTCACCATTCCAATTTTGTGGGCGTTCTGCGTTTAAATTTGGATGGCGGTCGGCATTCCAAGGCTGAGGGCGCTCGGCATTCCAAGTTTCAGCTTTTGAATGTTCAGAGTGCTCGGCATTCCAAGTTTGTAGGCGCTCGACATTCCAAGGTTGAGACTCGGCATTCCAACTTTGAGGACGCTCGTCATTCCAAGGTTCAGGGCGATCAGCATTTGAAGTTTGGGGCAGCTCAGCATTCCATGTTTGAGGGTCTTCATTCTCGTTCGAAGACTTCTCTGCTTTCAAGTTCGGTGGCCTTTCTGCATCCATAACTCGAGCGCTACCTTCATTCCAGCTCGGAGGTGTCTCTGGATTTAAGTTCGGCTTCGAGGACTTATCTGCATTCCAGCCAGATGGCCTTTCTGTATTATTTATTGGAGAGCTGCCTACATTCCAGTTCAGTAGCTTATCTGCATTCTCGCTCGATAGAGTTTCCGCATTCGTATTTACATGGCTTCCTGCATTGGCAAGGCTCTCTGCAATTTTATCAAGAAGGCTGTCTACATTCATATCTGCAGGATTTTCTGCTTTCGTTTTCGTGGGGCCGGCTGCGTTCATTTTTGGGGCAATGTCTGCGTTCATTTTTGGGGCAATGTCTGCGTTCATTTTTGGGGCAATGTCTGCGTTCATTCGTGAAGGGTTGTCAGCATTCATATCTGGTGGGTTGTCTGCATTCATACTTGGCTCTGTTTCCCAATTCGCGGGGTTTACTTCATCCCAACTGGCAGGCTTCCTGCCTTTCGTACTGTCTCCTGACAACAATCGCTGTGAATCCCAGTTCGCAAAATTTTCGGCTTTCCAAGTCGAGAATTTCTCGGAATCCCAACCAGCATTAGTTTTCTGCGCATCAATAGCTTTGACCCACTTTAAATCCCAAGCTGAAACTGTTGGCGCATCAGAGATTGGGGATTTTGTCCCTTCCCAAGTCGAAAACCTTTCAGAATCCGGGACCGCAGGTCTTTCGTCTGCAACACCAAGCCGTAGCTTTCCCTTTGGTATTTCTCTTTGGTGTGCCATACTACCAATTTGTATCGGGATTCTGTATATGGCTCTTTCAGGAGTTCTGGTCCCATACCCGGATGACAGTCGTGATGCAAATTTGAATGGTACCCTGCTTACACTAGTGTATGGTGTTTTAGTTGCTTGCCCCTCGACGACGCCTTTAATATCCATTGGCGATTTATTGTATTGGAAATACTTCGCTTCTCCTTCAATTAGAAAATCTTTGGAGGACACAACAGCTCGGTCGTTTAAACCAACACTTCTTATCATTCCTCCTGTTTCGTACTCTTCCGTCTGGGAGGATGGAAGAGTCGGAGTAGTAAGGAAATTTTTATGTTTTTTACTTTTGTCTGAGTATTGGTTGATTTCTTTTAACTCGTTCATTAGACTGTTAACACTTGGCATAATGTAGTGCTGTTGTTGAGTAAAATTGTCAAGACTTGTAGTTGGGACTTTGTCTAAACTCAAGATGTCATTATGCCACATCATTAGATCGTAGAAATAATCAACATGCGAGTGTTTTGGTTTTGCTTCTGCTTTTTGTATTGTCACTTTTACTACTGGCTTGCTCATCGCTAAGTTTTTGAATGCGCTTTGTAGGGCTTCTGTTTGATCTACGGCTATTTCGCTAATGTCTGTTGTAATCTTCGATTGTTGTTCAGTAGTAGCTGTAGTTAGTTCTTTACTGCTTGTTTTCGTCACTGTCATAGTTATATTCTGTTCTTTAGCTACAGCGTTCTTTTCCGTTGATGGTGCACTTCTTTCTCTAAATTCGTGGTGGTAGTCACTTGACATCGGCCCGTCGTGAACACTGATGTAGTCGTTGCCTGTAATACATCGATCGTTAAATTAATAGTTATTGTGTTTCTGAAGGATGATTATTTGAGGTAGTCTTTTAGGGTTGTTACATATCTGGGGGCCAATTCTGCTATTTTTATATGACATTGATATCATATTTTGAACGGAATTAAAAGCGGCATTCTGATAACCTAATGTAATTATCGTATAATTTAAAATAAACAGTTCGTCGTTGACACATACGATCTCGTTACAATTTCATTCAAATATCATACAATTTAGAAGAATACGCTTTTTGTGACGAGTATGACACTGACATGATATCGCGACTATATTTATTTAGCGGAATTGGGCCCCAGATGGAAAACGCGTCGCGTATTATCGGTCGCGTAACGCCAAAACAGACAATTATATAATAAAACATTCGACCTTTCACACCTAACCGATGATGCGTTAGTGCGTCGAACGTACAGCGTCTGTTCAGTTTCCGTCAACGCATTGTCGATCGACGTCGAACGCGCTACGCACCAAGTGTATTTTGACTGACGCGTTGGGCGTTTTAAAATTCAATATCACACAACTCAACCGCACTGTAGATGCTGAACGCATAAAATGACTAGACGCGTAATGTGGCAGGTCTAATTTGACGGAATAGACGGGACCGATGCAGTAACGCTCGAAGCATTTTCCGGCATCTGCCGGATATGTACAGACCCATTTGACGGAATAGACGCGACCTATGATACGTTCGACGCATTTTCCTTCAGATATTATTATGTACCGACCCTTAGTTTCAGTTTGTGAATTAAGATAATTTTAAAGAATTATGTCACCGTTGCTGTGACAAACAGTAACATTATA
Source organism: Euclidia mi (assembly GCA_944739405.2). Lineage (NCBI taxonomy): Eukaryota > Metazoa > Arthropoda > Insecta > Lepidoptera > Erebidae > Euclidia > Euclidia mi. Next base: position 3,479,653 of record OX123208.2, read on the forward strand.
GAACCAATGTGTTTATGTTAGCAAAATAATGCTTAAACTGAAAACTCTTTAACCTACTACTAATGTGTAGTCTACATGTTATTTAGTAACTTTTAAGCGTACTATATTATGTTTTCAATAATTTTTAAATTGTCCATTATTCATCATCCCTATTGCTTCTTACTATTTACTCGGGATTAACGACGACGACGACCGACGAAAGATATGAAAAAAAAAATCTAGCGTGTCAGATTTTCTAAGGGGATGTTAAGTGAACCTAAAAAAGTCTGTCATTGAATAATGTCATGACGCAATCTCGTGGTCACTATTAGAACGTTCAAAAAGAATTCGCCATTTTGAGATACTCAAGCGCATCAGATTAAGATGTAGGTACTACTCTGTCAAGAAAGTACCGGACAAAGATCAAAACCAAACAAACTGTTCGTTATTCGTTAAAAAAAATTCGTTCACAATGATGCCCTTGTGCGTAGGCGCATTATCGTGGGGCAAAATCATTTTGCGACTAGCCGAGCCGCAACATGTTTCATACCTAAATGATTAGTTAAAATGGTACGGATCAACTCGTAAGATCCAGAAAGTTCGGTAGCTATCTCTCTCAAAGTTGAATAAGGATTTTCAGTCACGGTTTCCTTCAGTTTTGTGATGTTAACTTTAATTGCCGACGTTGATGGCCAACCAGAGCGAGGCAAATGTTCCATTATATCTCGACTGCTTGAACGCTCTGTACCCACTCATAAGCACGAGTTTTTGATGAAGTCGATTCACCATAAGCCTTCTGTAACATTTCCATTTACTTCGAACATGAAATTCCATTGGCGATGCTAAATTTAAGACAAACTCTTTGTTTTGTTTTTGTCCATTATGAAATTCGCAACACACACTAAATATGATATAACTAAAAACAGCACTGTATTTAATATTAATAACAGATGCAACTCAAACGCCGCACTAAAATGGAAAACAGTTGTAAATATAACAACAAAAAAAAATGGATTTGGAACCATAAACAAATAATACATTCCCGATACTTTTTGACTGAATGTATATATAATGTATATGCTTCATCCTATCGTCCTTGACCTGCTTTTTCATAATCTGGCGATTATCTGGAGGGATTAGTGCAACAGCTGTTTTGAAAATCAATAGCCGCTCACCCCACCGATGAAAAGGTATACATTATTTACATTTTTATCATCTTAATTTTGCGACCCAATAGGTCTCAATGACGATCGAGTAAATCCCAATTTAGCATCGTGGGCTCCCCTACTATTGATACCGTAAGCAGCGATAAGAATTTCGCATCTTTGTCATATATATTTAAGCTAAGAACGCAGGAGTCGTGTTTAGAAGCCTGGATGATAATTTAAGCCTATAGAAAATATTTAGTGCAGAATGAGTTCAGCCTGGTTACAAATTTTAATGGTTACAGGTAACTGACTGGAGAAAGGTAAGCTCGTCAGTTTCTGGTTAAAAATATTATTTCATCTTTACTTACCCATGACTCTTACGTCAATACCAGGCTGGTCTTGGTTCTGAGCTATTGGAAACTTAGCAACTCTAGTCATCTTACAGTTAATCGTCAAGTCTTCTAAAGGTTTCCTGATCAGAAGAATTGGTTGACTGTTCTTCTTGTAGGCATACGTACTTGTTTTAGTTCCAGCTCTTTTTGTCCAGTTTTTGGAAACTTTAGAAAATTCCTTCCTTCGATCAAGCTTGTACTGAATATCGTTCAGGGCCAGGTCTATATCAGCGAGGCTCATGGGAGTTTGAGAGCTAATTTCTGCCAGTTCTTTTTGAAAGTCCTTTGGCATCGTTTTCACGCTCACCGATATCACTTCGGTTTCCTCTTTCACCGGCGGAGGTGAAGGGATTGTATATAACATAGTTGTAGTTGAAGTGGTGGGAATGTGCGTGGGAATGAATGTGGAATCCGCGATTTGAGCGAACTTCGGTGTCTCCGCTAAAAACAAATGGGATTAATGTAGCAGTTTTTGTTGTTGCAGATAGGATATGAGACAAAAAGTCTATCTGGGAATACAGGGGTCTTGATAATAGTCGAGTCGAGAACACCAAGTGATTACACACAGAGCAGCAAAGACGCAAATTGGCGATAAGGATAAATCAAAGGACAGGAAATGATGAATTTTTTGGGAATCTGGAGCATAAAGGCCGATTCACACATATCAGTGAAGTCACAGTTCCGTCACAGTACCGGCACCGTGATAATTATTCTTTCATACATTTTCTATGAACATATCCACACCTGTCAGTGTCAGTGACGACACAGTACTCTCAGTACTCTCATAGAAAATGTATGAAAGAATAATTATCACGGTGCCGGTACTGTGACGGAACTGTGACTTCACTGATATGTGTGAATCGGCCTTAAATCGACAAAAGAGAATTGCTACGCGCTATTAGGCACAACTCACAAACTGCTTGTTATAGAATTCGACGTGAGCAAATTGCCGACCGCATTGATATGTGTGTATAATTTAGTAGAAATAGCATTGCAAAAAGGGTTCAACTTGCCTATTACGTAAGAATGCTAGATAAGTATCTAACGGTATGCCTAATAACTCAAAGGAATTAAAAAAATAAATTTACTTGGTTTCTCTGATGAATATTTAAATTCTTCATCCATCTCCAATTGATAAGGCGTATGTTTGGTTGTCCGACTTGGTTGACGTGTCGTGGTTACGGGCATGTCCAATTCTCCATAATATGGTTCGCTTATGTTTGGTATTTGCTTCTGCATATCCTGAGGACTCATCAGTTTATCGTACTTGACTGGCTTGAACGTATCTAAATGAGCGTCTACCATGTCGTAATCAGAGAGATTTTGTTGCATAGCCCTCACGGCACTTGGAGCCGCCTTGTCATAAGGCTTGTTTCTGAATATGTTCTTGATCTTCTGGAAAGGATTGAATCTAGGCACTCTGCCAGCGCTAGATCGCTTGGTCTTCTTCTTCGATTTCTTGTCCTTGAAGTAGAATTTCTTAAAGAATTCTCTGAATTTATTCTTCTTTGTGCTGTTTTCTCGAAGCTTTACCACAGCTGTTTGTTGTGGTATCAGATTAATATCCACGTAGCCTAATTTCGCCTTTGGCTTAGGTGTTAATATCCTCTTCAATTCTGTGGTAGACTTTTCTTCGATTTCTTTAGTGATAAGATTGTCAGTAGTTACGTTGTCTCTTTTCAATCTACTGGTTGAATTAACATTAAGTGTGGTAAGGTCTCTTCTACGTTTGTTACCAATCACTTTGTAAACAATGTTTATAGGTACGTGTGGTTCAATCTCGTTTTCTGTGCGGTTGTTTAGTCCGCCTATGTCGTTAATTGTCTTGATAGTGTAGAAAGATGGCACTGAAACATAAATTACAATTGTAATAATCAAGTCTTTCTGTAAATTTATACTTAGGAAATTAGTAAATTATATTCAACGCGTCCGGACTGTAGGAGAGCTGCTATTGATGGAGTTAAGTGGCAAATTTAAATCTTCGACATCGTCCTGTCAAACGACTAAAGTGTCTCACAGAAAATCATTTACGGCAACATTTCCACTTTATGTATGTCTTTCTTTATTTTCTAAATTACCCATACACGCGGCGCACATACAGCGTAGAGCATGCGAGCGGATGCATGTATACACACGCACGCAGGTGTATGAGTGAGGAGTCAGATATTTTGTCGCGGATTTTGTTTTGGTAATTGAATTTGAACATCATATAAATGTCCTCATTTACCTTTGTAGGCGGCGTGTGAGTCCCGCGAGTAATTGGTTCGATCCACTCAAGAATTTTGTTGTTTCAATTGATTTTAGGACATTATTTAAATTAGGAAATTGACGATAATAATTTGACAGAGGAAAAATGGTTACCGCTGCGATTCGCTAGGTATATGGGCGCTTGCTTTTAGGCGAATTAACACAACAACATATTTATAGGTTCATTATGTAGATTTAAACGCGAACCAAGCGAGAACATTATTGTAGATTGTAAATACTTTGTATAAATAAAAAGTTAATTTAAGGCTTTCTGGTTCAGATTAAAATTCCTGCACAATTCTGTTCGGCCTCATCTAATACTGTGTGATTCTACTTAGCCAAAATATTATAATGAATATTCACATACTACGTATATTGTACAGCGTTGTCCGTTTCTTGCTGTCCAGAATCTTTGTGAGATGTGCCAAATTGATATCAGTACTCGGTTGGGTAGCAGTAGCTCTTTCGCTCTCACCACCTCCTATCTGAATGAAGACCCTCTCAGGGCCCTTCCCTGGCACATTGTCACGGGGATACTGATAGGAAACGGGACGCTTCAGTGATACTGTCTGAGATGTGTGAAACTTCTTCGGAGGCCCACTATCAATGAAAAAGTAGAAATGCTTCTTGAACCAAGAGTCATCGCTCTTCGTCGAAATATCTTGATCGTCTATATCGCTATCGTCAAAGAAACGTTTGTTTCTTTGGCCATTATCTGCAGTAAAACCAGGTATTTGAGGTATTTTATCCAGAATATATTTTCCTATATCGTCAACATTGTGATGGCGGTGAGCTTGGTACTTCACCAAAGCTGAAAAATTCTGATTTGCTTGGTCTTTCTGAAACTTCAAATAATGTCTGTACCCGTTTACGTAGTCGTTGTATGATATTTTGCTGCTCAGATCTTCGAAGGTTGTTTGCTGCATGTCTGCATCCGTCAGCCTAGAGTAAGGCATATCGGAGGACATGATTGAAGGTTCAGTAATTTCTTCCATACTAGATGGATCACCGTAATAATCAGCCGAAGAGCCCTCTTCATAGTATTTGCTTTTGTCTTCTTTAAGTTTTACCTCTTCAGCAGGGCTTCGCTTACCGAGCGTGTGACTGACGGGAAAATCTGCAGTTGCTAACATTTTCATTACGTTGTTTTGGTGAGTCTTCTCAAGTATTTGTTCATATAACGTCAGCATAACATAATCATCAAGCGTTGCAGCGGTGGTCTTTGTCAAATTCTCAATCGTGTCTTCTTTCTTGGTACTTTTTGTTCCTCTCGAATGTCTGGAAACTGTAGTAACAGTAGTATGTTTGGAAGTGGGTTTAACGGTGGACGATATTTGTGTGCTTTTTGTTTCACTAGCTGCTGTTGTTGTTGTTTTCTTAATCTCATTTAATATTTTCTTTGTAGTTGATTTTACTGCTTCAGTAGCTTTCTTCATATCTTTTGTGCATTCATTAGATTGTACTTTGCCTTTAACCTTTCTATATATATACTTTAGCTCTCTTTGCAACATGTCCTCAACGTTATGTGCTATAGTTATAGTGTCATCTTTGAAAGATCGTTGGACTATATTATGGGAATCTGACTTACCAATTTCAAGTGAAACGTTCGATCCTGCATCTCCAAAGCTTTTCAAATTTTTGGGTGTTAGTATTTCATAAACCGTATTATCATAAAGATATGGTGAGGTAATGACTTGTAAGTGAGTAAGCAGAGGGTCTGCTTCAAAACTTGTCTCTGTTACAGAGTTTGTGATCATATCTGACACAGAAGGAGTGTTTTCTGAGACCATTTCTAAGGCTTTAATTTTTATATCTTGGAGTAATGCTTCAATTTGCTCCGTCCCTGTAAAGTCTGGTACGTATTGGGTGGTGAATTCAGTTTGGGTTTTCTCTTTATTTATCGATACGGCAACAGGATATTTTCCGATTTTATACCTATTTTTCAGATCATTTATTTGTGAAGTCATTCTCGCAAGCATGCTCATATCATCATCCATGTGATTAATATCATCATGCTCTACATTGATATGTGGTACGTTGGTGCTCAATTTCTTACTATTGCTGGTTACATTAGTGCTGATTTGTTTGTTTAATTTTGCATTGGTAGTTTGCATCGTAGAAGTTTTCAAAGGCTTCTTCATTGTTTGTGTGTTAACAACTGGTTCAAATTTCTTTGACTTTCCTTGCACTACTGTCGAAGTAACCAGGTGAGGTGTGATGCCGATCTGAAGGTTTGTGATAGTCTTCTTGTCTTTAGCCTCTGAAGACGCAGTGTCCCTTTTAGAGAGCGAGCTTTCTGGCTTTCGTAAAACAAACGCATGTATATTTTTTCTATTGATGTTATTTCTGGGCTCAGAATCCTCAGGTGCCTTTCGTTTAGTATGCTTCCACCAACCATATTCTCTTGTTTTAGGCACACTCCTCTCTTTTTGTTTGATAAAGTTACTCTCATTACTGGGTTTGTTCTTTTTCTCTTTATCTTTACCTTTGAGCCTCCTCCAGAAGCCTGCAGCTATTCTTTTTGGAGATTTGAACTTCGAATTGTCAGGTGTGGTCTTTGCCGTAGTCAAGTCCGTATTTTTGGGTGGTACTATTAGCAGTTTGGTAGCCTTGGTAACATCAGGCACTTTAGATGTTTTATCTTCTTTGTCTTCTCTTCTATATTTCTGGTTGTACTTGTCGTTGCTAGACCGGTCTGGTCTGACCCGGTCATGCCTTGTGTGGTCTAGACTAATAACAGAGATTGATACTTCATCGGTCTTGTGGTCGTTGTCAATACTTTTAGATATAGTCCAGCTTTTACTAAGCACTATCAGACATAATAAACTGAAACAAAAAAGAGGACATTAATATACTCATTTTAAATAATAAAGTGTCTATACTATTATAACAGATAAAATTGCAAATGTAGCAATTTTCCCTAAAACTAGGCAAGATGACCCCGGTTAGATGGAGCTTTATGTGCCAACCCCAGCAGAAAAATGAGTCACATTTTTCTACTGGGGTTGGCACATAATCTGAAGCAAACGCGGGTATAGACATCAGGATAATACGATTGATACTATGGTGCTTGTGTTCGAGTGTGTGTTTTATGTCAGTGTGCTTTGCAGACTTTGAAATATATATATTTTTTTGTTTGTAAAGGTGCTAAATTAAAGACTAATAATTTCACTCATTTTTAAGAAAGATATCTCCAACACTAAGAATAAATGCTGTATTGTGCAGGATTTTACAAATATTTAATCAACAGCCACAAGGTATACTCAGACTAGAGACAAAAATTTTTAGATCACATACAGTATTGTCCTGAGAGGCGCGATAGCCTAGTCCTAGTTGAAGATACCAACAGACTGCCATGCAGAGGGTACCTATCGGGTTTGCATCCACGGCGCGCATTAATGACTTTTCGGAGTTATGTGCGTATTGAATTATTAATTATCGCTTGTCCCGTGCCTCGGAGAGCACGTTAAACCGTCGGTCTCGGCTGTCATGAAGATCTTTGACAGACGTTATGGGGCGTCAGTACCTCTAAATAAACTGACACTAGTCTAAACCATGGAATATCGCTATCCCTTCGAGTTGCGGAGGTCAGACAGGCAGTCACTCTGTGGAAAAGCTAATATTCAGCCAAATCCGGTTAGACTAGTAAGTGGACCCCAAATTGAAACTGGGATAACGCTAAGAGGATGATGATGTATCTACATGTAAGAGTAAAAAACCCGTTCATTTCATCATCTGATAACGTCACCAATAGTCACCATCTGAATTACCTAAAACAAACATAAACGCCGTAAGTGGTATACTGCGTTTATAAACTGTGCATCATACACGTGAGTGTTCACTGTTTGTTTGATTTCTTTTTCATTATTTATTATATTTATCGCTCTGTGGAAAAGCTAATATTCAGCCAAATCCGGTTAGACTAGTAAGTGGACCCCAGGTGTGAAACTGGGATAACGCTAGGAGGGTGATTATACAGTATTGTCCTGTGTGAGGATCGAACTCAGAAAATTCGACGTCCCTCATATATTATTACACTGAAATATATGAAATGTCAAAAAGTACTCAAATGGGTAGTATCGAATCATGTTTTACTTTTAATACGGGCAAGCACCATCAGACGACTACACGAAATTTAAATCGATTGCATTAATATATCACCATACCTGTGTTTAAATCTTGGAGAGCCCAGTAATAAAACTAGAAAATTGGACATGGTAGGGGCTCATCCTACCTTGGACAAACCTTTGAGAAGGATGTTTGCAGAAGAATACAACTTAGCTGGACAGCTTATAGGCAACTCCGTTAAGTCTTTCATCACCCCTACTGCAGAGCCTTAAGACGAAAGTCTTTAACGAGTGCATCTTACCCGTAATGACTTACGGGGCCAAGACGTGGACACTGACGGAGCGACTGGTCCACCAATTAAAGGCCTATGCTTGGAGTTGATTTGGAGGGTCGAGTTCGTAAAGAAGTGATCCGACAGAGAACTAAAGTAGTCGACAGAGCTCAAAGAATTAGCAAGCTGCAGCGGTGACACAAATGTGACCAGCCTGGCTGGTCACATTTGTCACAGAACTGATAATCGTTGGAATAGTCGTATTCTAAAGTGGAGACCGCGCCGCGCGCAATCGTATTGAACGCCCTCCGGCTGGGTGACGATATTCGCAAAGTGGCTGGCAGCGGCTGGACATAAAGAGCCGAAAATCGGGCTCGGTGGCGTGCCGTTAGAGTGGCTATCTCCAGCAGTGGACTGTGGCAGGCGATGATGATAAGTTTCTGTTATGGAATGATGTTTGACAGTACACTAAAGTCAAAATAGAAATATGGGACCCGAAAGTGTCTGTAAGCATTTGGAAAACTGTCTTTAGCCATGAGGACCGATGGCCAAATGCTTGAGGAAGGCTGAATGGGATTAGATACTGGGGTAGGAAAATTACAAGTCCTTGCCTAACTGACTGATCGCTGACAGATGAGGTCGACAATATGTCTGTCACCAGTTTTCTGGCATGTGCTCCAGGTGGAACCCAATAATTTTCCTTTTGTTCTATTGCTTCCCGAAAAAAGTCGTTTGGACTTATTTCATGGTGGTCTTCTACGAAACTCATGTGACATCGGCCATGGACCAGTTCTAATCGACTTAAAAGTGTGAAAAAATTACTTACCATAAAAAATTTACAAATAACATTGGCTATTAGTTAAAAAATTCGCTGTTCGCATGATACCATGTAAATGTCGATATTCTAACAAACATATAAACCTTATAATAAACATATACCAACTACAATCGCCACGATTCTTTGCTGTTTCTCGTCTGTGTCAAATATGGACGTCAATTCAAAGTTTTATATTCTAATGTATTTCTATCTATGGTTGCAAGAAGTTTCTGTTTAAAGTTTTTGGTAAGTTCTTTTATTTGCTTGTCTAGAAATATAAAAGCATATAAATCTATGACATTCAATGTGATTCCGTCGTCCTCTCATAAGCTTCGGATAAATTACTTTTGAAAACGTAATTTATCCGTAAAGGCCCATTTAGACGGAGAGAGTTTCTCGACTCGAAGATGCGAGTGTCGAAAGAATATAAAAAAAAATCTTCGTCTAAAGCGCCATTTAGACGGAGAGAGTTTCTCGCACGTTTCGTACGAGAAATCGTATACTACTATCGCAAGCAATAATCGCCATAACATTATCGTATCTAAATGTTTACATTCAGGCAAGAACTACATTCTCGCCTACGATTATATCATACGAGATTCGCACATGACTTATCGCTAGGCGATAATTACCTGAATCTGTTTACACAGCAAAATTATCGTAAGAAGATTCTTGCTTACGAGAAGCTCGACTTGTATAAACACGATCTCGGATGACATTTTTTCAAGTTCATACGAGTATCGTACAAATCGGTTTGAACCGTTTTCAGTGCGAGATTCGTCATTCGAGTTTAGTGCTTTCTAGGGGGTATGTTTACAAGGACCCGTTGCCACCACAAACACGCCATTTAAATAAGACCCAACTTATTAATTATCTACGTTATCTTAACTTTACTTATTAGACTATAATATAGTATATACATAGTTTCACGCCTATAACCCCGAAGAGGTAGGCAGAGGTGTATTTCTACACCCACTTTTCGCCAGATATACTTTAGTCCCACGTAATAAGGGGCGAGCCTATTGCCGTACCGGGCACATTTGCTGACTCCGTGCTGCTATTGAGAATTTATTTATAGATGATCCAACTTTTTGAAGTAAATATGAAAATTGGTCTTTCGTAACACGAAACATATTTTTAAATGTCTCTTCATCTTCCAATTGTAGTTCAAGGCACAACGTGTTAGATGTTTCAAAATTGTTTCTTCTCGCTATCCATTTTTTAACCCAACATTTTCTTTTTCGTTTCCGTTTAATTAACTCTTGTCTTAGAAGAGCAGATATAATTAAAACACCCTCGCGCACTGCACTCATGGTAGCAACTGTCACAAAATCTCGAATACGATTATTGCTTTGAAATTCTGTTTACACGGACGCAATCAATATTCCTTGTGAGGCAATTATCGCCCAAGTGAAGGAGCGAGAAGAGTGTATGTTTAGACGAATAAACTTTTTTATATTCTTTCGATAATCGCATGTTCGAGTCGAGAAACTCTCCCCGTCTAAATGGCGCTTAAACATGCACACTTCTCGCTCCTTCACTTTGGCGACAATTGTCTCGCAAGGAATATTGATTGTGTCCGTGTAAACAGAATTTCAAAGCAATAATCGTATTCGAGATTTTGTGCCAGTTGCTACCATGAGTGCAGTGATTTTTATATAATTTTTGAGAACAAATACTCTCTAGTAAGCACTAAACTCGAATGACGAAACTCGCACTGAAAACGGTTCAAACCGATTTGTACGATACTCGTATGAACTTGAAAAAATGTCATACGAGATCTTGTTTATACGAGTCGAGCTTCTCGTAAGCCAGAATCTTCTTACTATAATTTCGCTGTGTAAACAGACGCAGGTAATTATCGCCTAGCGATATGTCATATACGAATCTCGTATGATATAATCGTAGGCGAGAATTTAGTTCTTGCCTGAATGTAAACATTTAGATACGATAATGTTATGGCGATTATTGCTTGCGATAGTAGTATACGATTTCTCGTACGAAACGTGCGAGAAACTCTCTCCGTCTAAATGGCGCTTAATTTTACGATCTTATATTGATCTGAATGATGATATAAAGCCTTCTAGCAACGCCAGATGTGGTGAATCCGGCTCTAAGTATTTCTAGGACCTACGAAAACGAATAAGTAATGATTTTAGCATAAGAATATGAACTTATCTAAACCTTCAAACATAATAAAGATCTCAGACACTACTGGTCTGATTTGAATAACTATGTTCATGTTGGATAGCTCTCTTACCGAAGAAGGCTATATAAAATCACGCCCTAAATATCGCGGGCGTAACCGCAGGTACATCTAGTTGCGTATAAGGCTCTTTAAAACCTAGTGTACATGTGTGTAGGTAAATCATTATTTGGTTCTATGCAATATAAATACTACATTGGATTTACCTATAATGATATTTCTATAGTTGGAAAATAAACAAATAAATTGCACAAATAATCTCCCTGTATTATGTGAATTACATAATCCTAATCCTGTTATGCAAAATTAATCACGACTCAAATAAATTTGTAGGTATGCGCTCCGTCCCCCCCGTGGGATCTCCACCTTGTCGTGGTGGGGGGGCTCAGTAACCGTGGGTTGGTTACCCGCGGTGAAGCTAAGAGGGATCCAGGAGGGGACGCTCCGCGTGGGCTTGACGGGGCCTGCGCAGGATGCGTCTAACGGTGCGGGTGCGGGGGACAGTTCTGTCTGTCCCTCGCAGTCGGGCGTGGTCGCGGGAGGAGAGGCGTGTCGGTGTTGCGTTGCCGTGCGCCCTATCTCCCGCGACCAAATGGGGGCGCACCATTCGATGCGTTGCGGTGGGGCCGCAGAGGAAGAGGAGATGCGGTGTTGCGTTGCCGTCCTCCCTATCCTCTGCGGCCGCTTGGCGTTTTGGCGGCGGAGCCCAACACCATCATCCGCCGCCAAGGGGGTTTTGTTCGGGGCCCGCCGGACCATCTGGCAGGCCAATACCCGTCGGGGGGTTGTGATGTATGCTTGGGCGAAACCCGACCCTCCGACACACGGGTACATGAGGCACACGGGTTGGTTTTTAGTCAGTAAGAGTCTGACAGTCCCCTTCGCCTATGCGCTCCGCAGCCTGCCTCGTTGGTCTCGCGGCATAAATGTGCGCGTGGGATCGGGAGGTCCCGGGTGCGATTCCTGGGTCGGGCAGTGTTATTGGGTTTTTCTGTCACGAAATTCTCAGTAGCAGCACGGAGTCTGGAAATGTGCCCGGTACGGCAATAGGCTCGCCCCCTATTACGTGGGACTAAAGTAAATCTGGCGAAATGTGTGGGTGTAATATTTACACCTCTGCCTACCCCTTAGGGGATACAGGCGTGAGACTATAAAAAAAAAATAAGACCTAATGCTAACGCTGTTCCTATGGCCCTGCCCATAGAGCTGTTTGCTCTGTGGCCCCGCCATTCAATGAGATCGCATACAGGAACACCATGGTGGTTTTACTGAATAGTCCCAACGCTTCTCGTCGGAGAGTCTCATACGATACTATCATACCATATACCTATCATAAGGGCGTAGGGGCCCTTAATTCCAGTCTAGAGGACCCCGTAAACTGTAGTTATCACCATGAGTAAAAGGAAAGTTATACGATAGTATTTGCCTTTTTTCTGTTGCCCGAAGTAACCTGCGATATACAATACAGTATCGAAAATTTTCATAATTGCGCCATCAGTATTTGGTTTGTTTGACAAATGTGTGGGATCGAACCTGCGACCTCCATCGCAAGGCCGGCCTTAAAACCTCAACTACATTATAATATCACAGTCTAATAATCCATACAGTCGTTTTACCGAACGCGTCTAGATAGGTCAATCGTGCGGGGGGCAAGAGGTGAGACGCGGGAAGAGCGGTACCAACTTACGTATGTCGCCTTAGTTCCTAACTAGGTACATGTTTTTGGGGATGGCGCGTGCTTGTTTTTTGTTCGTTACTTATTTATTTGCTTATGAATATTAATTAAGATGGTACATGCGACTTGTGCTGTGAGACATTGCTATTCTTCATGCTGATTAAATATTAAAAAAAATAGGGATTTAAAAAATCTGCGATTTCATCAATTTACTTACACCTACAAAGAAAATTTCATTAATTAATATTTATATTATTTTGAAATGTATGTACTTATTATAACCACTTAAAATAACGTGCACGTACCTACATAATTATCTACTAACTTTTTACAATATCTCATGTCTGGCCAAATCACAGAATAAAGTAGTAATTACTGTACGTAAACAACATGGCAGGCGTAAGAAAATATGCGTTGTAAGGTAATATTCTATCCAAGTGTGATTTTAAATTCATGCAATAAGTATCTAGTACCTTTGTATTAGGTAAGTACCTATTACATATTATTATGAATGTTGGTAACGGCGGGACCTAGCTAAAAAATAACCATATTTTTGGTCCCACTTTTATAAACCCCACACATGTTCGCCGTAATCTCATAGCCCGGACACCCATCCATAAAATGACCGTGATGTCTATTGCTTTACCTTTTAAATATGCAAAATACTTCATATAGATAACATAGGCTCTGCTTCATATCCATCGGCACCTGCGGGATGAAATAGGTGCTGACTGTCACTTTGTATGCAAAGCTGTATCGCCGCACGCATAAAGCCGCATCAAAAAATGCAAACTGTTTTATAATGATTATTTATTGTTAATTATTGTAATATAATAAATAAGTGATTTACACTATAATATTCATGTAGCGTAGCAATTGCAATATTTTTCTAAAATAAATAGACGGTGTTTGAATAAGTAGGTATTGTTTACTTAAATGTGGCAGCCCTAGCCTCCTTACCCTTGTCTAGACGTTGTCGACTTTTTCTACGAGATCAAAGGCGTCAAACTACTGTATGTCTTTATACTACAAGCTATGAACCATTCTTTATTCTATGCCACAAACACACATACATACACTTCATTCATACACAGCAACAATCTTAATACAACATTTTATACAGGTACCGACGAATATAATTTACTAAAATATTATTTTACAAAATTGTGTTATACCAAAAATGTGATAAATGTATAGTAGGAGTGCCTGGAGATTCGAATGGTCTTGAACCTAGTACGGACTCCAGCTCTCACTAAGGAACAGCTAAGTTATTTGGTAATGTCATATTTTTGGTTTAATTCAATATTAATTACGAGAATTATTTTATAAACACTCAAATGATTTATGGGCTAAACGTCAGCGCGCACCTCACTTCACTAACTACCCACTCCTTTTGATTATTATGAAGAGGGACGAGTCGAAGTGAAAGGCGCGATGCCACAGTCAGTCGGTTCCCTATCCATTTACATAAAATTTTAAGACCTAATATAACTTAGCATAATTTTGTTTGGCATAATTATATTTTCGCATACTATACTTAGGCATAACAGCTTATGCATAATTTTTTTAAGCATAATTTCTCTAACCATAATAATGATTAAGCATAATATTCTAAAGCATAAAGTTCTAAAGCATAACTTTTTTAAGCATTATATCCTGAAGCATAAATTTATTTACGCATAATGATTACAATACAATACAAATTGGATATAATAAATTTGGCAATGTATCTTTGGCATATTTTTCGCTGTAGGTAGCATGAAGCAAGCAAGCATACAGTATGCAAGCAAGCATACAGCATGCAAGCAAGCATGCAGCAAACAAGCAAGTCACGCACTGTTACAATAATTCCCGCTAGCTACTTCGTTACGTCCGTTAAGTCCGAGAGTTATATAACTGACTGGGGATCCCTTCTTTTCGCATAATATTATTTTTCCTAATATACTTCGGCATAACAATTTTGGCACAATTTGTTTTGGCATAATCATACTTCGGCATAATTGTTTTAGGCATACATTTTATGTTGGCATAATCATCTTAATGACTAATTTGTTTTGGCATAAATTTGATTCGCATAACATTAGTAGGCCTAATGACTATTAGCATAACGTTAGTAGGCCTAATGACTATTGGCATAATATTTATATATTTATAATATTTAACTTGTAAAAATTTTATATGCTGTGCAACAAAAGTTAGTGACAACCGAAATGCTGCAAAACCGACTCCACGTAGTCTTGTTTGTCCTACCCCTAGAGTGTTATTTAGAATCGCGTAGGCGCGTAGGGGCGAGGCAGCCCGCAGCGCCTGCATGCTCGCTTGAATGCAGCATGCAGCATTCAAGCGAGCATGCAACATGCAGCAGGCAGGGTTTCTGTCACGGCTCCGACGCTGCGGGCCGCCTCGCCCCTACGCGCCTACGCGATTCTAATAACACTCTAGGGGTAGGACAAACAATTTATGTCACATACAACATCAAATTTATGCCAAAACAAATAAGTCTTTAAGATGATTATGCCAACATTAAATGTATGCCTAAAAAAAATATGCCGAAGTATTATGCCAAAACAAATTGTGCCAAAATCGTTATGCCGAAGTATATTAGGAAAAAGAATATTATGCGAAAAGATGGGATCCCCAGTCAGTCATATAACTCTCTGTGTGATTGTATAAAAGTGTACCTACCAGTAATAATTGAAATAAATGAGGAGTGGTTTATACTGGACTTGGTGTTTTCTTCAAAGTAATTTGTTGAAATCCCTTTGTGTTTGTGATCTTTGTACCTTATGAGAGAAATAAATATATTTATTATTATTATACTGTGATCAGTTATTATACTGTTATGTGCTCTGAGCACATTCTGCGTAGATAGTATCACCAATAGTTGAAACATGTTCGGGTACTTTGAGATAACTTTGAAATTCAAGACAAAGACAAATATCACCTCAGTCTGCCGTGAACATGAATCCTGTTAAGAATTCGAAACGTCGGCTAGTAATAAATTAAAAATGTAGTTTCTAGATCATTAGTTTCAAATGTAATAACTCAGTGAAACCAATACATCGCGATAAAATCCGTAAACTGTAGTTTAATTTCAATGTGTAACATTCGCGTAAACCCAAGAAGATATTATCACAGTATAATAATAATAAATATATTTATTTCTCTCATAAGGTACAAAGATTACAAACACAAAGGGATTACAACAAATTACTTTGAAGAAAACACCAAGTCCAGTATAAACCACTCCTCATTTATTTCAATTATTACTGGTAGGTACACTTTTATACAATCACACAGAGAGTTATATGACTGACTGGGGATCCCTTCTTTTCGCATAATATTCTTTTTCCTAATATACTTCGGCATAACGATTTTGGCACAATTTGTTTTGGCATAATACTTCGGCATATTTTTTTAGGCATACATTTAATGTTGGCATAATCATCTTAAAGACTTATTTGTTTTGGCATAAATTTGATGTTGTATGTGACATAAATTGTTTGTCCTACCCCTAGAGTGTTATTAGAATCGCGTAGGCGCGTAGGGGCGAGGCGGCCCGCAGCGCCGGAGCCGTGACAGAAACCCTGCCTGCTGCATGTTGCATGCTCGCTTGAATGCTGCACGCTGCATTCAAGCGAGCATGCAGGCGCTGCGGGCTGCCTCGCCCCTACGCGCCTACGCGATTTTAAATAACACTCTAGGGGTAGGACAAACAAGACTACGTGGAGTCGGTTTTGCAGCATTTCGGTTGTCACTAACTTTTGTTGCACAGCATATAAAATTTTTACAAGTTAAATATTATAAATATATAAATATTATGCCAATAGTCATTAGGCCTACTAACGTTATGCTAATAGTCATTAGGCCTACTAATGTTATGCGAATCAAATTTATGCCAAAACAAATTAGTCATTAAGATGATTATGCCAACATAAAATGTATACCTAAAACAATTATGCCGAAGTATGATTATGCCAAAACAAATTGTGCCAAAATTGTTATGCCGAAGTATATTAGGAAAAATAATATTATGCGAAAAGAAGGGATCCCCAGTCAGTCATATAACTCTCGGACTTAACGGACGTAACGAAGTAGCTAGCGGGAATTATTGTAACAGTGTGTGACTTGCTTGTTTGCTGCATGCTTGCTTGCATGCTGTATGCTTGCTTGCATACTGTATGCTTGCTTGCTTCATGCTACCTACAGCGAAAAATATGCCAAAGATACATTGCCAAAGTTATTATATCCAATTTGTATTGTATTGTAATCATTATGCGTAAATAAATTTATGCTTCAGGATATAATGCTTAAAAAAGTTATGCTTTAGAACTTTATGCTTTAGAATATTATGCTTAATCATTATTATGGTTAGAGAAATTATGCTTAAAAAATTATGCATAAGCTGTTATGCCTAAGTATAGTATGCGAAAATATAATTATGCCAAACAAAATTATGCTAAGTTATATTAGGTCTTAAAATTTTATGTAAATGGATAGGGAACCGACTGACTGTGGCATCGCGCCTTTCACTTCGACTCGTCCCTCTTCATAATAATCAAAAGGAGTGGGTTAGTTAGTGAAGTGAGGTGCGCGCTGACGTTTAGCCCATAAATCATTTGAGTGTTTATAAAATAATTCTCGTAATTAATATTAAATTAAACCAAAAATATGACATTACCAAATAACTTAGCTGTTCCTTAGTGAGAGCTGGAGTCCGTACTAGGTTCAAGACCATTCGAATCTCCAGGCACTCCTACTATACATTTATCACATTTTTGGTATAACACAATTTTGTAAAATAATATTTTAGTAAATTATATTCGTCGGTACCTGTATAAAATGTTGTATTAAGATTGTTGCTGTGTATGAATGAAGTGTATGTATGTGTGTTTGTGGCATAGAATAAAGAATGGTTCATAGCTTGTAGTATAAAGACATACAGTAGTTTGACGCCTTTGATCTCGTAGAAAAAGTCGACAACGTCTAGACAAGGGTAAGGAGGCTAGGGCTGCCACATTTAAGTAAACAATACCTACTTATTCGAACACCGTCTATTTATTTTAGAAAAATATTACAATTGCTACGCTACATGAATATTATAGTGTAAATCACTTATTTATTATATTACAAAAATTAACAATAAATAATCATTATAAAACAGTTTGCATTTTTTGATGCGGCTTTATGCGTGCGGCGATACAGCTTTGCATACAAAGTGACAGTCAGCACCTATTTCATCCCGCAGGTGCCGATGGATATGAAGCAGAGCCTATGTTATCTATATGAAGTATTTTGCAGATTTAAAAGGTAAAGCAATAGACATCACGGTCATTTTATGGATGGGTGTCCGGGCTATGAGATTACGGAGAACAAAATGTGTGGGGTTTATAAAAGCGGGACCAAAAATATGGTTATTTTTTAGCTAGGTCCCGCCGTTACCAACATTCATAATAATATGTAATAGGTACTTAGGTACCTAATACAAAGGTACTAGATACTTATTGCATGAATTTAAAATCACACTTGGATAGAATATTACCTTACAACGCATATTTTCTTACGCCTGCCATGTTGTTTACGTACAGTAATTACTACTTTATTCTGTGATTTGGCCAGACATGAGATATTGTAAAAAGTTAGTAGATAATTATGTAGGTACGTGCACGTTATTTTAAGTGGTTATAAGTACATACATTTCAAAATAATATAAATATTAATTAATGAAATTTTCTTTGTAGGTGTAAGTAAATTGATGAAATCGCAGATTTTTTAAATCCCTATTTTTTTAAATATTTAATCAGCATGAAGAATAGCAATGTCTCACAGCACAAGTCGCATGTACCATCTTAATTAATATTCATAAGCAAATAAATAAGTAACGACCAAAAACAAGCACGCGCCATCCCCAAAAACATGTACCTAGTTAGGAACTAAGGCGACATACGTAAGTTGGTACCGCTCTTCCCGCGTCTCACCTCTTGCCCCCCGCACGATTGACCTGTCTAGACGCGTTCGGTAAAACGACTGTATGGATTATTAGACTGTGATATTATAATGTAGTTGAGGTTTTAAGGCCGGCCTTGCGATGGAGGTCGCGGGTTCGATCCCACACATTTGTCAAACAAACCAAATACTGATGGCGCAATTATGAAAATTTTCGATACTGTATTGTATATCGCAGGTTACTTCGGGCAACAGAAAAAAGGCAAATACTATCGTATAACTTTCCTTTTACTCATGATGATAACTACAGTGTACGGGGTCCTCTAGTCTGGAATTAAGGGCGTAGGGGGTATGATAGTATCGTATGAGACTCTCCGACGAGAAGCGTCGGGACCATAGACTAATATATTAAGGTCGGGACTACTCAGTAAAACCATCATGGTGTTCCTGTATGCGATCTCATTGAATGGCAGGGCCATAGGAACAGCGTTAGCATTAAGGCCTTGCCACACGGTACAATTTTACGTCCAACGTGACTAAATCACTTGATGAAATCGTGACGTGCAGACGCCAGTCGTCCAACTCAAGTTCATCGGGTGGGCGGTACCACCAGATTTTAACCAATCGGGTGGACGGAATGAAAATCAGTGATTTGATTGTGTCGTGTAGACGGGCAAAGCCAATTCGATTGAAAATTTGATCAGTGGTAAAATTGTGCCGTGTGGCAAGGCCTTTAGGTCTGCGGTGCGTAGACCTACAAATTTATTTGAGTCGCGATTAATTTTGCATTACAGGATAAGGATTATGTAATTCACATAATACAGGGAAATTATTTGTGCAATTTATTTGTTTATTTTCCAACTATAGAAATATCATTATAGGTAAATCCAATGTAGTATTTATATTGCATAGAACCAAATAATTATTTACCTACACACATGTACACTAGGTTTTAAAGAGCCTTATACGCAACTAGATGTACCTGCGGTTACGCCCGCGATATTTAGGGCGTGATTTTATATAGCCTTCTTCGGTAAGAGAGCTATCCAACATGAACATAGTTATTCAAATCAGACCAGTAGTGTCTGAGATCTTTATTATGTTTGTAGGTATAGATAATTTCATATTCTTATGCTAAAATCATTACTTATTCGTCTTCGTAGGTCCTAGAAATACTTAGAGCCGGGTTCACCACATCTGGCGTTGCTAGAAGGCTTTATATTATCATTCAGTTTAATATAAGATCGTAAAATTACGGATAAAAATAATAAGAAAAAAAAAACGAAAATGAAAACTTAAAAATCTCAATAAAAATGTTAATTAAGTACGTATCTTTTTAAAAAAAAAGAGAACCACCTTAAAAAAATCGACCCACTGAAAAGTGCGATAGTTATTTGTGCAACAAGAGAGCAAAGTTGTTTTTTGTTTCGAGTGCTGATTTTGAGTCCCGAGCAAGCGAAGGATTCTATGATTGATTCACGAGCGTGTAGCAGACATAACTTTTCACCTCAGCAGTCTCTGCTGAGGTGAAAAGTTATGTGTGCTACACGAGAGCAAAGTTTTTTGTATCTCGTGCTGTTGAGTCCCTCACCACGCTCAGGATTCTAACTTTGATTCACTCGCTACGCTCGTGAATCAATCATAGAATCCTTCGCTCTGTGCTCTGAGCACATTCTGCGTAGATAGTATCACCAATAGTTGAAACATGTTCGGGTACTTTGAGATAACTTTGAAATTCAAGACAAAGACAAATATCACCTCAGTCTGCCGTGAACATGAATCCTGTAAAGAATTCGAAACGTCGGCTAGTAATAAATTAAAAATGTAGTTTCTAGATCATTAGTTTCAAATGTAATAACTCAGTGAAACCAATACATCGCGATAAAATCCGTAAACTGTAGTTTAATTTCATACTGTGATAATATTATATAAACAGATTAGGTACAGCAATAAAATTGTCGGGACAGTTTGTGTCTATAACGCCGCATAGTAAGAAAACAGGCCATGTGCGTGTCGGGCCACGCGCAATGTAGGGTTCCGTAGATGCCCATAATGGCCATTATTGATAATAACTTCTGGTTTACATGGGACTAAAAACGGGCATCTTTAAGATTAAGCCAGCGCTCCGAATGTAACCTCACAGAAATAGGTACTTATAAGTTAACCGACGATTACTCGTAAACTAGTGATGTCTACTTAGCCGTGATAGTTTTTATTTTAAATTCGTTATATGTACTACATTTGTGTTTATTTTCACCTCTTCCATTAATAGTTTAGCCGGCAGAGGGGGGGGACACTAGAGACTAACAATGTTTTTCACTTCAAAGCTTGATATTTGACAAACCAATCACTTGATCGAAAAATGATTTGAGCAAACTAATAATATTTTTTAAAAACCTTTCCAATGATACCCCACACAATGGGGTACTCAACCCTTAAAAAAAGTATTTTCCTAAATTTTATTCTACAGTTTTGTTGCAATATCGTATGTCTATATTCATGTCAAATATCAGCTTTCTAGCACCAGGCGTCTTTGAGCTAGGCTGCGGACGGACAGACGAACGGACATGCCGAAACTATAAGGGTTCCTTCCTTGTGGACTACGGAACCCTAAAAACTGTATACTTATTAGTTGCTTCCTTTGATTATATAAGGTGTTTGATTGAAGTTACTCGGAGACATAAATATCAATAGGTATTGTTCCATCTAGCTGTGACACAAATGCCCAAGACTACCTAAAGCTTTGCTCCTTTCATGGCTTACCTGGAAGTTCGCCACACACGTTACGATACCACACAAGACCCGCTTTCGTGTGTCCTACACACGTCTTGTTTAAATCATATCATACTAAAATCGTTGTTTCCATCAATTCCATCACTCACATTAGTCATGAACTCTACAATAACTGATCACAAATTCACAATGTTGTCCTACTTACTTTAAATTGTAAATTACCCAA
Organism: Euclidia mi; assembly: GCA_944739405.2. Taxonomy (NCBI): domain Eukaryota; kingdom Metazoa; phylum Arthropoda; class Insecta; order Lepidoptera; family Erebidae; genus Euclidia; species Euclidia mi. The sequence goes on from OX123208.2 coordinate 3,501,361, forward strand.
AGAAGACCACCTTCACACAATTTCTAAATTAAATGTAAATAAACTTGAAGATGACATAAGCAATATTGACTTTGGCCCAATATAAATAATTCTAGTGATCCGCAGTTTGATATGGTACATCATATATCTGCAAATTGCAATTCAGACAAACACAACAAAAATATGTATAAAAAACAAAAATTATAACATTAAGCCGTGGATCACTACAGGCCTTTTACGATGTATGAGACATAGATGTATTAAAAATGCGACATACACTAATAAACAACATGAGTCATCGTCAAGTTTATTACGCGCGCACTCATCACACCTTGCATCTGCTAATATTGCAAATATTTTTTTGTCAATGTTGGCAAATGCCTCGCAGAAAAGGTCCAGGGTCAATCATATTACCCTAGCACTCCTTATAAATATAGCACATTTTTAACATCCTTCGTGTTACTTGATACTGACTAAACCGAAGTCAACAACATAAAATTTATGTCCCTAAAAGACAGCTGTGCCGCTGGATGGGATAATATACCTAACAAAATTATAAAGTAATTCAAGCACATCTTAGTTCCCCGGCTGACCAACATTTTCCAAAAATGTTTGTCCAGATGTATATTTCCTAAGGCTGTGGTATTACAGGTGTATAAATCTGGCGACAAAGAGCAAGTAAATAACTATAGGCCGATTTCTCTACTGCCCTCTATGTCAAAAATACTGGAAAATATTAATAATAGACTGATAAATTATCCAGAGGACTAATCGATAATCTAAGACATAGTTTGGATTTCGACCTAAACTATCGACAGCCGATGCCGTACATCATCTGACTGACTTTTTGATATAAGAACTTGACATGTGTAACCACTAAACACACAATAGGAATCTTTCTGGATCTTTCTATGGCTTTTGACACCGTGTACGTCCTGATTTTGTTGCGTAAGCTCGAGAACATTGGTATAAGAGGTAAACAGAATTAATTAAAAGTTACTTAGAAGACCGCGCGCAATGCGTATGAATCGGTAATGTAGTTAGCACTGATGAAATGAACACGTCTTTTGGTGTTCCCCAGGGAAGCATCCTAGCTTCTACGCTATTTCTTATTTACATAAACGACCTTTGTAATCTACACATAAATCACAGTACTATCATATCATACGCTGACGACACTGCTCTACTTTTTTCCGCTGAATCAGGAAAAGATGTTTTCGAGCATGCGCATTTAATTTTTTTGTTCATAAACAAGTATAGGTACATTATAATTGCATTAAAACTAACTATAACTAACTGGCTATTTACACATAAATTAAAACAATAATTTCGCATTTAATTGTGTTAATAAATGGCATCAGCACAATTTACTAACACCAAATGCAGAGAAAACCAACTATGATAAGTTTACCATACGCAAATTAACAGCACAACAAACTAACACACCATTGTACGCCCATCACTGTGGCGCCTTTCCTGGCATTCCCTGTTCATGTCCTTGTATCAATGGCAGAAATAAAATAAATATCTGGGTATCATAATAGACCAAACACTTTCTTTCAAAGAGCATATCTACTAATAAATCTAATTCTAACAATTTCTAACAAGACATGCATTCACATCCAAATTTTATACAGGGTGTCACAAGACCCATCACCAAGCCGAAGTCTACTCATTGTGGACATCATGCCAAGTCATACTAACCAAAAATAATACCTGGGAAACGATTTTTTTTGAGTTTTCACATTTTTCAAACCGCAATTAAAAGTGCGCGCGTGCGATGCTCGAAATACCTACTTATCCATCGGGTTATAAGGCATCTAAAGAACATATTGGCGGGGTAAATGCATCGATTTTGTACCTAATTAGAAAATTTCCTTACTAACTTTGATCCTCAATATCTCCTGAACCAGTAATTTCCCAGGTATGATGCCGAAGTAAGAAATGTTCGTAGTGATTGGTACAACATGCGATTTCAGTTTTCGTTAAGGGTCTTTTTACACCCTGTATATTCCTGGGACCCCTACTTTACAAAAGACTAAACGCATTAGCTAACCTAATGCCTTGCACCTACTTCAAATGTTACAAAATTGTCCACAATATCCTTCTGAATATGTCCTACGAAGATACAGAAAAACATATTAATTGTGTTAAAATAATTATCACAAACAAAATGCATGTTTATTAAAATTTATTAGTTGTAATTAATGATAAGACCCCAAATAAATTGGGACCAGGGCAAGACAATGATGAGTTGTAATTAATGATAAGATATTGTGGATCTAGTAATACTGTACTAAAACGTAACGTACCTACTAAAAATATTGTAGTAAGTAAGTGATTATATATTTTATTGAATATAACTAGCCCTGATCGCCTGAATCACAGGTTTATCCTAGTTCAGGTATATAATTTTATATAAGGAACCTAAACTAAGCTTTTGTACTCTAAATAAGTAAACTGTACTATTTTATTTAAGAGAATACATTGAATTTGAATTGAATTCAAAGGTTGCTTCATATATTTTGTCCAGAAGGTTCAATTTAGTATGGTGTGCCTTAGGGGCGGAACATATCTGACGGAAAATCCGTCGAACGTATCTTCGGTCGCGTATATTCCGTCAAATGAGTCGGTACACATCTGACGGAAAATGCGTCGAGCGTATCTGCACACATTTGCTAAAAGCGTGGCTATTATGCACACATATAAGTTTGTTCGTGCAGGGCCGTAATCAGGGCAGCTCAATATTTTACTGTCATATTCTTTTACCTAATCATTTTTCGTGTTCTCTGATGTTATGTAGTCACTGAAGTCCGGTAGTTATTGATATTGTAATTCGAGTTTGACTATTAAAAATATGTCGGACTTAAGAGATTTTTATAGTAGCCAACAAGCGTTATTTGAATATATTTCCTATATAGGTATGAAGGTTCAAAATTAAAAGACGATGATACGATTTGGTTACGGTTTTTAAGAAAATTTATACAAATGATATAGAAGGGGTTACAGTTTGCAGCGCGTGACACAAAATGTTTTCTATGTAGGTATTTTAATATATAAGGTTTGGAAATTAAAAGGCGTAGCCGTGAGATTTTATTGCCTGTTCTTTCTCATGGTTCTAACTTCTACGCCTCTACGTCGCATTAACTGTAAATGTAGAATCTTTGGTAAAAGTGGGTTTTGGTTACAAATCCGCCTGATCTTAAGCGTACATGGAGTCCCATAGCTATATTATTATTAATATTTTATTGGCATGATGACTTTCATCATGCCAATAAAATATTAATAATAATGGCATGATAGACCCTAGCTTTTAGGTATAACGTGCTTAATGGTGTAACTTTTCTTAAATTCTCAGTGCTGGTTTTTAGGTATTTTTTAGAAAATATTATTAAAATCATAAATAATTCTGCCAGACTCATTATGACGGCAGTAATTCCCGTAGACCTTTAGAACCTCATACCTAAAAATTGGCCCACGATCCAGGCTAGCAAGTATGCGTACACTCATAGCACATAGTAACACTACACTATTCTACACATTTCGTTTCTGAAAAAATAAGTAAGGTCTGGCGGCCCTGTAATCTTACGATCTTAAAATCACCGATCTGGGAATGACATGGATATGGTATGTCCAATACCTACGAAATTAGCGTGCACACCTACGAATTGTTGGGCAAATCAAATGGCTGTCATTTGGGTTGTAGTCCAGAATGTAATCGATATCGATATGATGCCGGTTAGAGGAAAATAATACATTTTTGTAGTAAGTTACTTTAAATCTTTTGCCAGATTCGTTTATTCCATAATGCAAATGTGGGCGAACATGACAAAGCGAAAGGCGACCCTTGTATCAAACATGTAACAAAATATTCTCTGAGAGCCAATATCGATACTGTGTCGCTGAGAAAGTACTGGACATGAATGGCACCATACATACGGTCAACGAAACACACAGCTTGAAGCACTGATTCATCTGTTTTTAGACATATTTATGCACAAAAACAAAATTATTATGTTCGATAGACAACGATTTCACAGCAGATGTACCACAAACCTTGGCGAAAAATATGGCGACAGTAGCACGAATGACATTTCTAATAAAATATAGTCATGATTAATTTATTCAGTAAACTATGGATATATCTTTTTTCTGACAGAGATACCTATCCCTAAGACAAAACAAGACAACACTATGTTTGGTGGCTTTATGTCGATTTCGTATATATGTGTATAAAAAAAATCATGGTGAAATGTGAGTGTAATATTACACCTCTGCCTACTCCTCCGGGGATACAGGCGTGAGTCTATAAAAATAAAAAATATAATAATATATGTGTATAATGTAATTTTTCTATATGTACTACTAGCTGACCCGGCGAACTCCGTATCGCCTTTTTAAAATACCTTTCTTAAGACGGCGGATGGGTAATCAAAGATGGTGGATGGGAAATTTCAATAAAATAATATATTGATTTTCCATCTGCCATATTTGATTACGAAACAGATGTTATATACGAATGCCACATCCGTTATAACGGCGGAGCCGATACCCATATTGATTTAATAGAATTTTCCCATCCGCCACCTTTGATTTCCATCCGCCATCTTCGATTGCCCATTTGCCATCTTTGATCACGAAATATATGTTGTATTTGCATTCCTCATAGCTTAAAACATCGGAGAGGACACCCATATTGACTTTAAATATTTTTTCATCCGCCATCTTTGATCACGAAATAGATGATGTATTTGGATTCGCCATCCCTTAAAACATCGGAGACGATAACCATATTGATTTTTAAAACTTTCCCATCCGCAATCTTTGATTTCCCATCCGCCATCTTTGATCACGAAATAAATGTTGGATTTGGATTCCCCATCCCTTTAAATATTGGAGACGATACCCATATTGATTTTTAAAACTTTTCCATCCACCATCTTTGATTTCCCATCCACCATCTTTGATCACGAAATAGCTGTTGGATTTGGATTCCCCATCCCTTTAAATATTGGAGACGATACCCATATTGACTTTTAAAAAATTTCCCATCCGCCATCTTTGATCACGAAATAGATGCTGTTTTTGAATTCCCTATTCCTTAAAATATTGGAGACGATACCCATATCGACTTTAAAAAATCCCGTCCGCCATCTTTGATATCCTATCCACCATCTTTGATCACGAAATAGATGTTGTATTTGGATTCACCATCCCTTAAATCATCAGAGACGATACCCATATTGATTTTTTTAATTTTTCCGATCCGCCATCTTTGATTTCCCATCCGCCATCTTGAATCACGAAATAGATGTTGGATTTGGATTCCCCATCCCTTTAAACATCGAAGACGATACCCATATTGATTTAAAAAAAAAAACCCATCCGCCATCTTTGATCACGAAATAGATGGTGTTTTTGAATTCTCCATTCCTTAAAATATCGGAGACGATACCCATATCGACTTTAAAAAAATCCCGTCCGCCATCTTTGATATCCTATCCACCATCTTTGATCACGAAATAGATGTTGTATTTGGATTCACCATCCCTTAAATCATCAGAGACGATACCCATATTGATTTTTTTAATTTTTCCCATCCGCCATCTTTGATTTCCCATCCGCCATCTTGAATCACGAAATAGATGTTGGATTTGGATTCCCCATCCCTTTAAACATCGAAGACGATACCCATATTGATTTAAAAAAAAAACCTATCCGCCATCTTTGATCACGAAATAGATGGTGTTTTTGAATTCTCCATTCCTTAAAATATCGGAGACGATACCCATATCGACTTTAAAAAGAATCCCGTCCGCCATCTTTGATTTCCTATCCGCCATCTTTGATCACGAAATAGATGTTGTATTTGGATTCTCCACCCCTTGAATCATCAGAGACGATACCCAAATTGATTTTTAAAAAAAATTCCCGTCCGGCATCTTTAATTTCCTATCCACCATCCTGAATCACAAAACAGATGTTGTATTTGGATTCCCCATCCCTTTTAACATCGCAGACGATACCAATATTGTTTTTTTTTTTAATTTTCCCATCCGCCATCTTTGATTTCCCATCCACCATCTTGAATCACGAAACATATGTTGTATTTGGATTCCCCATCCCTTTTAACATAGCAGACGATACCAATATTGTTTTTTTTTAATTTTCCCATCCGCTATCTTTGATTTCCCATCCGCCATCTTTGATCACGAAATAGATGTTGTATTTCGATTCCCCATACCTTAAAATATCGAAGGCGATACTAATATTGATTTTTAAAATTTTCTCATCCGCCATCTTTGATTTCCCGTCCGCCATCTTGGATCACTAAATAAATTTCATATTATTTAATCAGCGTCCCGAAAATTTCGAAAACGATACCCATATAGATTGTATCCTATTCTTTTAGCCTTTTTTTGCCTTTGACTCAACCCTCCCCTTTCTCGTTTGACCATTTTATTATTTTTGTCTGGCCCCTAAAAGTTGTGGCGTAATTTTATATAGCCTATAGCCTTTCGGAATAATTGGGCTATCATAGGCAATAACAATTTTTAAAATCCGACTGCTAGTTCCTGAGATTAGCCGACATTATCTTTTAGCCTTTTTAGCCTTTTGCCCGGCCCTAAAGGGTCGAAGCGTTATGTTATATAGCCTATAGCCTTCCGGAATAACTGGGCTATCGTATACAAAAAGAATTTTTCAGATCCGACCGGTAGTTCCTGAGATTAGCGCGTTCAAACAAACAAACAAACTCTTCACCTTTATTATATTAGTATAGATAGTATAGATAGATATTCGGGTAACACAAATCTCCTTTATTGGGCGGATACTATATAACTGTAAAAAGTATTTACACATACAAACTACTTAGTACAAAGCAAACTTGAGCCAATATCATAGAGCCAATATGGCGACTGTGATTTATCTGTCAGAACCATTAGAATTTAACAAAATACTCGACAATCCGAATTTTGCGGATATATGTTGTCGACTCGAAATCTTTATTTTTTAATGTTTTATTATTCAGGTAAGGCTTCGATGTACTCCTTGACGAAATTATTAATATAAGATTATCGACATCTGTTAGAATCTTTTGGAGTTAACAGATTTGTGACTGTCAATTAATTATAGACAAATAATTTGCAATAAAATAAAATTGCGACTAAAATTAAAGATCTAAGCTATCCTATCTCTCCAGTTGGACCAGAGTGCTCACGATGTGCCAATTTAATTTAAAATCGGTTAAGTAGTTTAGGAATCCATCGCGAACAAACATCGTGACAGGAGATTTATATATATTATAAGATTTGCCCTCTCCATGTATATTCCTTAATCAATCGTCAAAATTCACGTGGCACGCGTGGTGCGCGCGACGTCGACGGATAATCCGTCACTACGCTCGACGTACTAACGGATCTTCGGTCAGGTGTGAAAGGTTGAACGTTTTTCTATACATTTGTATGTATTGGCGTTACGCGACGGATAAAACGCGACGGATCTTCGGTCGCGTCTATTCCGTCAAATGAATCGATACACATCTGACGGAAAATGCGTCGAGCGTATCTGCACACATTCGCTGAAAGCGTGGCTATTATGCACACATATCAGTTTGTTCGTGGAGGGCCGTACTCAGGGCAGCTCAATATTTTACTGTGATATTCTTTTACCTAATCATTTTTCGTGTTCCCTGATGTTATGTAGTCCCTGAAGTCCTGTAGAGTGTAGTTATTTATATTGCAATTCGAGTTTGACTATTAAAAATATGTCGGCTTCGAAGATTTTTCATAGTAGCGAACAAGCGTTATTTGAATATATTTCCTATTTAGGTATGGTAGGTTTAAAAACAAAACATTTTTTTTTAACCTCCATACTTACCTAAATTTTGATTTAACAAAATTTCTACAAATGATATAGAAGGGGTTACAGTTGCAGAGCATGACACAAATGTTTCTATATAGGTATGTATGGAAATTGTTCCCGTGGACCTTCAGCACCTCATACTCAAAAATTGGCCCTCGATCCAAGTTAGCAAGTATGCGTACACTCATAGCACATACTAACACTACATTATTTTACACATTTCGTTTCTGAACCGTTTGCGCCATATACACAGACATGTCAAAAGCTTTTGATTATGTGGATCATAAGATTCTGTTAAATAAACTGCAGCTGTATGGAATAAGAGGTAACATTCTGAAACTCCTGGAGTTGTATCTAAGTAACCGAACCCAAAGTACTGATATCTCTAGAATATGTTTCGAAACTAAATTAGAAACTACATATCTACTAGAACCGAGAGTAATTAAATACGGAGTGCTACAAGGGAGCGTTTTGGGTCCCTTACTGTTTTTAATATATATAAACGATCTACCAAACACAATACGCCACAATATGGTACTTTTTGCAGATGACAGTACAGCGATAATAAAATGTTCCAATATTAACGAATACTAGAATGAAATAAATAGTTCCTTGACCGATATTATCACCTGGCTGGAAGAAAACAATTTAAAAATTAACTTAAATAAAACCAAAATAATGCATTTTCATCAAAGATGTGGTATCCCAACATAAATATTTCATTTGAGGGATCCAATAAAGAAAGAACTGATATAGCTAAATTCTTAGGCATAATGATTGACAACCGACTTACTTGGAAACCCCATATAGAGGAACTTTGTAAAAAGCTAAGTAGAGCAGCCGATGCACTTCTACAACTATCAAGAAAAGTAAATCGTGTAACTCTCTTGACAGCATGTCACGGCTTGGTAGCTAGTATTTTGAGATACGGAATTATATTCTGGGGATAGTCGACCGACAGAGAGCTTGTATTTAAAATGCAAAAGAGGTGTGTTAGATACATGTGTGGTTTAAAAATGACGGATAGTTGCTTACCTTATCTTAAAAATTTAAATATCTTAACCATGCCAGCGCTATATATAATGGAGACTGCACTTTTTGTGGAAACAAATCCACAATTGTTTAAGAAAACATCAGATGTCAGACGAGGACCCATACGTTCTAAGTATACTAATTTACTAAGTAATGTAAGTTGTAAAACAGCCTTAATGCAGGAGAGTATATTCGGCATGGCACCTATGATTTTTAATAAAATTCCTGCTGATATAAAAAATATGCCCTTAAGAGCGTTTACACCTTTGAGGCGGTATTTAGCGCAAAACCTCCACTTTTCCAACCTCTTAATATCTATCAAGCACTTATCTTACAAACATGTTAGTTATATAGAAGTTTAGATAATTTTGTGATCTAAATAGTTAATTAGGAATATTTAAAGATTTTTAAGCTATTCGAACATTATATCAAGATAACTGCAAAATGGATTTCATGATTTCCAATTTAGTGTTGACTTCAAAGACCTTATTATCGGAAACCACTGATAATTACTAATAAACCATATATAATAATTAGATGAATATACCGTAGCATTATATTTAGTTAGAAATATTTTTAGATTTTGTTTCCTATCTATAGAAAATCGACATCCAAACAATGAGATTTTTTTATAAAACTGCTACCTTTAAAAGAGCGATTTTAACCAATTTATCAGACTATTTTTTTATATTAATAGTTCACTGTGATACTAGAGTGGTTTATCTAAGTCATGCAATTTAAAAATTTAAATTATCGTGCATTATTATTTTTCTATAAATATTTGAAAACTACTATAAATCTTCGCGCGCGATTACATTCAAATCAGTCCGCCGCGAGGCCTTTTAGAGGGTGGACGTATCGCTTCGCGCTGCGCCGTGACCTTGTGACCTTACCAAGCCTGCTGTGACTATATAGTGTGACCAACTAATCTTGGCGATTTGGTAAGTAAATATTTTATTATTATTTATGTTATCTATAAGAAAGATTTGATTACTTAATAATTTCACAACATATTGTGTTTTTTGGTTTTTACTTATTTTCTTAAGTTGTAGTGTTCGTATGTAGCATACATACGCCCGGTGCGAAATTTAAAAAATATATTTTATCCAGTTGCCTGATTGAGTTGAACTATGACGTATGATAAAGCAATATTATAGTATCACGACCTAATGATGCAGCCGGAACACATTAATGGAATTTTCTAATGGCATATAGTAGGAAATTGGAATTGTGGCTAGTTACTTTTTGCCATAATTACTTTATATTATACATCTGAACACTGTATAATAGTCGAGTTTGGTCTTGAATGACCATGATAGAGTGTCTTGAAATGGAGTCGCTCGCGACAGAGTTAAATAGCCTATGGCCGGTGATATTTGATACGCTTCTGCGTTTCGGTCATCGGTTCAGTAGTTCAACACAGACAGAGTGACATTTGCATTTAAAATATTAGTGAGGCTATGTACTTAATATCGTGCAAGGAAATAACAAATAATGTATTTTTTTAGGTTAGCAATAGAGAAGAGGTTGAAAGAGACAATTCTTCAAGCAGAGAGCGCACTTTGGCTTGAATTGCGACGATGTCTTGTAACAGCATCACTGTTTGGAAAAATATGCAAAAGGAGAAGAACCATAAGCACGGCGCCCCTAGTAAAGAGCCATATATATTCCTATTCACTAAATAATATTGCAAGCATAAAACATGGTAAAACTAATGAGGCTATTGCTATCGAACAACTTCAAACTCAAGAAAATATAAGTATTCGTAAATGTGGCCTCTTTATAGATGAGGATTTTTTTTTTGGGAGCTTCTCCTGATGGCGTTTTTGATGACGGCATCATTGAAATCAAATGTCCAATTTCAGTATTTGGTATGAATGCCGAGGATGCTATTAAAGAAAATAAAATAAAATTTTGGAATTCCAATGGAAGTATCAATCGTCGAAATGATTGGTTTTATCAAGTCCAAGGACAACTGCATATAACGAAAAAGAATGTATGTTTATTTGCAGTCTGGACTGGTAAAGACTTTCCTTTAAAAACTGAAAGGATCACCCGAGACGATGATTTCTGGCGTAATGAAATGGAACCTCGGTTAATAAACTATTATAACAAGTGTTTATTGCCAGAAATTGTCGACCCAAGAAAATCCAGATCGATGCCACTGAGAAACACTTTTTACTAATTTCTTTTTGATACATAATTTTTTATTTCATTTGTTTATGGTTTCTCGTTTAGCGCGTAAAGAAAAGTTGTACGTTGCTCGCACACCGACAATGTAGATTGGTAAATGGTTAATTATTAAAAGGTAAATTATTATTCGTTTATTATTAGGTCATTCCACTCACTACATTTACATTTGCATTGTTGTTTCACTAATTTTATTAAAATGTACTGTCCTGTAAGATGAAGATAACTCGTGATCATGGGCTGTGAACTAACGTTTTTGTAATTTTGTGTATTCATATACCGTCACTTCTGTAACATAAATTTCCATCATAGTTCTGAACATGGTCATGAGTTGTCTCCATTATAAGACGTAAGTGGATGCTCCTGTTACACAATATTCACATTGGAAGGCTAACTAAAGCACTTAATTTAGTAACTGCATTAATTGCTTAATTATTATGTCTAACTCATTACAATTTACAAGTAAGCACAATGTGAAACAGTTGCAGCTCCTTACAAAAATAAAAATATGTACCCCAATATTGGCGATTGAAAAGAGTGGCCACGAGTTTTATTGCCCGTTCTTTCTCGTGGTTCTACCTTTTGCTTTGTGAACGAGGCAGTAATTGTAAATGTAGAAGCATTAAGCATTAAGTAATTTAATTCTAAAATTGACGTTCATAAGCGTCACCTTGTGACCCAGATGAATAAATGATTTTGACTTTGACTTTATTATACTACAACACTTTTATTATGTGCCAGAGTTGTTTTTGTTAAAACCTGTTCTGTTGTGGTACCTACCGTATTGCATTTTTATTTGTATGTAGTATTTACAAAAATATATAACTTCTTACGGGCGTACATAAATACCTACCTAAACACGTGATTTTTTTTTATTATTCGTTGATGTCACAGTCCACGAACAAAATAAAATATTTTTTGAGTTTCTTAAATTAACCTGTAAAACCTATTTATATACCTACGTAACATACCTAGTAAATACATTATTATTCTATTAAAGGATATATATACCTTTACAAAATAATATTGATAATAAATAACGTTTCGAAAAAATAAACAAAATATTATATAGCGCATAAGAATTTAATTCACATTAAAATATCTACGCGGCGAACGAGCGCGTGAGTCCTTAAACCCGGGGTATTTCGCGAGCGGTAGTACCTACAGAAAGATGCCGACACGCAATGACAGTGCCCTGGTTGTACGTAGGTATACACTAACAAACAAATTTAAAGTATACGAAGCCAGTAACATCAAATGGCTCAAGGATAGTTAGTCCGACTATAGTGAGAACCAACACGCCAACTCTACGCACACAGTCAAGCGCGTTTTTGTGTGAGTGGAATTTGGACTGTATTTACCTAAACTTCACATCGCGCGGAAGGTGTAAACGCTCTTAAACCGATTTAAAAAAATGCTTCATAAATAATTATTAGTCTCTAAATGTTTATTATTCTCTTAATGAATTCTTGAATGATAAAATTGTATAATTCATTCTAATATTTTTTTATAATACTATGTTTTATTTCAACGCTAACAATAATTATTATTCTATGTGTATATAGTCCTTATTTTATATTTATTTTATTTTTTTAAACGGTGTGTGTATTATTTGTAAGGAGTTATTTCCACTCACATATAAAATTTGTATGCCCAAACAGAAAAACATAGTGAAACTCGCAGCATTTAAGATCATACTTGTACCTGTGTTTTACAAATAAATAAATTCTTATTTTTATTCTGAAAAAATAAGTAAGGTCTGGCGGCCCTGTAATCTTACGATCTTAAAATCACCGATCTGGGAATGACATGGATATGGTATGTCCAATACCTACGAAATTAGCGTGCACACCTACGAATTGTTGGGCAAATCAAATGGCTGTCATTTGGGTTGTAGTCCAGAATGTAATCGATATCGATATGATGCCGGTTAGAGGAAAATAATACATTTTTATAGTAAGTTACTTTAAATCTTTTGCCAGATTCGTTTATTCCATAATGCAAATGTGGGCGAACATGGCAAAGCGAAAGGCGACCCTTGTATCAAACATGTAACAAAATATTCTCTGAGAGCCAATATCGATACTGTGTCGCTGAGAAAGTACTGGACATGAATGGCACCATACATACGGTCAACGAAACACACAGCTTGAAGCACTGATTCATCTGGTTTTTAGACATATTTATGCACAAAAACAAAATTATTATGTTCGATAGACAACGATTTCACAGCAGATGTACCACAAACCTTGGCGAAAAATATGGCGACAGTAGCACGAATGACATTTCTAATAAAATATAGTCATGATTAATTTATTCAGTAAACTATGGATATATCTTTTTTCTGACAGAGATACCTATCCCTAAGACAAAACAAGACAACACTATGTTTGGTGGCTTTATGTTGATTCCGTATATATGTGTATAAAAAAATCATGGCGAAATGTGGGTGTAATATTACACCTCTGCCTACCCCTCCGGGGGGAAGTCTATAAAAATAAAAAATATAATAATATATGTGTATAATGTAATTTTTCTATATGTACCTACTATTTGCCCTCTCCATGTATATTCCTTACTCAATGGTCAAAATTCACGTGGTGCGTAGTGCGCGCGACGTCGACGGATAATCCGTTAGTACGCTCGACGTACTAACGGATCTTCGGTCAGGTGTGAATGGTCGAACGTTTTTCTACATTTGTATGTAATGGCGTTACGCGACGGATCTTCGGTCGCGTATATTCCGTCAAATGAGTCGGTACACACCTGACGGAAAGTGCGTCGAGCGTATCTGCACACATTTGCTAAAAGCGTGGCTATTATGCACACATACAAGTTTGTTCGTGCAGGGCCGTACTCAGGGCAGCTCAATATTTTACTGTCATATTCTTTTACCTAATCATTTTTCGTGTTCCCTGATGTTATGTAGTCACTGAAGACCGGTAGTTATTTATATTGTAATTCGAGTTTGACTATTAAAAATATGTCGAACTTAAGAGATTTTTATAGTAGCCAACAAGCGTTATTTGAATATATTTCCTATATAGGTATGAAGGTTCAAAATTAAAAGACGATGATACGATTTGGTTACGGTTTTTAAGAAAATTTATACAAATGATATAGAAGGGGTTACAGTTGCAGCGCATGACACAAAATGTTTTCTATGTAGGTATTTTAATATATAAAGTTTGGAAATTAAAAGGCGTAGCCGTGAGATTTATTGCTTGTTCTTTCTCATGGTTCTAACTTCTACGCCTCTACGTCGCATTAACTGTAAATGTAGAATCTTTGGTAAAAGAGGATTTTGGTTACAAATCGTGTTCTTCATGTTTTATATTCTATATTTTTTTTGTTTAATAAGACAACTCCCGCACTAGGAATAAATCCTGTGTCGCGGGGGACTTTACAAACATACAACTAACGGACAATGAACACTCAGACTCAGACAAATTCTCAGTGCTGGTTTTTAGGTATTTTTTAGAAAATGTTATTAATATTAAAATCATAAATAATTCTACCAGACTCATTACGACGGCAGTAATTCCCGTAGACCTTTAGAACCTCATTCCTAAAAATTGGTCCACGATCCAGGCTAGCAAGTATGCGTACACTCATAGCACATACTAACACTATATTATTCTACACATTTCGTTTCTAAAAAAATAAGTATGATCTGGCGGCCCTGGAATCCTACTCTACTACGCGTCACTCAAAATCACCGATCTGGGAATGACATGGATATGGCATGTCCAATATCTACGAATTTAGCGTGCCTACCTACGAAATTAGCGTGCATACCTACGAAATGTTGGGCAATTTAAAATGGCTGCGATTTAGGTTGTACTCCAGAATATAATCGATATCGATATGGAACCGGTCAGAGGAAACCTAGACATTTTTGTAGTAAGTTACTTTAGTTAGTTTAAATCTTTTGCCAGATTAGTTTATTTCATAATGCAAATGTGGGCGAACATGGCAAAGTGAAGAACGACCCTTGTATCAAACATGTAACAAAATATTCTCTGAGAGCCAATATCAATACTGTGTCGCTGAGAAAGTACCGGACATGAATGGCACCATACATACGGTAATGAAACACACAGCCTGAAGCACTGATTTATCTGGTTTTTAGACATATTTATGCACAAAAACAAAATTATTATTAGATTTCACAGCAGACGTACCACAAACCTTGGCAAAAAATATGGCGACAGTGGCACGAATGACATTTCTAATAAAATCAGTAAACTAGGGCTATCTCCTTTTTTCTGACAGAGATATTCCTAAGACAAAACGAGACAACACTATGTTTGGTGGCTTTATGTCGATTTCGTATATATGTGTATAAAAAAAATCATGGTGAAATGTGGGTGTAATATTACACCTCTGCCTACCCCTCCGGGGATACAGGCGTGAGTCTATAAAAATAAAAAATATATGATTATATGTGTATAATGTAATTTTTCTATATGTACCTACTATTTGCCCTCTCCATGTATATTCCTTACTCAATGGTCAAAATTCACGTGGTGCGTGGTGCGCGCGACGTTGACGGATAATCCGTCAGTACGCTCGACGTACTAACGGATCTCCGGTCAGGTGTGAATGGTTGAACGTTTTTCTATACATTTGTATGTATTGGCGTTACGCGACCGATAAAACGCGACGGATCTTCCGTCAGGTATGTGCCGGCCCTTATGCTGTTTATTTGCGATTTCGACAATGTCCTAAAACAAAAGTGCTTAGTAATAATGAGTACAATCATACCCTATAATGTTTTGCACTGTACTAACAATGACGTTGCGGGTGATATGAATCATTTTTCGATGGGTAAAGTCCTGGTATTTGCTTCGCTGCGAATAGGTACATAGAACGTAACTAACCCGTATATAAGATGTAATCAGTATGTCCATTTCATATCGTGGGTGTCGAGGCGATTATGGAAAATACACTTAGCAAATACTTGCTAAATAATAGCGGCAATAGCCCAGTGGTGTACGTAACGAACTGCCGAGCCGATGGTCTTGGGTTCGATCCCCAGGTACCCCGGGTACACACCAATGAGTTTTCGAAGTTATGTGTGCATTATAAATTAATAATCGCTAGCTTAATGATGTGCCCGGTAGATGGCAATAGGCTTCGCTCCCTATTACATTGGGACCGAAACATAACTGGCGAAGTGTGGGTGTGTAATACACCTCTTGACCTCTGCCTATCCCTTCGGGGATAAAAGGCGTGATATTATGTTTATGTAAATACTTGACTGCACGGTTGACGTAGGCCGCTTGTCCTGATACTGCGCCGAGTGTTGTGGGTTCTATCCCGACACGAGAACACTTTGTGTTATCCATAAATTGTTGTTTCGAGTGTGAGTGCTTATCGTGTATGTGGCTTGTATGTTTGTAAAGTTCCTTTCGACACAGGATTTATTCTTAGTGTGGGGGTTGTCTTTTTAAAAAGGAAAGTCCTTTGATACAAATTACGAGAGGCTTATGTCCAGCAGTCAAGTGCGAAAGGCTGTATCAGATATTTACATAGAGGCGCATTTCTTATAGGCGCTCTGAAAACAAACTTTCTGTGACCCAAATTGCCGCTTGGCGGCGTGGCAGTCGCGCTGTGACAGCTGTCTCTACGAGAGCAAGAGAGACGAACGTTCCTCCTGTGTATCTTAACTACGAGAGCAAGAGAGACTGAGAACGATGCCAGCGCCTCCGACGGCGCCGACTACGAACTAAACTGCAGGCAGTCTCCACTTGGAATCGGCACACGAAGTCCTTAAGAACTGCGCTTCTATGTAAATCTGTATTCATTGGCTGTATGATAGTAAAAATATACCTACATAGGTACTTATGTACATAAAATCCTTCCAACATTTGAGCCTTTATATACCAAGCTATAAAACGCAATAAGTCATTTCCAGATAGGTCTAACAATATCTGAGAACAGTGCGGTCAAATAAACAAATCTCTCGTCTAACTACTTAGAGATATCTGACCTTATTAACGAGAAACCCTAATTAGGTTGTGATGACGTAGATTCCAAGAATTTAATCGTCTCTGTCGGTTATCTCATTTCATGAGTCATTGAAGCCATGATTGAAGAGCCATGATGAGAAGGAAAACGGGCCTTTGAATCTTACAATCGATATTCGTTTTTAAAAGAACGAGATATGGTTGAAAATCGTGTGTTATTATAATTATTTTATTTAAACATTTGCTTTAATATGATTCGTATTCCATTGTAGTTCATGTTGCTGGTAAACAGTGAAATATGGATTTCGACAAAAGTTAAAGAAGCGACAGTGGGTTTTAGTATAGACGTAAATTTAATTCGATTTGTCTAGAAAACACTCTAGTTATATATATATATATATATATATATTTACATCACGCTATCTATTTGCCGCCCTTTTACATCGCATTATTATGACGTCCACCAGTTCCACTTAAAAAATATGAACTATTACAGCGAATATTAGTCGCTAAGGCAATGTCAAATACTGTGTGCATATTATTTTTCTGAAATTTTGACACATATTGATATACAAATATACGTATATTAACAACCATAGTGAAATCAATTAGGACTCCAGCCAACACTATCAATTATCGGGCTTCCCGTGATATACATAATTTAATTTACGTTTTCCTATCTATCGCAACTCCTATGAACAGTGCAACGTTGCCGCTCTTCTGTCTTTAATATTTAATAAGTAGGTGGATAAATATTATTTCTATGTTATGTGCAGGTATGCTAGCGTAAGCGTGAAGTTTAAAGTTATGAAAATAAAACAAATATTGAGATCAATGCAATTTATTACGATAATATCACAAGAAATACTTACTTAAATGTAAAGTACCTATTTACTTATTTCTAAATTATGAGAAGTATTGGCACATATAAAAAATAGTACTAACGTAGTATTGGAGAGAATCATACGCATATCTAAGCATACGCTTAGCCTCAAACGTCCATATATGTAATCATTTGCAAGTTTTACAGGTATTTAGATACATACGAGTATACGGACGTGGCAATATCGTAAAAGTTTCAAACTATTAATCATTTGACATCTTGGACGTCAAATATAACGTCTGTATAAGTACATATATGTGTAAATAACTGTGAATCGCACAAGTGATTTGTTTAAACCTTGCTAAACAATAAACAAAAAATAAAATCTAACACAAATTAAATCGCCGCGCCGATTGAAAAATAACATTTAGATTTAAATCACAGTCACAAGAAATAGTAACTTAAATTAAAGGTACCTGTCTACTTACCTCTGATTTAAAATCATTATTATTTAGGAACACTTTTAATGAGGTAGATATGATATTTACTGATAAGTAATAATCAGGTCACTTAAAATACAAAATTATCTTAAGTAAACTCAAGTCGAACACAGTAGGCTATACCAACCTACGTTTATAAAACGGATATACGGACGTCAGTAATCCAATTTGATATAAACGGACGTTGAAAATCCCACGATTTAAATATATTTCAATTACCTGACATCCGTATAATATTAAAGTTTACAATATTAACTTACACAATGAAATATACCAAGATAAGATTTACACTATTTTACGTGGTGAACATAAAAACGGTGGCTCTCATTAAGTTAGCAGTACCCTAATTAAGCATCATAAACTTACAACATTTTTTATATACGTATATAGATATACGAAATTAAAATCATGAAAATTCACGATATTGTAACATCCGTATACTCGTAGTATACGCATATCTACGCAAAAGCATACGCTTAGCCTCAAACGTTCATATATGTAAACATTTGCAAGTTTTAAAGGTATTAAAATAAATACGAGTATACGGACGTAGAAATATCGTAAAAGTTTCAAACTATTAATCATTTGACGTCTTGGACGTCAAATGACAGATTATGTGAAACTTTTACGACATTATAACGTACGTATAAGTAAATAAGTGTCTAAATACCTGTGAATCGCACAAGTGCTTAGTTTAAACCCTCTTAAACAATTAACGAAAAATAAAATATAACACAAATTAAATCGCCGCGCCGATTGAAAAATAACATTTAGATTTTTTGGTAATAAGGCGCATTTGACATTTCGTTTTGGTGTAAAATTAGGGATATAAATCACAGTCACAAGAAATAGTCGCTTAAATTGAAGGTATCTACTTACGTCTAATTTCAAATTATTATTATTTAGGAACAATTTTAATAATGTAGGTATGATAGTTAAGTGCTGATAAGTAAATTATTTCAAATAAACTCAAGTCGTACACAGTGGGCTTTACCAACCTACGTTTATAAAACGGATATACAGACGTCAGTAATCGAATTTGATTCAAATTATAAACGGACGCCGAATATCCCACGATTTAAATACATATATTTCCATTATCTGACATCCGTATATGAAATATACCAAGATAAGATTTTACACGATTTTACGTGGTGAGCATAAAAACGGTGGCTCTTATTAGGTTAGCAGAACCCTAATTAAGCATCTTACACTAACAACATTTTTATATACCTATTTAGATATACGAAATTAAAATCGTGAAAATTTACGATATTGTAACGTCCGTATACTCGTAGTATACGGACGTTACAATATCGTAAATTTTTAAACTATTTGTCATTTAACATCCTGGACGTCAAATGATAGATAGTATCAAACTTGTAACGAAATTGTGGCTAAGCATATGCTGAGATTTGGGTGACGCAACGATTATTTAATACCGGAACATACTGACAGCTGCATATGCTGCGGCTCAGGTTCTGCTCTGGCAGAAGCTGACTACCTGTGTCTGCATCAACTGCACTGAGTTACAAAGTCATACGCATATCTACGTAAAAGCATACGCTTAGCCTCAAACGTCCATATATGTAATCATTTGCAAGTTTTACAGGTATTTAGATAAATACGGGTATACGGACGTGGCAATATTGTAAAAGTTTTAAACTATTAATCTTTTGACGTCTTGGACGTCAAATGACAGATATTGTGAAACTTTTACGACATTATAACGTCCGTATTAGTACATATATGTCTAAATAACTGTGATTCGCACAAGTGATTTGTATAAATACCCTGCTAAACAATAAACAAAAAATAAAATCTAACACAAATTAAATCACTGCGCCGATTGAAAAATAACATTTAGGTAGTTTTTTTGTAATTAGACGCATTTGACCTTTTGTTATGGTGTAAAATAAGGGACATAAATCATGACACAAGAAATAGTTACTTAAATTAAAGTTACCTATCTACTTACTTCTACTTTAAAATTATCATTATTTAGGAACACTTTTAATGAGGTAGTTATGATAGTTACTATTAAGTAATAACCAGGTCACTTGAGAAAATACAAAATTAAATCAAATAAACTCAAAATGAACACAGTGGCCTACACCAAACTACGTTTATAAAACGGATATACGGACGTCAGTAATCAAATTTGACTCAAATTATAAACGGACGTCGAATATCCCACGATTTAAATATATTTTATCTATCTGACATCCGTATAATATTTAAGTTCACAATACTCGCTGCTATGGAACAGGCTCCCTCCTGAAGTTAGAATTGCCACCAACCGTTATGCATTTAAAACGAAACTACGGAATCTTCTCTTTGATAAGTTGAAGGAATTGGCTCATCACTCTCATCAGCTATAGCATAATTATGTATTTATGTATGTGATATATTTATGTATTATATTTATGTGTGTATCATATCTATGAATAATTATATATATCTATAGTATATTTATGGTTAATAATATGTATCTAAATTATTAATATGTATTTAATAGATATCCTATTTTCACCACATGGCTAATGTACCTACCTCATCTATCTCTGCACCACCAAAAGGTTGACTGGCAGAAAATGCCACTAGGCATTAAGTCCACCTGTGTACTATTTTTGTGCATAAAGAATAAATTTAAAAAAAATATATGAATTAACACAATGAAATATACCAAGATAAGATTTTACATGATCCACAAAGATGGAAGTAAAGTATACTCTCTCTTACCACTACACTGTACACAAACAAATGTACCAGCTAATACAAAAACTAAACAAACTAAAATAACTGATTATTTTACAACTATACAACCACCAAAAAAGGCCCAAAATACTATTTGTTTTCGCAGATAAAATTAAGCCAAGAACTACTACAATAATACACCAAAATATAGCAGGCGTAATAAATAAACAAGAGCTTATTGAGGTAGCCATAAATGATTTATCGAATAATATAGGTAATATTGACATTATCTGCTTAACAGAAACCTTTTTAAAACAAGGATCTGAACCCAACCTTAGAATAGGCAATTACAAATTAGCTTTGTTTTTTCTCACGCCCTAACCAACGCAGAGGAGGCTCATGCATACTAATATAGCATGACCTGGCATACAAACATATTAGCAACTTACCACCTTCAGTCCCCCTTCATTTTGAATGTAGTGCTAAAGAAATTACTACTTTTAATCTTGTAATAGTATGCATTTACAGAACACCCTCATCCAGCACAAGTATATTCTTAAATAAATTTGAAAAACTCACTGATAAGCTATGCAAAAAGTCTAATAAAACGTTATTATCTGTGTAGATTGGAACATTGATACATTAAAGTAGGTAAAAGGTATGCAGTGAATTACAATCCATACTTAAAACAATAACTTAAAAAGCCATATAACATTACCGACGCGAAAATCATCTTGTTTAGATCAAATTGTAAGTAACGTTCACGAAGTTAAATCTAATATTCATTACCTAGCATTATCTGACCATGAAACTGCCCAATCGTTGACTATCAATGTTGAACAATGAGACCTACAGTGTAAATAACAAATCTTATAACTATCAATACAAAACCATTAGAGATCTTAGCCAGGAAAACATGGTCAAATTCAAAAACTGCATTAATAATTTGCACTTCACTGAGGTATACGAACAACAAAGTACAAATGAAGCATTGAACACCTTCCATGACACTATCACCATATTTTATACTTTATGTTTCCCCAAAATAACGATAAAAAGTGTAAGTGTAGTCAAACACGTAAAAAATAGAAAACTAACTAAAAATATAAAACGATGTTGTATAAGAAAAAGAATGCTATACTTGAAATATCATTCTGATAGACACAATAAAAGACAGAATAAGACAAGGTATAACAATTATACAACAATATTAAAACAATGTATCAACAAAGCGCAACAAATAAACAATCTAAACTTCATTAAAAACGCAAAAAATGCCTGCTCAGCTGCATGGAAAATTATTAAAGAAAACAATAATAAAGCAATAACTAGCGCACACATAGAATCAATAGAATTTAACAAAAAGATCTACACCAAGCCAATTAAAATTTGTAATTTATTTAACAATTACTATGTATCACTGTGCAGCAATGTTAAAAAATACGAAGATACAGGCCCACCTAACCATATCACCAAAATATCTCAAAATACTAAGACCCTTATTTCTCACACCAATAGACAACTCTGACACATTAAAGATAATAAATTCCTTAAAAAATACTCATTCTACTGGCTATGATGATATAAGTACAAAGGTATTAAAAACCTGCGCACACTCTTTAGTAGCACCATTAACCTATATCATTAACCTGTCACTCGTAGAAGGTAAATTCCCTGATAGTCTTTAACTGTCAATTGTTAAGCCAATGCACAAAAAAGGAGCCAAAACTAACATCAATAATTACAGACCAATTACACTCATACCTATACTATCAAAAATATTCGAGAAAGTTATGTACATCAAAATAGAGACATTTCTAACTTGTAATATCTTAAATAAAAAACCGTTCGGTTTTCGGCAACAAAGCTCCACTGCATTGGCATGTTTTTCTTTAATAAAGCATATTACAGAAGCCTTAAATAATAAATCTATAGTCGCATGTCTGTTTCTAGACATGACAAAAGCTGTTGACTTCGTCTGTCACTAAAAACTGCTCTCAAAGCTCTCAAATTATGGGTTACGTGGAAATGTTTGTAACTGGATTGAGAGTTATACAGAATTAAACAGAACTTATAAAAATAAACAAAAGCAATACGGATCGATGTACAAAATAAACAATTATGGTACGCCCTAAGGGAGTATTTTAGCCCCTCTTTTGTTTCTGTTATACATTAACGATTTCCCGGATGCAATCAACCAGGAAATTATACTATTTGCTGATGATACAACAATAATAATTAAAGATAAACATAAACTTAATCTAGAAATAAATATAAAAGCGACACTCAATAATGCCATAAGCTGGCTTAATTAAAACAACCTTAAGATAAACATGACAAAAACAAATATTATTCAGTTCCAAACATATGCAACAAATCTAAATTAAATCATAATGACACGCACATAAACGTTGTTGATAATTGCGTATTTTTAGGTATCAGGGTCGATAAATATTGTAATTGGAAACCTCATTTAGAAAAACTAGTCAATAAAATAGATCGATTTATAAATGTTTAAAAAAAAGTTAGACTGACAGTAAACATTAATGCTGCACTATCTGCATACCATGCTTACGTATCCTCTCTGCTCAGATACGGCATTGTTGTATGGGGTAACTCGGTTGAAGTTGACAGAGTTCTTATAACCCAAAAGAAGTGTATTCGAGCAGTATGTGGAGTCGATACAAGGACAAGCTGTAAACATCTATTTAAAAAACACAAGATTTTACCTGTTCCATGCTTATACATATTAGAAATAGGTTTACTAGTAAAACATCATGCTGAATAGTTTTTAAAATTTGATGATACATAACTGCCATCTATTAAATTGGAATTATTTAGAAGAAATGCATACTGTATGGCAATTAAAATATATAACCATATTCCGCTAAGTATCAAAATGTTACCTATATCCCAATTTAAAAAACAACTTTTTAATATACTATTAAATAAAACTTATAATAGTGTCAAGGAATATCTAGAAGATAAGGCCCTAGGCAACTAATATTATCACCGATGCATATTAGTAAAATGTTATTTTGTTTCATGTGCCACTCATTGTTATGTTTCTAATATATTTGTTCTTTATATTCCCATGTAGTACCCGTTTACTGCACTCAACTCGCACGCCCCAAGGGGCAGAATATGCTGTAACCAACCATTTATAAACACCTGTTAATGTACCATTTTCTTGCGAATAAATGAATTATTATTATTATTCGTAAGTGTCTCTGTTACACGACTATTCTTCTAACATTTAGTGTTAAAAGAATAACCGGACCTTTGGGAGGCTTACACGGGGATATGGATCCAACGCGCAGAGGCCCGTAGAGAGCTTTAATCTAAAATGGGATGGGACACATGCAGCGGAGCCTCCACAACTGCACTACTGAGAACAGCTATGGATTAGCCGCAGCATATGTAAGACTATTGTAATATGTGGAGCCTTATTTAATTGGTTTATGGGATTGAGTGTTTGATGGACTTGTAATTTTTATGGATGATAAATGGCACCTGCCAGTAATACTCTAATAGTATCCGTCCGGATGGCAGGTGGTGACTCGCCAACTCACTGGATGGGCCCTCTCTTAACAGCCGCCCAAAGCAAACAAACTCTGCCATAGAGGCAGCCAGAGGGAAACACCGGTGCGAGTGGCTAGGGGTGTTGAGCGGTGCGGCACCGGTTTCACCATCGCGGGTCTCGTGACAACGGAGATTCGGAGCGGGTTTCCCCGTAGTTACGCCCTTGAGAATGACACTTCCACCCCCGAGCTGGTAGCTCTTGCGGATCCCTCTGGCCGGCCGACCAAGGCAAGCCAGTGTTGAGAGTCCTGCGGGTGCTCTTGGAAATCCACTCCGACCAGCCAGTAAAGGCAAGCTGGAGACGAGGCCCTGACCAACTCTCTCAAAGCATTCGGGACCGCAGTGTCGCCACACACATTCAGCTCGCCACAAAGCTAACCTGCGGTTGTAAGGTTTCTTTTCATCTTGTAATACATTTTTTGTTTATATTACTCGATGAAGGTGATGTTTGAAAGCTGTTATTATTATTATTGCACCATTTTACGTGGAGAGCATGAAAACGGTGGCTCTCATTAGGTTAGCAGTACCCTAATTAAGCATCGCCTAATTAAGGGGTGCATAGGGTTCCCACCAAGATCTTAGGGCCCAAGCCAACCTCACCTGCAAGTGGTGCACCTGCCGATCAACGGACGAGGCTCTGGCAAACAAAATATCCCGATAAGCGGCAATAGGCTCGCTACCTATTACGTGGGATCAAAACACTGGCGAAAAGTGGGCGTTTAATATGCCTCTGCCTACCCCTTTGGGGAAATAGGCGTGAGTCTATGTATGTATGCATAATTAAGCATCATAAACCAACAGCATTTTTATATACGTATTTAGACATACAAAATTAAAATCATGAAAATTTACGATATTGTAACGTTCGTTTACTTGAAGTTTTATATTATGTTCGTATACTAGTATACGACTGTATACTTGTAGTCGTATACTCGTAGTCGTATACTACGAGTATACGGACGTTACAATATCGTAAATTTTCAAACTATTTTTCATTGGGATACTTTTAACAGCGTATCAAAAATGTAATGTAACACACTAAAGTGAGTTACGCAAAAAAACTTTATTATTTCACTAAAATACTGACTTGCACACTAAAATACTATTTGTACACCAAATATGATGATCTTTTTACAAAATATCATTTGATATGAAAAGTTTCGTCCGCTCGGGAAACTTATCCACTCAGAAAACTTAATAGGTTATGTTAGGTTCTCTTGTGACCCTGCTCCCAAAAAAAGGAGCCCTGCGAAGCAACAGGGCTCCGTCAACTTAGCTTAGTGGTGCAATTAGTATTTTTGGTGGAAAATTAGTATTTTTTACTAACAGTTAAATACAACCCTTTTTCATTTAACACCCTGGACGTCAAATGATACATAGTGTCAAACTTGTAACGAAATTTTATTGTGGCTAAGCGTATGCTGAGACTCGGGTGACGCCACGCAGGGTAGATCCGATTATTTAATACCTGAACATACTAACAGCTGCGTATGCTGCGGCTCAGGTGCAATGTGGACATGCGTCTGTTCTGCTCTGGCAGAAGCTGACTACCTGTATCTGCATCAACTGCACTGAGTTACAAAGTCATACGCATATCTACGTAAAAGCATACGCTTAGCCTCAAACGTCCATATCTGTAATCATTTGCAAGTTTTACAGGTATTTAGATACATACGAGTATACGGACGTGGCAATATCGTAAAAGTTACAAACTATTAATCATTTGACATCTTGGACGTCAAATGACAGATATTTTGAAACTTCTAAGACATTATAACGTCCGTATATTTATTTATTTATTTAGGAAAGCTTACACACTAATAACAACACATTTAATTAAATAAAAAAGAAGTTGCTAATTACAAGCTACCACATATAAATGCAATGTAACAAAGATTAATTACATCAGTTACTTTTGTAAGTATACCTACTTGCTCAATCATACAATAAATACAATGTTGCAGCCATGTTCCGCCATAAAAAAGTAACTAAAAATGAGATTCATAATACACAAGTTAGTATAATTATATATTATTATAACAAAAAAAGTCAAGAAAATAATAATGAAAAGGTACACAGGAAAAAAACCGCAATCTAGGCTATATATGCCGATCGCTGCTAAAGAAGTCACAATTTATACGTTTTTTTTATTTTTGGTCAAGTTAGTGAAGAATAAATCCAAATCTAATTTCCGTGACATTTGATTAAATGATTCGGCGCAACGTAAAAGAAAAGAGTTCCGTCTGTATTTCGTTGTAGCAAAGGGAACGTGTAAGATCGGACGTTGTCGAAAAACTAATTGATTCATTCCAAGCTTGATGTTACCCATCACCTCAAGGCAATCAATCGAGTCATTGGCTATGTTTATAATGGTTCTTCTGAGTTCCAGAAGTAAAATATGATACCGTTTACAACGCTCGTCATAGTCAATAGAATATTGATTCGCTTTAAAATCTAAGTATCGCAAAAACTTTCTTTATACACCTTCAATGCATGATATATATACCTGGTATTGAGGGTTCCATACCTACCTGTGACGCTTAAGCTAGATTGCTACGTACGTACATAGGCACAGTACAAAACGTTTACTGTCTTAAGAGACCGAAAACATGAAGACATTCTTATCACAAAACCAAGTGCCTTCGACGCCGTGTTCGTAATGTGATTGATGTGCATATCGAATAAAAGCTTTGAGTCCATGATAACACCAAGGTCTTTAACGTAGTCAACTTTCCTAATAAACTTATCATGAAGTTTGTAACCCGATCCTATGGTAAGTTTTTGACGACTAAATGTTATGTAACAACACTGCGATATTTAACTGTAGTTTGTTAAGTGTGCAACTGTGCAGTATGCTTCAAATTTATCAAGGTCTTTTTGGAGTTTCCCTACATCCGATGCATCGTTAATAATTTTGTGAATGTTCATGTCATCCGCGTATACATAGAAGTATATAAGAATTTAGGAAACAAGAATTTATATCTCCAGTGAATAGAGTAAACAATAGTGGGGTCAAAAGCGAACCCTGAGGAATTCCAGATGGGATTGAACACCAACCGAGAATGTACGAGCTGAACCAGCGGTACAAATTACCATGTATGCCGGCAGCAAAAAAAATCTGTAACAGTATTTTGTGGTCAATTCGGTCAAAACATTTTTGTTAATCTGTATAGATCACTACACACACAATCTACCTAACTAACCTTTAGATATAAAATCATGAGATAGGATTAGATTTGATGTAGTGGATCGGCCGCATAAGAACCCATGTTGCTCAGCACCAAATGATAATATAAATAATACGTTCTAGTACTTTAGAAAACAAACATTACCTTGAGATTGGACGATAATTCTCTACATTAGATTTATCACCTTTTTTTAAATACTGGTGTAATGAACGCCGATTTTCATTTTAATGGAACTAAACCTTCTGTTACCGACCTATTATAAAAAGCATGCAGAGCGATTGCCCTGCCATCTTACTAAATCTGCCCCACCAGATTTAGTAAGATCCAAACCTTTTAAATATTTCATAACCTTTCCAGGAGAAAAATGTATTGTACTGATGTAATTTGTGCTTCTGCTGTTACCATTTAAAGTACTATACTCAAGTAGACAAGGCATATTGTCTACTTCTGGCTCCTGAAAAGTTGATCTAAAATATATTGCGAATTAATTACTAATTTCTAGACCCATATTAGCTGATACATTCTTATTATATAGTAATAGTACAGTGTACTAGGCAGTGAGGAGGTATTTTTTCTACTTTTAATAAAAGACCAAAAGGCCCTCGGGTTATTTAGGTTTGTGTATTCTACGTTAGTAATGTATTCGTCAAAACAAGTTTGTTCTAAGTCCACAGCTCGCCGGCGTAATGAAGATACC
Organism: Euclidia mi; assembly: GCA_944739405.2. Lineage (NCBI taxonomy): Eukaryota > Metazoa > Arthropoda > Insecta > Lepidoptera > Erebidae > Euclidia > Euclidia mi. The sequence goes on from OX123208.2 coordinate 3,529,884, forward strand.
GTTAGATAGTCACTCATGTTACCATACAATTTAAACCTCCGGTGGTACTTTGACATTTTTTTACCACTTTTATAAGGCCTGAACTATACCAACGCGGATGAGAAGTTTGCCTGATAGATTTCATAGGTATAAATTTATCTCTGAGAGAATATAATCTGTCGTAAAAATGTTTAACTGACTGTTCCAACAGCTCAGTGCATAACAATAAATGTCAGTCTGTTTTATTAAGAGCAGATTTAATTGCATCGTAGTTACCCTTATGAACAAGATATTTTGAAGTTATTTTGTCTGCAAATCGATGAATTTCTACAAAACCTACCTCCACAATCAAAGGTTTATGGTGCGGGTCTACGGGGATAACCAACGGGTCATCGCACTCCGCAACGCTTAAGAAGTCAGAGATCAAGTTAATCACAATTGTTTTATTACACATTATAATAATATTACAATGTTTTACTAATAAATGCTAAAATATACTTATTAAAATATAATTGCAGTCACTTATTACGCTATAGCGGGTATTAAGTAAAAACATCTTCTTCTGCCTGCCCTGGTCTCATATTACTTGGGGTCGGCGCAGAATGTCTTTCTCTTCCATTCTCTCCAATCAGACGTCATCTCATCATTCACTCCCTTTTCATCCAGGTCTCCTCTCACACAATCCATCCATCTTTTCTTTGGTCTTCCTCTTGCCTTATATCCCTCAACTCTCATCTTCATCACCTTTCTAGTCACATGATTTTCATCCCTCCTCATTACATGCCCATACCAGGATAGACGATTTCCTTTCAGCTTTACTTGCACCAGTGCAACTTTAAAAACATACGAGTTTTAAATGGACACAGTCAAACACAGAGCACTTCAATCATACAAATACGAAGAGTGACAAAAGCCGGTACGGCCGGACAGTGATTAGTCATAACGGGCAATACGATGCGCAGAATTATATACACTATGTGGCTTAAATTATATCTGACTAAAAAAGTTAGTAAAATGTTTTTAATAGAAACATAACACGGCAGTATGTACATCGATAGACTTAGTTGGAATACGTGAATAGCACAACTCGACCAATAGTATCTCGCACAAGAACATTATTAAGAGATTGTAATATAATTGACAAATAATCATACGATTCTTGCAAGGTCCATTTCTGGCTTCACTATAATCACGTGCGATGAATCGGTTTTCTTTTTTTTTTCTTGGCGTGCTTGACCCAGACGTAACGAAAGTCCTTATTCGCGGCTGCATTCTTTGTTTTCGATAAAAGCAATTTATTTTCAAGTGTGGGGTGATCATTGACATGTATTTTCTGATTGCCCGTCAAACCTATGCGTCTTACTGTCAAAGGACTGCTTTTGGATGCTTGTCTAGCTGCTGCAATAGAATCCTCTTTCACGTAGCGATTACAGAAACTCACTATAATCGGTTTCGCACGCTCCTTTTCACGGGTCGGTACTCTTGTTATAAAGTTGACTTGGGTCTTGTTAACAGCTTAGTAGCTTATCTGATAACCAAGACTCGAGAGCATGTTGAACAAATTTTCGTTGTTTGGTTGAGGAACGCCTTTGATTTCCACGTTGTTCATACGCGCCCACTCATGTTCATACGCGGAGTCAGTACTCTTAAATAAACTGATACTGGTCTAGATAAGCGGACAAGCGACCGGTCTCTGCTTACTAGTCTAACCAGATGTGACTTAATATCAGCTTTTCCTCAGAGCGACTGCCGTTTGACCTACGCAACCCAAAGGGATAGCGGTATTACATGGTTTAGACCAATAACAGTTATTTAAGGGTACTGACGCCGCGTAGCGACTGTCAACAACTGTTCACGAGAGCCAAGAGTGATGGTTTAACATGCTCGCCGAGGCACGAGGCGAGCGATAATTAACAATTAAATACCAAATAACTCCGAAAAGTCAGTAGCGCGCGCGGTGGTTTTGAACTCCCCGCACGGCAGTCTGTTGGTATATCCTACTGTCTACTGGCTATCGTTGCCTGCTTTTTGGTTATTTAAGTTTTTTTAGTTAAATCATGATGGGGAAGCTGTCCTCATTAGATTTAATAACATACGGCAATGAATTGTCATAATAAAATTAGTACAATTAGAAGAAAATAATATTCTTCAAACATCCTCAAATCAAGGTGAACAAATACTTTTGAGCGGTAGTGTATGTCTAAATAACTGTGAATCGCACAAGTGATTAGTTTATTTAAATCCTGCTAAACAATAAACAAAAAATAAAATGTAACACAAATTAAATCACCGATTGTAAAATATTATTTCGTTTTTTTTTGTAATTTGACCCATGTACCTAACAGTTTTGGTGTAAAATTAGGAACAAAATCACATTCATCTTTGGGGTAATGATCATACATAAAAATATTCGCAATAAAGGCACCAAAACATGGAAAGTTCAAGAAAATATATCAAATTTTCAGGTTCATTAATGTCAGCAACAATATGCGACGGTCGATGGTGAAAATAAATAGTAATGTTATTAAAATTGATGCAGTGGGATCTTAAAATAAAATGGGTTTCATCTCAAGGCTATCTAAGGTTGTTAGTCAAAATATGATAAAATAAACTTTTGTTTAAAAAACGTGTCGACATAAATAACCTCCATTTTAGAATCAAATCAAAATTTAACATCACAATGTCAGCAATAGTTACGAATTGACGAGCTCTCTATTAAGCTGAACTATTTTATATATCACAATAGTGACGAATACACTCCAGACGTGAATTGGTTTGATGAAAACAATAATTTAGGGGTTTTCCAAGGCAGCGGCACAATACCATATATATATGCATTATTGCGTGTTTAATAAAGTTATTAAGTATTTTTTTAATAAATTAACTCCCTTGAAGTTCCAGTAGAGGCAACGAAGAATTGAGACCTATGAATATAAAATAAGATGCGTGTGATATAAAAACATGAGAAATACGGCTTAGTTAGGTAAAAAATGAATTTTACAAAATACAGATCTTATATACGGGTATACGTAATCCTTAGGTATTCTGTTTCTTTTCACTTCGATTGTTTTTCCAGACATTTCGCTTAAAAAGGCAGACGCTACATCACATATCAACTGAAAACGTGTAAATACTTACTCACAAATAGTGAATAAAATAACCGATAAATAGAATCCTGCAAATTCAGATCTATTGTGTGCACGAAGTGGCAACGTAGCATTGAGAGCTTTCGTTGGACGTCACATACGGCTAGCAATGAACGTATAGAATAAAGACGAAAGCGCCACTAGTTTTTGCGACGAAAATCAACGGAACTACGAAAATATTCTGTGCAGCAAGATTGGAAGAAAAATGACGTCCAATTTATTTTTCATATTTTGACTTTTCTAGTATCAGGGGGACATTTCGCAAGCATTGCACGTAGTCTCCTATTTGACGTCCGATATACGGACGACTCAAGCAGGTGGACGCCACATTAGATGCAAAAATGGCCATAGTGGACGTACAATAGATTACGGGATATATATATATATATATATATATATATATATATATATATATATATATATATATATATATATATATATATATACCTACACTGGATGCCTATTTTGCCTGATCACCCTTCTTATTCTCTTTGTAACTACCTATAACTATACTCCATTTGGTTAGGTATTTAACTAAAGGTAAACAACGTTGATGTGACTTTTTTTTATCTAAAATCTGTTTAAAAATAAAACTACTGATTAAACGAAAGGCTCAATTGATTTAGTAATCATTATTGTTGTATTTACATTGATCTTTAGCAGCATTTTATTTTTAAAACGATTTTAGATAAAAAACGTCACATCAAGATTTTTTACGTTTAGTTAAGTACCTGGAGTATACTCCATTCTCTGCTTCCTTGTCTAATTTCTAAGTCGATTCACTTAAAATCTTATGATCTAACTAGTTTCTTATTCATTACAGTAAGAGGAGCATGGTGGGTCATGCACGCCATTGCAGATTGAAGATCAAATATCATCATCATCAGCCCTTTATACTGTCCCACTGCTGGGCACGGACCTCATCTCACTATTGGCGTAACTAATTGCACGTTTCACTACTTAACCTAATTCCATCATCATGTCATCATCTTTCAAGTCTTAGCCCGGTTGCAAGACTTCATTTTGCACCCTGGTGTCTGGTTACTAATCTCTTCAAAATTGACAGAATATGAGCATTCCCGCAGAGCGATTCTCCTCAGACCTTCGCAACCCATATGGATAGGCAGGATCATCATTCTCCTAGCGTTATCCCAGTTTGAACCCGGGGTCCGCTTTCTAGTCTAACCGGATTTGACTGAATATTAGCTTTTCTACAGAGCAACTACCTGTGTGACCTCCGCAACCCAAACGGATAGCTATATTCCATGGTTTCGACTAGTGTCAGTTAATTACTCATAGGTACGTACTGACGCCCTATAACGATTGTCAAAGATTTTCATGACAACCGGGACCGACGGCTTAACGTGCTCTCCGAGACACGAGCATCCGATAAATTACAATTTATTACGCACTCGTAACGTAACTCCGAAAACTCATTGGTGCGCGCCGTGGATTCAAACCCGATACCCTCTGCATAGCAGTCTGTTGGTGTATCCACTAGGCTATCGCTGCCTATATGGATAGGTAGGGTATTCCATGGTTTAGATTAGTATATTCGAGGGTAGTGACACCCCATAACGACTGATGATGCGCGCAAACAGCAGTAACTTTTTCTTTGACAACATATAGAACCACGATAATATTCAATAACTCTTAGCAACAATCTTTAAAGTTACCTCTAGTGTTTATAGGATCTTAAGCTCTAACATTCTGTTATGTCGCAAAACGGAATGTGGATGCACCACCAAAAATATCCATGAGAGCAGAGGCTGATTGTGGAAGCCTCCGAGGCACTACACAATTTATTCTGTGTTAATGAACAAAACAGACATTTTATAATAACACTCTTACTTAGTCTTAATCTAACTGCGACACAAATCAATGCTGACGATAACATTCTGACCTTTTCAAACATTATCAACTTAGTTTTCAAACGGATACGACGTTTACTACTTTATTTAAACAAAATAACTTTTAAACTTTATTTAAAAATGAAATTATTATTATTCCTCGGTTTAACTTGTCTTTTGACCGTGAGTTGTGATCATTTGGTCATCGGTAATGTTTCGAATAGAGTTATTTTAGCCAACCATACTGTGATTGAATATAATGCTATACCGTTTATAAAGAGAGTGAAGTATTACTTCTATTCGCAACCGGACAATCGGTTGATACAGGTAAGCATTATTTGTTGATAAATTATTAGATAAGTGAAATCACCTGTCGATCATTCTCTGCTTCTTCTTCATCAGCCCTTTTTATACTGTCCCACTGCTGGGCACGGGCCTCTTATCTCTATGAGAAGGGTGAGGCCATAGTCCACCACGCTGGCCAAGTGCGAGTTGGCAGACTTCACATATCTTTCGAGAACATAATGGAGAACTCTCAGACATTCGATAATTCTCAACTAACGTTTTTCTTTTCTCTTTCAATTAATCATTTCTTAGTGAGTGCCTACGTCTTAATAACCTACTGTTTGAATTTAGACTGCGATGATGTGTTCGCACATCCGGCTCGAAGGACCAATAAAATGTACGATCTGCACAGCAATGATATTAGTATAATATACACTGATTAACTGAAGGGCAGCGATAGCCTAGTGGAGATACGACTGATAGACTGCCATGCAGAGTGTATCAGGTTCGAATCCACTGAGCGCACCAATGACCTTTCGGAGCTATGTGCGTATTGAATTGTAAATTATCGCTTGCCCCGTGCCTCAGAGAGCACGTTAAGCCGTCGGCCCCGGTTGTTATGAAGATCTGTGACAGTTGTTTTAGGGCGTCAGTACCTTCTGAATAAACTGACACTAGTCTGAACCATGGATTGTCGCTATTCCTTCGGGTTGCGGAGGTTAAACAGGCAGTCGCTCCGTGGAAAAGCTAATATTCAACCAAATCCGGATAGACTAGTAAGCGGACCCCCGGGTTGAAAATGGGATAAGGCTAGGAGGATGATGACACTGATTAGGTAAATGATAATAAAAATGATATGTTGAACTGAAAACTACCAATATGAAAGCGAGTGATGTAAGCCGAAGGCGGCAATAATATTAGTCATCATCACAGCCTTTAACAGTCCACTGCTGGACGAGGCCTATCCTTTGAAAGGAGGAATTGGCCTACTATACTACGCTGGCCAAACGGGTTTGTATAGGGTTTGTATTAAGTTTTCCTTCTCTTACAGTGTTGTTCTCTGTATAATATGCTCCCTCTGTCGGCTCTTACGACTCTCATGGGATGATATGGGTGGTGATAATGCGTATTCTTAATCCGTCACCACCCGGACAATGTAATAATATTAGTAGTAAATAATAATTTAATTGTAAAGATAAGTACCTATCTGTATAAATGACGTAGGTATACATATTATTATAATAATATCGGCCCTGTTTATAGATTGAACCACTGTCCCAGTGTAGGTATCCTCGTGATGTTTTTCGTCACCGTTTACCCAGTGATAAACAATTTAATAATTCATCATTATATTATAATTGACAATAGACTCGCCACCTATTACGTGGAATCAAAACACTGCCGAAGAGTGGGCGTTTAATATGCCTCTGCCTACCCCTTCGGGGAAACAGGCGTGAGTCTATGTATAATATATTTACATGCTAGGTTTTTCCCATCTGAATTATTTGATCAGTTCAATGGTTTTATCATCTATGAAACTACTTGGATTTTATTTGCTGCGTAGCATAAGTTGTACATACTTACGTCACAGTCAAATCTTACGTTGTATACTAATTATCATCGGCATATTATAGGTATTAAATCACATTAATCACCGTAAACTTGACCAATTTGTTGAAACGGATAAATTGTGAATGATGTATTTTTTTGTAGAATTGTATTATACGTAGATACCGTACTTAGAGAATACTCGAGGACGCCAGCTGCTACGCCTGCATTTTATTTATTTACCTATTTTGGCCGATCCCGTGGGAATTTCGGGAAATCCCTTCTTAGTGCACCCCTACGGTCCCCAAGAAACATACATGCCAAATTTCAGCTTCCTGCGCCCAATAGTTTCGGCTGTAGCGTGTCTGTCAGTCAGTCAGTAACGCAAGGAATTTATATATTAAGATTACCGTGGTAATATTTATAAGACTAACATTTCTAGAAAGAGATAACAACTCCGATTTAAAGGACGGTTCTGGTCATAATTGTAAGTAAACAGATGATACGAAATGGGATTCTGTTAAAGGCTCTGGATGAAACAGAGTGTCAGTTAACTTCGGATTTCAGACAGAAACAGGACAAAAAAGCTATGGGAACAATTATTACATTTTCATCCGTTGTCATTGTTTAAAAGGTCGGGCACTCGGGCCTTTTGCGGATAGTAGCGGCTAATAGACACCGCTAGGAGGCATTTAATTGACTCGAATCCGGTACAAACTCACCTTAGAGTTACCCTAATAGTTCTTGTAGTTCCTAGGTACAGCCTATGGTATGTACAACAAACAAGTCGGCGCTGGACCAGTTTAAGAAAAAAGCCCTTGGCTCGCTTATAGAGTCGAGGCACACTAGAAACTGGTTTTGTATACCAGTGTCAATGTGCAGGGCCGGATTTAAGGGGGTGCAGGCGGGGCAATGGCCCCGGGGCCCCCACAAGAGGGGGGCCCCCACAACAGAGGTAAAAATATGAAAAAAATCGGCATTTGTTCAGTTTAATCCGCAAAGACATTCATGCAATGAACTTGAAAATTGTAAATCCAAATTAATGTTTAAAAAATAATCGACATTATAACATATTCATACCAAATAGGTAAATAAAATCAACTAGACAGAAATTGCCTATACCTTTTTGTAATTTAGGCAAACACATATTTTATACAATTAAATGACGAATAAATTTTCTGAAAACCATAGGTAATTTATTGGCGTAAGGATTGAAGTAAGTAGGTATATTAATATTTTCAAAAACAACCAAATAATTGCAACGACGCGCGATGCTTAAAACGCTAAAAGATAGTATATTAATATATAATTGACTAACTATTTCATAATTACAACCCATAGATTTATATGTACTAACGCACTAGATGCGCCCTTCTGTACAACGAAAATGTTCCACTGACTTATGGTTTGGGAACCATACAGTTCTTAGTTCGTTCGACAACTCTCTAGTGGGCGCACGAAACCGCGCTCTGTCAAACTGCTTACGAAATTATTTATTTAATTGGAGTAAGAAAGTTTTCAGTGATTATTCTTTGCAAATCTGTTTTATTGTTTGGTAACTAATCTATTTTTTGGCATAAACAATCTTAGCTACGCAATTACTAGGCAATATTATCAATTTTCGTGCACCGGGCAAGTCCATTGCGGGCGAGTCCATTGTGGGCAAGTCCATGATGAATAAATGAGGGCGAGTCCATTGTACTATCAGTCACTTTCACATATATGCACGATATTACGTTTGCAAAAAAGAGACAGATATAAACGCCGAGTTGTCGGCAGTTCTCGTCATAGAATAAAATAACAGATTGGAAAATTTCCTTCGAGAATCTCGAGTACCGACTTAATATTTTTTTGCTCTACAATATTTGTTAAAGGTTGGTATGTAATTAAAACTATATTATGAATAATATAGTTTTAATTTAGTTTTTTTTTTCGTTAGGAAGTTCTCAGTAGCAGCACGGAGTCTGGTAATGTGCCCGGTACGGCAATATTATGGCTCGCCCCCTATTACGTGGGACCTTCAAAATTCATGGCGAAATGTGGGTGTAATATTACACCTCTGCCTACCCCTTCGGGGATACAGGCGTGAGACTATAAATAAAAAAAATAAATAGTTTTAAATTCATAGATTGCGTGTATTCTACGTTCGTACTCAGCGATGCCGTCATGAGTTCTACGTTCCTGTAAAAATACGTCCATAAATACCAATAAAGCTGCAGGAGTTACTTTTCACAAGTGAGGTATTTCACTGATGTTTATTATATGCCAGAGAACAAAAAATAAATGTTCGTTTGCCTTCTTCTTCTTTACCGATATTGACGATTTTTCTTGTATTTTTGAAGTTACCTACATACCTAGGTCTTATTACATAGCCATCTACGGTCCACAAGCGGGTGCTGTTGTTGCGAACGAAAAAATTTTCCTATAGCAAGGGAAATTTCATGATCACAGGTAGAATATCAATAAAAACATCTATTACTTCATTTGCGTAATATCCTGAATCATGGTACGCAGCGTAAGCAATATTTTTCCCGTACAACTAGTACGAGAAAAATATAGCTTTTTGGACATTGTTCCCTCATACTTTTGCCATATTTTTATGAAATGGATGAACTGATAAGGCCCCTTGCACATAGAATGGCATTGAGTGGTATTCTCTAAAGTCTAAAAGAAAAAGAAAATTATCCCGCGGGATGCCGTGGCATTCCCGTTCGTTTGTTACTATTGATATTTGTCATTGAAATTAAAGTTTTACTTATATTTAAGTTATCCGTGTGGTGACGGATTAAGAATATGGAATGTCACCACCCCATATCATCCCATGGGTGTCGAAGCAGCCGACAGAGGTAGCCTATTATGCAGAGAACATCACTGTAAAAGAAGGAAAATTTGATACAAATTATATACCAACCCGTTTAGCCAGCGTGGTATAGTAGGCCAAATCCTCCTTTCAAAGGAGAGGCCTAGTCCAGCAGTGGACTGTAAAATGCTGATGATGTATGTACAAATATTTAAGTTATGTCTTTTTTTATCACAAAAAATATATTTTTTTAAAAATATATTTTTTGTGATAAAAAAAGACATAATATATAATAATACGTTGAGAAAAGGGAAATTTGGATCAAATTCATCCAAGCTGAGAGAAGAGAAGAAACGTGGTTGGCAGCAGAACCCTCGCATATCTGCTCAGCGCATTGCATCCTGATGATTTCGCAATTTCCAAAACTGGAAGAAGGTTTCTTAAAAAAGACGCAATTCCTTATGATCCTTGTTGGACTCCGTATGACACGTTTGAGATTTTAGAAACTCCTAAAAATGCATCGCCTTCTTCTCTACATAATGTGCACGTATCTGAATCTGATTCGATGTTTGATAACCCAAGAAAAGTTAAACTAAAAGCAAGTTTACGTGAAGTATCTGTAAAAAATAAATTACTTGCACAAAATATAAAAAAGTATCTGATTGTATTTTTCTGTTGCCACGAAATATCAAGTAGGTAAAATAAACAGTTTGTCACATCTGCGTATATACATTCATAATCTATGATGAAAACACCCAAGCGCGCATGCGTAGTCAATCAGTCTGAGTGACAATAAATGACAGTCATTTTGTTTGAAATATCATCTCTATATTATATATCTCTATGTTACAACCAAACAAGAACTGACACACGATTCTGTAAAAATGTCAGAAGATTGAGTACATGGAGATAAGGTCAATGGTAGTCTCGAGGAAGGTGACACCATAAAACCTTTAAATTCATGTAGTCACAATCAAGAGGAAGTGGATAATGGTTTAAAAAATTACATTGGTCTTTGGCCCGTCATGACAACTGAAGGAATGATCAAATATTGGGCAAGAACGGTTCCGCAAAACTGCAAAATTGTGATGAAGTCTCACTCCAGAATTCTGTCTTACCGTTGTGAGATAATACAAACTTTCCGGTAATGTACAAAAAACATGTTTATATGTCGCAATCAAAATCAAGAGACTGTCAATCGATTCAAGCTTTGTTTTTCTCTAACTACGAGTAGAATATATTGCGAAGCTTGTACTCTAATGTCCATTCAAGTTAAGCAGAGAAGGCTTTAGTGACTGCAAGCATGCAACGTAGCGCCTATACGAGCACGAGATATCTAAGACCCACTTGGAGTCAGTGATTAGTCTAGTGCCACAGGGAGAAGGCACGGTATGTATCGACCGAGAGCTAGCGACGCAGGAGGCACAGCACATCATCCCTGAACGGGGCTTAATCTTCCGAGTACACGACGAATGGAAATTTTCTAGGTATTTTGGAATTGCTAGTTGAGTACGAACCAACGTTGGCATTCATTTAAACCGACATGCAAACAAAGTGAGCGTTTACGTCAATTACCTTTTCTCAACGGTATGAGAAGAACTGATAAGTTCCATGTGTAATTAAGTACTTAGTGAAATCGTAACGAGGATAAAAAAATCTTAGCACTATTCAGTTTAATATGGATTCTACTCCCGATGAATCTCATATCGATCAACTTAAAATAGTTTTTCGATATATATATTATTACCTAATTTCGGCCATAATGGTGAAGCAACAGCAAATGCTTTAATATTTATTTTAGTTGACCATCAAATTAATATCCTTGATTGTCGTGGCGCGGACAATCGTTGTCGCGGACATTCGTACGATAATACTGCAAATATGAGTGGAAAATACAAAGCAATGCAAGCTCTTATTTTGTAGAAAAAAAACTGCATTTATCAGCGTTTGTACCATGTTGTGGTCACTCACGGAATTTAGTAGGAAAGCAGCTGCTAACTCTTGTGCATCAGCAGTACAAGTTTATTCAGAATTTATATACGTTTTATACAGCAAGTATCTATCACCAAGAGAAAATTTAAATTGACTGGTTTTAGCCCGTTTATCGATCAACTTTGTGTTTCTCTCATAGAACGATTGCAAGCATACGAAGCTGTTCGATTGAGATTTGAATTCCTCAACCACTTATATGCCGCTGCAGAGGAATTAGTAAAATTTTCTAAGACGATTTCGAATCTAGACTTGGCAATGAGTTGGTACAATTTGTATCTTTAATAGACTTGTAAAACAGGACTGTGAAAAAGACCAATCAAAGGTACTGTTGTATAATCGCATTCATGAAAATCAGAATTGCCGAGCTACTTTCCCAAATATATAAATTACATTAAGAATGTACTTGGTATTAGCGGTGTACAATTGCATCGAAGAGCGCTCGTTTTCAAAATGAAAATTAGCAGGAATAGGCTCCGAACAACGATGGAACATAAACGGGCTATCGAAACTAACCCTAATCAATAATGAAAGTGATTTACTCCGCGAGCTTTAATTTTTAAAGCTTTAATTTACTTTAGTGAAATATTCGACGACTTTTTGCCATTATATTGACACCGTTATTTCTTTTTTAATCAATTGTATTTTTTTATTTCCCGAAGTTTTATTTGCTGACAGTTTATTTTTTCAATAGTTTAAGCAAAAGAAATACGGGCAATAAATAGAGGCCCCCACAGCTACATTGCCCCGGGGCCTCCAGACCTCTAAATCCGGCCCTGTCAATGTGCGTGTAAATAGTAGGACTGGAAGCGACGATATGTTGCTGAGTGATTCTCGCCCTTATGGTGGTCTAGCGGGAAGTTGTTCGACTGTACATTATGATGAGCTGCCAATAAATAACTTGATGATCAAGCTAGGGAAAGCGATGACTGACGGCGCGCTGTAAAAGTGGCGGGAGGCCCTAGGAGCTTAGGCTTGTAGCGGTAGCTACATAGCCGGCAAAAACAATCAACAAGGCGACTCAACATCTAACGAACACAACGGAACTAAAGTCTTGAATAGCGCAAGCGAACTTTTCACACGCAATTATTATATATTCCTATACATAACCTCCCAAGTATTTCCGTCGTAGTCCACCAGGCATGATCACCTAGCCTACACAGAGAGGGACCTCCCTTTAGTTGGAGGAACACCACACCTCATTCCTCCACAGGCTTGACGTCTTCGTCGCCCCCTTCCGTTTTTGCGGTCCGGGGCAAGTGTGGCCCCTGCGTAGATGGGCCACTGCTTACGACGATGAGTACCGCAACGAAAATTTAGACCTTTTCTTAATACGCTCCCTAGCGGTCTCTACCAACAGTAACCATATGATTGAGGCCTAGGCTAAAGGTGCTTATAAAAATGTATAGCATTTGTTTGCGTCCAGAAACGTATTAAAGCCCATAGATAATATAATATCAATATTTATTCTATGTACAAGCCGATAAATCTTTAACTAGACCTCCTGAATCTAAAAATAAATCGAACGACGTCAATACATACTTAAATAGACCCACACTCGTAGATAAACCAATAATTGTTATTGTAACAGATAACAATTGGATATAATAGTAAATATTGTCACACGATTGCGCAATCTCTTTTACATAACGCTACATACCGTTTCATATTTTAGTTGGTAGAGCCTTGCTGATTTCAGCATGAATGTCCGGCTCGACCTGGCCAATACTATTCTTTCACAGAATATCGACCTAAAGTAACGTTAGGTATCTATTTATAGACTGTCTCGTTGATCTCGCGGCATAAATGTGCGCGTGGGATTGGGAGGTCTCGGGTTCGATTTCCGGGTCGGGCAAAGTGTTAGGTATTGGGTTTTTCCGTAAGGAAATTCTTAGTAGCAGCACGGAGTCTGGTAATGTGCCCGGTACGGCAATAGGCTCGCCCCCTATTACGTGGGACCTAAAATTCCTGGCGAAATGTGGGTGTACTATTACACCTCTGCCTACCCCTTCGGGGATAAAGACGTGAGTCTATATAAAAAAAGATGATGATATCATCATTCATCTAGCGTTATCCCAGTTAGAGCCCGGGGTCCGCTTTCTAGTCTAACCGGAGTTGACGGCTTTTCCTCAGAGTGACTACCTGTCTACCTATAGGTACTGTTGCGTTTCGTTTGGTGAGTAGGAGTGCCGGAGGCCGCATTCTCCTTTTCCTTCTATCATAGGATGCGAAAAGAAATTGGAGGAGCGGGATGACTCACTCCTTCTATCCTTTTCGCATCCCAAAGCACTCGGCCTCCTTCACTCGGCCGTACCTACAGCGATAAGTGCCTACACATTCGCGCGGCTTCCAAGCGCGGCGTCCAACGCGCCGCTCAAGGGTTGTTGACTTGAAAATTTGATTTTATTTATTTTACGAGAGCAACTTGAAAATTAGGTTTTTTGTTTGTTGAGATATCCCAACGATTATGTCAAATTAAAGATCTAGTTCAAAAACCATTTTATCTGTTTGAATCATGTAAATCGGTCCATGCGTTTAGGAAATAACTAAGAATTAGTATAGTGAAAATGTAAACGACCAGATTTTTGCGGTTTTTGTTCTTTGAGCTCAAATAGTTGGATATATACTTATAGGATGATTATTTATTATTAGGTACGTGGTCAAGTAGGTAGAAAGACGATGAATAAATATAATAGTAGCAGCGGCAAGTCGACAACCCTAGCGCGACAGCTAACGCGTCACTCCGCACCAGACAGCGACAGCGTTATATGTTAGAAAAGAGCGGGAACGGTTAGGTAAATATCGCATTAGGCACTGAGTGCTTATGCGAGCTGAATTGCACTTTGTTGCTTAGTAGCAAAAGTCGCAATTTCAATGAATTGGTTTGAGAAGTGGTGCTTCTGTACGTAAGTACTGTTTATTCTGTGCCCAAAGGGCAGCAGCGCACTTGTGACTGATTTGGTGTCCAAAATTCGTACATACCTCACAAATTTAGGCTCATTTGGCCTCATCCTAAGAAAACAGATAGAAACAGACTGCCTGCGTGGTCCAGTGGATAGCGTATGCGTCTGTTGATCAGAAGGTCCCGAGTTCGATTCCCGGGCAAAGGTTTTACTGGGTTTCTCCGAAATCTCAGTAGCAGCACGGAGTCTGCCAAAGTTAGGCAATAGACTTGCCTACTATTACGAAATGAGGTGTAATTTAACACCTCTGCCTACCCTTGTAGGACTAAATACGTGTATATGAAAAAATAAATCTTTATGGTAGAATTTTAATTACCTTATTTCTAGCAAACAAATAACATTATATTGCATAAAAAGCACATTTACAACTAGATCTCTCCTTTATTCCAGGGTATCCAAGCACTAGACAACATGCACAGCAAGGCGTCCATGAACATAACGGCCGGTGGCATAGGCTACTCGTACGTGAACCTGCGCATGAAGAGCGAGCGGGGCCGGGGGCTCAGCTATGATATCGGCATCTACGTGCAGGAGCGGACCTGGTAGACATCTTGAAGTGGACGGATAAGTTTGGTTGGATGTTAGACGAAAAATTAATAAGATGAGGCTTGGTCTTTCGAGGTATTCATTGATATTAGACTAATTAGGTGCAGCTTTATGTGAAAGTGGCCTCAGACAATGCCGTCACCGTAGCCATGTTTTGGGAACAGAAGATCTGAACCATTGATATGATGAGGAAGGTACAGCTTGTCTTTCCAGGTGTTCATATTTTTGAATTTTTATCGACAACGGTTTTATTGAAAGGTCTAAGTATAGCGAAAACGGACCAATAAGTATGTTAAATTTCTTTGCATACCGCTTGCGTCGGGCCTCGGTAAACGGAGAAGGCCGAAGGAATGCTGGCTTGACTAACCACCAGGGATGCTGGAGACCGTGCGATAGGAGATACGGCCGGAAAGGGGAACCCGGGATCCAATGCGTGGGTCTAGGATCACATCGATGAAAAGCTGTCTTATTTATTTGTACTAACAAATAACCAATTTTCTGATATAGTTTACCTACATTTGACCCTGGTCGTGGTCAAAACTAAGGTCAGTGAAGTCAATGAAATCGTATGACCATCGGCATTATCTGATAGGAATGTTAAACAATAAGGAAACAAAAATAAGCAGTCTTATCGTATTGGAATTTGGAGTCATTGTCATCAAACGTTCCTTCCTCTTCCAAATCCGAGATCTTTGTAGCAGAAGGGCGTAGAGACATGATTGATACCTTCACAAAAATTTACTAGTTTTTGGAGGGAGACGAGGCGAGGATTCATGCATGGTGTCCCTTTTTGTGTCATGATGTTACAGAATACTGCAAAGAGACAACAATACTAGGTATTACTGTATCTTTTTGATAATTGATGAGCTTTGCGCTTACAAACATATTAATTGTAGAATTTTTCGTTTAATGACTGACCAATACTTATCTGTTGTTAACTATAACTTGGTAACTCGGAAACTGAAAACCAAAGCGCTAAAATTGTATATAATAAAACCTTTTTTATAGATTAATGCCTTTTATTTTTTGCCTTTTAAAGAGAATAGTTCGACTAATGATCATGGCACACTGTAACGGCACCGTAATGGTACAGCTTCAGCACGGCATGGTCTCGAAGTTGTTAGAAACCAGCAAGGGCGCTGACAACCCGCCATTGGCATTTTATATTGACATTATGGAATATAAAAAAACAACATACGATTAAATGGATTTCAGAGATTTTAGACTAATTTCAGAGTGCCGGAGGCCCTATCTCCTATTCCTTCGTTATCCAACCCCAAGGGGCGGCAACGCACTTGTGACTCCTGTGGTGTTGCTTGTGTCCAAGGGCGGCGGTAATTGCTTACCATCAGGCAATCCGTCTGCTCGTTTGCCGCCTATTAATATAAAAAATGGTCTTTGCATGATAAGTAAGTCACTATTTGGAGCGTTGCCGTTACTTTGCTTGCATAGTGTGCCATGACTTTTAAGGTTAATTTGCTGTATTGTCGGGAGCCGGTTGCTGATGTAAGGTAAAGCAAGCAATACGTACTGCAATTATACGTGAATGTTTATGCTTATTTTATTCTTGGATGGTTCGACACTACCATTTGATTGGACTTGGTAAATTGCGCTGCAGTTAGGGTGGCACCAAATTTAATTTGCAGGAAAGGCAAGGCGATGTCTGCTGGTTTTAATAGTAAGTAATAAAGCTAAATATTAAAAGACAGCATATGATAAAAACAGATTTATTCAGAAATCCTTCTGCAAATACTCGCTGTAGTCTTTCTCCAAGCCCTTCACAGCTGCTTCTGCGAAATGAACAAACAAAACTTCAAATATTTGGGACACATATTATACAAATAAAAAATACTTCTAAGGGCTGACGCCGATAGCGCGAAACGCAGCGCATAGTATTTTTCTCCGTCAAACAATTATCAACCTTGTTCTCATTACACATAATGTCCAAAATTAGTTAACAATACAATGGCTACAACACGCACGCACACACATAAACAACTGTTATATGAAAATTGATTTTGAAATATTTCAACACTAGATGAAGCCTGCAGCTACGCCCGCACATTTTATTTGAATTTACACCTTGTTACCCGACCCCGTAGAAATTTCGGGAAATCCCTTCTTAGTGCACCCCTACGGTGCCCATGGAACATACATGCCAAATTTCTGCTTCCTGTACCCAATAGTTTTGGCTGTAGCTTGTCTGTCAGTCAGTAACGGAAGGATTTTATATATACAGATGAGAACAATATCGATAGTAAACAGACAGTGACAATGGTCGCCGCTGCTCTTCGATATAATAGGGCCGGCTTTAATGTTATAAGGTGGAGTCTTCACTATGACGTAACGACAGATTAAATCTAATATAACTGCCTCGTTGGTCGCCCGGCATAAATATGCGCGTGGGATTGGGAGGTCTTGGGTTCGATTCCCGGGTCGAGCAAAGTGTTATTGGGTTTTTTCGTTAGGAAATTCTCAGTAGCAGCACGGAGTCTGGTAATGTTTTTTTTTTTATGGTAAGCAATTCACAATTCGTTGCCGCCCCTTGGGGTTGAGAAAAGGGATAGGATGAGGAGTGGGATGAGGGACAGGGAATAGGGGATAGGGCCTCCGGCACTCTCACTCACCGAACGAAACGCAACAGTTTAGGTACTGTTACTTTACGTCGATCTTCTGTGAGAGGGTAGTACTTCCCCGGTCGAGCCGGCCCATTCATGCTGAACTCAGCAAGGCTCTACTACCTTTTGATGTGCCCGGTACGGCAATAGGCTTGCCTCCTATTACGTGGTACCTAAAAATGTATGGCGAAATGTGGGTGTAATATTACACCTCTGCCTACCCCTTCGGGGATACAGGCGTGATTTTATAAATAAAAAGAAATAATTCACAAGAACATAGGCCTTATCACGGTCGGATCCAGGAGGAGGGCTTAAGTATTCAAGCTCCCTCTATAAGCTGTTTTGTTCCAAAACCATGGAACTTAAGAGCCGTCGCGGATATACCGAAGCGCCGAGCAGCACGCGAATGCGCCTGTAGTCACTCCGATCCGCTTAGGCATTTTATTGTGTTTATTGATTTTAATAATTGTCCGTGTTGTGACGGATTAAGAATACGAAATATCACCACCCCATATCATCCCATGGGTGTCGTAAGAGCCGACAGAGGGAGCATATTATGCAGAGAACAGCACTGTAAGAGAAGGAAAACTTGATACAAACCCTATACCAACCCGTTTGGCCAGCGTGGTATAGTGGGCCAAGTCCTTCTTTCAAAGGCGAGGCCTAGACCAGCAGTGGACTGTTAAAGGCTGATGATGATGAATTATTAATCAAATGAGATAATGTTGATAATAGAGTGGGGAAAGGGGGGGTGTTACTCCAACTAGAGGCAGGGCTTTGCTTTTCCACAGACCGACTGCCTGTCTGACCTCCGCAATCCATTTGGGTAAACCAATGGGAATATCGCTATCTAAATGGATAGCGATATTCCATGGTTTAGACTAATGTCATTTTTGAACGACTGTCAAAGGATCATCATGGCAGCCGGGACCGACGGATTAACATGCGCTACGATTCATGGAATAAGAAATAATTAACAATTCAATTCAACAAGCTTCGAAAAGTCAGTGGTGCGCGCCGTGGAATCAAACCCAATGCCCTCGGTATGCCAGTCTGTTGGTATTAAAACTGGCTAGACTAGCAGAGCTTGGGTTCCCAGGCGAAAGTCTTCGATGCAATCGGGATAACGCTAGGACAATGATAAATAAATAATAAATATTATACCTGTACTCAACAACAAGTTCTGTCGTCGCAGATTGTCAATCAGCGCCATCTGTTTGTCGATACGCGAACCTTGCGCCTTTAGTTGCGCTTCCAACCGAGAGATGGCGTTCTCATGGGACGCGGACAGAGAGCGGGTGGACTCGCGGAATTCCTGAAATTATTAGAAATTTGCAATTGATATTAAATCATTAAATGTATCCTGCTATTGGCGATGCAAAGTTTATCCGCGCGCCTCTAGCGGCGAATTTGGAAGTTGTCTGGGTACGAGACTTTTGACAGCTTTCAATACGACTTTGCTTCGAGGTTATAGTGGTAATTGTATTGAGCTGTCAAAAGTGTCGTACACGGACAACTTCCAAATTCGCCGCTAGAGTCGCTAGTTAGAATCTTAGCATTGCCAATTGACTATCAATGCTTTTGTTTGTGACGCAAATTAGGAAAGGCATAATATTCAACAGTGGGTTATGAAAGCTGTATGATCACACATGACATTCTATTTAAACCAGTCCGAGTTTGGGCACGAATAGATGGCATTCGAGGCGTTCGTCGTTGCAACAAGACGTACCAAAAATGTTAAAAGCACCTCTGTTGGTCCCTATCGGGGAACTCGGGCTAGGCCCCTTGATAACAGCTGTAATGATCGTACCTAAATTTAATTGGTAAGTACCTATTCTTAAGCAAAATACTAACTGCCGAGTGACAGTGATTTAAGTAACCTCTTCGCCGTTTAGTTCAGCGCAAAATGTTACGTAGGATTAAAAAAACAACGATAGCCTAGGTGGAGATGCCAACGGACGGCTTCATAGATCATGTCCAGTCTAAACCCAAGGCGTGCACCGATGACTTCTTCGAAATTATTTGTGGATAGCTGTTTCCCGCGGTTTCACCCGCGTCCTGAGGGAACTATTTCGCGTATCCGGTTAATTTATAGCCTAAGTTACTCCTTGGTACATTAGCTATCCGCCAGTGAAAGTCCCGGCAAAATCGGTCCAGCCGTCCCAGAGATTAGCAAGAACAAACAGACAGACACACAAAAATAGTAAGAAATGTAATTTCGGTTTATGTACCGTGTATGGTTTACTATTGTTTGACAAAAAACGTATGACAAAAGATCATTTTACAAACAACGTCTGAAAAACTAACTTTTATTTGGCAAAAATATTACTTTAACAACAATAATTTGCCATAATACAGGCTTCGCAAATGTTTTAATTAGAAAATAATTAAAATGTTAAATAATTATTTTAAAAATAATCATTTGACTAAATAATTCGTTTGCCAAATTGTTGATTGTACAAAAAGTTAGAAGATAAATTATTAGTTTTTAAAAATAACTCATTTCTAACAACTACTTACGCGAAGTTTTGAAAATATTTAATTGCATGGTTGCAATTTTCTTGAACAGATTTTATTTATAGGCAAGTAATAATTGTGTATTAATACTAATTGCATAGAAACGTAAGTCTTTAAAAAAAATTCACACTGCCTGAATTAAGCGAAATAAGTAGAATTCGGTTGTTGTCGTTGTGGTCGCAGTTCTAACCTAACCTAACCAGCCATTGTTTCAGTTGACCCTACACAAATATTGTTGTATTAACATAGATTTTGGTTAGTAAAATATTTACCAAGCAATGCATTTTGTCAAATGTTATTTATGCTTTACGTTGTATTGCCAAAATAACATGTTTAAAAAAAAAACAATTTGTAAATTCATGTTTTAGCATAATAACTATTCTATAGTAAATATATTGTCTAATGAGTAGTTTATTAAGCAATAGTTAGTAAAATAATAAATTTATCAAGTACCTATAATTTTGTCAAATGTTATTTGTCAAATGAAAATTTTTCATTTGTTTTTTGTCAAATGATCTCGGACACCACCGTGTATACATCCATATGCATTAATCAAAAAGCGGTTATTTGAATATTACAAACAGACACTCCAATTTTATTTATGTGTACAGTTACAACTGGTCCGTGTATTAACGGATTAAGAATACAAAATGTACTACCCCATTTTATCCAGTGGGTTTTGTAAGAGACGACTAAGAAAAATATACGAAGCTATAATAGTATAATTTGGGAAGAAACGGCAACTCGACATCAAATGCTATACTAAGTCGTCGGGCTAGCGTGGTATAACAGGCCAAATTCTCCTTAGTTAGTGCTATTGTGCAAATTAAAGAGGCCTCTGTCCAGCAGTTGCCTGCGAATGACTGTATGATGATAATAGGGTAGGGATAAGTTTCCTGCATGTAAAATACATTATTGAAGTTCTTTTATCCAGTAAAACATGTTAAAATAATGGCAGTTTCATTCAACAATTAATGTAAAAACTTTATTTAACACAAATCTACTTTCAGTCTCAAGTTGTGTGAAGACACTCCTGATTATTCAAAGGACTTTAGAAACTCTATAGGGTACAAAGTAGCTCGGTCAGTATTCATGACACTAAATACCATTATATCTACCGAAAGGTACATAATAACATCGCCTTGCATACAGTCAAATGCCAAAGCCATGTTCCAATACATGTCCAATAGATATCTATAAACACTTTCGCATTTATAGTATTAGTAGAGAAAATCGTTTCAGCCGTTTAAGCGTAGTATATCATTATTAGTTTATATATGCGAACAATGTACTTAATCACCGTGCATAATATGACATTATGTATGATGTGTCAGTACTGACAGATATACACATGCACATGCGCACTCAATTATTATAGCGCATGCGTTCTTACACTTCCAAGAGGTAAATTTGTGCCGAACAAACTTCTAGCCTCCCTACAATCCCTCCCAGTTTAATTTTTGCATCTTATGGTAGCCTATGTCCGTCTCCATAGTCCAGTATATCTCTATAACAAATTTCAACAAAATCGGTTCAGCCGTTTAAGCGTGAAAATGGAACATACATACATACATACACACTTTCGAATTTCTAATATTAGTAGGGATAAGTATTCTACTTGACGGCATATCTTCTTAATATATAAAATCCTTGCGTTACTTACTGACTGACAGACACGCTACAACCGAAACTATTGGGCGCAGGAAGCTGAAATTTGGCATGTATGTTCCTTGGGGACCGTAGGGGTGCACTAAGAAGGGATTTCTCGAAATTCCCACGGGATCGGCCAAAACGGGTATATTTAAAAAAAATGCAGACGTAGCTGCTGGCGTCCTCTAGTTTCATACAAAAGCCGTAGTAAAGTTCGTTTTTGACATTTTTATTACTTTTAATACGTCTGATTTGACTAGTTAGAAACATCCCTATAATGATGACTGGTATTTTGGAACATCATCATTCTTCTAGCTTTATGTCAGTTAGAGCCCGGGGTCCGCTTTCTAGTCTAACCGAATTTTACTGAATATTAGTTTTCCTGTCTGACGTCCGCAGCCCAAAGGGATGGCGATATTTCATAGTTTAGACTAGTTTCAGTTAATTCATATGTATAACTCCCTATAACGACTGTGACGTCGCGCTGACACCGTCCGCTCACTCCACTTGGCTGGCTGCTTCGCCGAAAATGAGCCTTTCAATACGACCGTGCGGCGATGACCTTACCCTTTCTTCGGCTCTGCGGCGACCAAGCTAAGTACTTCTGCTGCTTCCCTGAGTGACACCGAAGACGTAAAGACGACCCGAAATTCCCGAAGATATACGCCGAATCACGCGACCCTGGTTCTATCTTTGTAACTAGACAAATAATCTTGCTAATAATTTTCATTTAATGATCTTGCTAAAAGATAAGAATAAGAGTAAGAATTTATTTATTTGTAAAACACAGGTACAATGATGATCTTAAATACTAATAGTCTCACTATGTTTTGCCGTTTAGGCGTACAAATTTTAGATATTCGTGGTTTCGTAAATATTATTTTCACTCTTTACAAGTAATTTACACTAAGTTTAAAAATAAGAAAATAAATATAACAAGGACTACACACAGAATTATTGTTATTATGAAAATTAAACAAAGCATTAAATAGTAAATATTTGAATTACACAGTTTCATCATTCAAGAAATCATCTACAGAATAGTAACATTTCGAAATTAATAATTTATGAAGCATTTTTTTAAATTGGATTATGGGCATATTTTTTACATCAGTAGGAATTTTATTGAAAATTCTAGGAGCCATACCAAATAGACTCTTCTGTATTAGGGCTGTTTTACAACTTACATTACATAGCAAATTGGTATACATAGAACGTTTGGGACCTCGTCTGACATCTGATATTTTCTTAATTAGCTGTGGATTTGTTTTAACGAAAATTGCAGTCTCCATTATATACAGCGCTGGCAAGGTTAGGATTTTTAACGTTTTAAAATAAGGTAAGCAACTGTCCGTCATTTTCAAACCACACATATATCTGACACATCTCTTTTGAATTTTAAATATAAGTTCTCTGTCGGTCGACTGTCCCCAGAATATAACGCCGTATCTCAAATTACTGGCTACCAAGCCATGATATGCTGTTAAGAGAGTTTGACGATTTACTTTTCTTGATAGCTGTAGAAGTGCATAGGCTGCTTTACTAAGTTTTTTACAAAGTTCCTCTATATGGGGTTTCCAAGTAAGTTGATTATCTATTATTATGCCTAAGAATTTAGCTACATCCGTTATTTCTATATTGGATCCGTCATATGTAATATTTATATTAGGGATACTACATCTTTGATGGAAGTGCATGTTTAGATTCTTTTTCAGAATTAAAAAAAAAATTGTTTGTAACTGAAATTACGATTTTCATTTAACCACGTCACACGACTGGACCTATAACGGAACCGATGGTTTAAGGCTCACGGGGCAAGCGATAGTTTACAGTTCAGTAGGTACGCACATAACGCTGAAAAGTCATGGGTGCGCGCTGTGGATTCGAACCCGATACAGTCTGTTGGTATCTCTCCTAGGCTATCGGTGACCTTCAGTATTTTGGAACAATAAAGATAATATACCTTTTCAGCTCTTCTCACAGTCTCAAGCTGTTGCGTCAGATGTTCTATGGTGTTCTGTTGTGTGGCGCACTTAGCTTCTAACGACACCGCCCGGGATCGAACCTGCTTCACTTCACACGCTAGTTTGTCCGCTAAACTGCGCTGCTCTAGGTACAGCTTTTCTTTTTCCTGGAAAATATAATAATATACATAATAATATTCTACCACATTCACACAACACCGTCCAGTCCTAAACTAAGCAGAGCTTGTACTATGGGTACTAGACAATGGATAAACATACCATTTTTTTGTAAATACATACATATTATACATAGAAACACCCAGACCAAGACAAACATCCATGTTCATGCACACAAATGTTTGACTTGAGCGGGAATTGAACCCACGACCTTCGGCGTAGCAGTCGCTTACACTCCCTAAATATATTTTTCTATATATATATAGGAATTTAGGTTAATTGAAATAAAGGTACGTGACGTGGTAAACATTTCGCAAGAATGGTAAAACGAAAATGTGTGTGTGGCCAAGGAGGCTCTTCCCGCAGTAAACGGTAAGATAGCCAAACAAATCCTCCGGCTGTCCAAACAACAACTTCGGACAGTCGCGGCCGCCTACACAAGACACGGATTCTTTAATAAACACCTATTTACTATAGGTATCACCGACAGCCCGCTGTGCAGGGCCTGTATGGCAGCAGACGAGACGGCAGCCCACCTGCTCCTCGACTGCCCTGAGGTCGCACAGTACAGGCAGCAGTACCTGACCAGATACAGCACCCTGAGGGAGGCCGTGGGCCACACCAAGAGTCTGCTGGCCTTCCTCGAAGAGCTGGGGTGGCTCGAATGACGACACCATTCCCACCCGCACGCAAAATACACGCCAAGACGTGGAGTTGCGGAAACAGCCCGTGCCATCAAGTATCAAGTATCAAAACGAAAATGTTTTTCAAATTAAATTATTTATTTGGTTTAAAACCATAAAACGGTCTTCTGATTCTAATATAGACGGACCTTGTATAAGACAATCAAATAATTGAAGGTCTATTGCGGGTTTTGATCGAGTTTCGAGTTTTTCAATGAGGGTCTTCTGAAATGACGCTCACTATGCGGCAGCACTGAGGCATCACGTCCAGAAAACTATCAAAACTGTTAAAGCCCCTATATTTTCGTACGTCTGTGTTTGTTTGTATTATGTGTGTGTACGCGTCCGTACATATCTGACGTCAGTCTGGACCTGACGCATACTAAGCGCCGTCTGGTGGTAGAAGAAATATCAAACACCCTTATTGGGTTCATTTGAATATTTTTTTTTTCTAAATGCCCGTATTCTATATTTATATTCTATTCCGAATTCTACCAGCCGTTTCTATCCGCTAGAGGCGCTCTTAAAATGTATTGAAATTGTTTCTTGTTTATTGAAGAGACCGTCCAGACACCAATGTAGCGGTAGTCACATAATACTGACGCCATCTAGCGTATGATAGAGAAGCAACACTGCCGACATCTAACGGACACGACGGAACTAGATCCCGTATCGCGCTATTGAAGTGCTCGCACACGATTACGACTAAAAAATATAATCAAGAGTTCTAGGAAAAGTTGATATTCTGTCAATCCAGATATTAATAGAATAGTAGCTTTTCCTAAGAACTCCTTCTTAGATCTACTATCTGAGGATTTTATAATGTACTAGTTGAGCCCGCGGTTACACCCGCGTTATTTAGCGCTACTGCCCAGCCTACAACCTTCCTCGGTAAATGGGCTACCTAATACAAAAATAATTATTGAAATCGGCTTAGTAGCTTCTGAGATTAGCGCGTTCAACAAAACAAACTCTGCAGCATGGAAATTAATAATAAATTTATTTATTTTCTCTTCACAAATGGCTAAGTTAAACACTAATATTACATAATAACAATAACGGTGCTGCATTTGTGAGAGACTGGTGCCTGAGATAGGTATAAGAATACCTGTGTTAGAGGTCACCAGGCCCCCTCTATTTAAGGCGAGGTTGCAGTACAGTGCGTAGCTCGACCTCACCCCCCGCAAAAACAAAAACACGGCGGTGGCGTCAGCGCTGCGTCAGCGAGTGAGCGGGGGGAAGGGAGGGGGGGTTTCGTGTGTGCGTGTGCCACAGCGCAGCGTAAAAAAACCGTAGATGAGTTATGCGAACTTCAAAAGTGGCACATTAAAGCTGTGCGTCCACAGCATCGGAATCGGAGCGTACGGAGCGGAAGGATTTGTTGCTTTGTATTAATTTCTATGAAGCTGCGTGCACTGCATCGGCATTTCTGCGCCTGCGACCGGTATTTGTGCTGATGACGTCATCCGCAGTGAACGCATCATTCGGATTCCGAGCGTTTCAAGTTCTGACGTGTTTGCGGCATTAAACTGTAGGCAAAAATACTTATTCACTATGAACGACGATGTTTTAATTACTTTAGTAGAGTCATATGAATGTACCCAAAAAATCTATGATATTCATTATTTATGATATTCATCAAATGTATAATATTCTCCGAAAATTAATCTACAACAATATCCTCGTCACTATCCTCCTGCTTTAAAAATACCTAAATTGCCGATGCTGAATCCGAATGCAGTGGACGCACCCCATCGGCATTTTGAAAATGACGACGCTCCGTCCGCTCCGTACGCTCCGATTCCGATGCGGTGGACGCGCAGCTTAAAAACTGACAAATTCATGACAAACTTTTTTTTTCTAAATGGCTCATTTGGCTTTAGTCGCGTACGCGCTGCGGTCGGAAGCGCTCGCTCTTTTACTCGCGTGTGTGTACGTTACATTTGAAAATGCCGTCGTGTGTAATGAGATTTTGCTAAAGTAGTTAAACTATAGTAGGAAAATGACTAAGAGTTATGGAATCACTTCTCATTCATGAGTATTACAATATTATAACGTTTTATTTACAATTTATAATAAATTCAGTACCACAAATAATAGAGTGAATAAAAAAATTGGCATTTAGCGAGAGTAAAAGAGAAGCAGTATTGTGCGTGTTCAAAGACTAAAAAACAAAGTATCCAGATGGGACATTCGTAATAATAAAATACTGGTGTGTGTTTTTGTCAAGTAATAAAAGTGATTTGAGGCTGAATCAACACAATATATTATTATTATAGAAATACAAAATCATACGTAAGTTAGAAACATTGACGGATGATCAAAGTCCATTCACTTGTTCTTGTTTTTAGGGTTCCGTAGTCCACAAGGAACCCTTATAGTTTCGTCATGTCCGTCCGTCTGTCCGTCCGCAGCCTAGCTCAAAGACGCCTGGTGCTAGAAAGCTGATATTTGACATGAATATAGACATAAGATATTGCAACAAAACTGTAGAATAAAATTTAGGAAAATATTTTTTTTAAGGGTATCTCCCCTACATATATAGTGGGGTTGAATTTCTTTTTGGTTGAGTACCCCATTATGTAGGATATCATTGGATAGGTTTTAAAAAAATATTATTAGCTTGCTTAAATCATTTTTCGATCAAGTGATTGGTTTGTCAAATATCAAGCTTTGAAGTGAAAAAAACTTTTATACTCAAGTGTCCCCCCCCTCTGCCGGCTAAACTATTAATATGGAAGAGGTGAAAAAAATTACAAATGTAGTACATATAACGAATTTAAAAGGAAAACTATCACGGTTAAGTAAACACCACTAGTTTACGGATAATCTTCGTTTAACTTATAAATACCTATTTCTGTGAGTTTACATTGGGGGCGCTGGCTTAATCTTAAAGATATACGTACTTTGGTATGTAATGTACTACGGGGTACAATGTGGGCCCGTTTTTAGTCCCATGTGAAACAGAAGTTATTATCAATAATGGCCATTATGGGCAACTACGGAACCCCACATTGCGCGTGGCCCGACACGCACTTGGCCGGTTTTTTTCTCCTTTTAGTATTAAACAACTAAGTAGATTGTACTGCACAGTTTTCGCTGCCGACCCACCGTAACCCTGGCAGTACCCCTGGGGGTATGGTGGGTCTTTCAAAGCTTAACCGTACTCCCAGATAATATTGTTGTGTAATTAGTTTATTTATTTCAGTTCGTTAATTTCAAGTTCTACTATTTTGTGGGATCATTCCCAGTATAGTAGTAGTATTGAACAATTCTATGATAGAACTGTCCTAATTCTATTAGCACAACTTGATGAGGAGAACAGAACTAATGGGATAAGTAATAGTAAATGTCCCAGTCTAGTTCTGTGTATGTTTTTACAATGGTATTCAATAGAACTACTGGGAATGATCCGTAGTGTCACGTCATCGTGATCATATATCCGAATAAATATGTTTTGTAGACGTTGATTTGTTTAATGTGTAAAACAAATGAACGTCTACAAAACAAATGAACGCCTACAAAACAAATGATTTACAGAAAGTGATCAGCTATCGATAGTGATTGCAGAAAACAGGTGCATGCGATTTTCAACCTAATTGACATTGGTCAGAATTTATAATTTTATTACCCTAATATTGCCAGAAAGCGAGAAAAAACAAAAAAAAAACAGTTTGTCATGAATTGTCAATAAGGTCGAAAATCGCATGCACCTGTTTTTTGCAATCACTATCGATAGCTGATCACTTTCTGGTAGTCATTTGTTTTGTAGACGTTCATTTGTTTTGTAGACGTTCAATTGTTTTGTAGACGTTCATTCGTTTAAAACATTTTTATAAATACATATTTATTCGGATTTGTTAGCGTGATGTTGTGACACTACCCTTGTAAAACATACATAGAACTAGTGGTCAATTTCCTATAACTGTTTCCCATTAGTTCTATTCTTCTCATCAAGTTGTGCTAATAGAACTAGTGGGAAAAAAGTATCACTAGTTCTATCATATGACTGTTCAATAGAACTAGTGGGAATGATTCGACAGCGCAAGGATGATGATGATGACGGGTCTTCAACAGTACCACAGATTATACCTATAATATACAAAGCATTATTACCATTAGCAGTAATACCTATACGTTTTATTCTCTAATTTCTTAAATCTCCTTGTTGCACTATATCATCGTACTAGCGCTCGTCTTCGCTTGTCTAAAAATACAAAAACGTAAGTAGTAAGTCATTATCATACGAGAGATAACACTGTTCAGTTTAATGTCCACGTAGCAGGTTGGTATAACACTACGAGCATTTCAGCCAGGAGTACGGTTAAGCTTTAAAAGACCCACCATACCCCCAGGGGTATTGCCAGGGCTACGGTGGGTCCGCAGCGCATAGTTTTTATATTAACGTACTGTTTTAGGTTTCCATTGAATGAAATGTACTTTTTTAATAAATGTTATAAATAAATCACATCGACTTTTTATTTCCCTACCTTAAATGAATTAATCAAATTTACTTTGAGGCGAATTGAATTTACTGAAGACAGACAAAGTGATCATGTCGCATCTAAGTCAAATTATTGTTTGTGAAACGGTCAGCATGATGTCACAATGCGCTTCGGTCCAGAGAGTATGATATGTTTATCTCTATTTCGTGCTTGCGATTAGATGTGCTATCTCACTTACACTTATTATCTAATTCTTAGTGTGTCGTTTTGACATATTTATATTAGTGTGCGTACGCTTTTCGCGATGCGTGCCACTCGTAAGCTCCGTCATGTTACCTTGTCAGTAACCTGTCTACGGTTTCTTACTAGTATGTCTATGGTTCGAACGATTGAGTTTGGAATACGTATTACTTTGTACTTTTGCGAAAACGTACATGCGGGGGTGGAGGGGGATTTTGCGGAGCAACGACGTACGTCCGCCCTCAATCACGCCTAGGCAGGCACTGATGAACGGCCGGCGAGCGATATAATGCCAACATTTTGACTATTTTTTTTCTTGGAGAAAAATGATAACGAAATTACGAAATCTGTTTTTACCATTTATTTTAAAATAAAGAGCTGTTTCTATTGATAATACTTTCATATAAATTTATTATAGAATCTCTAAGCAGTACACGTTTAAAATTGTGATTTAGTGCCATGTTTGACATTTTTTTTTATCGAACCAATCATTCCAAATCGTGTTTCTATCTTTACGATTTACTAGAAGATATGTTTAACTTTTGTACTTTAATTTTTATTCATTAAAAATATCATAGTTCATGGGACTTTCAGACGTTCAAAAATCTTAAAAAGTACTGCAACCTCGCCTTAAGGTTATACCTTTACGTAACATGTTTGAAATCTTAACCGAAGAGAAGTTATCAACTGATTAACAGTTCAAAAAAAAAAGATACAAAAGAAACATTATAGTGTGTGTGTGTGTGAATGTGTGAGAAATTAAACTACAGTTTACGGATTTTAAGCTATCTAGTCTAAACGGTTTTGACTGAATATTAGCTTTTCCACAGAGCGACTGCCTGTCTGACCACCGCAACCCAAAGGTATATCTATATTCCATGGTTTAGACTAGTGACAGTTTATACATAGGTACTGACTCCCTATAACTCCCTATAAGCTAGTACTCATTGAAACCAATATACCGCGATAAATGTGTAACATACGCGTAAACCTAAGAAGATATTAATCAACTCTGCAGCTTTATAATTAAAAATATTTGTAGATTCCTACCTCCATCCTCGCTTGTACCGCCATACATTTAGCCTTCATATCGGCTGTGCTGGCTTTCATGTTGTTGCACCTATTCAATAGAGTCATTCTCTCGCTCTCTAGCTCGGCTAGTTGAGTGAGATGTGAGTCGCACTGCGAGGCCTGGAAAATAATGGGTTTGCACGTTATTCTTAGTTAATACAATAAGATGTCCGCTATGCCTGCATTTTTTTATAATCTTAATATATAAAATCCTTGCGTTACTGACTGACTGACAGACACGCTACAGCCGAAACTATTGGGCGCAGGAAGCTGAAATTTGGCACGTATGTTCCCTGGGGACCGCACTAAGAAGGGATTTCCCGAAATGCCCACGGGATCGGCCAAAACGGGTAAATTAAAAAAAAATGCAGGCGTAGCTGCTGGCGTCCTCTAGTATAATATAATATTCTACCACATACACACATCACCATCTAGTCCCAAACTAAGCAGAGCTTGTACTATGGATACTAGGTAATGGATAAACATACTTATATATTTTTTTGTAAATACATACATATTATACATAGAAACACCCAGACCAAGACAAACATCCATGTTCATGCACACAAATATTTGACTTGAGCGGGAATTAAAATACCTTTGGCGTAGCAGTCGCTTACACTCCCGCTGCGCCAACCGTTTCTGTCTAATGCCGAGGGAATTTTGGCCAATCCCTTCTTAGTGCACCCCTACGGTCCCCAAGGAACATACATGCTAAATGTTAGCTTCATTGCCCAAAAGTTTCGGCTGTGCGCTGTTTGTCAGTCAATCAGTAACGTAAAAACGTTATATATCCAGATTTTATTTTTAGTTAGCATTTTATTACTGACTGCACTTTTGGAAGTACGCATCTTCCGAAATTCGATCTTTTATAACCGACAGGACCATGTAAAGTGACGGGAAAGTTGCACTTTTATTTTCAACTAGTGATTTCACTAGTCATCATCATCATCAGCCTGCAAGAGTCCACTGCTGGAAATAGGCCTTTCCAATGGCACGCCACTGAGCAAGTAACTATTTAGTAATCTGTGACTGTGCCCGATTTTCGGCTTTTCGTGTCCGGCCGCTGCCAGCCACTTTTCGAATATCGTCACTCCACCGGAGGGCGTCCTTCTCTACTCAACTAGTACTAAAAATCAGCATTATTATCTTCGTTATCCCGAGCGTTACCATCGTCATCGACCTAGCGTTATCCCGAGCCTGTTGCCGTTACCGGGCACTTTGCCAGACTGCTACTGAGAATTCAGAAACGCCCAGTAACACTTGCCTGATCCGGGAATCGAACTCGGGCCTTCCTGATCAGCATACGCATACGCTATCTACCCGACCATGGAAGCAGTCTAATCAGATTAGACAGAATATTCATCATCAACAGCCCTATGTATGCCTTCTCACTATGAGAAGGGTAAGGCCATAGTCCACCACGCTAGCCAAGTGCGGGTTGGCAGACTTCACATGTCTTTAGAGAACATTATGGAGAACTCTCAGACATGCAGGTTTCCTCACGATGTTTTCCTTTACCGATAAGCAAGCGATAATTAACAATTTAATACGCACTTAACTCCGAAAAGCCATTGGTGCGTCCCGTGGATTCGAACCCGAGACAGAATACTAGCATACTAGAAATCAGCAGCTATTTAAACCAAGATCATACCTTCTTATTGAGTGTGCCCTGTAGTTTATCAATCTGTTCCTGCATTAACTTGACCTTGGATGATAAGAATTTGCACACACTCTCCACTGTGGGTCTGTCTGAAACAGGAAATTAAAGGATGTTTTATTGAAGCTGGAAATAATGTAAATGACCGTCAGTGAAATAATAATGTTTGTGTTTTTATGGGTAGTAGAGCCTTGCTGATTTCAGCATGATGGGCCGGCTCGACCGGGGAAGTACTACCCTCTCACAGAAAATCGAAGTAAAGTAACAGTACCTAAACCGTTGGGTTTCGTTCGGTGAGTGAGAGTGCCGAAGGCCCTATTCCCTATTCCTTCTCCCTCATCCCACTCCTCATCCTATCCCTTTTGCCAACCCCAAGGGGCGGCAACGCACTTGTGACTCCTGTGGTGTTGCTTGTGTCCATGGGCGGCGGTAATTGCTTACCATCAGGCGATCTGTCTGCTCGTTTGCTGCCTATTAATATAAAAAAAAAGAATGGGCACAGTAGGTAATGCTCATGATTAGAAAATGTATAGAATTCTTATTATCATCACAAGGTTCTCCATACAGTCTGAGAACTTAAGGTACCCACATACAATTGTTTCCCCCGATTCCAATTACATAGCTGGGTTATCATATGGGAAAGCCTACCTCTGCTGCGTCATCCAGTGTGTGGCCCAGATTACATCTTACAGCCTCACTGGCCTCTCATGTCTAATAATGCCTAAAAATATGAGGCTATAGTATACTCCCTATGTTCTAAATGTGGATGACACACATTGTCTTAAAGTGGCTGCTTAAACATGTCCATATCATTATAGTCCTAGTCTGCTTCCTACTCTGACCACCTTAATCATAATATATATATTTCTTGTGTGCGTGTGTATGTCACTGAACTCCTCCTAAACGACTGGACCGATCTTGATAAATGTTTTTGTGTGTGTTCAAGGGGACCTGCGAATGGTTTAGATTCACAATTTAGTCCACTGGAAAATGTTTTTTTATTTAATTTTTAATTTGTACCTAAGTAGTTGTGGATTTCGGAATGTTTCACATTGGAACCGACGGACTGCGCTGCTATCGCAGTGTCAAATCTTATATTAATAATTTCGTCAAGGAGTACATCGAAACCTTACCTGGATTATAAAAAATTAAAAAATAAAGATTTTGGGTCGATAACATATATATGCGCAAAATTCGGATTGTCGAGTATTTTGTTAAATTCTAATGGATCTGACAGACAAATCACAGTCTATTGGCCACTCTCGCGAAATGTCACTGATACCGGATAACCATTGGATGACATTTTGAGTCAATTTTGAGTACTACTAAGTAGTTTGTATGTGAAAATACTTTTTGCAGTTATACATATAGTATCCGCCCAATAAAGGAGATTTGTGTTACCCCGAACATCGATGATATACTACAACTAGAGAACCCCAAATTTACGTGAGGGAAGCCGCGGGCAAAAGCTAGTATCTATATATATCTACCTTAATATATTATTATTGCAAACTGTATACCTACAATTTTTATAAGAATTACCAATTTACCTTTCAAAAAACTCTGCGGCAACACTTTATCCTTAACATTGATTGATACAAAAGCATAAAGAAACTCCTTATCTTCACTATGGTTTTTATTAACACAACAATCACACACAATTCTACTTCTGTTCTGTTCTAAACTACTTTCTTCTATATTTGTGCTAAGACTGTCATCATCATTGACAGTCTTACTAATTGTGCTGCCTTTTTCAAATGTAGTATTACTCCTGACAGTGTTAGTAGTTCCATTATTAAAATGACTGTTATTTCGGTCTGTGTTAGTGCTTCCATTTTCAAATTTAGTGCTATTTCTGTCAGTTTCTATGTTGTTCTGTTTCGTTCTTTTCTTTTGCTGTCTCTGCTGTGTATCTATAGGTGAAGGAGGTCTGTGTGATTCACAACTGTGCTTCTTTGGTTTGTGAATGGGTGAAAGGGTGAGGTTCGGTGAGAATTCAGAGAAGAAGTCTTGCTTTTGCTGAAATTGAAAATTTGTGTGTGAATGAAAGTCAAAGCATTAAATAAGTACAATAATTATCAGGTATGAGGACAATAGTTTCTTCAAATAAAGGTGTGTAGTTAATAATGAAATATATATATAATAAAGGCAGCGATAGCCTAGTGGAGATACCAATGGACTGCCATGCAGAAGTTATCGTGTTCGAATCCACGGCGCGCACCACTGACTTTTTTGGAGTTGTGTGCATATTGAATTGTTAATTATCGCTTGTCCCGTGCCTCGGAGAGCACGTTAAGCCGTCGGTCCCGGTTGTCATGAAGATCTTTGACAGTCATTATAGGGCATCAGTACCTCTAAAATAAACTGACACTAGTCTAAACCATGGCATATCGCTATCCCTTCGGGTTGCGGAGGTCAGACAGGCAGTCGCTCCGTGGAAAAGCTAATATTCAGCCGAATCCGGTTAGACTACTAAGCAGACCCCAGTTTGCAACTGGGATAACGCTAGGAGGATGATGAGTTAATAATGAAATATGCCATATTAAATATGGTAAGCTCCAGATCACAAGAGCAAAGTGAATGTTTTTTTTTTATGTCTGTACATATAAAAATTGTGTTGTTGTAAAAAATTACTTTGTTATTTCTGTCCAACACCGAGGAAATTTTGGGAAAGCCCTTCTTGCCATGTTCAACAAATATTATAGTTCAGTTAGGGGCAAAATATTTGAAAATTCAGTCATAGATGACATTGTATGGAATCCTAATATATTTCTCATGGGTCTTTAGGAACCCAGTTTCAGAATGTGATACAAATTAGACTAAGACTAATTGATGCCCTAAGAAATCGAAACCTGTGGGTTCTCCTATACATTATCGAACAAGTTCTTAAAAAAATGTGTATGTTAAGATTTTAAGATCAACAACAACCCAGCCTAAGGCGGCAGATGTAAGGCAAACACTTTCTGACAACACGTAAGACTTATACGTCTTACATCAGACCAATCCCAACACTAGTTATGAATTATGACTTACCGCATATTTGAACCGGACAATTAGAATGCATTTTTGTAGCATCCTTCACCTCGCATACCTCACCGCTTTGACAGAATTGTTTGTTTGGAGAAATGAAACCATTAGGTGTCTAGTAGGCTGGGTTGTCGTTGGTTATGATAGGCCACACAAAATACACATCAGTTCTTGGAGTTGCAGAATCAGCCCATGCTACCAATACCAAGATGGTATAACCTTACATTTGTTTTCTATGCTTCAACATGCATTGCATTGATAACAAATGGCGTCTTATACCTAAGTTAGTATTATTGCCTGCTAAATCCTTCAACTTTTATAAAAGTCCATGTGATTACAAGATAAAACACAAACTTTATTATCCGTGGTCCAGTGGATAGCATATGCAACTGCTGATTGGAGGTCCCGGGTTCGATTCCAGTGTTACTGGGTTTTTCCGAATTCTCATTAGCAGCATGGAGTCTGGTGTTGTGCCCGATAATGGCAATAGCCTCGCCCCCTATTATGTGGGACCTAACATTTCATGGCGAAATGTGGGTGTAATATTACACCTCTGCTACCCCTTCGGGGATACAGGCGTGAGTAGATAAAAAATAAATATTAATTTGGAGGTATGTTAAGCATTATTTAACATATGAAATAAAGATTACATGGACTGTAAGAATAAGGATGTAATTAAGCATTGTTATCTATTCTTTATTTAATGTGGAGATCAACGTTTTAAGTAAGTATTACATATATATTGAACCACTCATTGTGTCACAAACCTAACCTAATAAAAAAAAATATTTCTGAGATAGCGCTCTCAAGGGTACACCCCAACCGAAGGTTGGCCAATGCTGTGGAATATTTTATCACCTAATTTTTAATATGGTGATGTGGTGACGGATTAAGAATATGGTTTGTCACCACCCCATATCATCCCATGGGTGTCGTAAGAGCCGACAGAGGGAGCATATTATGCAGAGAACATCACTGTAAGAGAAGGAAAACTTGATACAAACCCTATACCAACCCGTTTGGCCAGCGTGGTATAGTAGGCCAATTCCTCCTTTGAAAGGAGAGGCCTAGTCCAGCAGTGGACTGTTAAAGGCTGATGATGATGATGTGATCAACATTTCAAATATCAGATTTTTATATTGAAGAAGGTTTGCCAATGCTGTCGAATATTTAGGTGGATGACATGACAGCATACTTACATAAAAATAAATCAATTTACATAAAATGCCACGTGGAAACATGACTGTATACTTTTTATGTCACACACGGTATAGCAATATTCAGCTAACTTGCCTTCATGTGAAATGAGAATTCTGACACGACACAATATGAATGTGCTGTATTATAAGAAAATATGAATTGTGTGAATGTAAAAGAATATTATTATTATATAAAGAATTATTGTACAAAAAACATTAAACAGCACGCTTGTTTTATTGTATTCCCGTTGCCATGATCACAAATTACAAGAAATAAGTAGATGTAAAATAACCCACCATAGTATGTTCAATTTGCTTCATAAGGCTCTCAGTTTTCTTCTCTAGTTGTCTGTTAAGTTTCTTGAATTCATCTTCACGAGCTAACAGATCTAGAGAATCCATATTATTCCTATTTTTTATTATAAAATATTCACGAAATAGCAGCGCTCGGGTCACTGTTTTGAACTTTTGACAACTGACTGACGTACATAAGAGTGTAAAATTAAAATGCACATCATAAACTTAGCCTTACCCGTATATATTAGGGCTTTATAATTTAGCCGGGTAGTAAAGAAACCAAATAACATGTGGTTGCCATGGTTACGCCTTTGTCTTTAATCAAAGTAAGTACTAGCTGTATCCTAAAAAAGATCATGACACTTACCATTAATGTTTTTATTCGTAATGAGTGTACTTCTTGATATAGCAGTAAAATAACATGCTAAATTAAGTAATATGAAGATTAATCATTATCTGCAAACATGTTTAACGTTGTTGTTTTTGTTGATGTTAGTTGAATCGTGCTGCCACCTATTAACGACGCTGAGAAACTAATATAAACATTACTCGTGTCAAAAACAGCTGTGCAGCAACCAATCACGAACCGCTATGCTGTTGTCAATATGTTTTCTTTGTTACACACTCACACATACACATACTTGTTGACACATTGCTTTGTTTCCCATATGATTGAGTTTGGGCAAATCCCTGTATTTTTACCAACATACGGTTGAAATATAAGTAAATGTGTTCTAGAAATGACTGTATATCT
Source organism: Euclidia mi (assembly GCA_944739405.2). NCBI lineage: Eukaryota > Metazoa > Arthropoda > Insecta > Lepidoptera > Erebidae > Euclidia > Euclidia mi. Next base: position 3,567,292 of record OX123208.2, read on the forward strand.
ATAAATTTACTTAAAATAATGCCGGAATCAGCCATAAATCTTATCAAGGTCGTTACACTCTGAGTGAAAGATCAGAGAATAGAGCGAGAGGCATATACAAATTAAAGTGTGCTACAGAGATTTTCAATCGATTTACCAATGAGAACGGACTTAACCCAGCTGACATTTTAGTGTGTTAGTGTTGCGAGCGGATATCAGACGCTCGCTCTTGCGAAAGCCGTTTTTGCTAAGAAAATCTAAATTTTGGACTGCGTTTTCGCGTCCGGACATTGATTAAACAGTGTAATAATGTATTTTAAGAGAAAAAGAAACGATTACCGGAGTGTTATATTATAGCCCAGGTGTTTTCAAGTGGAGAAAAACGGAATAGTTTGCAGCTACATAAGGTAATTCTATTTTAATGCTACAACATATGTTTAGCAGTTTCTTTTTTTCCTGTTTTGTATAATCGTATCGTAATACTATGTTTTAGAAAGTTATTGACATGTAGTGGTATATTATAACACCGATAATTTATGGTGTTCAAAGTGTAACTGTGTGTGTACCGTGGAAAGTTGATTTTCAAATCGGTAGTATTAACTATACACAAGTTCCTATTTATTGCGTAAATAAGTTCACGAATACTAATATAGACTTTAATTTCATAGCACAGTGTGGTTTGTTGAAATAAATAATGAAAATAATAATGTTGCAAATCAGCTGTTGCCTTTTGTATGGCCAACAAAAAGGGCCATTTTGTTTTTTTTTTTTATAAACATGTCTTGGTCAGGTACGTTTTGGGTCAAGTTCCGTTAGTGATGTGCAGTTATCGATATTTGCGTGTCGATACTCTGCGTTTCCTTTGTTCGCTCAGGATCGACCTTATTAAAATTGGTGTAATAAAATTAGATTACTTCTCGTTCTAAATGCGCGTGTACTTAGTGACATCATTATTTAGTAGCGATTTACTGATACTGCTATACTGCTTTGCGTAACGTTTTACGGTATTTTTATGTGATTTACAGCATTTGAATGCTAATGGCAGTAATGGCAGTTCCTCTTTCATTTACTGACAAAGTGACTGCAGTAATTATGAATAATAGTTAATTAAACAGTGACGTAACACATAATGTAATTAATGCTAAAAGTATTCATTTACACGGTGTTTGTAATTGTTATTTTATTCATGAAGTGCTAAATTGTTATCCATTTTCTACTAGATACTGATTGGTAATAATATCTAAGGTTTATAGACAACATTATTAGAAGTTATTTTCGAATCCAGTGTTTCAAAAATAGTCCTGGATTTGCTGAAAATAACTCTTAAAACGGTAAAGAGACGCGCTACGGGAATCCTTTGTCTAAAGCGGAACAGGGAAGAAGAAAATGATGAAATAGTTCTCTTTGATGACGGGAAATAGTAGGTACCTATTACGAATGTTACTAATTAAGTACCTAACTACCTACTTGACTTAATTAATACGTTGACAGCTTGACTCCATTTATTAAAATATACCGTTTTTATTAATTGTAGCGACGAAACGATTCGCGTAAATCATTAACCTAATATTATAAAGGGTAACATTTGTGAGAACTGATGGATAAATGTTTGAACCACTTTCACACAAAAACTACAGAATTATGTTGATGTAACTTAGCAGTAATGATGCCTACCTACTTACATCAGAATAACACATGGCTACCTTTTGTCGCAATAACGAATAGCCACGTGGGCTCGGTTATCGGCATTAGTGCAAAAGATGCCTAGTCAATGTGCTATTATGACGTTGGTATATTATTATATCATAGGTAGGCCTATAATCTGTATTACTCCAAAGTTACACGAAAATCCGTTCAGTAGAGTTGCGTGACAGAGTAACAAATATCAACATATCCAAGTATCCTCATCATCATCACTGCCTACTGCCTAATGAGGTACACTGCCGGACATAGATCGCCCCTAAAGCTCTCCACTCAGACCCATCTTGACCCGCCTGCATCCAACCGCTTCTATCTTTACGTTTATACCTAATATTGCCTATCATTCAAAACAGAAAACGAATTAAGTCTTCAACTTGAAATAGTCGAGCTGCGCACTTTCTTCCACAATCGGTTTTAGCGGCCTGCCTGCATTAGTGGCACTTTCAGAGGTCTTGACGCGTTGAGAGCCATACTAGAACGCATCTATATCTGTCATGCTGACAGCCTGTTTGTTTCGAAGTACGTGAAGCTGTCGGTCCCTTCTCTTATCTGAGCCAAGTTGGAGGCCTTCAGGCTGTCGGAACATTCCGACACCAGAGTCGGCTACACACTCCCACGATAGACAAAAAGCTGACAGGTATATCTTTACAACCAGTGGCGGATATAGTTCCTTTTTCTGAGAATGTCTTATATTGTTTTGGGCTAAAACTGGCGAAGCAAGGTTTTATCAAGAAACAGTACAAAAGAATATACCGTTGGAAGAAAATCGACGCTTTTGAAGGAGGCCTCAGCTCTCTATCTCTACTCTGCACTTCCCCCTGTTTTACAACAGCGCATGAAGTACTACGGTAATGCAAGTCTCAAGGGCCGGCTGCAGCGCTCGTTGTGGTATTTATTTACGCTAGAGCGCTACCGTACTTCGGAGGGCAAGTAAAGCCTTTGGTCACATGCTCTTATCTTAAGACAAGAATTGTTGGGCCAAGTCGGCAGCCTTCGGGCTGCCTGAAATCTCGGATGCCATTGATAGTCACTCACTCAGAGGAAAAATTAAATTACATGTATAGCCACAGTAGGCGGTTAAAATGACTCAAAAAAAAAAAGACCTAACGCTTTGTTACAGCTATAAAAAATGTTTATCTTTTCAACGGGACTGAAGGGACTCGCCGTGGGTCCTTTTTTTACTTAATGTATAAAGGCGTGACCAAGGCGACGAATGGAAATTGTAATGAATTTACTAGAATTTTAACTATGCGAGCAATAGTGTGTAATTTTTGGCCCTTAAAATCGTGTACTGAAAATTGTCAGCATTATACTTGAGATGATGCCAAATTTGTATAAAGCATAAATTAGTGTCTAAAATTCTTTGGAACAAATATTGAATTGAATCAAATAACGACCATCTTTAACAAAAGGTCTTTAATAGTCCTGAATCTAGATTTGGTATTGCTGCTTATTTTGTAACATGGTATGTTCACCACTCCTTCTCCTAAAGTAGTGACAGTCTGCTTTATTTTTAGAGTTGCTATTCCATTGGCAGTAATATTGGTTTTATCTGGCTAATGCTGTCAACAGATGCACCTGGTTTCTGTCTCATGCCTTATCAGCTTAAGCCATTTTTTATAAAGTTGGCAGCAGAATAATAAGCCATAAGGCCATATTAAACCCTGTCTGTCTGTTTGCTTGCGACACCATTACTGCTAAACTATTGAAACAATTTTCATGGAATTTATTTACGATGTAGATTATGTCCTACGTACGGTCATAAAGACGTTTATAGTCCAATATAGAGCATTATTTTTAAATTTCCTCATCTCCATCATTATTTGCCATTACATGCTTACGTAATTGATTTATATATTATGTCGCGTATTACATTAGTTATGTATTTACTGCAGCCGTATCTAAATGATTCAGATTGGCCTTATATGTAGATTGTAACTTTGTGTCGTGAATACGAATACTTACATAAGTAACATATTATGCTATCAGCTTAGTTTTCTGTATGCTAATAATTATTTTAATTAGACATTATTCTAGTAATATCACGTGATTGTTGTGTATAAACAAGATACTCAGGTTAATGTTCAAAGTGTTCCATAGTGCGCCAAGTATGATGCAATACGAAAATAACATCGCCGTTGCCATGCGTCGATTTCTTGCCAGCTGTTTAAGTGAGAACAAACTGATAAACACCAAATGTCACTAGAAAACCATGTAGAAAATCCGATCTTGATCTAGGCTTCGCTCGCGGCACCGCCTGCTTGAGCCTGCTTATCCCTGTATTGGGCAATTAAGGGGCAATTTCCAAAATTCCCGTCTTAGTGCTCCTCTGCACCTACCCTAAGCAACATAATATGCCAAATTTTTGCTTCCTGCGCCCAGTAGATTCAGCTGTGCGTTGTCTGTCAGTCAGACATCATCAAGAATTTTATATATCCTAGGCAATAATAATAATGGGATTGATAGGTCAAATATTTGTGTTTTGAGCACGGTTAGTTGTTTCGTGCCTGGGTGTAATTTATCTATAGTATGTATGTTTAGGTATATTTATCAGTAACCTAGTGGCCATCTCTAGGGTCTGCCTAGTTTAGGATCAGATAACCGTGTGTCAGTTGTCCTATGATATTATTATAATCTTAACCGAATAGCTTTTATTGTATCCCTACCGCAGTAAAAATCCAAGAGTTGCTTAGCAGTGTAGTCCTGTGAGTAACATGACCAGAATCTGTGTTCCTAAATCTGCCAACCGTTGTCGGTGTTTATGATGCACCACTTGGACATTTACAAGAGGTGCAATGACCCTTGGCGACAAGACAAGACTAAGGTCTTGGATTAAAACCGCGATGACGCTAGGACAGTGATAATCATTCTCACGTATATGTCACTGTAAATACACTTTTTGCATCTCCAAAGTATAAATAGCATTATTGAACGGTATTTAGGCACTATCAGTAACAAATCATCGATAACACAATCATATTCAATTGCACCTCATTATTAATATATAAAAAAATAAATCATTCTTAATTTGAACGCAACGGAAAACAAGATGGCGTGTTGCCGTCAAAAAATTCACTTTCACACAATGCTCGCGTGTGCACAAACACCGCTTATGTACTTTCTACTTTATGTTGCAAAGGAAAAAAACACATAATGCCTGAATGTGAACTCGATCGGTATTTTCCATAACTCTCACATGTATAGGAAAATTGCAAGTAACATCACGCCTTTATATCCTGTAAAGGTGAAATTGTGGACCGCACATATCGCGTAATTTTGACGTTGCTACTCCTATAACCTTTACGAAAACTGACCTATTGCTCCAAACATCACCGTCATTTGCCCATATTTCCCAAAAAATATTGGGTCTTTCAGTCTAACCTACGTGGCTGGGTTTCAGTATTCTACACTGTCTGACTATTTAGGCATCCGAATGGAATTATCAAAATATTATGTTTTACTCCCAAAGGATAACTCATTTTCCTCCTAGGTTAGGATTTAGGAACCGTTAGTGTATTGATATTAAAATACCTATATTATGGCGCCTATTTTGGCCTTTCTAGAAAAATAACTCTACGCTTACCTTTGAAAACACAGCTAGTAAAGTCAAAAGATAATACAGCAATAATAATTATTTTCTTCTTAAGGCCTCCGACATGGCCTAACGATTCTTATCCTGAGACAAGAACCGGCAATGTAGTCAGCAGCTGCTTAATATAAATTGATCACATAATCTCCACTTAGACCAAGATGTATGTAGCTATTAATAGATCGAATGCAACCACACGGGATCTTTGAATAGATCATGATAAAAATACGGCAGCTCCTTACAATTATATTTCTATACATAGCCGTATTATAAGTAGGTAGCTATTTTTATTAGGTTTTAACTAAACCTAATTTCTAAAATAGGTTTCTGAAATCGATTTCAAAATGAAATGAAATCGGATTTTTATCGGTTTGCGTAAAAATCCGAAAACGTCCATGCCTAGAAAAAACACATGCCTAACACAGATGAGAGAATTTCTCAGATAGAGCGCATTCGTCCAACTAAGTGTGGCACGGTGACAGCTATGTGTGCGTGACCTTTGGCGACTGGCACTGTACGGACACGCGCGTCTATGTGTGTGTAAAGTTGCCAGATTATGAATAATCTCCCAGTATTTTGCATATAGTTATGTAATATTCTTATATTCATTTGCGGTTTTGAAGAATTTACCATGGATTTAATTAATGCTTTTATAAATACATTTCTTAAATGTAGGTACCGAGTTAAGTTTTAACTACTTCGTAAATCTTAAATCTGTATATATGTATAAAATCCTTGCGTTACTGACTGACTGACAGATAAGCTACAGCCGAAACTACTCGGCGCATGAAGCTGAAATTTAGCATGTATGTTTCTTGGGAACCGTAGGGGTGCACTAAGACGGGATTTCTCGAAATTCCCACGGGATCGGGCAAAACGAGAAATACGAAAATATGTGCGTGCGAAGCCGCTGGCGTCGATTAGTTGAGAAATAAATAGTATGTATGTACACACGGAACCAAGTCAAGCTAAACAGTTGTTGTACGATTTTGATACTTATTCCCTACGCCATAAGTATGTATGTACACACGGCGCCAAGTCAAGCTAAACAGTTGCTGTACGAATTCGATACTTATTCCCTACGCCATAAGTATGTATGTATACACGGCGCCAAGTCAAGCTAAACAGTTGCTGTACGATTTTGATACTTATTGCCTACGCCATAAGTATGTATGTACACACGGCACCAAGTCGAGCTAAACAGTTGCTGACTGCTGTACGATTTTGATAATTATTCCCTACGCCATTAGTATGTATGTACGTACACAGGGCGCCAAGTCAAGCTAAACAGTTGCTGTACGATTTTGATACTTATTCTTTACGCCAAAAGAACGGTGCAAAGGTCAAAGTTTATAAGCTTGACGATTAGTAGGGTGTACACGAATATTTGGATCGTTTGGGGATCGAACTCAAAACAATATTATGTAAGGTATATACTAATGGAAATTGAAATTCTATTACTATATTTATGAGAAAGAAGATATATCTACAATATACTTTTATAATACGGTAATGTATTTTTCATAAACATGACAATCATTATCACATAATCAATTGACAAGTGCATTTTCCCTAATTCAGGCAGAACGGCGCCGACAAAAACTGGCAACACTTACATATTTCTTGCACAAATACGAATTTTATCGAAATTAAATTAGGAAACAGTCAAATTATCAATAGTTACCTGTGAAAAGATATTCCATTTTCCTGTTTTTGTTTTTAGGAAAAACTTTTACAGTGTTTAAGAACGCAAGACGGCATTTTGAGAATTTAAAAGTTGAAGTGATCGTGACGCGTGAACTGTACGATGCGTCGTAGCGCACTGAGACGAGTTTGTATTCGCTTTTCAATTTTGTATTTGCTTTAGTGGCCGCACGCAACTGTGCCGTGCGTTCCATCTGATACTAATTCTCTCATCTATGATGCCCAATACCTAACTTTGTCAACAAAATGCTCAATTTTGTGAAGAATGTTCAGTTTGTTTTTTATGTCTATGGTTTTAACGGCCATATTGCCTGCCGTCTAGTAATAACTATTCCTTGAACTTTTACTATTTTTATTTTATTTTTCTTTATTAACCTTAGGATGGTAACATAATTTAAATTAACGCGCATGGTAACAGGGGTGCTACGTCACCCCATAATAATAAAATGAATAAAAAACTTTTGTTTAATGAAGAATAAAACTTTTTATTCTGAATATAAACTAAAGGAACACTCTTCTTGATATCAAAGAGTAACTAAATCATATTAGATTAAAAGAAAAATGTTTTTGGCAATTTAAATGCAATTAACACAAATTTCCACACGATGGTCAGGGCACACAAGTTTTTTTGCATTTTGAACAAAGAATCTTAACTTTTTTGTTATTCTCTCGAGGACACAACGCACATCGAGCTTGCTTTTTCAATTTGGCGGGGGGTTCACTTGCAGGAACTTCTTCGGGGACATTTATAATGGCCCTTATGTTTCCCGTTAGTTTTTGAGGTAAATTTCACTCCTGACGTCGTTTCATGTGCGGCTCGGCTAGCTGCAATGCTAGATTTTTTTGAAAATTGCTTCTAAATTTCTTAGCTGGCATGTTCGGATACCTCCCTTTGTCGCGTTGTAGTCTCAAAACAAGCCTCAAGTCTCAAGCTCTTCATCATTACGGAACGCCATAATGAACTGAAAATAACATAACAAAAAAATACACTAACAAAGGATAATACCTACGTAAATGGTAACAGGGGTGACGCAACACCCCACACATACCTGCAGAACGAAATCTACGTGTTGCCGCTCCCGCCGCGCAACGAGTATTGATGGCTCATGGTAAAACATAAGAATACACAAAATGCTAGAGCAAGACAGCAAATAGTTTTCGCTAAATCAGCGCGTGATTGCTTGCGTGGGGTGTTGGGGCACCCCTGTTACCATCCTAGGGTTAAGAAAACCAACAGCGATACAAATCGTTTAACAATGTCATGGTATAACACTAATTATATAGCCAATAACAGGTTTCCCTTAAAAACTTAAAAGATATAATGAATTGAACGAACAGTTCAGGGGGCCAATTCTCCTATTTTTATATGACATTAATATTATATTTTGAATGAACTCAGAAGCGGTATTCTGATAACCTAATGTCATTATCGTATAATTTGAAATAAACAGTTCGTCGTTGACACATATTTTGACACTTGTTTCAAATTACGATCTCGTTACAACTTCGTTCAATTATCAGATAATTTAGAAGAATACGCTTTTTTTGACGTCAGTATGACACTGACATGATATCGAAGCTATATTTATTTAGTAGAATTGGCCCCCAGATTTACATTGTAACTTACAGCCATAGAAGTCTAAGTGCAATCATGACCTGCCAATCAATTTAGTGCAATCAATTCTGATCTACCTATATATATACATATACCATGTGATGCTGTCACCAAAAAGTAAGACAACTAAGTCTGCCTCTTACGAAATCTGGTCATTTTCTAGTGAAATGAAGATATAAGACTGTGCCTCGCAGCCTCGTCATTATTCCTTGGCATTTCCATAACTTGGAACTGCACGCATGTAATTCTATAAGCAATTAGTAATTACTCAATGTACACCGTCAATAACAAACATTATAATTCTTATTGTAAGCAAATTACTGTCTGACCATGTGTGGACACTACCGCCATTGTGTGGCGGCGGAAGTTCAAGGAACTAAAACAATTTGTTCGGATACACGGTTAATTTATTACAAAGGTAGTGATAGCCTAGTGGGGATAGCAACAGACTGCCATGCAGTGGGTATCGGCCTCAAAGTGAAACACATGGTGCGCACCATTGGTTATTCAAAGTTAGTGTTTGTCCCGTAGCTTAGAGAGCATTTTAAACCGTACATACATACATATGCTCACGCCTTTTGCCCGTCGGGGTAGGCAGAGACAACAGAACGCCACTTGTTTCTATCCTTACAAACCTCACGCGCTTCCTCTACTTTCTTTAATCTTTTCATACATGCTCGCCGGTTTCGGGTGCTTCGGAGTTTTCCGTTTTTCCAGACGTCCCCAATTTGGTCGACGAATGTCTTACGAGGTCTGCCGCAACCGGCTTGCCCACACACCTCTGCCATATATATTTGATTCTTTGATTTTAAACCGTAGGTCCTTCAAATAGATCTTTGACTTTATAGAAAGTCGGAGTCTCTGAATATACTGACAATGATCGAAGCAATGGAATATCGCTATACCTTTGGATTGCGGTGGTCAATCGGCAGTCCCTGTGAGAACAAGCTAATATTATGTTATATCGGGTAAGACTAGTGTCTGACTAGTGACTGCCTCCGTGGTCCAGTGGATAGCGTAAGCGACTGCTGATCAGAGGTCCTGGGTTCGATTCCCGGGTCGGGCAAAAGTGTTACTGGGTTTTTCCGAATTCTCAGTAGTAGGCCGGAGTCTGAGATGTGCCCGGTAACGGCAATAGGCTCGCCCCCTATTACGTGGGACTTAAAAATTCATGGTTAAATGTGGGTGTAATATTACACCTCTGCCTACTCCTTCAGGGATACAGGCGCGAGTCTATAAAAAAATATAAAAGGACTAGTGTACAGACCTCGGGCCCTAAGGTAATAGCGTTGGATGCAACCGGGTTAATGCTCGGATGATGAAAATTTTCTTTCTCTGCCTACCTTTAGACTCAACATACATAGACTCACGCCTGTTTCCCGGAGGGGTAGGCAGAGACTACGGAACGCCATTTGCAACGATCCTGACATATATCTCTTGCTTCATTCACTCCCATCAGATTCCTCATGCATGCTCTTCTGTTCAGGTTACTTCTAACCTGTCCTGTTTTTAGGATGTCTCCAATCTGGTCAGAGAACGTCCGCCTAGGTCTTCCCTTCGTCCTGCCCCATTCACACTTGCCTTGTATATCTGCTTGGTCAATCTTTCGTCATCCTTAAGACTCAAGAGTGAAAAGAAATGATACCATACTGTTTTAAAATTCTCATTGTAAATAATTTGCTCGTCGTTTATACGAAGATACTACTACCATTGTTCTCGAGCGGAAGTTGAAGGAACTAATTTGGTATATTCGGATACACACTTGAAGTTATTTTTGTCTCTCGAGATGATAAACGAATGTACGATTATTGCTTTGGATACGGTTTTTAACCTTTGAGGGTTTTATTCTTGAGACTGGCTTCTTTGGTATTTATGAATGGGAAACATAAAGCCAATAACAAGTCACCACGCATAGAAATTGTTTAAAGAAAGTAGTGAACATAGGGTGCATAGGGTTCCCACCAAGAACTTAGGGTCCCAAGCCAACCTCACCTGCAAGTGGTGCACCTGCCGATCAACGGACGAGACTTTGGCAAACAAAATATCCCGATAAGCGGCAATAGGCTCGCCACCTATTACGTGGGATCAAAACACTGGCGAAAAGTGGGCGTTTAATATGCCACTGCCTACCCCTTCGGGAAAACAGGCGCGAGTCTATGTATGTATGTATGTGAACATGCGTAGATCAGCTTTAGCTGCTAGGTTAATGGTACTTACATTTTTTTTTTTACTTTTGGTAGGCTAACGTTTGACCGCGGTCTCGCCTGATGTTAAGTTACATTCTACTTTGGCAGCATATATAATTATATAAGGAAAATAAAAAAAATAAACAGTAACATATTAACTTACATAACAAAAAGTATTGTCGCTTAAGCAGGTAGGTAATTATAGTGGGCAAGGCTAAAGTTTGTAATGTAGTTTCTTTTTAAATATCACTGTCATCATCCTTGTTGTCCACGTCTGGACACAGGCCTTTTGGCCAAGTGCGTTGAAAGACATGTGGAGTCTGCCAACCACATGTTTTTCGGAAACATTACAGGAACACTCAGACATGCCTTAAGAAGTTCGAAAGAGATAACTACATTTGATAATATTGTTTTATTTTTACACCACATTCAAATGAAAATAAGCTGAAAGAACGACGTGACGTAATTTTTACGATATAAAAGTACTCCGTCTTTGTCAAAATGTTTTCAACTAATTACCTAACCTACCTCAATATGAAAGCAATTACTATTTTGTTTACGTTATTCAATAATATCTGTCTATGGTTGAAATGAAAATATTTTAATCGCCTACGTTACTAAAACAAGACATATTTTTATTAATTAATATATCTAAATAACCTTAGAACATCTGTTATTTAGAAAATGGAGTCGTCGACATTTCCATATATTTTTGTTAACTGTGCCAAGGTGACCGGGCGTTTTTAAAAGGCTTTAACATGCAAGTATCTATGTCGAATCATACGTAAAACTAATTTTAACTAGCAACACTAATATTTACTACGTAATACAGACTTTCGCAGTCTACTGCTTGCCATGTACAGTCAGACAGACAAGTGGTAGACCTAATTTGCGTCGCAATACCATTATGAGTTGGTAATTGGTGTAGGGTTTGATTTCGAGTTTTTTTATATATAGTCTATATCCCCGAAGGGGTAGGCAGAGGCGTAATATTACACCCACATTTCACCATGAATTTTTAGGTCCCACGTAATAGGGGACGAGCCTATTGCCGTTACCGGGCACATCACCAGACGCCGGGCTGCCTTTTGCCCGACACAGTAATAGAACCCGCGACCTCCGATCAGCAGTCGCATACGCTATCCACTGGACCACAGAGGCAGTGCTTTTGATACGCAGTAGTTACTGCGAATTAAAAATATATAAATCCACCCAAGATAAAATTCAACAAAACGATTTGGTTGTAAATAAAGCGGATAAAGGCAACACCGTAGTTATTATGCAGTGCTTTTGATTTCGAGTTTTCCCAAAATACTATTTAGGTAATTTTCCATGCATTTTCCTTAGTTGTCTCCTACGCTACCCACTCCAGCTATCGGTACCATCATCCAAATATCCATCACTGTGCCACTTGACCACAAAATTTGAATTTTAGACGAAGAAATGTGCCCTCATAATAAGCTCTTTCCGTAAGCAAATCATCATTTCGGATTTCGGGGAGAAGTAACTTTAGAGAACAGAAAACCCTTTCTCCTTTATTCCACAATCCACATAGATATCTGATTGTATTCTTTGGCTAGCACAATAACCCTAGTTACACAGTCGTTATCTGGCGAAATGCGCGCTTCATGTTAAGAGAGGCTCGTGGATGCGACGTAAACAGACACACTGATAAAGAGAAAGCTATTTATATACTAGACTTGTTCAAAGTTTTTAACACGCTTTTATTATCATTCATAGTTTTATTTGAGAGCGTCTGTAGTCTGTACATCAAAATAACAACGATACATTTATGTTCAAATTGACAACTTTTCAAAATGATAAACGGACGCAAAATTTTTACTGCTTAAAATGACATCTTCCTAAAATGACCTATTGCGAATTTGTCATTTCGCCAAGTATTTCTTTTTCTCAACTCAACTCAACCGTGACTCACCTCTAACTCAAATAGGTATGTTTATTTCCATAAAAATGTCAAACATTTTTTGGACACTTCAGAAAGTCATAGATAATAATATAAGAAAAAAAGTAAATATACCTGCATATTTATATAATTGAGCATTGAAGAATAAATGCCTGTTCAGAAAGTAGAGCCTCTGCAACTCATTTCATCGTCCAATTTTAATACAACTAAATAACTAAGTAACTACATTGCATTTTTCATATATGAGCTGGATTGTCCATAATTTTGTTGTTAATTAATATGGTTATTTAAAAAATAATATAAAAGCACTAAACTAGACTAGCACAATACAGACACAACAGCTCACATTCACAAAAAACTTAAAATATTAACAAGGAAATAGCCCGTGGGACTGAACAAGTTAATCCCAAGCATTTTATCTTCAACTAGGGGACGCCAGCAGCTACACCTGCATTTTTTTTATTTACCCGTTTTGGCCGACCCCTTGGGGATTTCGGGAAATTCCTTCTTAGTGCACCCCTACGGTCCCCAAGGAACATCCATGCCAAATTTCAGCTTCCTGCGCCAAATAGTTTCGGCTGTAGCGTGTCTGTCAGTCAGTCAGTAACGCAAGGATTTTATATATTAAGAAGATAAGATTAGGACTAGTCACACCTCACATTCCCACTACAGTATCACCAGTAGACACCAAGGTCATTTCTGCTGAACTTGGCTACAGCCAGGTTCAGCTGCGATGACCATTGAGGTCTACGATTTTTTAAAGTTCTTTTCAGGTAGACATGCGTTACTTGATATTCGTTTTTCTTCTTTTGCAGGTAAGTGTGGTCTTACGACTTCAACACTTCAAAAGAACACCGGTATGCCATGGCTAGACCAGTGTCAGAATATTTCTGACTACTGGTTCTTCACAACGACACTCAAAACTGTTTATGCCAGCCAGGATCGACGGCTTAACATGCTCTCCGAGGCGGTGAGCAAATTATTTATAAGTTACTGATGCAATGGCCCCTATTACATTGCGACCGAAACATAACTGGCGAATTGTGGGTGTGTAATACACCTCTGCCTACCCCTTCGGGGATAAAAGGCGTGAAGTTATGTTATGTTATGATGCAATCGAAAGAATTTAATACAAAACCTCTATGGATCTCTATTTGGGCTCATTCTATCGATATTGGCATGATATACTGTTGACATTTAACCTTTATTCCTGATATTCCCGTCCATTTTTGCACTGGCTAAACTTGCGTTACTGTCTGACTGACAGACGCTCAATTAATACAACCGGGTGCAAGTAGCTGAATCTTGGCATGTATGATGCACAATCGAACAACTTCCCGCTAGAAGGGCGAGAATCGCTCAGCAAGATATCGTCGCTTCCAGTGCTACTTTACACGCACATTGACACTTGTATACAGAACCAGTTTCTAGTGTGCCTCGACTCTATGACCGAGCCAAGGGATATTTTTTTCAAACTGGTTCAGCGCCGACTTGTTTGATTGTATGTCCCTTGGAGAGAATTCGAGTGGGGATTACACTAAGAAGGCATTGCCCGAATGCCAAAGGGATCGGCAAAACAGTTCAATAAAAAAAATGTGTAGGCATAGCTGAAGGCGTTCTCTAGTTCGTTTACAAAATAACATAAAATGCGGGCAACTAGTGCTAGTGCTTCCTTTTTATTGAAAAGTTACAATAGTTTGATTATCATCTAGTGACATGCGTATGCAATTGCGATGTACGAGTATGTAGGTACATAACCTTATACTAATATATAAAGCTGAAGAGTTTGTTTGTTTGGTTGAACGCGCTAATCTCAGGAACTACTGGTCCGATTTGAAAAATTCTTTCGGTGTTAGATAGCCCATTTATCGAGGAAGGCTATAGGCTATATAACATCGCGCTATGAGCGGCGGGAGCGGAGTAGTAGCCTTAAATAACGCGGGTGCATCCTCTAGTTATTACTAGAGGATGCACACAACACAGTGCAGTTAGTATACAGTGCAGTTTTATCAAAAGAATATTCTAGAATTTGATTCACAATTCTTACGGAATATTTTCGTGTTTACGTACATTTTTAACATGATGACCTGGCACTTTCCTGCAATGTGTGCATTGCGTGTATCAATTATTCTTGCTATTCAAAATAGAATATTTACTGAAAGCTTAATTCGTCTGAAGTTAACTAAAGATTTTGAACTTTAGAATCAAAATAAATTATTAGTTTCATACAAAATAATTCAGGGGCGCCGATCGCGGAGTCTCCGCGACCACGATCGGTGCAAGACTATCAAAACGTCGAAAAAATAGGTAGGTATTTATACCTTAACTAAGTTAATTTCACGCGATTAAGATACGCTAAATTATTTTGTATGATGTATATAAATCGCGAAAGTTTAAAATCGATGAATAATGAAATTCTATGTAAGATGGTCTAAACTAGCTGAAATCTAAGACTAAACTACATTCATCAGCGCGAGACTGCCATAAAATATCCTATCTTAGAACGGGACAGGTCTAATAACTGGGCATGCTATCTCTTTTATGTAGGAGTGTAGTAGGAAAAGAGAACACCAACAAATGGAGAATGACCAAATTTGTATAGAAGATGGGCTAAGTTTGCTTCGCGATGATTTGACCAGTAAAATATAGTAAATATACTCCTAATTAAGTTAAGAAAAAATGAATACGATATTCAGCGGCAGTTCTTAGCTATCGGACATTAAAGATTTCAAATATTTTGAGGTTAAGTATTGTGATAGTTACATGATTTAATCATATAAATAGTAGTAAATTAGTTAATTATCGCCCGTGCTTCGAAGAGTACTTACGTTAAGCCGTCGATCCCAGTTGTGATTTTTCACCATCGCACGTCGTTACGGGGAGTCAGTACCCTCCAATAAACCGATACTTACTGGTCTAAACCATACAATATCGCTTTCCCTTTGGGTTATGGCGGTCAGACTATGGAAAAGCTAATATTCTGTCATATCTGGTTAGACTAGTAAGCGGACCCAGGGCTCCTAGGCGTTGAAGTCTTGGATGCAACCGACATAACTCTAGGGCGGTGATGATATGATTTAATCATAATACCGGAATTTATTAGAAGCCTCTATGTATATTATACAATATAGAAAATAGTTGTAAAAGAAGTGGAGCTACGAAACAAACGCTTGTACATTAGGTATATTAGTTTGCGGTTTTTTCAGTCTAATAAACCTCTTATTGAGAATTCTCAATACCATGTGATTAATGAGAATTTCAGTGAGGCTAGTTCGCAAAAGATAAGCTCATTCCATTGGACCTTATTACAAAGTTGGCATTAAAACAACACTGTTTTATGCTTAATAGGTAAATGAAACTCAGTTTTTATGTTATTCTTTATTTTATTTGTTATTATACCTAAATCTTCTTCAAATAAATCACCTCAAAATGAAGCAGGAGCTTGTATATCGTAAACATAATGTGGTGCAGGTATGGCCTCAGAAGTTACAACAGCTTCAATTAATGTGTAGCATTCTAAAGATAAGACTCCGTTCAATTCCTGAAACAAACAATTAAAGTAGTTTGAATATTCGGTGAGGAGAGCACGAGAGAATTGTAGGAATTGAGAAGAGAAGTAAACAACACTTACACAGACTGGCGCTATCCATGATGTCAAAATATTGAGCTCCGAATCAGGTAGCTTGTCCAAAGAACGGACGTGTTGCTGCCGAGGTACCGCAAAGGAAGAGTTAACATAACTGCAATCCTCACCACGGCTAGTTGTTCTAAGTCCAGACGACATACCAATGTTACCAATAAAGAATGTCTCATACTTTAGTCAACCCACGAGTCTTGATAACACGAAATAAACTTGTTTGGTCCACAAAGGATTGTTCAAGTCAATATAAACGACAGTAAATTACTTATTTTCCAATAAAGAGATATAAGCATAGGTGAAAAAGCAATTTGACTGTTTTCATGTCAAAATAACTGACGTAAGACCAGAGAGGTTGGACTAGTTATAAGGTTATATTTCTTTGCGTACGACATTACAGATGCCAGTATAAGAAAATATGTTCCCATATTTTCGATAAGTACAAAACATTATTTCGTGGGTAATATGTTGCAAAAAGGATAAACATATTATTTATAGAAAATATTTCACCACAATACATTTTTCAAAATATCATAAGATTTTGGTGTTATTTTGCTTATTAGAACGTTTGTTATGTCACCCTGTTTTCACTATGAATGTAATGTTTTCCTATTAAAAGGGGTTTGCAAGAAACTGTAAACATTTGCCTAAATATGCGAAATGAGTTTTGAATATGAAATAGCGATGTCACGACCGGAACAACGCAGATTCTTTTAATTTTGAAATAAAAATCCCCGTTTCGCTTTAAATTGAAATTAATGTATAAAAAATTATAAAATAAAAGAAGATTTTCTAGATATGAATGGTTTAGAAGCAAACGTGCCACAAAATAGCCCAGTTTTGGTCATTCTCCTTTGCATATTTGTCTCACTTTTTGGCCACCATATGTAACAGCCTCAATGTAATGCTCAGTCCTATGCCAATTTTAACGCGACATAATCGAACTCTGAACCCTACAATCTTACTCAAATGAGTAACCCCACAATACCTATGAATAGTAAAGATAGTATTGCATATACTGATAAAGAGTAAAACAACTGTCTCAGACCTATGACCCTTAGTAAACTTATAGATAAAGTTAATTCGCTTTTTATTTATGTATCACAGTAACATCCGTTTGCAATAGTGGTGAAATTTGTATTAAACCTACTCGCGAATATAGCTTTTTTACACAGATAATGTTAATATGGACACAGTAAAACAGTATGACTGCACGGTTGGCGTAGTGGTTTAAGGCGACACTGCGCCGAGTGTGGGTTCCATCCCCGCACAAGACAACACTTTGTGTAATTCATAAATTGTTGTTTCGAGTCTGGGTGTTAATAGGGAAGTTTCCTACAAGTATTTTTATCTAGTGAAACATGTCCAAATATTAGTAGTTTCATTCATCAATTAATGTTAAAACTTTATTTAACATTTTTATCGTCAATTCATTGATAATAAGTATTCTACTTGACAGCAAAACACCATGACGTCGCTACGTCATATTTCATACAAAACCCTAAAGCAAAGTTCGTTTTTGACATTTCATTAAAAGTGCTTAATTTGACCAGTTGGAAACAACCCTATTGTGTCCGTTAGTTGTATGTTTGTAAAGTCCCTTGCGACACAGAATTTAGTCCTAGTGAGGGAATTGTCTTAAAAAAATAATAATAATAAAGAAAAGTGACAAGGCAAGCTTAACAGTTGCAGTACGACTATTATTCTTATTTCCAACGCCATAAGGACGGTACAAAGGTCAAAGGCTTGACGAGCAGTACACACGTGCTGTAACTGTTAAGTTTATTTTTTCATATATACATACATAAATAGAATCACGCCGCCTGTTTCCCGGAGGGGTAGGCAGAGACTACGGAACGCCATTTGCAACGATCCTGACATACCTCTCTTGCTTCATTCACTCCTATCAAGTTTCTCATGCATGCTCTTCTGTTAAGGGTACTTCTGACCTGTCCTTTTTCAGGATGTCTCCAATCTGGTCAGAGAACGTCCGCCTAGGTCTTCCCCTTTGTCCTGTCCCATTCACATTTGCCTTATATATCTTCTTTGTCAGTCTTTCGCCATCCATCCTCGCCATGTGCCCAAACCACTTAACATACCTTTCTCGATACTTGTCACTACATCTTTTACCCCACACCACTCTCTTATCACAGTATTCTTTACTCTGTCGGTCAAAGATATACCACACATACTTCTCAGTGCTCTCATTTCTACATATTTTAGATTTTGTTTTCTTCATTAGTTATTCATGCTTTATTTCTTACTTCCTTCTTTTATTGTTTTTCTTCTATTTATTAGTTATTGTTCCTTTCTTCGTTATTAAGCTCATTATTCGTTTTTTTTTTTGCAGTTCATTCTCTTTTGAAAAGTTTTACCGTTTTTATTTCGTCCTGCGTTCAATTTTTCTTTCTTTTTGTTACTTTCTTGTTTCTTTCCCGTTCTTCTTTTTTGTCTACCGTTAAAGTGAAGAAGAATATTATTTTACAATTTTATTTTAATTTATTACTAGAGCACGCCAGCAGCTAAGCCTGCATTTTTTTTAAATTTACCCCTTTTACCCGATCCCGTGGGGATTTCGGGAAATCCCTTCTTAGTGCACCCCTATGGTCCCCAAGGAACATACATGCCAAATTTCAGCTTCATGTGCCCGATAGTTATGGCTGTAGTGTGTCTGTCAGTCAGTCAGTAACGCAAGGATTTTATATATACAGATTATGAATATCTTTCAAAACATTAGGTATGTATGTAAATAGCCTTGAACAACTGCACATTAGCTAATCAAGTGATCGCTAAAGCAATATTCTGTTACAATTAAGGAAATCGTTAATTACTACGATAAGACTGTTTGGTCTGACTCGTGTTAGACAATGTTTATCTTTGATAAGAGACGGCCCACTTCAGACCCGGGTTCTTGGCAGATTGTGGCAAATAATAACTGAAGTGCTATTTATACCTTTAAAGCGGTTTTTTTCTTGAAAGTGATATCTTAGTAAAGATACCAATAGTGTCGTGTTGAGGGTATTGGGTTCAATTGGTGTCGTGAAGATTTTTGACGCTCGTTATATGGAGTTTCTAAAGCGCTATTTACGGAATATCGCAGTTTTGTTATTGTTAAATTTTATTTTTATTGTTATTTATAGACTCACGCCTGTATCCACGAAGGGGTAGGCAGAGGTGTAATATTTCATTGTTGTTAAAAACTAAAAAGTGATAAGTAATAATATCTTCTCTCTTTGCCGTGTGGTTGACGGCATAGAATACAAGTGTCACCACCCCCTATCTTCCCGTGGGTGTCGTAAGAGGCGACTAAGGGATAACACGATGCAAATACCATCTTTGCGTAGAGACGGAAAACTCGACATCAAACCTTATACGACTGCCTCGTTGGTCTCGTGGCATAAAGGTGCGCGTGGGATCGGGAGGTCCCGGGTTCGATTCCTGGGTCGGGCAGTGTTATTGGGTTTTTCTGTCACGAAATTCTCAGTAGCAGCACTGAGTCTGGAAATGTGCCCGGTACGGCAATAGGCTCGCCCCTTATTACGTGGGACTAAAGTATATCTGGCGAAAAGTGGGTGTAGAAATACACCTCTGCCTACCTCTTCGGGGTTATAGGCGTGAGACTATGTATGTATGTATGCATGATATTAATACCTATATAGCGTTTTTTTCTTGGATGTGATATCTTAGTAAAGATACCAATAGTGTCGTGTAGAGGGTATTGGGTTCAATTGGTGTCGTGAAGATTTTTGACGCTCGTTGTAGGGAGTTTCTAAAGTGCTATTTACGGAATATCGCAGTTTTGTTGTTGTTAATTTTTATTTTAAGACTCACGCCTGTATCCCCGAAGGGGTAGGCAGAGGTGTAATATTTCATTGTTGTTAAAAAGTGATACTTAATAATATCTTACTTGAGTTACCAACAGTCTTCTGAGGGTATTGGGTTCAATTGGTGTCATGAAAGTCTGTGACGATCGCCTTACTCAGTCTTTTTATGAATGCTTTGCAGTTTTTCACCCATCCGAATATTGACCTCGATCAATGTTGCTTAGCCTGCCGATCTAGTTGACGGCTGTACATACCTTCTGAAGCAAGGTATGTGTACCCATGCAGATACTAACCTCTACAAACGTTACTTAACTAAATATTCTTCCACATTCACAGATTCACACAACACTATCTAGTCCCAAACTAAGCAGAAGCTTGTACTATGGGTACTAGAATATACTTTTTTTTTTGTAAAATACATACATATTATACATAGAAACACCCAGACCAAGACAAACATCCATGTTCATGCACACAAATGTTTGACTTGAGCGGGAATCGAACTCGCGATCTTCGGCGTAACAGTCGCTTACACTCCCGCTGCGCCAACCGGTCGTCAAGTATAAAGTATCGTTTATTCACTTGAGCCGATTATAGAAACCACACTGACGGTCACTCGTCCAAATAATGAACGCAGTAAACGTGCTTAACCTGCAGATCTATTAGGCGGCTTTACGTGCCTTTTGCTACCCATCTATATACTGACCTCCGTAAACCTAACTTAACTTTGTAGTCGGCTACCCATCTATATACTGACCTCCGTAAACCTAACTTAACTTTGCGTATCTATTCGCCGCAACAAGCGCTTCTCCGTAACGATGGGTACGTGTGATACATATGAATTAATGCATATCATAATCTATATATCTTTGTTTCATAAGTACTACGCATTAGAGCCACGTGTCGACTTTGCTGTATTTGCATTGAATTTACATTGTTTTATTTACTAGCTTTTAAAAGGAGGATAAATGGTGAAGATAGTAGTAAATTAGTTAAAGTGGGAGTTGTGGGTTCGATCCCCGTACGGGAGAATACTTTGTGTGATGTGATACACAAATGGTTGCTTCAGGTGACTGTTTTAAGTGACAATCTGAATTTTGTGTTCTTATATTTTAATTGACTGCCTCCGTGGTCTAGAGGATAGCGTATGCGACTGCTGGTTGGTGGTCCTGGGTTCGATTTCCGGGCCGGGCAAAAGTGTTACTGAATTTTTCCGAATTCTCAGTAGCAGCACGGAGTCTGGTGATGTACCCGGTAACAGCAATAGTCTCGCCCCCTATTACGTGGGACCTAAAAATTCATGGCGAAATGTGGGTGTAATATTTACACATCTGCCTACCCCTTCGGGGATACAGGCGTGAGTAGGTATATAAATAAATAAAATAAAAAAATATATTTATAAGTGAACTAAATTCTGGTCTCGTTGTGACAAAAGCTAGCCTATGTGTTATTCTGAGATAAGCTAAATTATTGCGAAGTTTTGTGAAAATTCGGCCAGTAGTTTTATCATGAAAGATTTTTATATTTTATCATTATGGATAATTATAAGTTTATATGAACAGTTAATACGTATAATGTTTAATCACGAATGAGTCAACATTTTGACTCATTTCCGTCTTATGTCAGACAAAGCCAGATATATATAAAGCAAGCTGTAGAAAAGGACAAAGCATATAAATGATAATATCATCCTCCTTGCGTTACCCAGTTACAAGTGTTACAACCCGGGGTCCGCTTACTAGTCTAACCGGATTTAACTGAATATAAGCTTAGACTAGTATCAGTACAACGACTCCCAAATATCTTCATGTCAGGCGACCGAGACCGACGGCTTAGGGTCGTAGCACACGTATCAACTCGGAAAAGGGTCGTCACCGACGTCACCGTATCAACTGGAGACATTCAGTATTATTTGTATGGAAATCCCTAATGCAACGCATACTAATCGTGCTCTCCGAGGAACGGGGCAAGCGATATTTAACTATTAAATACGCCCATGGCTTCGAAAAGTAAGTGAAGCGTGCCCTGGGTTTGAACCTGATACCTTCTGCATGGCGATCTTTTGGTATCTCCACTACACTATACACCGAGATAACACAAATCATCATCAGCCTTTTATACTGTCCCACAGCTGGGCACGGGCCACTTCTCACTATGAGAAGGGTAAGGCCATAGTCCACCACCCTGGCCAAGTGCGGACTGGCAGACTTCACATGTCTTTCGAGAACATTATCGAGAACTCTCAGACATGCAGGCTTCCTCACGATGTTTTCCTTCACCGTAGCAAGCGATAATTAACAATTTAATACGCACTTTACTCCGAAAAGTAGGAAAAAATTGGTGCGTGCCGATAACAGAAATAAATAAATAATAATATAATGCTGTTTTTATAAGCTGCTAAGACATGTATAATTACACAAACTTAAAAAAAGTACATACCTATTAATTATTATTATCAGTAATTCAATCGTTGGTCATCGAAACCAGGAGCCCTCTTTCTATATTTTCATTGAAAATGGCCCAAGTGCGGCCTTCTATAAACAATAAAAAATAAGACTCCCGTTTTCGTGCGATCGCGTTGGCGTCGGGTTGTGGTTTGTTTAGGGCTGGGCACCGATGACTAGGGATGTGGTTAACTAGTGTCCGTGACATCGACACGAGTTGATTAACTCGTGTGGACTCGGTAGGTGAACTTATTGAGGAAGTAAATGTCATATTAAGTTAGAGTACTCGAGCCGCAATCGGTTTGTCACTCAAGTTAAAGGACAAATTATATAATGAATAGCATATAAAAAATTGTACATAGCAGATGGTGTATAGGTTCGATTCCAACCTGGACAAATCTTTGTGTGACGAGCACGATTATTTCCTCTGTCTGGTTGTTTTTCTATAAATAGGCTATACCCGCGGCTCCGCTAGCGTAAATAACTAATTTAACCAAGGAATCTATCTATTGGTGCAAACCGCAAATCCGTTCAGTGGTTTTGGAGTTTATCGCGTTCATACAGACAGACGGGAGGGCCGGACATCTAATCTAATATACTAATATATAAAGCTGAAGAGTTTGTTTGTTTGCCGAGGAAGGCTTATAGGCTATATAACATCACGCTAAGAGCCACGGGAGCGGAGCAGTAGCCTTAAATAACGCGGGTGTAACCGCGGGCATCATCTAGTCTTTTTATAATTTGTATGAATAGGTAAACTGAAATACACACTTATTACTTAGTTACTATTAATATTATATATCCAAGTATGGTTTCATTCAAGTTACGTCAATGTCCAGGTTGTTATATGTACCTTGGTTGAGTAGGGTTTCCAAAGCAGCTTAGAAACGACAGTTATGTGTAAACAGCTGATGGTTTTAGGAGACTAGATGACGCCTCGTAACTTCGCTCGTGTCGGTGTTCATAATCACGATTAAATGTACCGTTTGTGCTATTCTGATATACTAATTTTACTGCAATTTTCCAATGAATCTGTTTAGTAGTTTTTGCTTGTAAGACTAACTAACATCCGTCCAGCCATGTTCACAAACTTTCGAGATAATGACAGTGTTATAATAGTAAGTCTTGCTAAGTAAACAGCTAGCGCGTTTAAAATATTTAATTAGCCTGCTGGTCTATTGATAAGACACCCCAGCTTCTGAATTTCTGTCTGATGAGCACCAATATACTCTTCTTTCGCTGTCCAATAAGTTCTTATCTGACTGCCAATCAGTTCTCCTCTAGAGATCAGGATGGGTACTAAACTCTAGAAATTGAAACCGGAATCCAAGTTATCTATAGTCATTTGAAAGGCACAGTCGTCTTCAGGAATACAGCGTACGTACAATCAAACAAGTGGGCGCTGGACCAGTTTGATAAAAGTCCCTTGACTTGCTCATAGAGTCGAGGCACATTAGAAACTGGTTTTGTATACGAGTGTCAATGTGCGTGTAAAGTAGCACTGGAAGCGACGATGTCTTGCGGCGCGATTCTCGCCCTTATGGTGGTCTAGCGGGAAGTTGTTCGACTGTACATAATTATGCCCTTTAACTTTACGTCAAGTATTGTGGGTTTGATCGATTACTGTAATTTACAAATTGTTGTTTCGAGTCTTCAGTGTTCTTTGTAGTTGGTTGCATGTTTCTAAAACCTCTTTCCTGTTCTAAGTTCACCTCATTGAACTTTATATAGTGACGTAATAATTTTCCGCGATGACTAATCGATATTTGCAATGATGATCTGATGTTGTAATCCAATTAATTATCTTTTATCTAGACTTGTAATGGTGACGTTTCATTTTTTACTTTGATTTGCACGTCACGGCTTTTCTTTTATGACAGCACGAGTTTTGCTATCGGTCTTACGGTGGTTACAGACAATAACAAACATACAAGTCACCGTGTATCTTTGTATGGGCCAGAACACGAATTTCGCAATATGCTTGTTTTAAAGTGACCTGTGGACCTAGAGAAGTGGCATTTGCCCCCTATTTATAATATCGCTGTTATATATATATATATCCAACAATAGTATTTCTTTATTTTCTCGACTAGATTCAGTTAGCGCCTTTCTAACCTCAACACTAAAAAGTGTAGTTCGTCTTTTAAAAATTAGGCTTTTTAGTTTGAAAACTGAGGTGATCTAGATGGTTCTTAACTTCAATCTATGAGTATTACTTAAAATTTCATTTTTATGTTATAGATGAATTTATCGGTTACTTCTTAACCTATTACCATTGTACTTCCGTAACTACACAAATACAAAGTACGCGTTGTGGTAATTAACAGTATCAGTCGGAACCACCAAACTAATTGTAGCCGCGATAATAGGCTTATCTTTCGTCCGTCACACACTAGACTAGACGGCAGTTTCAAATATTACATTACTAGCTCCTACCCGTGGTACCGCCCGTAAGTAGCATATAGGCGACTTTAAATCACTATAGTTATAGTGATATAAAGTAGCCTATATGCTACTCTGATGTATAAGCTATATTACTCAACATTATCATCACCTGTCGTAGTCCACTGCTAAACTGAAGCTTCTCCTAATTTGCGTTACAATTTACAATAGATACTGTGAGTCAATAGGAGGATTTGGTCTACTATACCACGCTTGCCAGATGGATATGGGTTAGCATTTGATGGCGAGATTGCTATCTCTTCCCAAAGATCCTGATTTCTTCGTTTCTTTTCCATAGTTTCCACTTTCCAGTCTCGGCATTCACGTTATCAAATGGTGGCACTTTGTATTTTTAATTCGTCACCACATGGCTATAGAAATGCAGTTTCATAAGCCTCGTTGGTCTCGAGGCATAAATATGCGCGTAAGATTGAGAGGTCTCGGGTTCGATTCCCGGGTCGGGCAAAAGTGTTACTGGGTTTTTTCGAATACTCAGTAGCAGCCCGGAGTCTGGTGAAGTTCCTGGTAACGGCAATAGGCTCGCCCCCTATTACATGGGACCTAAAAATTCATGGCGAAATGTGGGTGTAATATTACACCTCTGCCTACCCCTTCGGGGATACAGGCGTGAGACTATAAATAAATAAATAAAATATAAGTTTCATAAAAATCCGTTCGATACTGTTTGCGTGGAAGAATAAAAAACTTACACAGGATTTAAACGTAAGTTTTCTGTATCTAAAATAGAAGCTAACAGATTGCTAATTGTATATTCGTCCCGTTGATTGCCAAAGTTAAGTACCAATCCTTGACGTTATAACTTGAATGGGTAACCGCTTATGCGGCATTTACATTTAAGCGCTGTCGTGATCATGAGGCCACGTAACGCTATCGGTCCAGCTTGTATTATCAAAAGGTAATGACGCATTGCGGTCCTACCCCACGCTCATAAGTGTTAAAAATTAAATTCACACTTAGCGCATTCATAATTACATGCGAACTTTCTTTACTGTAAAAATAATGTGACAGTTATTTCTCACTTCTGATTCACCAAAAAGGACTTGTCAGTATATGTGTTAGTGTTATATTGTTGACTAGACTCCGCCTTTATTTAAGTGTGACATGCGAAGACCTAAAAAAACAAGAGAAGTAAATATAACTTCAAAAGCGAAATGTACTATTTCCCTGTTGGTATTTGTTAGTTGCCAATAACAGGTAGCTCGTAGCGAAGCCCGTTCCCCATCCAAAAGCTGACCCTTGCGAACGTTGCTTAACTTTATCTCTTACGAATAAGTCAATTCCTACTAAGGGCATTACTAAATTCACTAATAAAAAAATATTATGTAAAACATCGATAGTTTTATCGATAACTCTCGCGCGGCGTGTCGCATCCCTACGGGTGCGTGACCTGCACCACAGTTTTTTCAACTCTACATGTATTGCAGATTTCTCCCGGCCTCGTTTTAATACTAGTTCTGTTGCTGTGCGCTGTTTTGCTTATATATACACTACTTTGTAAATGCTTGGTCAGTTATAGTGATAACTTATATACTAATATATAAAGCTGAAGAGTTTGTTTGTATGTTTGTTTGGTTGAACGCGCTAATCTCAGGAACTACTTGTCCGATTTGAAAAATTATTACAGTGTTAGATAGCCCATTTATCGAGGAAGGCTATAGGCCGTATAACATCACGCTATGAGCGACAGGAGTAGAGCAGCAGCCTTAAATAACGGGGTGTAACCGCGGGCATCCTCTAGTTTTTAAATAAAGAGTCACGGATGGTATATTGTTGATGTTTAAGATTCGTGAAGTGTTATGTATTCGATGCCCATGTGAGACAACTTTCGTGTGATCTACAAATCGCTATGTCTCGCTTTGCATCTGTTCCAGTGATTGGCAAAGTCAAGCAACGTCCCCAAAGGTCACCATTCGGATGGATGACCGCTGGTCGGCAAAGTTAAGCAACCTTCACAACGGGCACTATTTTGATGGGTGACCGCTTGTCTGTCATTTAAATCAGAGATACTGTGCTTCGGAGGGCACGTAAAGCCGCCTGTCCTGGTTCTTGTCCTAGGACAAGAATAGTTAGGCCATGTCGGAGGCCTTCGAGCGGCCTATAAACTCCAACATTAGAATTGGCCACACTCACATGACAATAAATTTAATGTTTTGGTTCACAAAAACACCTTCAAAGATCCTATTACGTCCATCATACGTATTTCACGCCTCTTGAACATTGTCAATACATCCTACCATTTTTGTGACCCTGGTACTTATACTTTTGTTACATCAAAAGCGTTTGAAACAGGATGTGGGGTGGAACAGACAAAATATACTCTTTCTCTCTCTTAATGATTCGGTCATCCATCATACAGTCTTTTAGCCCACTGCGGAAAATAGACCTCTAATTTGTGAGACAAAAGAATAAAATTAAAACGCTTTTAAATGTATAATTGGTTGGTTATAATTTAACATTTCGCTATCTTATATAAGCTAAATTACTCCAAATAAATCATTGTTAACCCAAAAGTAGTAAATGATCACCAAAATGATACCCGCATTTTAATGTAAAATTATAACCAAAGTTTTTTGTTAGTTGTATGAAATACCAACACATAAATATTGGATTTGGTTACACCACTTACTTTAATAATCTAAGTTGACGGAGCCCTGCGAAGCAGGGCTCCTATTTTTGGCTTAAAGGTCGCAAGAGAACCTAACATAACCTATTTATTTGGTGCTCATTTACTACATTTGGTGTTCGAATACAATTTGAAGTGCAGTCGTGACTAAAATAGCTAGTACTACTGTAATTTTAAGGCCTTGCCACACGGCACAATTTTACGTCCAACTTGACTAAATCACTTGATGAAATCGTGACGTGTAGACACCAGTCGTCCAACTCAAGTTGATCAGGTGGGCGGTACCACCAGATTTTAACCAATCGTGTAGACGGAATGAAAATCAGTGATTTGATTGTGTCGTGTAGACGGGTAAAGCCAACTCGATTGAAAATTTGATCAGTGGTAAAATTGTGCCGTGTGGCAAGGCCTTAAGACTTTATTTTTCTGGTGTTAATTATATATTTTTGGTTAAAAAACTATCAAAGCATTTTATGGTTGTCATTATATTTAACCCCTTAAAGTAGTTCGATATCAAGTTTTTCGTCTCTTCCGCAAGGTACTA
Organism: Euclidia mi; assembly: GCA_944739405.2. Classification (NCBI taxonomy): domain Eukaryota; kingdom Metazoa; phylum Arthropoda; class Insecta; order Lepidoptera; family Erebidae; genus Euclidia; species Euclidia mi. Next base: position 3,595,525 of record OX123208.2, read on the forward strand.
TCGGCTTCGTGTATTATCTCTTTAGTTGCCTCTTAACCACGGCATGAATAAGGCTATGTTTTTCTGATTCCACCGGTCACCCATCTATAAAACAGACGGATACGGAAGTCCCTTGCCTATAAAAAATCGATCTTGCACATTGCTATGTTCCCCTCATTCAACATAACGACTTAAACTCGCATTTGAAAAACTTTCCACCCATTCCTGTTTGCCTGGTACTCATAAATCCTTTGTTTTATACTCCACCACGTTTAGCAAGTATGTAATAATAAAAAAATTACAACAATGCCAGTCGCCAAGTAGTCTGGCAAAAAGTGCTGGCATTACATCATTATGTTGTTGCTATTATTATTAGTCAATAGTGTGTGTTTTTTATTATGTATTTTTGTATTGGAAACTGGTAAACTCACATTAATGTAATGCCTACACACATTTGCTCTCACACATTGAATACTATAATAATATTACTCGTATGCGAATCTTTCTTCTTCTTGCCTTTGGGTTTTGTACCCTGAGGCAACCAATCGGTTTTTTTTTATAAAATTAGGCGGCAAACGAGCAGACGGATCGCCTGATGGTAAGCATTTACCGCCGCCCATGGACACAAGCAACACCACAGGAGTCACAAGTGCGTTGCCGCCCCGTGGGGTTAACAGGATGAGGAATGGGATGAAGGAGAAGGAATAGGGGATGGGCCTCCGGCACTCTCACTCACCGAACGAAACGCAACAGTTTAGGTACTGTAACTTTACATAGATTTTCTGTGAGAGGGTAGTACTTCCTTGGTCGAGCTGGCCCATTCATGCTGAAATCAGCGAGGCTCTACTACCTGGAAAATGTTAGTTAGGCGCTGCTGTCCGCCCGTTTGTAATTCTGTCAGCGAGATGGTTATAGTGATATTTTTCGGTGGTATATAATATAGAATGATGCATTCCACCGCTGTTTAGTACTCATATAGCATTTCCCTGCGAGATCAGAAATGAGATTCGTGTACCAAAGCGACGAAGCTCTCCGAAATAATCAAACTGAAGTAGCAATGGACAAGGCACATAGCTCGAAGAACCGATGGCTTTTAGACTCTCTTCACATATCCACTCCAGAACTTTCCTAAGTTCTGGAGTGGATATGTGAAGAGAGTCTGTGTCCAGCAATGGACGTTTCTAGTCTGAAATATGTTTGTTGATAGTAAGACTATCCGGATATATTCATTATAAGAAATAAATCTTTATTTTTTTATGACAAAGATGATAAGTTATATAATATAGACATAATATGAATAAAACGCAAATTCGTTACCTAGCTAAAGCGCGGGCCCACTATTATTAAATAATACTCAATTTTCACTTTTTAATGTTGATGAAAATCGTGCGTAAGTCGAGAGAATATTACTTGCACATACATACGGCTTTGACCATTAATCAGTAAGACAATGAATGAATAATTTTATCAATAAATAAATAACTACTACTGTCATCGGCTTCGTTTGCACAAAGCTATTTATTTGTAAACAATGGCTTGAGTATTCTGCAAATGCCTTTGTAATGCGATATAATATATTATTCTAACGTTGATTTATAGTTAAGTGGAAAAACGTTAGCTGTAGTAGTCAGGATTCAATTCCACGGCGCGTAATCCTTTGTCCGAAGACTGCAAGATAATTAATTGGGATTATTTACTTTTATTTGTAATGCCTTTAAATTTTTGGCAAATATATATATCGATATTTGCTGATTGATTGTAAAATCACAAAACTAGTCTTTAGACTAGTTTTGGGATTTTACAATCAATCAGCTTATTGCAAATCACTGCTAGACATAGGCATCTCCGAACAAATTGTGATTATATGTAGCAACTCTACTTAATTTTACCGCTACGCCATAAATGCAAAAAAAGTAATAGTTTATTAATAAATAATAGCCGTGCTCTGCGGTTTCACCTGCTACACTCGTCCATTGAACCGTCGTCGTCGTATCGCATCGCATCTCCTGTCTGTGCTATTACATTTTCTCAATGGTTTTACTTTTTGTTCAGATCCTAATAGCTTTCCAGTTTAAAGAGAATTTCTCAAATCCAGTTTAGTAGTTCCCGAGATAGCATTCAAAGAAACAAACAACCAGCTTAGTAACCAAATTAGTTTAAGCTTTTTTCAATATTTTGCAACTCACCCAAAGCTCTATGTACCAGGGCAGCATAGACGCAACGGAGTCTAATCTAATTTTAAATCGGCGTCAATCACCTATTCGTCCTACTGTAGGTTCAAGGTTGGTTGTCAGTCACTTTTTGTACACAGTTTTTCTAGTAGATCTGATTTGGCTTGCGGTAGTCGCCTACGCAGTAAAAATATTGAATTATTACTATCTCTATGTGCCAGAGATGTAAGAGAGTATACATTTCGGCTTTGGATACAGATACGAAGGCGAAGCGATAGCCTAGTGGAGACCGACCTACGGCTTAAGTTCTTCGCTGAACGGTGAAGGAAAACATCGTTAGAAAACTTGCATGTCTGAGAGTTCTCCATAATGCTTTGACGTTGAGTCTGCCAACCCGCTCTTGGTTAGCGTGGTGGATTATGGCCTTACCCTTCTCATAGTGAGAAGAGGCTCGTGCCCAGCAGTGGGACAGTTTATACACGCGGTTGATGATGATTTCTATCGGATTCAGTTTAGGTTACGGATAGGCATTTATTTCGAATAACCGATGGCTTCGGTCTGACCTATGCTACCCAAAGGGATAGCGGTATACCCTGGTTTAGACTAGTGTCAAATCATTCGGAGGTACTGATTCCCTATAACGACTGTCAAAGGTCTACATGACAGCCAAGCAAGAATTAACGTGCTCGCCGAGGCACGAGGCTATAGTCTAAGAGCCAGTGTTCCGCAGACTTACGGTATAGTAGCAAACTCCATATTAATGCTAGTTATACTAATTCATCTACCGTAGATCAAATGGGGGTTCACTATTCCCATAGTGGGTTCCTTTAGGCGTGCCTAGAAGACGAAAAGCATGAGAATCGACTTTCAAAACGTGATCGTAGCATGTCTGCCGTTTTGATATCTTAAAATATATATATTTTTTTATAGAAAAACTTAATGGCAGACACTTGTGCCGGTTCCTACTATATTTTATATGATATCAAAATTTCAAAAAATTCATAAAATTTACGTTATTTTAGCAAAGCTAGAAATTATATATGTTATTTATATTATTATTATAAACATATATTTACAAAGGCAGACACATAGGTCGGTTCCGACACGCGGGCAGACCACACGATACTTTCTCAGTCGTGCTATTGAAGTTGCATGATTTTGATTTTCTCACTCTTCCTTCGCAGGGAACTACTGTTTTAGCAAAGCTGCAAATTATGTATGTTTTTTACATACATACATAGACTCACGCCTGTTTCCCCGAAGGGGTAGGCAGAGGCATATTAAACGCCCACTTTTCGCCAGTGTTTTGATCCCACGTAATAGGTGGCGAGCCTATTGCCGCTTATTGGGACATTTTGTTTGCCAGAGCCTCGTCCGTTGATCGGCAGGTGCACCACTTGCAGGTGAGGTTGGCTTGGGACCCTAAGTTCTTGGTGGGAACCCTATGCACCCTATGTATGTTTTTTACATCATTATTATACATGTATATCTAAAAAACCAGACAGAGAGGTCGGTTCTAAAATGCAGGCAGACTACATAATAGTTTCGCAGTCATGCTATTGACTTCTCACTCTTACTGGCAATGACAGCGAATCAGTATGAATACATGTGAACAGTATTTTTAAATTTTATAATTTATAACTCTTATTTTCAATCATAAACATAAAATATAAGTAAAAAATCAACATTTTTTTTCTCTTACAATAATAATGATTTAAAAATAAAACGTACAACTTGAAATTCAAATAGGTATATTTGCATTTCAAGTTGTACGTTTTGTTAGAATAAAATAAATAGCAAAATCATTATTATTGTAAGTGAAATAAAAAACAAAAAAAGAAAAAAATATATAGGCTACAAAAAATCAAAATAATTCACTATTCTTCGTCAGAACTGCAGAATTCCGTTGATTGAATGAAGCAATCCAAATCCTCCAAGTTTTTGATATTTTTATCGCCTTCGTCATCAGAGATACTACATTCTGTAAAAAATATATATATTTCATTATAAATCATTGCAAATGCGACTCTATTATTAGCAGCAGGATATTTATTGTGTTTCATTGAATTACTTGATGGACATTAGACAGAATCGGCTACAAAACCTGGCAGCTGATCTCCATCAAACCATTTGAAGATATATGCGTCTTGATGATTAATCCACCCATAGTCTTCTGGTTGTAATGTTGTCGGACATCGTTTATCAGCATTATTCCAAATATTTGATATGTATATCGTCCGTGGGAAATGTTGCCAAAGATCGCTCTTGCACGGTGGTAAACTGCTTCCCTCAAAGTTGCGGACTTTAATACTGAATTGTTCGTTGATATCAGCAGCCTTATATGTATCAACAAACAGCTGAAATCTGCCTTCATTTACGTCTATACATTTCTTCAAATTATACATTTTACAAGTAAATTTCTGGATAATATTGATGATTGAAATCTTCAATATTCATTCATTTCTCCTTCATTCTATTCTCTGTTAAATTATGATCGCCGAGAGCTGCAAAAGCTTCTTGATAAAAAGGTTAGGTTTCGAAATGAATAGTGTATATTTAACAAACCTTGACCATCGTTTTACAACGGTGCTTGAATACTGAATCCCTGCGAGATGAAGAGAGAGAAAGTCAATATCGTGTATCTCCATTAGCATGACTGCGAAACTATTATGTAGTCTGCCTGCATTTTAGAACCGACCTATCTGTCTGGTTTTTTAGATATACATGTATAATAATGATGTAAAAAACATACATAAATTGCAGCTTTGCTCAAACACTAGTTCCCTGCGAAATGAAGAGTGAGAAAATCAAAATCATGCAACTTCAATAGCACGACTCAGAAAGTATCGTGTTGTCTGCCTGCGTGTCAGAACCGACCTATGTGTCTGCCTTGCTAAATATATGTTAATATTAATAATATAAATAACATATATAATTTCTAGCTTTGCTAAAATAACGTAAATTTTATGAAATTTTGGGAATTTTGATATTATATAAAATATAGTAGGAACCGGCACAAGTGTCTGCCATTCAGGTTTTCTTTATAAAAAAATATATATTTTAAGATATCAAAACGGCAGACATGCTGCGATCACGTTTTGAAAGTCGATTTTCATGCTTTTCGACTTCTAGGCACGCCTAAAGGAACCCACTATGGGAATAGTGAACCCCCATTTGATCTACGGCAGATGAATTACTATAACTAACATTAATATGGAGTTTGCTACTATACCGTAAGTCTGCGGAACACTGGCTCTCAGTCTACTAGCGATAATACGCACATAACTGCAAAAAGTTTGTGGTGCGCGCCGTAGATTCGAACCTCATACCTTCTGTATGATAGTTTGTTGGTATCTCCACTACCCTATCGCTGCCTCAACAACAAACTTAGACGATATTGTCCAAAAAGAAACAGTGGTCTAATTACAGAATCTTTTTCAAATCAGTATTATGAAAAATCGATTATTTCACACTGTTTGTTACATTTTCACGGCTGAAATACTAAACTGATTTCGATTAAATTTATCACGGAGTTTGTCGAGAAAATAATCTAATACAATGGGACCGTATAAAGGAGCTAAAAAGAGAAAAATAGCATTTATTTACCAAATATGTTTAATTTCAGAAGACCAAAAGAAATGATGCTACAAATTATAAACCTCTCTGAAAATGAATATTGAATTGTAAAATGTTGAATTTATAGAAATAATGGTATGTACAAATATCATTATTACAATTCAATTATCAGATAATATGATAGTCAAATGATTTTGAACTTTCGCGACCGACTATACGTGCTAATGGGTGTGACAAATTGACAATGAAAGTTGAATATCCAAAAAGTCAATATACAAAATGATGAATATCCAGAAAGTCTTAATCTTCTCTCTCTCTTAAATCTCTTAAATATTTAGCCCAAAATACTTCGTAAAAAGATTTATTAAGTACCCGTTATAATAAATTGTTGTACCTGAAATGATTCGCATTTCGCAGTACTTCTCTACCTACGCCTTTAGGAAGTAAACAACTTGGTCGGTGTACAGTCAGAAACACGAAAGTGCAAGAGCCGCGGCAAGGTCACTACATATATCCAATAACCGGTCATCGAACTACTTCAGTAGCTACCGGAAAAAGTTCTAGGGTCCGAAGATCATACAGAGTAAAAATATATCTCAAAGTAAATTCATGGCAAAATGTGTGTGTATTACTACACCTCTGCCTACCCCTTCGGGGATACAGGCTTGAGTCTAAGTATATAGAAAAATAAAGAAGCTCTTCGTAATAACATCTTTGACCCGACCCAGACATTCCAAGGCGGAGGCTCTGTCTACGTTGTTATTGTAAAATCCTGATGTTGGATATCTAGAATATTGAATATTCAAATTTTGAATGTCCAAAACATTGAATATCCAAAATTACGAATACTATCTTTGACTGAACAATATAATAATGTTGAACCTTATAGTTGAATAGAGAATTGAATACCCGGAATATTGAAATTCTGAATATCCAAAATACCGAATATCTGAAATACATATTAGAAATAAATTCTGTATTTAGTCATTGATTTTCCTAAAATAAAATCGTGACACATTTCTGCCTACGTCTTGGAAGTAAACAGCGTGGTGTAGTCAGGATCACGAGAGTGCAACAGCCGTCGCAAGGTCGCTGCGTGTATCCAATTCCCGGTCATCGAACCGCCACACTGGCTAGCGTGAACATTTTGCGTACCGCCCTAAATGAGTCAATGCGCTTTGAGGGAATTGAGTTTAAAAAATTGCGAGTTTTGAAAGATCGAGTACCATTCATGACTATATGCTTCTGGTTTGCGTTTTAGAGTGACTTGCGATCATAATGTTTGGTAAGGTTAAGCAACGGTTGAACAGTTTACCACTTGGATGGGTGACCCCGTGTGACATTTACATAAGAGCGCGCTCCCATGTAAATGCGGCAGGTGTTCATCGCGCTAGCGTGCTTCAGAGGGCACGTATAGCTGTAAGACTTTGTTGCAGGGTGTCACAAGACATGCCGAAGTCTACTCGTTGTGGACATCATGCCAAGTCATACTAACTAAAAATAATACCTGGGAACGATTTTTTTTTAAGTTTTCATATTTTTATTTTAAACCGCAATTAAAAGCGCGCGCGTGCAATGCTCGAAATACCTACTTATACATGGGGTCATAGGACATCTGTAGAACAGGTTGGCGATGGCGGGGTAAATGCATCGATTTTGTACCTAATAACAAAAATTTCATACTAACTTTGAGCCTCAATATCTCCTGAACCAGTAATTTCTCAGGTATGGTATCGAAGTAAAAAATGTTCGTAATTATTGGTACAATATGGGGTTTCAGTTTTCGTTAAGGGTCTTTTTACACCCTGTATTTATTTAGGTCTTATTTACACGGTAAGCATAAACATTGGTAAACAAATTCAAGAATCGTTATGCCACGGGGTCACGCGCCACGAAGGAAACCAGTGTTCGTCAAGATGGTCTAAGTTGGCGATCAGTCAGATGTACCTCAACATGGGTGGTAATCAAACGAGCCAGCAGTTAATATATCCATGTCGGAGACTTTCGGGCGATCTGAAAACACCGACATCAGATTTGGCTACACGCTCAAATGAAACATTTTTTTATATTTCATACAGACGATGCGATGGGGACATTCATTTTATGATATGTATTGAGTTTCTCCGTTAGGAAATTCTCAGTAGCAGCGCGGGGTCTGGTAATGTGCCCGGTAACGGCAATAGGCTCGCCCCCTATTACGTGGGACCTAAAAATTCATGGCGAAATGTGGGTGTAATATTACACCTCTGCCTACCGCTTCGGGGATACAGGCGTGAGACTATAAATAAATAAATAAAGAAAAATAAATATGTATTGATAGATTCCGTTGAGCTACGAACTATTCGTACATACACACATAGTCTCATGCCCATATACCCGAAGAGGTAGGCAGAGGTAATATACGAACTATTCAAATGGTGTAAAGCCCTAATCTTACAGCTCGTCCCTGCACCAACGACAATCTAACCTACTAGACGGCAGACGTAAGGCGAACACTTTCTGACAACACGTTAGACTTATACGTCTTACATAAGACCAAGTATAACACTAGTTATGAATTTTGGCGTACCACAAATTTGAACTGGCCAATTAGAATACATGTTTGTAGAGGAGGCCTTGCCCCGCATACCTCACCGCTTTGACAGAATTTTGTTACTTAGGACCGTCATTTACTAGAGCGAGAAAGAGAGAGGGAACACGATCGCCTTTTCGATTCCGCGACGTGCTGAAGCGTCCCGTCTCTCTTTCTCGCTCTAGTAAATGACGGTCCTAAATGACAGAAAAGGATAGAAGCATATAAAAGTGCGATGCGGTGCTGATAGGTGTAGCTCAACCCTAAGGCCGCGCTCACATTGGGCGTCAGCGTCAACGCAGCGGCACATCGGCGTCGACGAGCGTTCTTTGAGAACACTTTTGTCGTGAAGTTCGTGCGCTTGGCTGACGCGACGAAGACGCGGCGTCTACGCGGCGTCGACGCCGAGGTGACGCTGTGTTGATGCTAAAGCCAATGTGAGGGTGGCCTTATGAGTACTGACGCATCCATATCAATACAATCAGACTTTATTCTCATGTTTATTAATTTATCGTTTTCGGCGACCTATCCCAACCTCTGCTATAAAATAATATACGCAAGGTCACGGTGGGCCTTTGGCCTTTAGTCACTTTATGCGCTTCTAGACCCCTGTGTCTAAAGCTAACTCGGGGGCAAATGACCCCAAGACGCGTAAAGTTCAGCGGTTTTAGGGTCCCGTACCTCGAGGTTAATATTTAAGGCAGCGATAGCCTAGTGGAGATACAAACAGACTACCGTGCAGAGGGTATCGGGTTCGAAACCACGGCGTGCACCAATGACTTTGCCGAGTTATGAGCTTATTGAATTGGAAATAATCGCTTGCCGCGTGCCTCGGAGAGCACAGAGTCATAAAGATCTTTGACAGTCAGTTATAGGGAGTCAGTATCTATGAATAAACTTACACTAGTCTAGACCATGTTATAGATATCTTTCGGGTTGCGGAGGTCAGACAGGCAGTCGCTCTGTGGAAAAGCTAATATTCATTGAAATCCGGTTAGACTAGAAAGCGGACCCTGGGTCCATACTGGTTAACGCAAGAGGAAGACCTCTAGGTTAAAATGTTCTCGATAGACATGTGAAGTCTGCCAACCCGCACTTGGTCAGCGTGGTGGACTACGGCCTTACCTTTCTCTTAGTGAGAAGAGGCCCGTGCCCAGCAGTGGGACTATATATACAGACTATATATACAGTGCTGATGATGGTCTGTAGGTTACGCTGTATATCTTTAAGACTAGTTGGACAATAGGTAACTTTTTAAAACGTAGGCAGACAGGCAGGATGTTTTAAGTTATAGATACTTACTCCACCGATAAAGCTGGCTGCCCACGGTGAGTGGTTTTGCGAACGGGCGCGCGCGGCACCTTCGAAGTTAAAACGCGAGTCGGGTAACTTGAAAGGGGCCGCGCGTAAATCAACAAGACCACGCACCTTGGGAAGATAGCTGGAGAGAGTAAAAAAACCTAAGCGAGAAGGATCAATAGGTGAAACCGCGGGATACAGCTAGTTTATACATAACTAGCTTCTTCTCGCGGCTTTGTCTGTGTGAGAGTCACAGTCGGAGCCAAAAGGTAGCCCATGTCAAATTCTGATGTAAGCTGTAGGTTTGCTGCAAAGCGTTATCAAAATCCGTTCAGTAGTTTTTACGGGTTATTCCTCTTGTCCCCCTGCTCTTCGGCCCCACTGAGAATTTTTTTCCTGTTGTCCCCCAGCGGGGACAATGGGAAGGGCTTTTCCTTTTGTCCCCCAGACATTCAGCCCCGCTGGGGGCTACTGGGTTTTTTTTCCTGTTGTCCCCCAGCGGGGAGAACGGGAAGGTTTTTTCCTTTTGTCCCCTAGAACTTGAGCTCACTAGGGGCCAACAGGATATTTTTTCCTGATATCCCCCAGCGGGGACAAAGGGAGTTTAAAGTAATAAAACTTCGTAAATTTAAAAATTAATATTTATTTTTGTACTAAAGTATAATAATCAATGAAATATAAAAGAAAATTGTAAAGCAATGTAAATATCCTAAAACTATAGTAACAATAAACTAAACACATCAAAAATATAATAGATATCCTACTTCCTACTACTATTACATACGTGTCAGTTTGGGAGGATGGATTAATATATAGATGGATGTTTGTTACTCTTTCCCACAAAAACTACTAAATGGATTGTGATGAAACTTTGCAGTAATATAGCTTATACATCAGAATAACACATAACATGCATCCTTTACCTTTTTGTGTCACGGGAAGGGGTAAACAATATATTACTACCTACTCGAGACATTTTAGATGCAGGTAATACAGTTTAAAGGCGCTATTGAATAATTATGAGTCTCATAACAACATAAAATATAAATGATTTAACAAACGTCAAATACCGATATCAAGACGATATTTAAAATAATATTTTATTGGGGGCCGACAGGAAATTATGATTCCGTTTGGCCCCGTTAAATTGTAGTGGGGGAAAGCAGTACAAAAATTCCTTTTGGCCCCCAGTGGGGCCGAAGAGCTGGGGGACAAGAGGAATAACCCGTTTTTACATGAAAGAATCACAAACATTATTTATCTTTACATATGTTCACATGTGGCAAACTTGTAAAATTATACATATACCTACATACATACATACATAGACTCACGCCTGTTTCCCCGAAGGTGTAGGCAGAGGCATATTAAACGCCCACTCTTCGCCAGTGTTTTGATCCCACGTAATAGGTGGCGAGGCTATTGCCGCTTATCGGGATACTTTGTTGGCCAGAGCCTCGTCCGTTGATCGGCAGGTGCACCACTTGCAGGTGAGGTTGGCTTGGGACCCTAAGTTCTTGGTGGGAACCCTATGCACCCTATGTAAAATTATACATACAACATTAAATGTATTTAAGCCTTCTGAGTTCAGCATTAAAGTGCTTATTTCAAGCAGGATAAAAAGAGATTACTCATGTACTAAATTTAGCTACCCCGATAACAAAACTTTATCTCCTATGATTCATGCTGCCCTGGTAGAAACCCATCTTTTGTACGCCTAAAATGAGTCAAGCCAAAAAATGTTCTAATTAAAAAATCGTAGGAGAGATAGAGCCTTCGAGAACGGCTGATAAGCGCCGGTTAAATTACTTGGCAGATAAATTCATAGCAAGTATGTGATAATTTCGATTTTTTCTGGTAGATAATACATATAATAATACAGAATTGGTGAAACTTGGTTACAGTATATGTATAAGTTATATCTGACGGTCAAAAGTTCTATCTCCTAAATATCAATGTTAATATATGAACCTACATACATACATACATATACTGACGCCTTTTTCCCGTCGGGGTAGGCAGAGACAACAGAACGCCACTTGCCTCTATCCTGAATCTCACACGCGCTTCCTCTACACTCATTACTCTTTTCATACATGCTCGCCAGTTTCGGGTACCAGACTTAGGACGTCCCCAATTTGATTGGGGAATGTCCGACATGAATGTATTTATAAAAAAATCTTTAAAGGGTAGGTATTTGACTGCTATTAAAATATTAAATTAGTACTTACATTTATTTACGCTTTAATATGTTATTTAGAAGGTCTCGAATTCAAAATCACACGCACCATTAGCTTGTCAAAAATTTATTGCGTATTAATTTGTTAATTATCGCTCGCTAAACGAGGAAATCTGCATACCTGTGAGGTCTCCATAATGTTTTCGAAAGATATGAAAAGTCTGCTAGCCCACACTTGGCCAGCGTGGTGGACTGCTAAACCAACATAAAGAGACGAGGTGCTTGTCCAACAGAGGGACGGATTATAAACAAAGCTGAAAATAAAAGTGCAAATAGGTACCTGAGATTACAAAACTGTCTTATAAAGGTATCTCTTTCGCCAATTTGGTCACCTTTCACGTTGAAGTCTGCACCACGTGTACTGAAACTATAAACGTGAATGACCCACATGATTGAATGAGTCATTCTATATAAACACAAAGCTTTTCCTAAAACAGTATGATTCCTCTTTTCCAAGTAAAACATCTAAATGTTTCATCAAATCTCTCTCCGCCCTTTAAATAACAAACATTTTTACGCCGAACTGTCTCCAAAATTCACTCATGAAGTTCAATGCACACATAAAAGCGGCCATCCAAAAACGCACCTTACCCAGAGGTGTTTGACCGCACTTATTGAGAACTTTTCAAACAAGTGCATAGACCTGTTAAACTACCGTCCCCCCACCCCTTGTCTAGACGAAAATGCAACAATGTGTTAGTTTAATTTTAGATTTCGTCCAGAGCGGACGTGCGGGTCGAATTTTTTGAATATGTCTTTTTAAGTATACGCGAACTCTGTGATAGTTTTGATTGTGATTTTTTTAATAGTGCTGTGATAGTTTTTAGTGATAATGTTTTGCCTGTTTAGTACTAGTAAGTATTATTTACATGTAACTAGTGGTTGTATTTTAGATTTGAAGTATATGTTTTGATGCTTGTATATCGCAAGGTACACGCAGAAGTATATTGTCCAACTTGTGCTTAAGTGTTAAAGGTTTCGATTTTTATGGACACAAACCTTTAATAGCTAAAGAGATTAACAAACAAATTAATTTATTTAACTTAGACGCCTATGGAATGTCGTTTCATATAAAGAAAATATGTAACCAAACTATGAAAAACATGTTTTTTTTTGTTTTTTCCACTTCTTTCGAAGAACATATAGGACTTGCTATGGTTATAAGTTATAATTATTATACCAGCTATATAAGTGTATATAATCTGGCCACTGCTGGGCAAAATCCTCTTCTCACTAAGAGCAAGGTATGGCCATAGTCCACCACGCTTGCCAAGTGCGGGTTTGCAGACTTAACATGACTTTCGAGAACATTTTGGAGAGCTCTCAGACATGCAGGTTTACTCACTATGTTTTAGCCAGCGTTAATTATTCATTTGAAGGGATAGCTCAGTGGGTGTTGGATGCACTCGCGAACGAGTGGTAGTGGGTTCAATCCAACTTATAGGGCATTTATATAAACCCACTCCTTTTATTATTAATGTAAATTAAGTGTGTATTAAATAATATATGTATAAGTATGTTTGTTTATCTGGTTGTCATATTATCTATAAACTCTGCTTAGTTTGGTGCTTCTCCCGATTTCGTGGATATTTCGGAAAATCCCTTCTTAGTGCACCCTACGCTCCCAAAGGAACATACATGCCCAATTTCAGCTTCTTGCCTCCAATGGTTTCGGCTGTGCGTTATCTGTCAGTTAGGGTGTCACAAGACCCATCACCAAGCCGAAGTCTACTCGTTGTGGACATCGTGTCGAGTCATATTAACCAAAATAATACCTGTGAAACGATTTTTTTTAAGTTTTCACATTTCTTAAACCGCAATTAAAAGCGCGCGCGTGCAATGCTCGAAATACCTACTTATCCATCGGGTCATAGGACATCTAAAGCACATATTGGCGGGGTAAATGCATCGATTTTCTACCTAACTAGCTGACCCAGCGAACTCCGTATCGCCTTTTTAAGAGTTTTAATTTAATTCCCTTTTTTCCAAGCCCCTTTTCCAAAGTTACCATTGACTTAGCGCTTAATCTCTTATCATTCCAGGGTCTATAAATGATGCAAAAACAAACATACATTTTTATATAATATTGAATTCCCCATTCCTTAAAATATCGGAGACGATACCCATATCGACTTAAAAAAAAACTCCCGTTCGCCATCTTTGATTTCCTATCCGCCATCTTTGATCACGAAATAGATGTTGTATTTGGTTTCACCATCCCTTAAATCATCAGAGACGATACCCATATTGATATTTTAAATTTTGCCCATCCGCCATCTTTGATTTCCCATCCGCCATCTTGAATCACAAAATAGATGTTGTATTTGGATTCCCCGTCCCTTCAAACATCGGAGACGATACCCATATTGATTTTAAAAAAAATCCCATCCGCCATCTTTGATCACGAAATAGATGGTGTTTTTGAATTCCCCATTCCTTAAAATATCGGAGACGATACCCATATCGACTTTAAAAAATCCCGTCCGCCATCTTTGATTTCCTATCCGCCATCTCTGATCACGAAATAGATGTTGTATTTAGATTCGCCATCCCTTAAATCATCAGAGACGATACCCATATTGATTTTTAAAATTTTTCCCATCCGCCATTTTTGATTTCCCATCCGCCATCTTGAATCACGAAATAGATGTTGTATTTGGATTCCCCATCCCTTTAAACATCGGAGACGATACCAATATTGATTTTTTTTAATTTTCCCATCCGCCATCTTTGATTGGCCATCCGCCATCTTTGATCACGAAATAGATGTTGTATTTCGATTCTCAACCCCTTAAAATATCGAAGGCGATACCCATATTGATATTTAAAATTTTCTCATCCGCCATTTTTTATTTCCCGTCCGCCATCTTGGATCACTAAATAAATTTCATTTTATTAATCAGCGTCCTGAAAATCTCGAAAACGATACCCATATAGATTGTATCCTATTCGTTTAGCCTTTTTTTGCCTTTGACCCAACCCTCCCCCTTCTCGTTTGACCATTTTATTATTTTTGACTGGCCCCTTAAAGTTGTGGCGTAATTTTATATAGCCTATAGCCTTTCGGAACAATTGGGCTATCATAGGCAATAACAATTTTTTAAATCCGACTGCTAGTTCCTGAGATTAGCTGACATTATGTTTTAGCCTTTTTAGCCTTTTGCCCGGCCCCAAAGGGTTGAAGCGGTATGTTATATAGCCTATAGCCTTCCGGAATAACTGGGCTATCGTATACAAAAAGAATTTTTCAGATCCGACCGGTAGTTCCTGAGATTAGCGCGTTCAAACAAACAAACAAACAAACTCTTCCGCTTTATTATATTAGTATAGATTAGAAAAATTCCATACTAACTTTGAGCTTCAATATCTCCTGAACCAGTAATTTCCCAGGTATGGTGCCGAATAAAAAATGTTCGTAGTGATTGGTACAACATGGGATTTCAGTTATCGTTAAGGGTCTTTTTACACCCTGTATGTATACAGATTATTATAAAATTACGAAACGTCGCCTGCGGCTTCGCCCGCGTCAATTATACATATAAACCTTCCTCTTGAATCATTATATCTATTGAGAAAAGCCGCATTAAAATCCGTTGCGTAGTATTAAAGATTTAAGCATACATAGGGACAGACAGACAGAAGATAGACTTTGTGTTATACTATGTAGTGATGTCCTGGGACCACTATTAAGTAATTGTTCCATAACTTTAGTTAATTAACTAATCAGTTAACCCAAAATGCTGATATGTAATGAGTAATGACTTCATAAAAAAAAGGTTATTGGATTTTAAAGTACAGTTTTAAAATTAGCCGTTTCTGAGATAACAGCACAAAAACATTTTTACCCGCGTTTTTTGTTCGGTATCTTTTTAATTAAGTAAGTATTAGATGAGGAAGACCCAGATTCTGTTCTCACGTAAGTAATAAAATAACAATAGTCTCTTTGAAATAAAACATAATTGAGTAATTTAACTAAAATGTTCTTTATCTCATTGGTGTAGTAGTTATAAATCTTGTGTGACGTTAGGTGTCGGGTTCGACTTCCGTGTAGACTGTGTAGAGTTAGTATTAGGTATCTTGTGTCTTAGGCGTATGTTTAAGATTCTCACGATCCGGGAATCGAATCTCGTGACTAACGATATTTGTCATCAACGTCAGCCCTACATATATTTTTTATATTTTTTTTAGACTCACGCCTGTATTCCCGAAGTGGTAGGCAGTGGTGTAATATTAACACCCACATTTCGCCATGATTTTTTAGGTCACACGTAATACGAGGGTCAAACTGAAAGTTCTAAGAACTGGCCACTTATAAACAATATAATAAAAAAAAAAATCTAAAATTTGAAAATAGAACTCTTTGCCAATATTACTGAGTATATATTTCATTCATTTGTCATTTGTTTTACGATTTGGCGGCAAATTGAAAATTGTCTGTGTCACGTCAACATGAATTTAACACGAGAAAATTTTCGTGCAATGATTTTTTATGACTTTCGATGTCATTTAAGTCAACAAGAAAGTTATGATAGACTACGATTGGCCTTTCACGATGAAGCCCCATCTCGTGCGACTGTTTACAACTGGTTTAATGAGTTTAAACGTGGTCGCACTAATCTCACTGATGATGTACCTGAGGGACGGCCTTCTACGGCGACGACTGAAAATAACATCTGTGTTGTGCGGCGTATGATAGAGACTGACAAAAGAGTGACCTATCAGCAGATTCGGACAAGCTTAGGCATCGGTATGAGTCAAGTGCACAAAATCCTCCACGAACATTTAGCGGTCAGGAAGCTTTGCGCCCGGTGGATACCTCATAATCTGACTAAGGCTCAAAAACTCCATCGTGTGGATTGGTGCCGTAAAATGATTGAAAGATTTAACGGCGGTGACTCAAATGCTGTGTTCGACATACTAACAGGTGACGAAAGCTGGATTTACTGTTATGATCCTGAAACCAAAAGACAATCTGCTCAGTGGGTGTTTCCTTTCGAGGAGTTGCCAACTAAAGTGAAGAGAGATCGAAGTGCGGGAAAAAAAATGGTGGCCTCGTTCTTTGGAAGGATAGGTCATTTCGCAACAATTGTGTTAGAGGATCAAAAAACAGTTTCTGCAGAATGGTACACTACCAATTGTTTGCCACTTGTCTTGGAAAAAGTTCGAGAGAAACGACCTCGCAGTAGGATCCTCCTTCACCACGACAACGCCTCGTCGCACACCGCCAAGCGAACGATCGACTATTTGGCGACATCAAACGTTGAATTACTGGGTCACCCGCCGTATAGCCCCGACCTCGCGCCTTGTGATTTTTATTTATTTCCAAAAATTAAAGAAAAACTTAAAGGAAAGCGGTTTATGAATGCTGAAGAAGCGGTGGCTGCGTATCGCGATGCCATTGAAGAGACCCCTAAGGACGAGTGGGCAAAGTGCTTTTCCCAGTGGTTCCATCGCATGCAGCGGTGTATTGACGTCAATGGACAATATTTTGAAAAGATATAATAAAACTAATAACTGGCTAATGTAATCAGTTTTTGATTTTCTAAGAACTTTCAGTTTGACCCTCGTAGGGGGCGAGCCTATTGCCGTACCGGGCACATTATCAGACTCCGTGCTGCTACTGAGAATTTCCTAACGGACAAACCCAATAACACTTTGCCCGACCCGGGAATCGAACCCGAGACCTCACAAATCTCCCAATCCCACGCGCACATTTGTGCCGCGAGACCAACGAGGCAGTCTACATCTATACATGTACATATAAGCTGTCCCGCTATCTGACAAGGGCTTAAAATGCTATTTTAGTCTATCACGCCGTGCAACTATCTACGGGTTGGCAGACGAAAATATTTTGGAGAATTTTAGTTATGCAGATTTCCTCACGAGGTCATTCACCGTTTAGCAACCTGTTGCGCGCCGTGGATTCAAACCCAATACCCTCTGCATGACAGTCTGTTGGTTTCTCCTTATCACGTGATTTTCTTTGTATTTATATATGATAATGTTTGAAGTATTCGAACCATTTGTATATGTCATTATACTCATTATTATTTATTTATGTTATGTATATTGGCACAGGTGTTACAAAGGTTATATACTATTGTATATTATACAAAAAAAAACAAGGTTACAAGAAAACAATGTATGCTGTGTTGTAACTCTGAATTATAAATAATAATCAATGATTATTGTGAAGAGAATAATTTCTGACTGTCTTCGTGGTCCAGTGGATAGTGAATGCCTCTGAACAGAAGTCCCGGATTCGATTCCCGGGTCGGCCAAGTGTTAGGTACTGAATTTTTCCGAATTCTCAGCAGCAGAACGCAAAAAAAGAAAATATTACACCTCTGCCTCCCCTTGGGGGATATAGGCGTGAGCCTATAAAAAAAATATTTTCTTTGGTTGTCGCAAATGTTACACATTGAAATTAAACTAGGTACTGTTTACGGATTCTATTGCGTTGTATTAGTTTTAAATATATCGCGATGTTCTTATTTAATTTTTAGATTTATGTACATATATATTCTAACACGTTATGATTATGTAAGATAGTAATGTATATACCTAGTAAAAATTAATAATCTGTTATGTTATTGTGAAAATTATTAAAAAGGTCAGAAGTACCTAACCTTAACAGAAGAGCATGCATGAGAAACTTGATGGGAGTGAATGAAGCAAGAGAGATATGTCAGAATCGTTGCAAATGGCGTTCCGTAGTCTCTGCCTACCCCTCCGGGAAACAGGCGTGAATCTATGTATGTGTATATTCAAATAAAACTAATTTGTTATGTGGAAATTGGAAATTAAAATGAAACTTCGATATATCGCCATAGAGATAAGTCCTACATTCAAAACTATGACAAAGGTCACCTCAGTTTTCCGTGATCACGATTCATGTAAAGTAATTGAAACGTCGGATATTTGAAAATAAACCTGAAATACCTTCTATTCGACTCTACATAATATTTTGCCAAATCATGTTAAACAAATCTACTATAAAGTACAAAATAAATAACTTATTAAATAAAAAATGCCCTTGCTAACTTTCAAAACTTTAACTGAAAAGGAAAAAAGGTTTCAACTTAATCGTGAAATATTTTTTTACAGATATCTATTTGTAATTTTATTTTTGCTCAGAAATACCAGACGCTTTTGTCAAAACCAACTTGATTTTACACCATCAATAGATATTTATTTTTGATAACTGTAAATTAACCGATTTTTTAAAGATTATGTGTATCGGCTTTCTCAATTTTAAGAAATACAGTAAATATAGAGTCAGGTAAGTAAAATAATAATAAATTATATCCTAGGTCAATTTAAACTCAGCCATCTGAACCCAAGTTCAGCAGAACTTGTACCAAAGAGCTCAGATATTTACATAGAGGAGCATTTCTTATGGGCGCTCTAAAGACAAACTTTCTGTGTGACCCAAATTGCCGCTTGGCGGCGTGGCAGTTGCGCTGTGACCGCTGTCTCTACGACAGCAAGAGAGACGAACGTTCGACCTGTGTATCTTAACTACGAGAGCAAGAGAGACGGAGAACGACGCCAGCGCCGCCAACGGCGCCAAATACGAACTACACTGGCGACAGTCTCCACTTGGAATCGGCACACGAAATCCTTAAGAAATTCGCTTCTATGTAAATCTGTATTCAGTGCTTGTACACAAAGCGCCAAGTCAAGCTTCACAGTTGCTGTACGAGTTTAATCCTTATTTATTACACCATAAGATCAGTACAAAGGTCAAACTGTCTAGCTTAACGCGAAGCTGTGTACTATGGCAACTATGATAATAATATTGATATGTTACTGATAAACATACATATTTAAATATTCTTAAATTCATACGTAATGTAGATTAATAACACTCAGACCCGGCACAGACAATATAATCGTACTCGTTACATAAAGATTTGCCCATGGTGGGAATTGACCCCACACCTGCCGATTGACCAACATCCATATGGTTTTATATTATTACTAGACTTAGAATTATACACTTAAAGGAATCTCCCTATCCATTGGTAAAAACCGAACAAAAATCCGCTAGGCAGTTTTTGAGATCATAGTGTTCATACAGTCAGATAGGAAGTGGCGGGGACGTCATTTTATAATATGTAGGTATAGATATTTGGTAAAATCATATCACCAATGGTTGCCTGTTGTATTGCGTACAAACTTCCGTGTTATTTTTATACTTTTCAGTGACTGATTTAAAAGTAAAAGTAAACCTATGTTTGACCCCAAGTCTTTACTAATCTCCTTTTAAAATTTCATCAAAATTGATTCAGCGGTTTAGCCGTAAAAGCGAACAACACTATCACACTTATAATAATAAATACAGTCGTGAGAATCTACCAGACTGTACAGCATACAAACACACATTATATTACGCTAGCAGGTGAACTCACGAGCCCTTTGTCGTCTGAACGTTGACCTAGGTCTGGTCTAGACGCAGTCTAGACTACCCCCCAGACCTCTCCCTGCTGAGTCTGGGATGCAATTTGAACATTTTCGAATCAATTTTTGATTTTGAGTTTTTTGTTTTGGGATGAATTTTATTTTGTTCTTGTCTGTACTTTTGTTGATCTGTGTTTGGGTGTGAATGTTTGTTTGTTTGTGTGCGATATTTCTTAGGAACTTATTATTCTTTGTGAACGATGGTGATTCACCTCGCCAGTTAGTAAGCGATTATACACCCTTCAAAATCATTTTCGAGTCTATTATGAATTAAAACTTTTTGTTGATTATTCTTAGTTCAGAAATTGTTTTTTTTTTCATCCTCCATGATGAATCTTGATAGTAATAACTATTTGGGAAATAAACCCATGCTAAGTCACGTAAATTTATAACCACTTACGTTTCTAACTGTACATAAACGTAAATATTAAAATATTTGCGTGAAAAGTTCAATGGATGAATGTGTAGCGGACGATCTTGATAATTCTTGATCCATGAAAACCTTATGTTGTGCTATTAATATAGTAATTAGCACATTAAATTGCCCGTAGCTTTGGCTTATCTGACGATTTTATAAAATGTTGGTGCAAGCATTTTAAATGTTGCTTATTTTTATAAATAGTCTAATCTAATAGATTTGTTGGCCTAGATAATTTTGTACAGGTGTCTTTTGCATGCATGTTTATTTACTTATAGATGTTGCCGCCTATTACAAAAAAATCAACCGCTATTTTACCCGGTCAGGGGTTCGGTGCTAAAATTGGGTAATATAGCGACTAAGTAGTATAATAATTAGTGTATTGTAATAGGCTGGTTGACAAAAAAAAAATTATAAGTCCGTCCTTTAGATGATTCAAAAATAAGCGATACGTATTTTTTATTTGTAAATTAAACCAAAAATGACCAAGATATAGCTCATTAAAGTTACGTATAACGTCACGCCTTGCTGCATTTTTTCGCACTAGATGACGTCACACGTAACTTTATACCTTTGTTATTTTTTATTTAATCGAAAAAAGAAAAAATACGTGTCCAATATTTTTTTATAATCTAAAATACGGACTAAATAAAATGTAATTACTTTGACCCTGGAAACTACCCTATTAGTGTACCTAATAGAATTTCTTAGAATTGGGTGTTTCGCCACAGAATTGATCTCATTATAAGAATCTGCTTTGTCATGTTTCTAGCTTCAAATCAGTAGTTGAAATTCTGCGATCACATCATGTCAGTCAGGACATATGACTTTATACATATAATATGATGATTAAAAATACGCATATCGTAAACGGAGTGGGATATACGATTCTAGCGGCATTATACGCAGTTGATAAATTAATAATACCGTTCCTTTGTATACTACGCCATATGTTTTAACGTCATACACGTGTATGAAGCGTGGTCAATAAATATGCCATAACTAGAGGACGCCAGCAGCTACGCCTGCATTTTTTTTAAATTTACCCGTTTTGGCCGATCCCGTGGGAATTTCGGGAAATCCCTTCTTAAGTTCTTAGTGCACCCCTACGGTCCGCAAGGAACATACATGCCAAATTTCAGCTTCCTGCGTCCAATAGTTTCGGCTGTAGCGTGTCTGTCAGTCAGTCAGTAACGCAAGGATTTTATATATTAAGATAAGCTTATGTATAAACTGTCCCACTGCTGGGCATGGACCTCTTCTCACTATGGGTAAGTCAAGTGCGCGTTGGCAGACTTCGCATGTCTTTCGAAAACATTATGGAGAACTCTCAGTCATGCAGGTTTCCTCACGATGTTTTCCTTCACCGTTTAGCAAATAACATTTTATCATGGGATATGCACTATTTTATATTAATGTGGTTTTACAAGGCGATTGTGACATGTTATTATGTATGTACTTACATAATATTATCGTAATAATATTGTAATATACATATGTGCGAATATTTTAACCTCATTAACAGTTTAACAAACACATAACTAAGAAAAGCAGGTCGTGGATTCGAACCCGAAATTCTCTTTGTCACAAATCTGACTGCTCGTGGCGTAGTGCTTTAAGCGGTGGCGCTTGAATATTGAGGGTTCGATCCCCACACGAGTCAATACTTTCCAAGGTAGTAGAAGCCTTGCTGATTTCAGCATGAATGGGCCGGCTCGACCGGGGAAGTAATACCCTCTCATAGAAAATCGACGTAAAGTAACAGTACCTAAACTGTTGCGTTTTGTTCGGTGAATGAGAGTGCCGGACGCCCTATCCCCTATTCCTTCTCCCTCATCCCAATCCTCATCCTATCCCTTTTCCCAACCCCAACGGGCGGCAACGCACTTGTGACTCCTGTGGTGCTGCTTGTGTCCGTGGGCGGCGGTAATTGCTTACCATCAGGCGATCTGTCTGCTCGTTTGCCGCCTATTACCATAAAAAAAAAATACTTTGTGTGATTGTAACACAAATCTTTGTTTCGAGTCTGGGTGTATTTAGTATCCGTTGATTGAATGTTTGTAAAGCCCTCCGCCTCACGACGTAGAATTTAAGCCTAGAGCGCCAGTTGTCCTTTCAAAAATTTAAATCTATTTCTAGGGACTGCCCCCTACACTGGAGTATTGCGGCTAAGCTAGATTTAAAAAGAAAAACATACACTATTATCTATACTTATTATTAAATAACTAATTATAATATACCTACTTATAATAAAAGTCCTTCGACCGTTTTTGTACGGTTTTCACCAATAGATAGGGCGTTTCCTGAGAAAATGGGAGGAAGGTTTTACGTGTTTACAATTTACGCGGGCGGAGCCGCGGGCTATACCTACAAATGTATGGGCCCATTGTTTCGTCTAAAGAAGTATGAAGCTTATTGAAGTAAGTTTGTATGTGGTACCAGGATAGCATGATGTATGAAGAGTTACTTGACAGGTTTGAAAGTTAAGCCTATGCAAGAACCGGAATATTACCTATGTGGTTTTTGTTAAGCTATATTTATTTATAGTTTATGATACGAGTTGGTATTTCGATATAAATAACAGTTTATTTATAAGCCAAAATGGCTTGTTGTTGTAATATTAAAATATTAACATAATATAACGCCTTTTATCCCCGAAGGGGTAGGCAGAGGTGTATTAAACACCCACACTACACGCAGTGGTGTAAGTAGCAGACTGCCAAGAGTGGCCAAGATGATGGTCTCGGGTTCGATCCCCAAGGGCACACACACCTCTGACTTTTCGAAGTTATGTGTGTAATTGTGTATTAAAAATGTTAGTTATCGCTCCCTTAACAATGTGCCCGGTAGATGGAGTTATTCCCAATTTGTCATTGTTCCGATTTGTCATCAACAATTTTCTCCATACATCAATTCCCGATTCGTCATAAGAGCAAAATAAATAATTTAATATTTAAATTTTGAGTTCCGATTCGTCATCGGCATAAAAATTCACATTGCAGGGTACCGTCAGAAATAAAAGTACCTATGGTAAACGTCCCAATAGCCGTGAAATTCTGAACTTCGCTGACTTTGCAGGTCTGCTATGTTAAGGTTAAAAGACTAACAAAAATGAAATTTACGGATGTTTATAGATAATTTATTCTAGTTTTTGAGCAATTTTATAGCTTTTGATATATACGACGTTAAGAATATTTTAATTTAAATAAAGTTTGAAAAGACCCATTTGTACCAGTATCCGGTAGATTTGTCCTAGTAAACGGTAGATTGTCCCAGATACCGGCAAATTTTAACCGCGAATTTGAACCCTATTTGCTTAACGTTAAAGTTTATAATATTTGAAATTTTATTTTTAAATATTAAGTAATGTAATTGTTATGTATCTAAAGGGGTCAAAGAAAAGGTTTTTATTGAAATGTATTTCAAAGGAAATCACAAGCAAGAATTAAAATTGTCGTAATACTATGTTTATATCTTTTCAACTACATTCTAAAATAAACTAAAAACAAAAGTATACACCTACATCACATTATTTTTGAACTTTTAAAATTACTGTAAGAAGTGAATTCTTACAGTAATAGACTACAGGCCCATGTCCAAAATGGGTGGGTCATATGAACCACCAGGTGACGTATATAGGACGATATAAGAGCATAAAATAATAATGGTGCGCGACAAAGTCGGTTTTTTTTTCTGACAATTTCCAAAAAATTACCGGCTTTGTGGTGCGCCATTTTTTTACGGCACTGCGCGCTTTCTTATTATTTTTAATGGATCTATCGATGGTAAAAATGCCGTACAAAAATATATGACCGAAATGCGTATTCACTCTACCTGCACTTTTGAATTCTCACCAGCACTCAGTTGGACAGCTTACAAGTGACGACATAGTGCTGAATCTTATTATTTTATATTAAGGCCCTTTCTTTAATAGAACAACTCACGCACTAGGGATAAACCCAGTGTCGCGGGAGTCTTTACCAACAACCGACACGATGAACACCCAGTATTGAACCCACAACACTAGGCAAGTGCCAAGCTGCGAGGTGGCCTCTTAAACTACGACGCCAACCGTGCAGTCAGCTCAACAACCACTCTTTGTTTGCTGAAATTGGGCCTTCTCTCTAAGACTTGTCTGCTCCATCGGTCGTCGGTCCTTCGGGAGACGTGGCCAGCTCATTGCCACTTCAGACTGCTTATACGGCGAGCTATGTGAGTGACTCCAGTTCTCTTCCTGATGAGCTCGTTGCGAATTCTATCCTTTAGAGAGACTCCGAGCATAGCTCGATCCATAGTACGCTGAGCTCTTTCATATCTATGGACCAGCACTACCGTGAGTGTCCAGATTTCAGCACCGTATATCATTACTGGTAGGAAGCATTGGTTGAAGACTTTTGTCTTGAGGCTTTGCGGAATAGGCGACGAGAAGATCCGACATAGCTTACCGAATGCTGCCCACACCAACTGAATCCACTTATCGATTTCCTTCTCGAAGCTGTGTCTACCCAACTGTATTACTTGCCCCAGGTATGTCAACAACAGTATGTCACTTTTGCACAACTTCGAGCAAGGTACCGTCAATGCAGATCGGTCTAAACACGAAGTGTTCATTGAATATTACCTTCGTTTTAACCAGGTTTATGCCAAGATCAATCCACCGGGGAGGTTTCATTAAGGTCGACAGCATTCCACTAAGCTCTTCCAACGTCTTTGCTATTAGGACGATGTCGTCAGCAAATTAAAGGTGTGAGATTTACTCGCCGTTGATATTCGTTGAACCTACTCCAGTGTCTTGTAGACATCCTCAAGTGTCTTGGTGAACAGCTTTGGAGATATTACATCCCCTTGCCGGACTCCCCTACGCAACTCTATGTATCTTAACACCTCCATATATCGCCAGCTAATGCGTCATCGTTGCAGGCTGTTGGAGATATTACATCCCCTTGCCGGACTCCCCTACGCAACTCTATGTATCTTAACACCTCCATATATCGCCAGCTAATGCGTCATCGTTGCAGGCTGTCAAGAACTGCCCAGGTTTCGATAGAGTCGAAGGCTTTCTGGTGGTCCACGAATGCCATACACAGCAGCTGGTTGTACTCATGGGACTTCACTATGGATGTGGTCCACGGTGATGAAGCCTTTTTGAAACCCGACATGCACTGATGGCTGGAAGTCGTCGAGTCGTTTGTTACAACCCTCGAGAACAACTTGTAGAACTCAGGAGTGAAATGGATCTGTAATTCTTCAATAAAGTTTTGCAACCTTTTTTAAGAATAGAATCACCACACACCCGCTCCAGTTTTGAACCTTTGTGGATGACGGTATTGAAAAGACTTGCTAGCGCTCACAAGGTTGTGTCTCCACCTGCTCAGAGGAGTTGTGCAGTGATTCCGTCATCACCAGGTGCTTTATTTTTCTAATTTGCTCTAATGCCATCCGTACCTCACTCTGTTTGACATCCGGGATAGGTAACTTCGATAAAGTAGCTCGAGGGCTCTGTGGTCGCCCAATTAGTCTGTCACGTTGAACTCATGTTTCAGTGGAACTCCTCTTTCAGTTGTACTCAACTATGATTTGAAATCTACTTTGAGTTGAAGTCAACTTTGACAACGCATCATCAAACTTTGGTTGCCATATAGGATCAGAGTACTCGTCAATACGATTGAAACGAACTCAAACTCGATGGGCTTGTGTCGTTTTATTGCGGAGTTCCTATGGCCACTTTCCAGCTCCATCATGCGAGTACTCTCTACAAATTAAGAAATGGGAGCAGAGCACCGTTTTATTTTTCATTATAAATAAGTATTTATGCTTCGTAATAAAATACGTTTTGAAATATAAACATCAAGCCCTTGCATATGATAGGGTTTAGAATCAAGTGGAAGTGTGCGTCTCAGCATCAGGCAGAATATACATATAATGTTACTAGCTGACCCAGCGAACTCCGTGTCGCCTTTTTAAGAGTTTTTATTTAATTCCCTTTTTTCCAAGCCCCTTTCCAAAACATTCTACTACTACACTACTATAGTTTCAAAAGATAATGAGACTTATTGCAAGGCACTAAGGTGCAGTAATGGGCTTCGGTGCAACGGGTAGTACGAAGTTAACTCGTGTACCAGTATCCGGTAAAAAAGGGTATAATATTGCCGGGTACTCGGTCAAGTAGGGGTTTCTGAGTCCCAGTAAATGTAATATGCCAAAATACGTACTATTTCATTAAATTCATCGCCGCTTATGGATTGTATCGCGAGATAATTAACTCAAATATTTAAGCAAATAAACACTCTCATAGTGCCGCTATCCGCAGCAATATGATAAGCAAACCAATACAATGTGGTAGCTTCGTAGTTTAGTGACAGAACCTCGATATTCCACAAAATTTTCGCACACCACACTTTCATTGTAGTATAGTTTTGCAACCATTACAGTTATTGAGCAGCGTTCATATTATAATTATACGAAATAATATCAAGTATGTATTGCAATTCTCAAACTTCGATATTCTTTTGGTAGAAACCTACAAAATGATAAAAACCGACTAGTTACCGGGTACCGGGACACTGCCGGAATTACGGACATTTACCTTATAAGAAGAAATTTTAAATGAAAGAATTTGATGTAGGTAAAGGTTTTAATCATTCAAGGGGATTTGCAAAAGATTAGTTAATATCATACAATTCATCGATATGGCGTAAATTGGTATATGTGAATATTTACCTATAAATTAATTTGTCAATAAATAATTCGTAAAATCATGGACACCCCGACAGCGCATTGCTATACTCCTGTAAGTTATGCGGTCCTAGTACATGGTGAGCAGTTGCGTCACATGAGTAAATACTCATGTGATTGCGTGGACACTCGTTGATTGGTATACTCTTGTGATTTATGCTATCCTGGTATTTTGATTTTGATCGTGCGCTGTTTGTTACAATCGCGATTTTACCCGCGTCTTGCAGTATCCGGATAAAATATAACCAACATATTAAACAATATAAATTATAAAAAAAAAATTCAATATGGTAAAGCTTTTCTAGTTGACAGTACTTTTAACAAAATAAAATACTGATGACGAATCGGAACAATGCAAAATAAAATATTTTGTGTGATGGCAAATTGGAACACGTTTTTTATAGATGACGAATCGGAACAATGACAAATCGGGAATAACTCGGTAGATGGCAATAGGCTCGCCCCCTGTTACATTAGGACCTAAACATAACTGGCGAAGTGTGGGTGTTGAATTAAAAATATTACTTGTTTTAAAATAACTTAATAATTATACCATACAAAGTGTCACTACACTACCCCATTTACACCACGGGTGCCGTTCTTGCGAATAGCAAATAATAAAAATATACATAACATAACATAACTTCACGCCTTTTATCCCCGCAGGGGTAAGCAGAGGTGTATTACACGCCCACACTTCGCCAGTTATGTTTCGATCCTAATGTAATAGGGGGCGAGCCTTTTGCCATATACCGGGCACATTATTAAGCGAGCGATAATTAACATTCTTAATACATATAGGTATAACTTCGAAAAGTCAGAGGTGTGTGCTCGGGGTAACTGGGGATCGAACCCGAGACCATCGTCTCGGCAGTCCGTTACGTACAACACTGGGCTATAGTATAAATTCCTACTAATAATTATTATAAATTCTAAATTGTGTATGTACCTATGTATGTTCCGTTTTCACGCTAAAACGGCTGAACCGATTTTGTCGAAATTTCATATAAAGATAGATTACGTGGGTTCAAAACACTGGCGAAAAGTGGGCGTTTAATATGCTTCTGCCTACCCCTTCGGGGAAACAGGCGTGAGTCTATGTATGTATGTAGATAGATTGGACCATGGAGACGTCGTCGACCATCAGTTGCAAAAAAATAACTGGGAGGGATTGTAGGGAGGGCAGAAATTAGTACGGCACAAATTTGCCTCTTGGAAGTAAGAACGCATGCGCTGTAATAATTGAGGGCGCAATGTGCTATCGTATGTCACTGTCAGTACTGTCACATCATACATATTGTCATATTGTGCACGGCGCTTTTACATTGCTCGCATATGTTATTAGAAACTTATAATTATTTAATACGCTATAACGGCTGAAACGATTTTGTCAACTTATATTATAAATGCGAAAGTTTTCATAGATATACACATATATTGGACACTAGCTGACCCAGCGAACTCCGTATCGCTTTTTTAAGAGTTTTTATTTAATTCCCTTTTTACCAAGGCGCTTTTCCAAAGTTATCATTGACTTAGCGCTTAATCTCTTATCATTTCAGAGTCTATAAATGATGAACAAACAAACATAGATTTTTACGATACCCATATCGACTTTAAAAAACATCCCGTCCGCCATCTTTGATTTCCTATCCGCCATGTTTGATCACGAAATAGATGTTTTGGATTCACCATCCCATAAATCATGAGAGACGATATCCATATTGTGTTCTTTAATTTTTCCCATCCGCCATCTTTGATTTCCCATCCACCATCTTGAATCACGAAATAGATGTTGTATTTGGATTCCCCATCCCTTTAAACATCGGAGACGATACCCATATTAATTTGAAAAAAAATCCCATCCGCCATCTTTGATCACGAAATAGATGATGTTTTTGAATTCCCCATTCCTTAAAATATCGGAGACGATACCCATATCGACTTTAAAAAAAATCCCATCCGCCATCTTTGATTTCCGATCCGCCATCTTTGATCACGAAATAGATGTTGTATTTGGATTCACCATCCCTTAAATCATCAGAGACGATACCCATATTGATTTTTAAACATTTTCCCATCCGCCATCTTTGATTTCCCATCCACCCTCTTGAATCACGAAACAGATGTTGTATTTGGATTACCCATCCCTTTTAACATCGGAGACGATACCCATAGAGATAAAAAAAATATCCCATCCGCCATCTTTGATCACGAAATAGATGGTGTTTTTGAATTCCCCATTCCTTTAAATATCGAAGACGATACCCATATCGACTTTTAAAAAGATCCCGTCCGCCATCTTTGATTTCCTATCCCGCCATCTTTGATCACGAAATAGTTGTTGTATTTGCATTCTCCATCCCTTAAATCATCAGAGACGATACCCATATTGATTTTTTAAATTTTTCCCATCCGCCATCTTTGATTTCCCATCTACCATCTTGAATCACGAAACAGATGTTGTATTTGGATTCCCCATCCCTTTAAACATCGAAGACGATACCAATATTGTTTTTTTTTTAATTTTCCCATCCGCCATCTTTGATTGCCCATCCGCCATCTTTGATCACGAAATAGATGTTGCATTTCGATTCTCCACCCCTTAAAATATCGAAGGCGATACCCATATTGATATTTAAAATTTTCTCATCCGCCATCTTTGATATCCCGTCCGCCATCTTGGATCTCTAAATAAATTTCATATTATTTAATCAGCGTCCCGAAAATCTCGAAAACGATACCCATATAGCTATATCCTATTCGTTTAGCCTTTTTTTGCCTTTGACCCAACACTCCCCCTTCTCGTTTGACCATTTTATTATTTTTGTCTGACCCCTAAAAGTTGTGGCGTAATTTTATATAGCCTATAGCCTTTCGGAGTAATAGGGCTATCATAGGCAATAACAATTTTTAAAATCCGCCTGCTAGTTCCTGAGATTAGCCGACATTATCTTTTAGCCTTTTTAGCCTTTTGCCTGGCCCCAAAGGGTCGAAGCGTGATGTTATATAGCCTATAGCCTTCCGGAAAAACTGGGCTATCGTATACAAAAAGAATTTTTCAGATCCGACCGGTAGTTCCTGAGATTAGCGCGTTCAAACAAACAAACAAATAAACAAACAAACAAACAAACAAACTCTTCCGCTTTATTATATTAGTATAGATGTATTGGAACATGGCTTTGACATTTGTCTGTATGCAAGGTGATGTTATTGTGGTAGATAATGTCATGGATACTGACCGAGTTACTTTGTATCCTATATTGTTTCTGAACTCTTTAGAGTAATCAGGAGTGTGTTCACACAAATTGAGAATGAAAGTAGATTTCTGTTACCCCTAATTTAACGCGTGCGGAGCCGCGGGCGACAGCTAGTAATGAAATATATCAAAAGGTTCGATAGTAATGATTTGTGTAATGTGCTATGTGTAATAAAGCGTTAAATAACTTATCGCTATGATGTTACCATGCGGTTGAAACTGTAACAAAAACCACAATTTTATACACATCAAAACATTTATCATGACAACAACGTACCTATACATATAAGTATAAAGTACCCATATTAAATAAGAATTAATTAAAACTTAAATCTTTTAAAAACAAGTTTTCGTATGCGCTTAACATAATATAAAATCAAAGTACCTACTCGTCAATACAAACCAAACTCGATGGCATTGTTTCCTTATATCGCGGAGTTTCTATGGCCTCCTTCCAGATCCACCATCAGATTAGCTCCATATAATTTTAATATTGTATTGTCATCTATCATATCACTAATAAGATTTGTTTGTTTGTGTGAATTTTGTTTGTTCGTTTGGTTGAACGCGCTAATCTCAGAAACTACTGGTCCGATTTGAAAAATTCTTTCAGTGTTAGATAGGCCATTTATCGAGGAAGGCTATAGGCTATATACATCACGCTAAGAGCTACAGGAGCGGAGCAGTAGCCTTAAATAACGCGGGTGTAACCGCGGGCATCTTCTAGTCCCATATACGCAAGCATGCAAAATTTCAGCTCACTAAGAAACCAGGTTCAAAATTATCTTGCAAGATTTTATTACAGCCACTGGGACTGGTAAAAGTAAATAAAGACCTGTTATATTATCAGCCCTTTTATACATTGTCCCACTGCTGAACACGATCTCCTTCCACTATGGAATGTCATAGTCCACTTCGCTAGCCAAGTGCGGGTTCGCCGACTTCTCTTATCTTGCGAGATAACTGTGGAGAACTCTCAGGCATGCAGGTTTCTTCACGATATTGTCCTTCATCAATTAGAAAGATGTAATTAATAATTTGTTAGACAAAGTAAAACTAATATTCTGCAAAATCTGGTTACGCCAGTAATATAGGACCCAAGGCAATAGTACTATCTATTCTGTGCCCGGTCTTCCAAGCATAAGTCTTGCATTCAACCGGGATAACGCCAGGACCATCTTTTATTAAAACAATTTATTAGGTGCTTCGAGAACTCGATGGTGGCTGGTATTCCTAGTGCCGGATTTCCGGTTAAGAAAAAAATCTTAAGTAGGCCAAGTGTTTTCCCCATTACACCCCAGAGGTATAGTGTGACATGATGATGTTATAACCGCGAAAACAACCGCAAGCTAGAAAAGAAACCTTCTTGTTTTACACAATTATAATAGTAGCATAACTATAGAAGTATACTGCGTACGTCATACATACAAATGATTACGCATTAAACTGTCTTAGCCAAGCCCACGCATGCCCTTGGTAATCAATGAATGCCCAAGGTTGCTGTTATATACTACTGGTAATGTGGGTTTGTGTCCAATTTATAAACAAGTGGTGTTGACAAACTCCTAACTGTTATGTTTGCCTGGTAAGGAAGTCCTGGAAGGTCTATCAGGGAGTGATCGGTTGAGGAATGGATTCCTACTTGGTAACACAAAATAAGACTGGCGGATCCAGGAGGAGGGCGAAAAGGTGATGGAGATAGAGGATAAGAGGGGAGATAAAAGGTTTCCTTGATAAAAGCATATCCTCCCAAACAAAAATGTTGTACCCTCTAAAGCGGCTCTGATGTGACGAAACAAGCGGTCACCCATCAAAGTGGTGACCTCAGCAACCGTTGCTTTGATCTGGTTGGAACGGCTAGTCAAGCCAATGACCACTAGCGCTACCCCTACATAACGAAGAAATAAAGCTTAAATAGCAATTGCCAATTACCAAAAAAAACTATTATGAGGACCTAAAAATTGAATGGCGATGTCGCGTGTCATCAAATTTTCAACACGCGAACGAATTTGCGGACGATATTCTACTAAATTAAAAATACACAAACACACTAAATTATCATTATTACTTAATAAGGATTTTTTATTGTTATGATACGTTTTATCTTGGACATAATTATTATCTAGGATTATTTTTATTTTATAATCTAGACTAGATTGCATAACCTTCGCTAGATTACGGTACTAGGATATCATGAGTATTAAGAGGTGGCCCGAGTTGAAATGGCACGTTGGTTACAGCATGAAGTACCATCTTCTCAAAGAGGAGAGGATTGACGTTGAAGATGAGTATTATTGCTACTGCTTCTGGCAAGGAATATGAATATCGGATTAATTATCGTCCTTTCTTATTAGAACGGAGGAAAAAGGATGATATATCAGACTAGACCCTCTCGGAAAAAAAAACCGTTTATGTTTGCCTTTCTCCGTTCCCCTATTATAGTTTCTCTGGTTATGTCTGATGGTGCTTAATACCGTCACTATCGTCAGGAAAGCCATAGCTCGGCGCCTCTTTACAGCCCATATCTATCAAATCGTGTCTAAATAATTATAGTACTTAATCTAACTTTTTTTCTTTGCAGGTGAGTGTGTCAACGTTTTCGACACGAAAGAAGATGAAGTTTTGGATACAGTGAGTAGATTGAATACAAACTCCGTGTAACTTCTAGGCGCCTGGTACTTTGAAATTGAAGTACTACGACTAGACTAGTTTTGATATTTCTGTTGGGTTTTGGTTTATAATTATAATAGTCATATTTAAAATTAAAAAGTCACGACAATTTCTTATATGATATGATTGCCGGCGCTTAGTGCGACTTTACTAAACCAATCAATGCCCCAAATGCGGGTTCGATTCGAGATGGGCGAAGGCTAAATTTGTACAAGGGGTTAGTACGAACTTAGCCTCCACTCAATAATTAAGAAGTTATTGCCTCCAAACAATAACCAAAATTGCGGATTAAATTTGTCTCTCCATTCCATATTCCATAAGTAAATGATTGTGGTTTTGCTCTTAATCAATTTAGTGACCTAGGAAAAGGATTTACTTTTCAGTCTCCTGATAATATAATTTGATAAATTATAAATTGGCAATTTTGGTCAGAATGTTGTATCTTACTGGTAACATATCACCATGCTTATTGTAAGCACTGCTCTATGACTTCTGCAATGTAAGTGTTTTCTTTGGGGACCGTAGGGGTGCTCTAAGAAGGAACTTCCCTAATTCCACAAAGGTAAAGGTTTCGAAATACGTCGCCGTTCTTAGGGGTTGTGATTGGGGTCTCGGAACCCCCCTCACCATTTTCACTTGCCGGAAATACCTGGTTTCCACTAAAAAAAAAAAAACTCCAATCATCGGTGTTTATGGCACTGCCAACTTCCACATTCTTCACACTAGTCTAATAAACTAAGGTTGACTGAGCTCTGCTTCGTAGGGCTCCAATTTTCGGATTAAGGGTCAAAAGAGAACCTAACATAACCTATTTAGTTACTTATTACAGTCGCACCTAACCCAGGCACTCGAAAGCAATGACGCAATTGACGCACAAATTTGACATTAGCTGTCAATATCCATCATTCCACGATGGCGGGTTTGCGTTTCGTTTCACGTTTTTCACATAAAACCTAAAAATGACATTTGTAAAACTGTACAGTATAAAAACTACGTTCCGTTTTGCATAATTGCCGAAGTATTTAAGAATTTTTGGAAACTGCTTAAAAATATTTAGACGCAGCCAAAATTACTTTTAGGGGATTAAAACTAACTCCCTCAAATTCAGGCGACTCCCCACAGAATCGGTCTGAAAACTTAACATTTAAAAAATATGCGGACGTAACTCCGGGCATTTCTCGTTGCTTTAAAAACCTCAAAAAACTGGATTCTTTTCTCGCGTCACGTGACTCAAAATGGCGTCTGGTTTCACTTTCACCAGCGTGCACTTCTTGCGACCTTGTTTCCGCGAAAGGCATAAAAGAGGCGGTTTCGCAACACACTCGCAACTTCATATTGGCTGGTAATTATTTATTCTGCACCGGTTATTAAATTATTATCGAACTAGGTTTCTAGTTAGGTTTAGAATTGATTTTATGTTGTGACAGCTGTTGATAGGTGCTACACGGATTACAAGAGAATGAAATGCCTATTTCTTAAAACAAGCCTTCGTTTTTGAAAGGCTTGTCTCGTATTTTAAGGAATTATTTAATACTAGAGGATGCCCGCGGTTACACCCGCGTTATTTAAGGCTGCTGCTCTGCTCCCGTAGCTCATAGCGTGATGTTATATAGCCTATAGCCTTCCTCGATAAATGGGATATCTAACACTGAAAGAATTTTTCAAATCGGACCAGTAGTTCCTGAGATTAGCGCGTTCAACCAAACAAACAAACAAACTCTTCAGGCCCGTGGTTACACCCGCGTTATTTAAGGCTACTGCTCTGCTTCCGTCGCTCGTAGCGTGATGTTATATAGCCTATAGCCTTCCCCGATAAATGGGCTATCTAACACTGAAAGAATTTTCAAATCGGACCAGTAGTTCCTGAGATTAGCGCGTTCAACCAAACAAACAAACAAACTCTTCAGCTTTTTATATTAGTACTAGCCGTTTCCCGCGGTTTCACTCGCGTCCTGAGGGAACTACTTCGCGTACCCGAAAAACCCAAATATCTTACGGATCCCTATTTTTCAAAAATAAAATATAGCCTATGTTACTCGCATATAATGTAGCTTTCTGATGGTGAAAGAATTTTTAAAATCGGTCCAGTAGTTTTTGAGTTTATCCATTACAAACAAACAAAAATACAAATATTTCCTCTTTATAATATTAGTGTAGAAGTGTAGACTAGAGGATACCTGCGGTTACACCCGCGTTATTTAAGGCTACTGCTCCGCTCCCGTCGCTCATAGTGCGATCTTATATAGCGTATAGCCTTCCTCGATAAATGGGATATCTAACACTGAAAGAATTTTTCAAATCGGACCTGTAGTTCCTGAGATCAGCGCATTCAACCAAACAAACAAACTCTTCAGCTTTATATATTAGTATATGATTTGAAAAGCAGGTAAAGCCTAGATAGCACCATACTGCTACGTAGAGGTCGCTTGCAAGCTCAGGGCATGCACCACTGACTTTTCGAAGTTGAGCCGTCGATTCCGTCTGTCATAAAGATCTTTGACAGTCATTATTGGGAGTGAGAACCCTTGGATAAACTGAGTAACTGATACTGATTTAAGCACGGCTTATCGCTATCCCTTTGGGCTGGTCATGTCAGATGGCAGATCGTTATATGGAAAAGCCAATAACTCTTAGATTTGACAAATTTGGTTTAGTTGAAACATTTGTTTTGCCGGAGCCATATTTGGATACAGTTCTCGACCTTATTATCCTTGGTCATAATGAGGTTGAAATATTCGCATACATATTACAATATTATTATGATTATATAAATAATAACATGATATTGACAATGATTAGTTTGGTAACACAATCGCTTCGTAAAACCACAATAATATACAGGGTGTCACAAGACCCATCACCAAACCGAAGTCTACTCATTGTAGACATCATGCCAAGTCATACTAACCAAAAATAATACCTGGGAAACGATTTTTTTTTGAGATTTCCCATTTTTTAAACCGCAATTAAAAGCGCGCGCGTGCAATGCTCGAACTACCTTCTTATCCATGGGGTTATAGGACATCTAAAGAACATATTGGCGGGGAACATACTAACTTTGAGCCTCAATATCTCCTGAACCAGTAATTGCCCAGGTATGGTGCCGAAGTAAAAAGTGTTCGAACTGATTGGTACAACATGGGATTTCAGTTTTCGTTAAGGATCTTTTTACATCCTGTATAATTTATTTTGCTATCATAAATCGTTATTCGCTCAACGATGAAGGCAAACATCGTGAGGAAAGACATGTGAAGTCTGTCATCCTGCACTGGGCCAGCGTGGTAGACTGTTGCCCACAGTAATTGAGCTAGATCAATTTCTGTGCTGTGGCCTAACTCTTCTATAGTGCGAAGCGTCTAGCCGTAGGACAGGAACTGGTTTTTGTTCCATGAAGGTTTCAGATTTGGCCCTATAATGTCGTTGCCAAAGGCTTTTGAGCTGTAATAGACAACTTATTTACAAAATTCATTAATCTAAAATTTCATGAATGTGGAGGTCTGTTACTCTGGCTAAGCAGCTGAACCGATTTTGATATTTTTTGCAGATAGTTGAAGACCCAAGATCAAAAGTAGGTTTAATAATAAATTAACTTTTGGTCCCTAAATAAGGGATAACTTAGTTTATCGACTTACCACGCCGGCGAATTCGCAGGCTAATGCTAGTGTATCCTACCTATATTTCTACGATTCCCGCCGACTTTCGATTGTAGTTGTTTTACGCGAGCTGTCTGCTGCACTAAAGTACCGTTACACTTGCGCTCAGTAACTTGTAACGCAAGTTTTAACAATGCGCTTACAAAAAGCCTATGTTTTTGTACTTAAGGGCTCTTAGTAACTACGGCATCTGGGAATAATGGGCTTGGAATGGAGGAATCTATACATTGCTTCTGACAAAATTTGGTAGCAATAGCTCTTACCTTTTAAAGCATAGCATAGCAGTGTTAAATTGTTAATTATCAGTTTGCTGAACGGTGTAGGAAAACATTGTGAGGAACCTACATATCTGAGAGTTTTCCAAAATGGTCTCGAAGGACATGTGAAATCCGCACTTGGCCAGCGTGGTGAATGGTGGTCTGAACGTTCTCATTTTGGAAAGAGGGCAGTGCCCAGCAATAGGACAATGACATATAATACTAAACAACACTATAGGAATAAACACTGTATAGTAAAGCGAATAAGGGCGAATTTTGTAGAAAGTAGCATATTCTGAAAACTGGCATTTTGAGATACAACAATGTTTTGTCATGGCACGGTAGGGGTGTGGCATTTTAAAGACGGCTACTTTATGATAAAATGGTTTTAAATATGTGTTGATAGCAACACGCTCCAACTCACACATACGATATGTACATGTAACATCACGCTGTGAGCCACGGGAGCGGAGCAGTAGCCTTAAATAACGCGGGTGTAACCGCGGGCTCATCTAGTTGTTTACATATATTGACGACTGGTTGGCGCAGTGGGAGTGTAAGCGACTGCTACGCCGAAGGTCGCGGGTTCGATTCCCGCTCAAGTCAAACATTTGTGTGCATGAACATGGATGTTTGTCTTGGTCTGGGTGTTTCTATGTATAATATGTATGTATTTACAAAAAAAAAGTATATATGTATGTATGTTTATCCATTGTCTAGTACCCATAGTAAGTACAAGCTCTGCTTAGTTTGGGACTAGACGGTGTTGTGTGAATGTGGTAGAATGTTATTATTATTATATTATATTATATTATGTCTCTCTCTCTGAGACTGCCTCGTTGGTCTCGCGGCATAAATGTGCGCGTGGGATTGAGTCTGGGAGGTCTCGGATTCGATCCCCGACTCAGGTAAAAGTATTACTGGGTTTTTCCGCATTCTCAGTAGCAGCTCGGAGTCTGGTAATGTGCCCGGTACGGCAATAGGCTCGCCCCTTATTACGTGGGACTAAAATAAACTGGCGAAAAGTGGGTGTAGCAATACACCTCTGCCTACTTCTTCGGGGATATTTTCGGGGACACTGTTTAATATCAAACAACAATCACTTAATAAGCTTAATTCAAAGTGATTGTGTTACAATAACTTAAACGCCTACGTCCCGATTACAAATGTTATTATTACGAGACAAAGAAACACGCAAATCTATAAAAAATATATTATAAACAGGTTTGTGTACTGCAATCGTTTCTGTAATGTATACGATAATGAGTAATACTGGTTAATTTGATAACTGGAATTTTTGCTTGTCTATACATACTCACGCCTTATTCCAATCGGGTTAGGCAGAGACAATGGAACGCCACTTGCTTCTATCCTTAAAAACCTCATGTGATACCTCTACATACATTACTCTTTTCATACATGCTCGCCGGTTAAAGGTGCTTTGGACGTTTCCGTTTTTCAAAACGTCACCGACTCACCGTACTAATTTGTTAATCCTAGGATTATAAAGCGACTGCCTCCGTGGTCCAGTGGATAGCGTATGCGACTGCTGTTCGGAGGTCCCGGGTTCGATTCCCGGGTCGGGCAAAAGTGTTCCTGGGTTTTCCGAATTCTCAGTAGCAGCACGGAGTCTGGCGATGTGCCCGGTAACGGCAATCGGCTCGCCCCCTATTACGTGGGACCTAAAAATTCATGGCGAAATGTGGGTGTAATATTACACCTCTGCCTATCCCTTCGGGGATACAGGCGTGAGTCTATAAATAAAATAAAAAAAATAAACGCGAAAGTTTCTGAGGATAGTTTGTAACCTTTTGCTATCATCAGCCTTTCCCAGACCACGTTGGATATATGCCTCTCCTAATTTGCGGCACAATAGCATTGTTAGTCCATGCGGATTTGGCCTATTATTCCACGCTGGCCAAAACTGGCCGAATTTCCTTCGTGTATTTTCATCAGTTGCCTCTTACGAAACCCAAGGAATGAAAAGAGGCAGAGATACTTTGTATTTGCCGCGTACTACGTTAACTTTGTGGTCCGCGTGGCTGTCGGTCATCACGACAAATTTTAGGTTATGTGCTTTTCAGATGTTTGAACTATTTTACGTACGTACAACATATTATGTCCAACACAAAATTATGACAAAAGTTAATGGCAGTAGTATGATTACTTGTAGCATTATAATCATTCGTACTCCTGGTATTATCCCGGTTGCACTTAAGTGCTTTGCCTAGGAGCCTGGGGTCCGCTTACTAGTCTAATCAGATTTGACAGAATATAAGCTTATACCTATACCACGTGTATTATTTCTGCCTTTTACTTTATGAATAGCGGGCGTGATATTAAACGCTTAATCAAGTATTAACCGAAATATGAATGTGCTCGTACCGTGATCGCTCCTATGTGTGCCAAGGTTTGTTGCGTCAATCTCTAAACGCACGATCGATTAGTGATGTGTATACTATCGATAATATTGTGTACCATTGTTTTTTTTTGTCGATATAAACAGTGTTTGTTTGTGTTTGTGGTGCTTGGGAGGTTTAATGGATGTGGTTGTTTAGATAGTGTTGAAGTACAGCTCATTGTAAAGATGTTGGTATTAGTACGATGTATATGCATAGTCGTATGACACAGAATGGGCAGGAAGAGGTGTTCTATTTTTTAGAAGAAACCTGTACAGTCAATCCCGTGTCACAGCCTGCTACACGAGATTGATTGCGACTAGTAGAGGACTTTAGAAACACTAAAGCAACACGCACCAACAGCTCAAAGTAAACACAGGCTCGAAGCAAAAATATACTTATTGTGATCTTTGTGGATCAGACAAACTCTTGTCTCGCGTAGGTATCGAACCTACAATATTCAGCGCTCTACTAAAAACGCCGACGCAGCTGCTTAAACCACTATGCGTGCGTAACGTGCAGTCAATAGCTTGACCACGAACCGGACAGTTCCTATTCCTATGTATTTTATTATGCCTATGAATCAATGCATATTTAGCAGCAGCAGCAAAAGGCATACAGCCTTTAACAGTCGACTGCTGAAAATAGACCTCTCTCTCGCGTCACAATAGGGTTGTTTCCAACTAAATCAAGCACTTTAAATGAAATGTCAAAAACGACTTGCCAGGGGCTTTGTATGAAATATGACGTAGTGACGTCATAGTGTTTTGCTGTCAAGTAGAATACTTATTATCAATAAATTGACGATGAAAAATGTTAAATATATTTATAACATTAATTGATGAATGAAACTACTATTATTTTGACATGTTTCACTAGATAAAAATACTTGTTTAATTTATTTCACTTGCAGGAAACTTCCCTAATCAGGCAGGTTGGTATAGGTTCTGATGTTGAGTTTCCGTCGCTTCCCGAAGATACTATTCGCTTCGTGTCCTTAGTCGCCTCTTACGAAACTGATGGAGTGAAATGCGGTAGCGACAGTTTGTATTCTATATCCAATACCACATGAAGCTAAAAACAGAAATAAAATCCGTTCAATTCTTCATATGAATGCGTGGGTTCACTCTGCTATCGAGCGATGTTTCTGATAATATGTCACAAATGCAGTGACCTATTTGCCAGCTAATAATGGCTAATGGTAACCCATCAATGGATGTGTTTAAAATAGAACCTCGCAGGGACTCTTTAAAAATCAATAGGGCTATTTTTGGATTTTAGCCGTCGTTGCTTGGTAGGAGTTGTTTTAGAAGTAAACGTGTTTTGAGGTGAATTTTATTGTTTAGGTTGCGTTACTTTACTTTGTTTGATTGTTTGGTTGGTCTTGCAAAATGTGGTTTACATTTTTGCCTCATTGATATTGGGGCAATAA
The DNA here is from genome assembly GCA_944739405.2 of Euclidia mi. Taxonomy (NCBI): domain Eukaryota; kingdom Metazoa; phylum Arthropoda; class Insecta; order Lepidoptera; family Erebidae; genus Euclidia; species Euclidia mi. The sequence continues at coordinate 3,636,647 of OX123208.2, forward strand.
GGCAGCGATAGCCTAGTGGAGATACCAACAGACTGCCATGCAGAGGGTATCGGATTCGAATCCACGGCGCGCGCCAATGACTTTTCGGAGTTATGTGCGTATTGAATTGTTAATTATCGCTTGTCCCGTGCCTCGGAGAGCACGTTAAGCCGTCGGTCCCGGTTGTCATGAAGATCTTTGACAATCGTTACAGGGCGTCAGAACCTTCTAATAAACTGACACTAGTCTAAACCATGGAATATCGCTATCCCTTCGGGTTGCAGAGGTCTGACAGGCAGTCGCTCCGTGGAAAAGCTATATTCAGCCAAATCCGGTTAGACTAGTACGCGGACCCCAGATTGAAACTGGGATAACGCTAAGAGGATGATGATATTGCGGCAATGTGGAATAATTATGTCATACTGTCTTTCGCCCGCGGCTTCGCCCACGTGGGGTCGGCTATCGAGGCAGGATGTAGGCCATGTGCACTCTGGGACATAAGCTACATTACTGCAATGTTTAATTAAAATGCGTTCAGTCGTTTTTGCGTGAAAGGGTAACAAATATTCACCCTCAGAAACTTATCTAACTAATATTATAAATGCGATTTTTTTAAGCAGATGGATATTTGTTACTCCTTTGCGCAAAAACTACTGAACACATTTTGATAAAACTTTGGGCTTTTGTTCTGATAACTGATACCCATGCGGGCGGAATTGCGAACAAAATCTAGTTTAATTAATATCATACGAGTATAATTACGTGCATTTCCTTGAACCGAATCACGTTTTACAACTATTTAAAAACGACAACCGAATCGTTATTAGGCCAGCTATTTAGTACTATTCGTGTTATGTTGTGTGACAAGACAGATCTTAATTAATGTTCGGCAATTAATGAAACACGTTAGTGTCTTGACCTAGAATACAGCTGTTGTTTTAATTTGTTACGGTGGCATTTGAGTGAGTAAGTTCGAGGTTTGATTCTCAACTAATCGTGGAACTTTTACTATGTTTATTATTTTTAGTTGCTGTAAATATAATAAGGTATCAGTAATTACTGATACTTAAATTTATTTCAATAAAATTCTTAGCATTGCTGTTATCTATCTTTACTAATAAAAAGATAAGAATATGCACCCAGAGATAAATGAGTGCATCCATTCAAAAGTAATTAATCAACACATTAATAAACAATGTGTAGCGAGAGATAAATCATTATGTGGCCTTTTATTTATCGGTTTAGCGTACACAGTCCATACGTTGGGTATCTTATTACAGTTATATACGCGTATGTTTCTGAGGATAGATGTCTGTTACTCATTCACGTAAGTCAAAGTCAAAGTCAAAATCATTTATTCATCTAGGTCACAAGGTGACGCTTATGAACGTCAATTTTAAAATTAAATTACTTAATGCTTCTACATTTACATTTACTGCCTCGTTCGCAAAGTAATAGGTAGAACCACGAGAAAGAACGGGCAATAAAACTCGTGCGCTACTAAGCTACTGATCTAATTTTGATGAAACTTTGTAGTAATATAGCTTACCGGAATAGCACATGAGTAACCTTTTGTCCCGATAACCGATCACACGCGAGCTAAGCCGCGGACAAAATTGATTACGAAGCGGATTCTAGCTAGTGTTCGCTTGAATTGAATCAACCACTTCCTCGATGGTGCTATCACTTCATAGAACAGAGGTTTCCAAACTTTTAAAACAATCGAACACTCTGCACAAGGCCTTTTTACTTAATGGAGCACCTCAACCCTATTTCTGACCTTTCCTAACTGGAAAATAATCGAATGAGTTTGTGAATCCAGAGCAACCAGTAGCACTCTAAGTTTCAGCGGAAACAACATTTTTACAGAGAAAAATGGGCTCATTACAAATATTTGTAGTTACTGGGTGGAAATCGAACCTCACAACCTCGTCTTAGTAGTCAAAGTAGACACCAAATCAACAGGCAAGTCAAAATAAAAATATTTATCTTGTAGAACGATATATTGGCAATTTTCCTTTCCAAATAACATACTTTCAGGTGTCTGACAAAATGAATGGATCCGTAAGATTGATGATGTGTTTCTTGTTATATTTCTCAACGGAAATGTATTTATAACATCACGACTATGTATCTTCAGGCCAGAGGCAGAGAAGTGAATTATTTATTTCCCAACACCTCCAATATACTTCTGAATAAATTCATGCGAGTCCCAAGACAGTTAAACCATCTCATCTCCGTGACTTCACGAGTCCGAACTCATTGTCTTCAATGGTCACTGCTGCTCAAACTGCCTGACTGGTTATGCAAGTGGCAGTTGGCACTAGTACCTACCTAAATCTCGTCAGCTAACTAACTAAAATATTTAACATTTACATAACAGCGCTCGTACCTTTTACCGGAAATGATAATTAAAATTTCATCACTTGCAATTAAAGTATGTGAAAAGATAAGTAACACTGCTTTACTAAGAATATCGTAGTCAGTTACTTTAACAAGCGTTCATTTCAAACTGCTACCCGTCAAAAATCTTATTGTTTATGTAAATTTTATTGCACTTGCCCACATTTCCGCGAACAATTTTGTGAAAGTCATCTTTTAACACAAAGGAATTATTTTTGTCTAACCCGCTTGCCGTACCGGGCGAAACTAGAACAAAAGAATCGATGCTTAATTGTTTATTAACCCAATCGATTGCATTGCACATCACTAGTCGCTAGACTAGACCATACGACGCCATATTTTCACGTCATAATCACGGTTTCTATATTTAAACTGCAACCCGCTTCAATCGCTTTTAATTTAGCAACGTATTCGTTCCATTAGACGCTTTGTTACTATAAAGCGCTTTTAGCTGCAGTGATATTTTCCGCTTGACAACAACCTGATCTAGGTCAGAAGGGCTCGGGGAGCGATGACGTCACATTGCATTCGAACACGAGCACCTAATTTGAAAAACGAACCATATCCATACAGCGAACGTTGAATTATAAATCGTATTCTTCGATGGATAAAGTTTAAAATATTATTTCGTAATTTAATAACGGATTACCTTGCTTCTATTTCACTTTATTAAGGTCGTATGTGTGGTAAAGGTAATATGAGTCTTATTAGATTATAGTGTGCGTTTAAATTTATTTGTAGAACTATTGCGCTATGTTGGCATGTTATGAAGGTCTTATTAACATACAAAAGCTCTTGTATCTTTATTGACTCCTAGTACTTTGCGCGCACTATCGTCTATGAAGCGCGGTTTTCTCATCTCCTTTTTTGTACATGATGACACAGTAGGTCGAAGTGGTCACTTCTATTGTTATTATCGCCCTATTTCGCGATATAGACTTACCCGCGCGTTAAGACTATTGTAGTGTTTGTGTTTATTAGTCTATGATAAACTAGACTGTCTCGTGCTCACGGTGTGACGAGGTGCGCTACACAGTGGCACTATTACTCTGTGGTCTTAGTGTATAATCTGTGGTTGGACCGCGAGAGCCGCGGAGCGAGAGCGGACGCGTATCTGCGTGCATGGTGTGTTGTCGAGCCAGTAAATATACTTCCAGCTTCTAAATACATACATAACAAGTGGCGACGAGGATTAAGGTCAGATTTATTTAATTTATTTTGAAAAATAAAACATAATAGGGAGCATTATGTTTGTAGATAAGCGCTAGTGAATTGTGTGAATTTTCAGCAAACGAATTCATTTGTTTTTTTTTTCTTTCCATAATATTCTTACTTTGAAATGTGAATTTCATGATACTTTTGTTGTGAAAATAATAAGTAAGCAATGCAGCATAAAATGTAATTTTCTGTTTTCTAACAAAATCCAATGATCATTCTTTGCATTAGAGGGGCCCAATTATTCTACTAAATGAATAATAGTTTCGATATCATGTCACTGTCATACGTCACAAAAAACGTACATACCTATTCTTCTAAGTTATCTGATATATGAACGAGGTTGTAACGAGATCGTAAATTGAGGCAAGTGTCAAAATATGTGTCAACGACGAACTTTTTAATTCAAATTATAAGATAATGACATTAGGTTATCAGAATACCGATGTCATATAAAAATAGGAGAATTGGCCCCATGGTTAGTACTACCTGAATAATATTTTAAGGTTTCTATTACTTTTTATTCACTGCACTGTTTTATTTACCTATACCTTTGGTAATAGTTAAATAGGTATGTATGATCAGTAGGTATATAGTATTACTAGTATGTTATGTTACTACCGTTGCGTTGTTCTCTGTGTAAGTATTAAAATATCTGAGTGATGGCATCTATAATGCAAAATTTAAAATAAAATAAAAGGAATTACAATTTAATTAATAAGACCAATTAGAATTAATATATGTAATGTGTATGTTTTAAATTCTTTTAATATATTTATTTGTATGCTTTTCTACCGAAACATGGTAGACCCTGTATATTTTAAACAGTTCTGTAGCTGTTTACAAATACATGCTTTGACTTTGACTTTGAGTAGGTACACACTAGTGTTACATAGCTCCATTAAATTGGGAAACTGGTACAAACGTTCCTCCATTAAATTGGGAAACTGGTGCAAATGTGCATCCATTAAATTGGAAATTCTGGTTAACAGTACCTCCATTAAATTGGGAAACTGTGGTACAAATGTACGTCCATTAAATTGGAAATTCTGGTAAACAGTACCTCCATTAAATTGGGAAACTGTATTACAAATGTAGCTCCATTAAATTGGAAATTCTGGTAAACAGTACCTCCATTAAATTGGGAAACTGTGGTACAAATGTATGTCCATTAAATTGGAAATTCTGGTAAACAGTACCTCCATTAAATTGGGAAACTGTGGTACAAATGTACGTCCATTAAATTGGAAATTCTGGTAAACAGTACCTCCATTAAATTGGGAAACTGTGGTACAAATGTACGTCCATTAAATTGGAAATTCTGGTAAACAGTACCTCCATTAAATTGGAAAACTGTAGTAGAAATGTATCTCCATTGAATTGGAAAACGAAACAAAGTTGCAAAAACAAGTACTTTTACTTTCAGGTGTCCCAAATCGCTCATGATGATGTCCAGCAATTTACCATCATTGGAAAAACTCGATGTAGAAGGCGATAATGCGTCATTAGGGCAAAGATGGGAAAAATGGAAGCGGTCTCTAAACATTTATTTAGAAGCAGCAGACATTACAACACCAGTTAAGAAAAGAGCGACATTATTATTACTTGGTGGGTCAAGCCTTCAAGAGATATTCTATAACCTGCCAGGAGCTAATGCAGAACCATCTGAGAACAATAATGTTTTTGAAATAGCGTTACAAAAACTAAACGATTACTTTATTCCTAAGCAGAGTAAAGTTTACGAAAGGCACGTTTTCCGCCTGATTAGACAGGAAGAGGGCGAAAAATTTGAAAAATTCCTAGTCAGGTTAAGGAATCAAACAGAAAAATGCCAATTTGATAAGCCTGAAGAGCACTTGATAGATCAAGTTACAGAGAAGTGCTTGTCAATCGATCTGAGAAAGAAAATTTTGACAATCGGTGACAGTATAACACTAGATAAGATAATTACTGAAGCTAATACTCTGGAAGTTGTCAGTAGACAATTGGAAGAATATGGACTACAAAATAAGAGCCATGACGTTAATGATATTGCTTTTGTCAAAGGGAATAGAAATTTTTCAAAATTTGATACCAAGAAATCCAAATCAATTCAGGACAAAGGGTGCGGCAGATGTGGAAATTTCAAACACACTTTAAGTGATAAGAATTGCCCAGCAACAGGAAAAACTTGTTATAATTGCGGTAAAGTAGGGCATTTTAGACAATATTGCAAGTCGCAATTACTTAGAAAGAGGAAAATAGAAGGAAATTATAAACAAAAAGGAGGAAGACCAACCAAACAAATGAAACGGGGAGACATTGATAATGTTACAGAAGATGAAGTTGATTACGTTTTTTAATGTTAACAATGACGCTAATATAGAATGTGACATAGGAGGTATAAAAACAAAAAAATGCTGATTGATTCGGAGTCAAAGTATAATCTTATTACGGATCAGACGTGGGAAAAGTTAAAAGAAAAGGGTGTGATGTGTCTAAGCCAAAATAAAAAAAAACAGATAAAAGGCTTTTGGCGTATGGTAGTAAAACTCCATTGGATATTGTAGGGTCTTTTGAGACAGTGATCAGAGTGAATAGCCGAGAAGAGCGTACACACATATACGTTATCGCGAATGGATCTAGAAACTTACTAGGCAAAGATAGTGCCATAAATCTTGGCGTTCTGAAACTGGCTATCGAAGTCAACCAAATTAAGAACAAACCGTTTCCAAAATTTAAAGATGTCTTGGTACAGATACCCATTGATGATTCACAAAAATCTGTATCGCAGCCATATCGGCGTATATCTATACCAATTGAAGAAAAGATTGAAATTAAAATCAAGAAATTACTAGAAAGCGATATAATAGAAGAAGTTCCATCGAAATGGATATCACCCATGGTACCTATATTAAAAGATAATGGGCAGTTACGTTTATGTGTGGACATGAGACGTACCAATATGGCCATAATGCGTGAAAATCATCCTCTACCTACTATGGAAAATCTTCTGCCGAAGATAAGAAAAGCCGAGTATTTTACCAAGCTAGACATAAAGAGCGCAGAATACGATGTTCATGACGAAACTCAAGTCATAGCTGATGCTAGCCCGGTTGGACTGGGTGCAGTGTTAGTTCAGATCGATGCTAATGGTCCTAGGATAATTGCGTTTGGAAACCGGACGTTAACAGACTGCGAAAGAAGATATAGCCAAACCGAAAAACAGGCTCTGGTTTTAGTTTGGGCTATAGAACATTTCAATGTGTTTCTGTTTGGAAAGGAGTTTGAACTTGATCACTGACCATAAGCCTTTGGAGATCTTGTTTGGAGCTAAGTCGAAACCATGCGCTCGAATAGAGCGATGGGTTTAAAGGCTGCAGGCTTATCGGTATAATAAATATAAGTCTGGCAAGTCAAATATAGCAGACCCGCTGTCCCGATTATGTAAGAACACAAATCAATCCAAAACCAAAGGCGACGGACATGTCTATCAAATTGTGGAAAGCAAGACCACGCGCAGTTTTTATGGCGGAGATTAAGACGCACTCGGAACAAGACGCGGAAATATGCAAAGTAAAAAAGGCATTTACAATAATGACTGGGACGATTTCGTCAAAGGATATAAAATCTTTGAGAATGAATTATGTTTTTATGACAACGTGCTCTTAAGAGGAAATAGATTGGTGATACCCTCTAAGCTGCGGAAAAGTGTATTAGACGCGGCACACGAGGGACACCTAAGTATCGTGGCAATGAAGGGTCGTTTGAGATGCAAAGTATGGTGGCCAAGGATAGATAAAGACGCCGAGACCCTAGTAAAGAGTTGTACGGGTTGCACATTGGTTGGGTTACCAAATCCACCTGCTCCTATGAAGCGTCGCGAACTGCCAGAAGGACCTTGGATCGATGTTACCATGGACTTACTTGGCCCATTACCTAGTGGTGACTATATTTTTGTGGTAGTAGACTATTACAGTCGCTATGAAGAGATAAAAATTACGAAAATTATTACCAGCACTGTAATAATTCGGTTACTGAAAGAAATATTTGATCGATTAGGCTACCCTTCATCAATCACTGCCGATAACGGAAGTCAGTTCATTAGTGACGAATTCAAGTTATTTTGTAAGCATTGTAACATACTTACTACTATTTAATACCATACCCTACTGGCCGCAACAAAATGGTGAGGTGGAAAGGCAAAATCGAGACATGTTAAAGCGTTTAAAGATTGGAAAACTCGAGAGGAAAGACTTGCAAGAGTGTTTGAATGAATATCTAATGATGTATAATTCGACTCCCCATTCCGTGACGGGTAAAACGCCAACGGAATTATTTTCAGACGTCTAAACAGAGACAAAATACCTACATTACAAGAGATAAATAATAAAGACGACGACACAGAAATAAGGGACAAGGATAGAGAACAAAAGGAGAAGGGGAAAGGTTATGGAGACAACAGAAGGAAGGCACGGAATTCAGATTTTAATGTAGGTGACAAGGTGAACGTAAAGGAAATGAACAGACCAAACCAACTTACGTTAAATTATAATCCAACACCGCATGTGGTAGAAATGGCAAAAGATGGTGACGTAACGGTCAGAAACGAGGAAACGGGACAAAAGCTAAGACGGAACATATTTCATTTAAAAAGAATTGAAGGACAATGGAAAGCCATAAGTGAAGAACAAGATAAAACTGAGAATCCTAAAATCAGTGAGGGACAATAAATTACTTTAATTTTGTCAATTGGAATAGTACCCTTATTATATTAATAATTATTAATATGGAGTATGATTTGATTTGAAATGTTTAAGTACTTGTATTCAATTCAAAATAAAGATTTTGACAAGAAAGAGATGTAGTGTTTGTGTTTATTAGTCTATGATAAACTAGACTGTCTCGTGCTCACGGTGTGACGAGGTGCGCTACACAGTGGCACTATTACTCTGTGGTCTTAGTGTATAATCTGTGGTTGGACCGCGAGAGCCGCGGAGCGAGAGCGGACGCGTATCTGCGTGCATGGTGTGTTGTCGAGCCAGTAAATATACTTCCAGCTTCTAAATACATACATAACAACTATAAATATGTGACTCATAGACGTTTGCACTGTGAGTCCGTAGTAAAAAAATTATGATGCCAACAAGACACTTGTCCTAAATTGCTGGAAAATGTCTGCTCCAGTAAATTGGTCTACATTACTTTAAAATTATTTCGTTGGTGCGGCAGTCTGTTTACTTTGTAGTTTCACAATAATAATAATATCATGGAAATCTTGATTGAAATGCATAAAGCGCAATTATTAGGCGGTCAATTAATAAAACGCTAAATTTATAGGTGAGTCGCCAGATAGGATTTCGCAATTTTTGTTATATCTGGTGATGGACACCAGATATAACAAAAAATGCGAAATCCACAATAAAAATTATGTCTACAGTGGACCCCCGGTACTCCGACAAACGTTTTGCAGGGCAGTGTCGGACTATCAGATTTGTCGGATTATACAGTACTACTGCCTAAGACCTCCTATAGTCCGGCGTTTTTTACAAACGAGTAAGTAACTTGTAATCCAACAAATTACAGATCCAAACATAAGATTTTATATGTTACACTCTGAATTAAAAATTATACTTCATTAAGTATGTCAAATGAAGTAAATTCAAAACACAATAGAAAGCTTAGGTTTTATTATAAAATTAACGTCATTAATGCTATGGAACTTACAAAAATAATAATCTTTCATTTGTGTACAAACAAACGTACATACTAAAATAATAAAAAATATGAATATAATATGTATAAAGTCATAATATGAATCAATCAATGCATGAGGCATGAAAATAAACATAATTTTTTTTTGTTTGACATTGTTGAAACGCCAAGTCATGTCGGATTATAGGGGGCCGGATTAGCCAGTGGCTGGATTACCGCGGGTCCACTGTATAACGTGTATACTTACTTAAGTATTTCTTGTTCAGCTGCCTAAAAGTTACAACCAGGTTTTGACTTAGACCTTATTGTCCCGAAATCAGAACACCTAAATGAGACCGAGTCACACACTAGCAACCAACTGACACGCCACTCGAACTTGTCGAATGTTACTTTGTGTAGTGAATAAAAATGCAACTTCCTTTGTTGAATTTACTAGCCAATGCAACCCTCGAAATGTCCCGAGATTGATACACCTGGATCTGGCAACCCTAGTTACACCTACATTCAAAACTGTAAAATCTGATTAAACTAGAAACTGGACTCCGGGCTCCAAGACAAAAAATAACTTGGTTACAACGGGAATAATGATATGACGGTGCTGAAAAGTAAATTTTGATATTTCCTAACGGCCCCAAGACATCTGACTCATGTTTGCTGTTCAAAAACAATTGCGTTAAGTCGCTAGAGAGCTACTTTAAACCGAGTTCATAGTACGCCAACGCTCGGCCATCATGGCCCGATAACCTAGTTCCCTACTTCTGGGTGATATTTTGTGCAAAGGAAAATATTGCTGTGCATCGGCAGACATCTTTTGAACTATGTGTTCCTGGTAAATAGTAGGGTATTTTTGACGTATTTTGTGTGTGGTAACGGATTTTTAATAAAAGTAGTGTCACTACTAACCGCCCCATTTCATTCCCGTGTATGTCGTAAGTAAGAGGCGATTAAGGGAAATACACGTAGCCAAATATCTTTGGTAAAAGACTGAAAAACATCAAATCCTACAGTCTCTTTACCACACCGCCACCATAGTAGCCATTGCTCCTCCTATTGACGTACATTTGTGACGCAAATTAGGAGTGGCCTATGTCCAGCAGATTTTATGCTAAGGCTATGAACAAAGTCAAAATATATGACTGCCAAGTGTCAACTGTAAGGGAAAAGCAAGTTTATAATCAAAGTGGAAAAGTGAAATACAGAAACAGATGGCTATAGTCCAATATGCCAAATATACGTTACGATTTTTTAAAGCTTGTGTGAAAAGCAGTAGCAATGTCAACATTGACTTTTGAGAATTTTCGTTTAGCATTACAAAAATTGAATAAAATAAAGAAGAGTTTCTTTTAATTGCTAACATCGTAATGATTCTGACATTGACATTGTTTGTGAAGCCATTTTAAAGAACGTCATGATGTTTGTCGCGACGTCACACCAGAGTAGTCTTGTCAGCTGTCTTATAAAGCGCGCCAATAGATTTATGTTAAATTAAAAAATCGTGTTTTATTTATTGACTGCGAATTATCTTCTCTTTTTATCACCTCGTGCACTTTGAAGAAATTGTCCTTACAAATATTCAGAATGGACAAAAAGGAGACCTTTTGAATTTGGAACGCAGAACATTTTTCCGCCAAAATATCTGATTAAACCTAAGTTCATGAATACAAAACAAAAAACTAAACATTGCTCTTTTGTAGCATCATTTCATTCAGGACAAAAGCAACCTTATCTCTTAAGAATAGAGGTTATTTTTAAATACAGTGTTTTCTGAAGGTTTATTCAAATTAGCCAGTTGACAACGCCTCATAGTTCCTGGTCGCCTGGTGTATTATCTGCGCAGTTATATAATTTATTGCATAATTCAAACCACCTGTGTGTGAGTGAGTAGTCGCGTGTTTCTTGAGAATTTTAATGAGAAATAAACTAACATAGTACAGATATTAGATAATTTTATTGATTAGGATTCTATTCTTATAATAAAACAAAGTCCTGCTGCGTATGTCTGTATGTACGCAATAAACTCCAAAACGACTGAGCCAAATTCATGCGGTTTTCATGAAATGCACACACAAATTCTGGTTTTTATCGCTGTTTTCATTTTCCCGAATAAGCTGAAAATCAAAGATCCGAGTATGAAAGAAGAAAACATTCCAAATTAATATAGATAGGGTTCTTCCTGTATTTACTTTCTCTTCTGTGCCCCTACAAGTTTAGTTTTATAAACTGATCTAAAATATTTGTGTGCTAAATAAAATTCATCAAATTTGGTTCATCCGTTTTGACGTGAGAACATACATACATACATTCACATATCGTTTACTAAATGAAAAATTACTTGTATTGTGTACAAGATCTTGACAGTAAAGCTGGCTTGAAGCCCAAATGTCACCATAGCGATACATTGGCTTACTTCCGACTTTATTTATATATTTAAATTCAATTATTTTACAACTGTATACTTATTTACATTTAAACTATTATTTACAACTAAAATTATACATATAATCCTACAACTAAATTAAAAAAAAAATGAACTAATATGTATATTCCTATTATGTGTATTCCTCCGCATCACTGTCATCGGGTAATGTGCCCAGAAGGCTGGCAGCATTGCCACGCTGAATGACAATGCTGATTCTTTGAGCAATGAATAAACCAGCCCTCTGGTCGATCATGCGTTTGGAGATGTCTCGGTACCTACAAAATACGAGCGCTCGGACCCCATGAGCCCAGCGTTTCTACCCCAGCCGGCTCAAATATTTAATTGCCAACTAAATTACCGTATTTACGCCGTTTGAGGGTTTCCGCCGTTGCAGCAGCAGCGCCAGGATGACATGCTGTGCTTGGAATATGTGATGGGCGTGATGGCGCAAGGGTGTCTACGCACGTTGCGTCCCACACCAAAGGCCTAGGTACTCATTTTCCGACTAATTGGTATGTTATTACAGTATCATATATCTACATACCAGCTAGCCGCCCAACAAACGTCGTTATGCCATAATATTTTCTAATGTAGAAATAAAATTTAACAAATGCTGGCAATATCGTACATGGCAAACTATATTTAAGGACTAGCGTAAGCCTGCTGCTAAGGGAGTTCGTGGACACCGCGTCGGTTTTTAGTGCGTAGGGCGAACTTGTTTCGGGAATTGTACTTACATACATACTCCGTCACCATCTCTGAAATGGCTGAACCGATTTTAATGGGATTTTCACTAGAGAAGATAGAAGAATTTCAGGAATTTGTAGGGAAACACCGTTACCTCGTTGAGATACCGAATATTAAAAAAAGCTCTGAAAAATGTTTCGGTACAACCAGAAAATACTGATGTAATATTTTTTAAATGTATATTAACCCGTTTGTTTGTTATATTATGTGAACCAATCAAGCATCTAAAAACAATTTTTAAATGTTTGAGAAGTTTTCAGCAGCTTTATTTAAAAAAAACAAGACCCAAATAGTTGTTCCAATTCACAAAACAAATTATTATCTAATTTCTGTTCGCGGAAGGCATGCTATAAATAGCCATAGTTATGTTGACAAACATTGTTTTATCTCTTTCTAGCACGTTGTATACTCGGTATTTCTTGCGCACTTACACAACATGGCATACATACGCCCCGTGTGTGTATATGCCAATATGAATTACTAGGGTATCATAAAAAAGAAGTAGGTATTATGAAAATGTCGATAGATATATGGGGGTTGGGGTAGCAATAGGCTAGTGGAGATACAGACTGCCATGCAGATTGGGTTCAACGACTTTACAAAGTTATATATTATACTAGCTGACCCGGCAAACGTTGTTTTGCAAATTTTTTTTTTTTTTTGAAAAATAGATGTTGGCCGATTCTCATAGATACCGGATAAGCACAAAAAATTTCATCAAAATCGGTCAAGCCGTTTCGGAGGAGTATGGGAACGAAAACTGTGACACGAGAATTTTATATATTAGATTAGGCCGTCGGTCGAAGCTGTCATGAAAATCTGTGACAGTCGTTATACGGAGTCAGTGTCCTGGAATGGAATAAACTGATACTGATAATTTTTTTTTTATAGACTCACGCCTGTATCCCCGAAGGGGTAGGCAGAGGTGTAATGTTACACCCACATTTCGCCATGAATTTTTAAGTCCCACGTAATAGGGGGCGAGCCTATTGCCGTACCGGGCACATTACCAGACTCCGTGCTGCTACTGAGTATTTCCTAACGTAAAAACCCAATAACATTTTCCCCGACCGGGGAATCGAACCCGAGACCTCCCAATCCCACGCGCACATTTATGCCGCGAGACCAACGAGGCAGTCCAGGCAGTTAGGAACTTAGGATAACGATAGGAGGGCGGGCAATTTTAGTGCTAGTTTCAAGATCTGCAGATGTTTTAACCCAACATGTTTCAACCCTCATTTTACTCCTTCAGGGGTGAAATACTTATAAAAATAATCTCCACCACACAAAAATATTACATACGTCATAAAAGAACTACTATGCTTTAATCTTTCTAACTTCTGTGACGATATGACTTTTAGTATAAGTACAGAAAAAGATGAATTTCTGCATCACTTCTCCGTAATTTCAAAACCCAAATTATTCTTATCCGTCTTAATTATCGTAAAAAGGTTACAAAGATGTAGTTTCACATCAGTGAATATAGTTATGACGCGATGATAACAGAAACCACAATAACATCGCTATCGGCTAGAAAGTGCCATTTTAATATCAGCTGATTGCACCGTTATCAGTTGTAGCCATTTGCTCTTATCTCTGCGCGCCTGGTGATTAAGATGATGGTGTACGCTGTTATTTGACAACAATAATAATTTTTACTCTGTTTGTTGCTCGTTTAAATTATTTATTTCGTCATTCGTATTGTCTTTTCTCTTTCTGATATAACTCTATCTCTTTTTAGGGATAGTAGTGAAAATGGCTGACTTTTCCTTCTCTAAGTTTATTTATATCCTTTCTCTTTCTTTCTTTTTTGTCGCTTTAAACTCTTTTTAGTATATATTATATTTGTATATATTTCGTAGGATAGTATTTTAAAATTTAAGTTTAGTTAAATACCTAAATAATATTATGTAGTACATTGTTATGAAATAAAAAAATTGTGCATCTAGTAGTATAATAGAGAAATGGAACATAATTATTGTTTTCCTCTTCATAACAAAATCCTTTACATGTTAGAAGAAATTTGCCTCTCTTTTTCTTCTCCTTTTAATATTACATTATCTCTCTCGTTGAAGTAATAATAGGGCAAGTGGCATTTTGTTTTCTTTTTTTTATGTGTAGCTCTCTTTCCACGGGATAATAAGAGAAAACGCCATGTTTTTCTTCTATTACTAATTTATCACATCTATCTCGTATTACTGTTATTAGTAATAATAGGGATGGAGATTACATTTTCTCCTCGGGTCAAAATGTGACGCTTATGAAAGTAAGATGAAAAACAATATTTATCATTTTCGGTTGGATTGGAAATGTGAAATTCCCAGTTGTCAGATGGAAATGAAATAATTGGGCAAGTGCGAGTCGGACTAGCGCACGAAGGGTTCCGTACCATCACCTATAAAAGAAAATCACGTTTGTTGTATGTATACTTAAATATTTTTTAAGTTTCTACCTGTTTATTAAGATCAAGTAACAAATTGCTTAAAAAATAACGTTTGTTGTATGGGAGCCCCCCTTTATTATTAAATTTTTATAAATTTAATTCTTTAATTTGAAAGGTAATATACAACTACATTTTCAGTGAAAATTTTAAGCGTCTACCTGTTACCGTTAGTAATGTTGAGCAAAAAACACGAAAAAAAATAAAAAAAGACGTGTGGCACTCGGAGACTACCGCGGTAAAGCTATTGCATAGCATTTTTTATCAACTTATGCAATTATAATTATATATTATATATTTATTTTATTTATGCAGTTCTTTTTTCTTTGATATTAATTTTTTTTTTATTTTGTTAAACTTTGGTTTAATTTTGGTAGAAATGGTAACTTTGGTAGAAATGGTACTTTTGATAAAGATGGTAGTAATCGTAAGTAACATGCTACCAAAACTACCATATATGCCAACAATACAATTTCTACCAAAACTACTATTCCTACCGAAAATACAATTCCTATCAAAATTACTAAATGTACCAAAACTACTATTCGTACTAACATTATCATATCTACCACTTTTTTCAAAACTACAATTTCTACCAAAACCGCCGTGTGCTGTCAAAAGAACCATTTCTCTCAAAACTACTATTCTTACCAAAGCTACAATTTCTACCATAACTACCACTTGTAATATAATTAGTGACAATAGTACCTACTATGAACCGCTGTAATATGTTCCACATAAAAAAAAAAATACTTTTGTACAAGTAAAACATTTTATTCTAAACTAAACCTTAATTAGTAAGCAGTAAAGTTCATAATACATATTATATGTGAAGGGTGTCAGGTTTTTTTCGTTACGGAATTTCTAGATTCGGTCGCCGCGCTCAAGCCCGCGATAAAAGCTATGCAATAGCTTAAAAACGTTTATTGTACGGGACCCTCCTTTAATATTTTCATTTTTTTATTTTTTGTATTTGTTGTTATAACGGCAATCGAAATACATAATTTGTGAAAATTTCAGCTTTCTAGCTATCACAATTCATGAGATACAGCCTGGTGACAGACAGACAGACAGACGGACAGACAGCGGAGGCTTAGTAATAGGGTCCCGTTTTTTACCTTTTAGGTACGGATCCCTAAAAAGGAACCCATAAACCCGGCAACTGCGATCGCGGTCCGAGTTGACGGCAGTCCCAGTCGCCGCCGTCCTCGACTAATCAATTTTTTTACTTAGTTTTAGTTTATAAATATAACGTTTTATCAGTTCCAGTCGGCCTTGTGTTATCGCATACAGATAAACGATTTTGATAGCTTATCACGTTATATGTGGGTTATTTTGTGCAATATGTATGCGGAAATATGTCTAGTAATCGATTCAAACTTAATGCTCGTTCTAAAGTTATTGAGATTGAGAGTACCTATGTAACCCAGGTTTATTGTTCTTGCAAATCGTCAAAGTAAAACAACTTAAGCAAAGGTCATAACTAGGATGGGTGATAGCTTGAGTGATAAAAAACATAAATAGTTTTTTTTTTGCCTGTAGGTAGAACCTAATCATTTAGATCAGTTAAGCTAATCTTAAAGTCTGTCTTTTTGTGTGAGTAGGTAAATACCTCATGAATGGTCTAACTATTCTTGTCGTAAGTCAAGAACTGGGATCGACGACTTCACATGTCTTTTGAAGCGGGGCCAGTGCCCTCATGTATGTCTATAAAAATATGCAACAACGAGTGGTCACCCATCCAATTCGTAACCTGTGTAAACGTTGCTTAACTTCACCGATCTATTAGGGGCCGTCTTTTCAATTCACACCATGATTTATCTTGTAGTAAAGCGCAACTTCCGTCATATTGTGTACATAACTATTATATTTATAAACAAAAATAAAAATAACCCGTACACACTCTCGATACACGTTTTTGGCATCATTCCAAATACTCTGGCCGGGTTGTGCGTGCTAAACTGTAGTTTTTACTTTCGGTTTAAAATTGTGTGTTAATACACTTTAGATTGTAAATACAGAAATAGTTGTTTGGTTTTGATACGTCTGACCTCCTTTTGATGTATGCACTCCTGGTAGTTGGTGTTATTTACTGAAAGGGGATGAGTGGTTGACAAGAAAAACTGTGTCAAAGATGCAGCAACATCCTAATGGACAGACTGCCACGCAAAAGGGTCTTGGGTTCAAATCCACGGCGCACACACCACTAACTTTTCAAACAGTTGTATTTTCATAGGAATGTTTCCTTTTGATGTATGCGCTCCTGGAAGTTGGTGCTACCGATTGAAAGGAGATGAGAGGAGTAAAAAACTGAGTCAAAGCTGCAGCGACATCCTAATGAGAGGATCAACAGACCGCTAACGCAAACAGCCTTTGGTTGAAACCCACTTAATGTTTGACCTCCTTTTGATGCATGCACTCCTGGTAGTTGGTTCTACCGATTGAAAGGAGTTGAGTGGAGAACCGATTGAGTGCTTAGAAAAATGTCAACAAGTTGCAGCAATTAGCCTAGTTGGAGTAACCAACATTAACAGTCTGCCACGTAAAAGGTCTTGGGTTCAAATTGACAAATTTAATTTTCTATTATACTTTCTTAAAATGCGCAGCGATTCCCAATAGCGAGTTTAATAGACTTTCGTCAATCATCGCTTGCTAACCGGCGAAGGAACACATCCTGAGGAAACCTGCATGTCTGGGTGTTCTCCATAATGTTCTCGAAAGACATGTGGAATCTGCCAACCCGGCCGCACTTGGCCAGCGTAGACTCTGGCACCTTGACACCTTGTATTACATACTTACCCACCTAAATACATAAACAGCTAGTTATCCCTCTAAGCAAAATAATCTTAGATACAACCAGGATAACGCTATGACGATCATGATGACCTACAAATAAGTAGAAGACCCGAAAATAAACGAACGACATTCGTTTTTAGGGTTCCGTACCTAAAAGGTAAAAAACGGGACCCTATTACTAAGCCTCCGCTGTCTGTCTGTCTGTCACCAGGCTGTATCTCATAAACCGTGATAGCTAGAAAGCTGAAATTTTCACAAATTATGTATTGCGGTGCCGCTATAACAACAAATACGAAAAATTAAAAAAATTAAAATATTTAGGGGGGAATTGAAAATATTTATTTTCGTATTTTTTGCTGAAAATTACTAACGGTAACAGGTAGACGTTTAAAATTTTCACAGAACATGTAGATGTAAATTACCTTTCAAAATAAATAATTAAATTAAAAAAATATATAGGGATCCCATACAACAAACGTAATTTTTAAGCAATTTGTTACTCGATCTTAATAAACAGGTAGAAACTTAAAAAATATTTACGTATACATACAACAAACGTGATTTTTTTTTATAGATGATGGTACGGAACCCTTCGTGCGCGAGTCCGACCCGCACTTGCCCAATTTTTTTAATCAATTGACACTTAACCTTTCGCTATCTAATTAATAGGTTAATTTAACGTTAAGCGATGAACCCTCTTTTTGATAATGCTACGGTTAGTAGGTAACTAATGCCACCGACATTCTCTAAGATAAGAGGTAAAGCAACACCGACGAGGACTATTTTTAGATTGGTTAGCGGTTCGTTTACGGGGACGAAATAGGTTGGGCCTTATTTATAAATGAAGGGCTAAATATAGTTCCAAGTTTAGTACTAGCCTATTTCATAATTTCAGTCGGAAAACGTCAAGCTAGTTCACTTTGCAGAGAGCCTTAGCCCTGCTCCTTTATCGTGTTCCCATCTTCTTTTCCTTCTTTCACTTTTTCATTTCACTGTTTCCAATACGCATTTCTCATCTACGTCGGCAAAGCACTTTTGAATATTTTTTTTTATTGTACCTAAGTATAGGGAGAAAAATGAGCAAGCGTATAGTCTGATAGAAAATGATCACCGCCGCCCAAGGCACCTGCAATGCCCAAAAGATCGCGAGTGCGTTGCCGATCTGGTGTTTTGCGTGTCGATGGGCGGCGGTAATCGCTTACCATATCATAATTATAAAATTACAAAAAAAAAAACAATGTGTATTAAGTACAATTTATAATCATAGGTACTTTTTTTGTAAAAAGCGGCGATAGCGCAGTGGTGTACGTAACGGACTGCCGAGACGATGTTCTCGGGTTCGACCCCAGTCACCCCGGGCCCACACCTCTGACTTTTCAAAGTTATGTGTGTATTAAAAATGTTAATTATCGCTCGCTTATAAATGTGCCCGGTAGATGGCAATAGGCTCGCCCCCTATTACATTGGGACCAAA
Source organism: Euclidia mi (assembly GCA_944739405.2). Lineage (NCBI taxonomy): Eukaryota > Metazoa > Arthropoda > Insecta > Lepidoptera > Erebidae > Euclidia > Euclidia mi. Next base: position 3,655,814 of record OX123208.2, read on the forward strand.
ACATAACCGGCGAAATGTGGGTGTATAGACGCCTCTGCCAACCCCTTCGGGGATAAAAGGCGTGAAGTTATGTTATGTTATGTTTTTTTTTGTCTCGCTTGTGTGTCATGCCCATGTCAGTCACAGTCCTTTCTTTGTCTAGTTCTCATATTCTGTACTCTCTTATCTTTAAAATGCGTGTATAGAGTTATCAAAGAATTGTGTTACAATGTAACAAAAGTATTGTAAGAATGCATATCGTATACCTACTACAAAATACGCATTGCATCAATATTACAGAAAAAATACTGTTGCTAAGTGCAATAAGTTTCAACAATTCATTATTTTCGAACATTTTGTCACGTACAATAATTTTGAAATTAGATTTTGAAACTAGGCCGCGATTAAAATGCTGACATAAAAATACAGTAAGGTTTTTATTGTTTAATTCTTTATTAAAATGACATGTAAAGAAATTTTCATGAAGTGTAAGTGCAAAACATAGAAATGTGCCTGGTATTTGACCTTCCTTACATCCTTTTCTTAAAAAGTCATTTTTGTAGACTGTAATACAAAGTTAGATAATCTTATGTCAGGACAGGCTGGTCATAAGCCTTTCTTAATTTGTATTCTCAATCTATACTAATATATATAGCTACCTATACCAACCCGTTTGGCCAGCGTGGTATAGTAGGCCAATTCCTCCTTTCAAACGAGAGGCCTAGTCCAGCAGTGGACTGTTAAAGGCTGATGATGATGATGATTCTCAATCTCGGAATCGCTGATCGATACGGGTGGCTCAAGAAACATAGGTCTAGGTAGCTCTCATAGGACATAGGCCTCCCAAGGCTCTCCTAGACAGGCCTATGGCCAGCTGTGGACGTCTATCGGTTAATATGATGACGATGACTCACAATCTTAAACAAGTCTTTTACACCCAAACTTGCATTCAATCATTCTTCGCCTAGCAACAGGGTAGCTATCAGATTCGATAACGCGCGACCCACCCTTGACCTAGTTCACAGAATGCACCGCCTCCCGCCCTAATTTCGACCCGGCTCGACCTATATATGCCTCTCTTTGTGCTGATTGCCTGGTACTGCAAGGCTCGATGCGATATATTTTTGGTTGCTAGGCTGGCGTTGCATGTAGTTAGGCTTACAAACTAGGTTTAAAAACATCATAGACACACCTCAGGCCTTAAATTAAAAAGGAATTCATTGTGCTTAGTAAATTAAGTAATTAACAATTTGCAGATTAAAAAGAGTGGTCATGATTTTTCTTGCCTACATGAAAACCCTATTCTTGAACAGGATTGAATACTCAGTTATGTCCAATAAGTTTTAAAGCTACATTTTTAGCATTAATAAGTGCCATGTCCCAAGAAAATAAGGAATTGTTACGCATCATATCATGAAGGCATGGAATGGGTTAATGTGTTATTTTATAAACTGACGCGTCCAAGAATTTATTTTCAGTAAACAAATTTAAGTTTTATCTAAATGAGCGCACTAACTACGAAATTCAATATTCGATCTATAGATAAATCTGTAGATTTTAGATTCGTTTTTGACATAAGCTCCATACAAAATATGTCAAACACGAATCTCGAATCTCAAAAGCCATGTATGGATTGAATATTGAAAATGGCCGCAAGTCGCATTTTCAAAGTATTTTCAAGTGGGATGCTTAGCTGATGTCTGATCTTCTGCAAAGCTGTTAAACATATTCTTACGAACAGAGTTCGGAAATTTAATAATAAACCTACTGTACCTACAATTATAGGTTTAAAAAATATGAGGCTTTTTCCTTAGACATACATAAATCGTTCTTCAAACAATCTCTACCACTAGGGCTGGAAGCCATATTTACATTACATGAATAGTTCACTCTTGTTGACCTATTTTTCGAATGACCTTTAATGAACAATTGAACGAGTCATGAGAGTGAATGAATGAAGTGAAAGGTATATCATATCGGAATTATAATCAAATGAAATTGTAGTGTGGACTCTAAAATGTTGGATTAACTCACTTTAGGTCTGTGTTGCCCTAAGCCAGGCAGAATCTGTAAATTACACCTAGTCAGATACAGAAAAGAATCATCGTGCTCTTATATTTTAATCTGAGTTATTCGGCATGGATCTCAAGATCAAAATTTCCCCGAGAATTCCTTGTCCAAAACGAAGATGGTGTGTCACATACAGCTGTTTTAATAAATGTTTTCTTGTTCTTGTCTCCAGATGCACAGTTGCGAGCCTGCGCCGGCGCCACCGGCCACCGGCGCGAGCCTGCTCCTGCAGCTAGGCCGCCTCATCATCAGATCCCGGAGCTCCAGCCCAGCCAGACCCACCGACCGGCTGTTGCACGCGAAACCCATTACTGCCAAACCGTCTACCAGCTCACAGGTATGCGCGCCTGGTAACTAGTACATAGCGAGTCTGCTCCTGCAGCTAGGCCGCCTCATCATCAGATCCCGGAGCTCTAAGCCCAGCCAGGCCCGCCGACCGGCTGTTGCACGCGAAACCCATTACTGTCAGACCGTCTACCAGCTCACAGGTATGCGCGCCTGGTAACTAGTACATAGCGAGCTTGCTCCTGCAGCTAGGCCTTACATCATCAGATCCCGGAGCTCCAGCCCAGATAGGCCCACCGACAGGCTGTTGCATGCGAAACCCATCACTGCCAAACCGTCTACCAACTCATAGGTGTGGACGTCTGGTATCTAGAACATATCAGTCATGTGAGTCATCGGTAAGGAAATTCTATTTTATGGCCAGTTTCAAGACCCATTACTTTCAAACCGTCCAAAGCTCTTGCTCAGGACCAGTTTCCGAAGCTAGCTTTACATGTGATGCTTCAGAACGTACCTTTGTTTACAAAGTTTAGAGGATCTAACAACTAGTAGCTAACTTATTCTTCCTAAATTCATTTCCAGGTCCAGAGCCAACCTAAATCGGAGCCCGAGGAGCCGAAGACAGGCGTGGAAGCGCAGCTCAGCAACCATGTGCAGGCGCTGTGGAACGAACAAATTCCCATATGCATCGAGGTATGTTCTCCTAGTGATTGCCAACTTACCATATTTTTACGCGAGGAAAACTTGTGGTTTGCTTGTTCATCATACGTGTGCACTATGTTGATCCTGGGAAGGATCAATGGATGTTTTGGGGCATCAGACTAGGTTCGAAGTTAACGCCTAATACAACGAGGAGTCCGGCTACGACATAATTATGTGGCAGAGCAAAGCAGAAAAGCATACATAGCTGTGATGCCTGTGATAACTTGCATTGCAACCTAGATGAAGCTGCCTCTAAAAAAAAATTGTTTATATCCGCTCAAGTCAGTATCTTATTTACTATCTACGTACACTGATGTGAATTGAAGTTTTTTAGATGAACTAGCTGTTACCGGCATTTATTTTCAGATACTTACTTACTTACTTTATCTCCTTAGAAAAAACTATCAAAAAATTAATCTTCGTCATAAAAGAAATCCAATCCAATCCAGTCCAAGTTTCATGCTTCAAATTCAGAGGCTAGACTTTATAGACGTTGAGGAACTTTAAATTAGGTGCTTTGCTAGTTTATAATTAATCTGTAATCTCCTATTAATTCTGTAAAAACTTTTGATGGGTTTGTATTTTGCCTCATAAAGATGGAATTATTTTTGCCATGCTTTAAGACCATTTTCTATAATATTACATTGATTCTCTGCTAATTCCGCTGGTTACTTTTTCCAGGTGTTACTAGCTCCAGACTGCCAAGACTGTTACACATCGCTGTGTCGCGAGGACGGCTTCGACAAGCCTGCGCGCGCGTTGCTACTCGAACGTTGGACTATGAGTGCGCAAAACAGCAAGTTAGTATTGCCACTATATGAGTTTCCTTCCTAGAACTACTGTTGCCTTGGTATCTGCCACTTGAAACTTTCTAAAAAGTTTGCCAACCTGCACTTGAGCAGAGGAGGATTAACTCCGTAAACCTTCAAAATGCCTAGCAGTATAGTACAGATTTTATAAACGAGACTTGATGAAGATAAGACTAGTCGATTTCGCGGGAAGCGATTGAACGCGGCGTCTCAAGATCGCGTAGAGTAGACGTTGGAAGACCTATGTGACCATGAGCAATGGACGTCTCTAGGCTGAGATTATGATAATGACGCCCCGGAAAGGATTAGTGGTATTAGTCTTATTTATTCAGTGGCACATTCTCGTGTCTAGCGATGGTTTTACTTTGAGGAATCGTTTTATGGAAACAGAGTTGTAAAAGATTTGCGCGAAACCTTGGGTCGGCTAATTAGCTGGTCTGTTTTGCCGCGAAGGGTCTGGCGGATGACCAAAATCCAGAAGGTTAAACAAAGTTAGGATAGCACTGCCTTTACCAATAACGATTTATTTTTCGCCTTCTCGTTATATGATATGACCATTTATATGTATAAATGGTCATAATTTATCTACACGGTATCCGTCGACATCCCCGAGACAGTGTAATTTGTCATCAACTCTATTCGATCATTCATGTCTTTATTCCAAATGCACATGTACTAAGCGCTCAGATATATAAAGGAGGTCGACGAATTTATTTATGTGCATCGCTCTATAAAAATATATTTTTAAATTGAGAATTTTACGATACAGTTTCACCTATTTCTTGTTTCAAGAAATACCTCTAACCTCGGTGGATTTCTTGCATTCCTGGTGGTTTATTTTAAGTTGTTAAAATAAATGTTAATTAGGTAGTATCAATGTCCAGCAGTGAACGTCTTTCGGCTGATATGATGATTATTTGGTATCTGACACATTCTGAACACAGTTTCATAATTCCATTAGTGTAATTAAATGCTTGGAAATTTTGTGTGTTCTCTGAATCTACACAATTTGTAGTTTTAGGGGACTAACCTTATCCGTAAACTGTAGTTTAATTTCAATGACTTACCTTTTCAAGTTACATCAATATCGGTTCAGTGATTTCCATGTTATAGTCTGGTATGTGTCTTACAATATTAGCAAGGTATGTCCCGCGTTTACACTTCCCAATCCATCTCAAATTATCTTTCTTTAGACCACAGAGTACATTGGTGTATATACGGGCTTCAGACTCTTTATTTGGCTTCAAGGACCATAGCTTATTTTAATATATAAAATCCTTGCGTTACTGACTGACTGACAGACAAGCTACAGCCAAAACTATAAGGCGCAGGAAGCTGAAATTTGGCATGTATGTTCCTTGGGGATCGTAGGGGTGCACTAAGAAGGGATTTCCTGAAATTCCCACGGGATCGGGCAGAAACAGTTAAATTAAAAAAAATGTGCGAGCGTAGCTGCGGGCGTCTTCTAGTTATAATATAAACAGTCTATAAAAATTCTGTCATAAAATCTCTTTAGTTTTATTCATTTAGTAGAAGTGTACCTTTTGATAAAATTTGTTTGATTTTAAAAACTCAATGACGCATTAGATTGGAACAGTAACTTGCAGGAATGATGTCGGCTTCCGGTATGTAGGAACACCAACAAATACAAAGAAATATGCTCGAAATGGTAGGTATTTATCGTTACTCCCAAGTACATTAAGATTTACGAAATACAATCGCGTGAAATTTTATGGTCGTATTGATTCATTTATTGATCTATAATTACTTATTGCGTGAATTTGTGGCCAAATCTAGTGTTAGAGTTTATAGTACGCCCGAAGACGTCTTCTGACAAGAATCGGGACCGTCAGTTTTACGTGCTCTCGGAAGTATAGCAGCACTGTTTTGTACCTAAATGCTACAAGAGTCACTAAGGCGCTAAGGCGCTCCACCCACTGCACCGCGCCCCGTCGCGTAGCGCGGGATGGCAGATTTTACCATTGTATGCAAGTATCTCAATTTATATAGAAATCACGCCTAGCACAACACACTGCCGACGCGGAAATGCGCGGGAAGGCGGTTTCTGCCAATCTGCGCGGAATAATAACAACAATTTTAAATTTATTCTGAATTTCTGCAAATTACACCGCTAAGTAAGGCAGATCTGCGCCTCCGTTGCCGCGCGCGTTTTCCGTCGCTCCGCGCACCGCGGCGGGACGCATCTTCAGTGGGTGAACCGCCTTATACATGGTGACTCGTGCAGACATTGTTAAACTTTGGCCATCTATCATAGATGGCCAAAGTTTAACATGTCGATAAGTTATGTCCCGGCGGTATCGTACTCACTACTTCCAACTACAGTGGAACAGTCAGGGTTTTCAACCACTAGCACCAATAGACCAGTCGTAATAACGTATAACTGCTTTTCCTTCCAGGGGAGACAAGAGCCCATCATTCAGCACATCGCAGTGGCTTTTAAACGCGGTGCGCTCGCAGCTCCACTTCTCCCAGCTGTCTGCGTGGCTCGCCAGGCTCAAGGAGACGGAGGAGAGTCCTACTGAACGCAGGTAAGATGCCCTGGGAATCTCGATGAAGAGTCCCTGAGGGAATCATTATCATACATTTTTATAAGTGCCCCTAGCGTTAGTGATGATCAATACGGACACGCAGGTGAGATACCCTGGGGATCTCGATGAGGAGTCCCTGAGGGAACAATTATCATACATTTTTAAAAGCGCCCCTAGCGATAGTGATGATCAGTAGATACTGCTAGGGGTGCATTTAGAAAATGTATGGAAATTGTTCTCGTCTAGAGACAACTCACAACTCAATCAAACTCTGCCTGGACGCCATGTGGAAGGGTGATGAAGCAGATACTGAATGATAATCCTGCGTGGTCATTACAGTCTTCTTCGGGAAATCAGGGTCTAGGTGTGGAAGGGCGATGAAGACCAGATTTGCTTATTATGTGAGTGGTGGTTAATACACCAAGTGCTCATATGTTTAGAAGAGGTCATGATCTTGTTTATATTGTGGACCGAATTGTTGGCTGCTGATGACGGCATGACAGCTTTGGGATAGAGTGGAAGTTAACTAGGATTATAGTAAAGATAGACGAGAGCTTGACGTCTAGATTCATTTTTATCGTGGATAAATCTTATTCAATAAAATGTCGGTAGCCTTAGCACGACTAAAGTCTATAGAATAATAATTGTTTTGCGGGTAGACGAACGACGACAATTTGAAAATGCTTCAAGCATGTTTATATAATTTTCAGATTTTCAAAATATAATGCTGTTCTATGAAAATATTGTGACAATATTCTTCTTTTTCACAGACGCAAGCTAAGCCGCGAGACGTGCAACATCAAAAAACTAGAAGCCAACTGCGACACAGAAGTACCAGGCAACCAGCGCAAACTGAATGTCGTTTACTCCATAAAGATATCTCAGGACAATTACAAGAAAGCTGATTTCGTGAAACCTCCTACCGACCATAAGTTCCCAGTCACCGACTTTGGCAATTTTTATCTGAACATCATACTCCAAAGTCTGCCAAGACTAGACGATATACCGATTATAAAATGTACATGTCCTAAACGTAAAACTAGCAAAGATATCCCACTGAATCTTCACGAAGAGCTAGTGGGGAAGTTAAGTGATCTCACTATAGGTAATAAGTATGATGGGGCCCAAATTGATGATAGAATGTTAACGCCTTGCAGCGAAAGTGGGAAACACAAGTGTAATTGTGACGATGAATCTGATGGTAAAGACCGCCCGAAGAAACTGGATGATAGACGTTTGAAGGAAATCGCTAAATATAAGAGGAGATTGCGGAAAGAGTGTAAGATGAAGAAGTTACATGACAGCACTTCGTCAGAGGGAGAAGGGTTGCAGAAGATGAAAGAGCCACACACGTCTATACCGATATTGCAAGCGTCCAGGTTCGATAGATTTCGTGCTATAGGTTGTTACAGGAACCAGACGTATTTGACATTGCCTACAAGCAGGATAGAGACTAAATCGCCTTTCGTTGACACGGATGTTATCCCACCAACGGAATTCAAAAAGACCAACACCGTTGCCACACAGACTGACGAAATATTCTGCCAGTGCGGGACTCAGATTCATCTAAAATGTGATACTTGCGATAGAGGCATGGTACGTTCTGAGGGCAATTATAATTTGGCGTCTATCAACGAAAAAGGAGCTAGAAGGAAATGCGAAGAGGATGAGAAGAAATTGAAAAAGCTTAAATGTGATACATTTTGTGATAATATTAGTAATATAAGTAATAATGACATTATTAAAAGACCTAAATTGCGTAGGTTATTCCCTATTGTGGATAAAATTGAGAAGATTGTTAGCGATCGTTTTGCGCAGCGGGATAGGGATATGGAGGAGTTGCAGTTAGAGAAGGAAGACACTGTGTTTTCTAGACCGAAAGAAAAGAGACAGAAGACTTTCTCCATAAGTGATGATGACTACGTTCTGTATGAGAAATGTGACTACGGCACGTTTGATAGGTGCTCGGAGTCAACTGATACGGCAGAGTCACCCAATACAACGGAGTCACCTAAAGAGGAGAGAGATGACAAGGGTTTCAAGTTTCCTGATCCGAAGAAAGGTGTGGAAAACCAGGTGAGAATATGCTAATATAATATTTATTTCGATTCACTGATTGTCTATTTATTTATTTTTTTATTTTAAAATCTAATCTACCCGGCCCAAGAGCTTAAATTAGCTTAAATTTATCTTTTTACTTTAGTTCAACCTGAGGTCTGATGGAGAAATAAGCTGCTACACAGCAGAAGGTTTCAGGTTCGCATTTGACTTTTCGAAGTAAATAGTTAATTATCGCTTGCCCCGTGCCTCGGAGACAACGTTAAGCCGTCACTCCTGGCTGTCATGACGATCTTTGATAGTCATTACGGGGAGTTTTCTTAACTTTTGCTTTTTATAGATAGTAGAAGCCTCGCTGATTACAGCAGGAATTTGGAGACTCGACCGAAGGAGTCTTCTTCTTTCCTTCGCCTTTTCCCATTGTCTGGCGTCGGCTCACCTTGTCTGTCTTCTCCATTTTGCTCCATCTTGAGCGGTCGTAGCATGAAAATTCATGTCCTTAAGGTCTTTTTGGACTGATGAAAGCCAGGTGGCAGGCGGTCTTCCGCGGCAACGCGTCGTTGTCGGTAGATTGAGGGCTACTCGTACCATGTGTTCTTTTCAACGGCGGATCACATGTCCATACCATTGAAGGCGTCGTTCTTATACCTTCTCGGTAATAGGAGCAATCGACCGAAGTAGTACTACCTTCAAATAATAATACCTGTACTCTTGCGTTTCGTTCGGTGCGTGAGAGTGCCGGAGTGGATGAGACGTAGGAAAAAGGGCGGTAACTCACTTGTGGACTCCTCTCGTGTTGCTAACGTCCGTGGCCGGCGGTAATAGTTTACCATCAGGCGATCCGTCTGATCGTTTGCCGCAAATAAAATATTTTTGGTGGGAAATATAATTACACTGGCGATTAAAAAGAGTGGCCACGAGTTTTATTGCCCGTTCTTTCTCGTGGTTCTACCTATTGCTTTGCGAACGAGGCAGTAAATGTTAATGTAGAAGCATTAGTAATTTACTTTAAAAAATTAACGTGCATAAGCGTCACCTTATGACCTAGATGAATAAATGATTTTTGAATTTTAAATTTGATACAATTGCCGGCCTTCACACTCGACAACAAATCCCTTAACACAGCTTTCATACCTTCCCCCAGGTGCCTTCCCCGAGCGAGATGGACAAGTTCCGCTGGCGGCTGGAGTCAGCGGCGTCGATGGTGTTCCACAGCGCGACCGGCCTGCCGCTGACCTCCAGCCCGGCGCCGCTGCGCCGACACAACAACTGCTTCGGATACGACGACTCCATCAACGGGATACGCGCCATCAAGAGGTAACACGAAAGTATTGTACAAAGTAGAAAAAGTCACTCTGCAGAAGTACTAGGGTATCATGAAAAAGCAGTAGGTAACTATTACATCGCACCATTGCCACGTGAAAGAAGGACATCTGATTCGCATCGGAGCGATGTAGTAGTTACCTACTGTTTTTCATGATATGCTAGTACTTCGCTAGTTTAGAGTCCTTCTTTCACTTCGTAACTATTATACCGCTCGTATAATAAATAGTTAACTTCACTGCACTCCTACGGTCCCCAAAGAACATACATACCAAATTTCAGATGCCAGATTTTTACTAACAGACAACGCACAGCCAAAACTTTTAGCCGCAAGAAGCTAAAATTTGGCATTCCTTGGAGATCGTAGGGGCCACAAAGAAGAGACTTTCCGAAATTCCCACGGGATCAAAAACTATTTTCACATACAAATCTTCGTGCAGGACGGATCACAGGATGTATTTAATAATAAACATATTGTATGTTTGTCTATTCCAGCGCGCTATTCCACCCGATATCTCCGGTGTCGCCGCTCCCCCCGTCCCCCGCGTCGCCGCCGCCCGCGGTCACCACCCCACCGCCCAAACAGCCCGCCGCACCCAAACTGAGGATAGGACCCAGCACTGGACTGTTAGGTAAGCATTGAATGTTTATTTTTTATATAAGATGACCCAGAAAAAGATGTGTTATATTATAAATAGCTAGATAAGCCCGATCATACTCGGACTAGATCCTGATCTCAAACTTAACAAACTACAATAATCTTATTTTATTAAACCATACCAATAAACTAAGTGATAACCTATCCATGTGGTGGCGGATTAAGAATACGGATTGTCACCACCCCATATCATCCCATGGGTGTCGTAAGAGCCGACAGAGGGAGCATATTATGCAGAGAACAGCACTGTAAGAGAAGGAAAACTTGATACAAACCCTATACCAACCCGTTTGGCCAGCGTGGTATAGTAGGCCAATTCCTCCTTTCAAAGGAGAGACCTAGTCCAGCAGTGGACTGTTAAAGGCTGATGATGATAAGTGATAACCGTTGGAGTAGTCGTGTTCTAGAGCAGAGAACGCGCCCTGATAAACGTAGTGTAGGACGCCCTCCGGCTAAGACGACAAGACGAGAGTGACGATATACGCAAACTGGCTGGCAGCGGCTGGACCCGAAAACTGGATTTAGTGGTGTGCCATTGGGGAGGCATTCAGCAGTGGACTGTGACAGGCTGATGGTGGCGATATATTAAGAGTTAAATGAAATTTGAGGCAGAATATCTCCAACAAATGCAATGGAGGCGCGTCTTCCCGGAAGTAATTTCTTCATGTAATTTCTATAAGGCTACTTAGCGGTCTCCACAAATAGCTACTATCCGCTTTTCACTTTATAAATTCACCAATCTTGTATTAATAAGGCATCTTGTACTTGCAGGCAGCTTCGAGGAGTCAGCGCTGAAGGGCCGCCTGGAGCCAGTAGCGACGGTAGCGGGGTTCAGTGCGGAGCTGGGAGCGTACGGCGCCTTCTGCCCGCCGCACCGCCGCCTGCCCGTCACCGTGTTCTTTTACGCGCCCGGCGGGACCAACGCGCCCTACATGGTCAGTACTAGTCGGCGGGACCAACGCGCCTTGTAGCTCGGCGGGACCCACGCGCTTTACATAGTCAGTACTAGCCGGCGGGGGACCAACGCGCCTTGTAGCTCGGCGGGACCAACGCGCCCTACATGGTCAGTACTAGCCGGTGCGGGACCAACGCGTCTTGTAGCCGGGCGGGACCAACGCGCCTTACAAACGGGTGGTACAAACGCGCCTTATAGACGACGGGACCAAAGCGCTTTATAGCCGGCGGGACCAACGTGTCTTATAGCCAGGGGGTAGCAACACGCCCTACATGGTCAATGGTACACATGTTGATATTGGACAGTCGTTACGAGAAGTCAGTACCATCAAAGAAACTGATACAATTATCAACCATGGAATATCGGTATCCCTTTGGGTTGTGGGAGTCACACGGTAATCGTAATGTGAAAAAGTTAATATTCTGTCATATCTGGTTGCACTCGTAAGCTAGTAGGGCTGTCAAGGTGTGTAAGTCTTGAATGCAACTGGGATAACGCTAGGACGATGATGATAATGATTTTCTTCTCCATACTCAAATACGTGGATGGGTGACCGCGTTTGACATTTACATCGGAGCGCTACCGTGCTTCGGAGGGCACGTTAAGCTGTCGGTCCCGGTTCTTGTCTCAGGACAAGGAACCTTAGACCATGTCGGAGGTCTTAGGGCCTCTTAGGGCGGTCTGAAAACTCCGACACCAGAGTTGGCCACACACTCACATGAGAAAGAAAGAAAATCTTAAATACGTTGCTAATATAGAATTTGTTCTGTTTACCAGGGCCACATAAACCTCGGTTCCGGTGGGTACCGCGTGGCTCGCTCGGGCACCATCCAGGTGTCCCTGTTCAACCCGCACGGCACGCTCGTCAAGATGTTCGTTGTGCTCTACGATCTCACTAGGATGCCCCCTAGGTAATGTACCACTTTGTTTTTTATTTATTAGATATAAGGACCGTCGACGACCGATTAAGATCGCGGTGCGCGGTTGGATGCGGGCGGCTCAACAGTCCAGCAGTGGACCTCTCTAGGCTGACATGATGATGAGATATATGAAGGAAGCAGGTGTGGTGTTCCTCCAACTAGAGGTAACCATGCTGGGTGGTCGTGCCTGGTGGACTGACGGACGTGCCAGAGAACTTGTATATACAAGGTTAAAAAAGCTGTTCATTTCTTGGCTCTTAATTGCTACTTTTTAGGAAGCTGTAACCAGCAATTGATCTAAATACATACATCATACATACATTAATAGTCTCACGCCTATATCCCCGAAGAGGTTTTTTTATGGTAATAGCACAGTATAAAGACACATACAGTAGTTTGACGCCTTTGATCTCGTAGAAAAAGCCGACAACGTCTAGACAAGGGTAAGGAGGCTAGGGCTGCCACATGTAAACAATACCTACTTATTCAAACACCGTCTATTTATTTTAGAAAAATATTACAATTGCTACGCTACATGAATAATATAGTGTAAATCACTTATCTATACATATAAATAAAATTGGAGTGTCTGTTTGTAATATCAAAATAACCGCTTTTTACTAAATGCATATGGATGTATACACGGTACATACACCGAAATGACATTTTTTTAAATTTTTGTCTGTCTGTCTGTTTGTTCTCGCTAATCTCTGGAACGGCTGGATCTATTTTGACGGGACCCTCACTGGCCTGATGTACCAAGGAGTAACTTAGGCTAAAAATTTACCGGGTATGCGAAGAAGTTCCCTCAGGTCGCGAGTGAAACCGTGAGAAACAGCTAGTTAATTATATTACAATAATTAACGATAAATAATTATTATTAAACACGTTGCATTTTTCGTGCGGTGACAGATTTGCATTCAAAGTGTCAGTCAGCACCCCGCAGGTGCACCAGCATCCCGCAGGTGTCGTGGGAGGCGGTTAATAATATAAAGCATTTTTCGTACAAACCAAGTTAAAATAAAGCGATTGACATAGCGGTGGTTTAATGGATGGGTAACCTTGGGATCAGCTTGCAGAGCCTTTGTTATCGATATGTAGTATTTGGCAGATTTTTTTCGTGCAAACTACGTTAAGGTTAAGCAATAGACATCACGGTCATTTTATGGATGGGTGACCGGGCTATGAGATTACGGGAAACATGTGTGGGGTTTATAAAAGGGGGCCAAAAATATGGTTATTTTTGAGCTAAGATGCGCCGTTACCAAGATACATAATAATATTTGATAGGTACTTACCTAATACGATGGTACTAGGTACTTATTGAATTAAATTAAAATCACACCAGAATCGAATATTACCTTACAACGCATATTTTCTTACGTCTGCCATGTTTTTTACGTACAATAATTGCTACTTTATTTTGTGATTTGGCCAGACATGAGATATTGTAAAAAGTTAGTAGATTAGTAGGAATGTGCACATTATTTTAAGTGGTTATAGGTACATACATTTCAAAATAATATAAATAATTATAATTAATGAAATTTTCTTTTTTGGTATAAGTAAATTGATGAAATCGCAGATTTTTTAAATCTTTATTTATTTAAATTTTTAAACAGCATAAAGAATTTCAATGTCTCACAGCACAAGTCGTATGCACCATCTTAATTAATATTCATAAGCATATAAATAAGTAACGAACAAAAAACAAGCACGTGCCAGCCCCCAAAATCATGTACCTAGTTACGAATAAGGCGATATACGTAACTAGGTACCGCTCTTCCCGCGTCTCACCTCTTGCCCCCCGCACGATTGACCCGTCTAGACGCGTTCGTCGAACGACTGTATGGATTATTTGACTGTGGTAATAGGCGGCAAACGAGCAGACGGATCGCCTGATGGTAAGCAATTACCGCCGCCCATGGACATAAGCAACACCACAGGAGTCACAAGTGCGTTGCCGCCCGTTGGGGTTGGGAAAAGGGATAGGATGAGGAGTGGGATGAGGGAGAAGGAATAGGGGGGCCTCCGGCACTCTCACTCACCGAACGAAACGCAACAGTTTAAGTACTGTTACTTTACGTCGATTTTCTGTGAGAGGGTAGTACTTCCCCGGTCGAGCCGGGTCAGTAGGCCCGGTAGGCAGAGGTATATTGCTACAGCCACTTTTCGCCAGATTTATTTTAGTCCTACGTAATAGGGGGCGAGCTTAGACTCCGTGCTGCAACTGTATTTCCTAACGGAAAAACCCGATAAGTCTTTGCCAGGGATCGAACCCGAACCTCCCAATCCCACGCGCACATTTATGCTGCGAGACCAACGAGGCAGTCTATTCTATTATATTTCTTTTATAAATATAATCCAATTGATCTAAATTAAAAAATCGGTTAAAATATTAGATTTTAGAAATAATGGTCCTGAATGACGAAATTATCTTTATTTGGATGATTTTCTGAAAATTTTATTGAATAAGCGGCAACTAAGGACAAATAAATCAATGCACCTATGGCTTATTACGATATACCTAAAGTGGCTGGACACGAAAGGTTGAAAATCGGCCTCGCGGGCAGCAGCGGACTATAGCAGGCTGATGATGATGATGGCGATGATGGCTTATTTGTTTGTAAGGCAGTATTATAAATATAAATAAAATAAAAATATTTTTATTGCCAAAAATAAGGTTTTTACTTACTGCTTTTCATGATACCCTAGTACTTTTCACGTCGAACCGTGGAAGAAGTACATCTGATTCTAAACTAACTGAACTACTAGGGTATAATGACAGGTAAGGTAGTTCCGTTGGCAGCTAGAGTCTACAGCGTCGATGGTGTTCCACAGCGTGACCGGACTGCCGCTGACCTCCTGGTATTATTGATTCGATACCTACAAAAGGGAACACAAATTTTTATTTCGAGTTAGGGTGTATGTTGTTTCCGTTGATTTAATGTTTGAAAAGACCGCGCGACACGAATATACCTAATATGAAAGTGTCTTTCAAAAAAACTCGGAGAACCATGACGTGCATCACTGTCTTTTCGAATTGATGTGTGTATTCAATCGTCACATACCTAACGCTTACTAAACGTTGAAGGAAAATACCCTATATATCAGAGTTCTCAAGTTGTCTTTTAAAATAAAACTCAGAGAACCATGGCGCGCACTGCTGATATTTCGAGCACATTATTAAGTCTGCCAACCTGCACTTAACCAGCGTGCTGGACTATGGTCTGACCATTTTTATCCCACGTCATCGCAGTCATATGTTCTATAAACTTAACTAGTAATATATTATGTGTAACATTGCAGCGCGCGTACATTTCTCCGCCAGCGCACGCTGTACATGCCGGCGGGCGCCGAGCCGCCAAAGCTGCAGCATAAGTGGCTGCGCTATCTCATACACCTTAGGTGAGATTATTTTATACCTACCTACATACCTAGACTCAAACCTGTTTCCCGAAGAGGTAGGCAGAGACTACTGAACGCCATTTGCAACGAGCCTGACATCTCTTTTGGCAACAAGTCACCTCTCAATTATGGATAATGTTACCCCCCCCCAATATGGCCACTGTTGGCAATATGGCACTCCTCAAATAGGTTGAGAGCAATGTTACATTTGAAATATTGGTATCCCTCAAATAAGGTTGGGAGCGATGATACTTCCCACTTTACACAGGGGAATTTTACCACTCTAATAGATTGTGGGCAATGTTACCTCTCAAATAAAGAAAAAGTTACCCCTTAAATAAGGAAGGTGTTCCTCCTCAAATAAGGACAATCTTACTCCACGAAAGAAAATAATTTCAGAATTGTTTTTCTATCGTCTAAAATATTTATAATGCAAGATTTTTCTGTCGCCATTTATAAAATCTTCTCCGTTTCCAGATTTATGACTTCAAAATCCGGGAAGCTATACCTCCACACGGATATACGTATAATCGTATCAAGGAAGGCCGACCTCGACACGGCCACAGCCCACTCCGCCTTATTCCGACCATTGCCGAGCGGCGAGCCGAAGAGACCCGAACAGGACCCGAACTCACCCGAAGGCGACACGAAGACGAACGATCGCCAGCCGAACCGCGTTTTTGGCGGTTGCTCCGAGTTCGACGATTTCAAAAAGGAGTTTGAGAACCAAAATGGCGTTTCTTACGAGTTGAGGAGTTTCACTTATGCTCCCGACAACCCTAAGTATTCGCCTCGGTAGATTGTTGATAATCTTGGGCGTTGCTGGGACTGTTTTAATGCGACTTTCCGTTTGTTTAGTTCTTTTGAATCATGCAATCTAGTGTTAAAATGACTGGTTTTTTAAAAATCTATGCGGTAATGGCGTTATTTTAAGCTGTCAAAACCTTTTTGCTATTTTAATATTTAAAAGCATATTTATTTTGTAATCGTCGTCAATTTTAGAACACATTTGCCTCTCATATATTTTTCTGCTTTGGTATTAAATATTCCTCAATTTACCGCCTATAATAAATCGAAGAAACTTTACTCGCAAATATTAAATTAAAATCGATATTCAAAATTACTGCAAGTCTATAATCGGTCAGTTTCGATAAATATCCACAATGCATCAAGTGATTAAAAAGAATGAACTTAAATACAATTTCTAGCTTGATTCATTCATTTACTGGGAATTATAATTCTATGAATTAGACAAAGCATCGTTAGATAATGGATAGGAAGGAATTCCTCTAGGTTTCCTTTTGCCCTGTCCAACAATTACTATAGAGCTAATTTCAACAATCGAAATGATTTACTTGTACACCACTGATTAAATAGGCTATTCACCTCTCTTTCTCCTTTATAAGAATAGAAAGAGACAAAAAGATCTGTCAAATTAATTTCCTTCTTGCTGTGTAGTTTTTAGTCGATATGTTGAGACGTGTTGACTAGAAATGGGATGATTATAGAAACCCAGTCTCTAAAATATTCTGACAACTGATACTTGTAAATAACAGTGTTTTATCTATGATAAAGCTCTCAGCTCTTCCTAAAATTAAAGAAGAAGAAAAGAAAGAAAGAAAGAAAAGAAAGTAGTCCCAAACTAAGCAGAGCTTGTACTATGGGTACTAGATAATGGATAAACATACTTATATACTTCTTTTTTGTAAATACATACATATTATACATAGAAACACCTGGTTAGTCTGACGAAAAAGCCAATTTCATACTTATTCCAGCAAAAATATGTCAAAATGTGCAAACTTTTCTGCAATTTTGACATCATTATTCACGCGAAACGAATATTTTTTTAATATAAGAATAGGTTTGTAAAGATTTAGTAGCAAAAGTGACTAAAATTGTACCTATATTATGATATAAATGGTACTTACTGCCTGGATTTAAAAGCTGACAGAATTGGTGTCAAAACCGATCTACATAAGGTTCTTATTCAAAGTAATGTTTCCCTTCCCTTTTTTATCTATTAAGAAAGAGACAACCGCAATTTGTGTTCAAAGTAAGATTTGCCGTCGTTTTTTATCTATTAAGGAAGAGAGAGACGACGAATTTGCTTTACAATTTATCTATGGGCTAGTCATCTCTATTCTACTTGTACAGGTAGATAGAGATAGCTGGCATGATCTTCAAAGTCTAAAACATCGTCCTAACGTTATCGTATTATTGCGGAAGGTTAAAATCGTTTATTGGGGGAGTTTCCCCCAATATACTTCTGATTAAATTCGTTGTGGGTTCCAAGACAGTTTAACTTTCTGTTTTGTTTGAAAAGCTTAAGAAATATCTGATTGATTGACTGATTTGTCTGCCAAAAGAAAACAGTCCTTAAGTGCGTCGGTTTTAAATACACTTTTGCCCAACTGGTTTTGACGTAAAGTTACTGTATATAATAACTAAACATCGTTATCCAGCGGGCCAAGGTCGTGGCATTCGACACTAGGGTTGCCGCGCGTACCCATATAGCATGCACATTTTTTTTTAAATAATAGTTTAATGTTATTACTTGATATCTTTATGTAATTAAGAATCTATATTTCAATTTGTCCTTGTGTACCTTATTAAAATATCAAAATTAAATTATATTTTAATAATCACTCGTAACTAAATCAATACAAAATAATAAATGTAGGTTTTTCGTTACAACACACATAAATATTTTTCAATTACTTTTTATTGAATATTTTTTGTTAAAATATTCCTTGAAGATATTTACGTCTACTTGGAATAAAAAACCAACAACTTATTTAAACTGCTTTCTGTTAGTTTAAGATGTCTGCTGAAAAAAAAACATTTTAAGTAAGAAAATGACCGTTCGACTTCATTTGACATAAACAAAAACACAAAGACGTTTTTATTTTAAACTTGTGAAATAATTTGAAAAGTTTATATTGTTAATTTTTCACTTAATGTTAGTGTTGCCAATTTTTAAAATATGTTAACACTTTTTAACATTACAACAATAATATGAAAGTAAAGAATAGATTAAAACATATTTTTAACATAGATGCTTGTAAAAATTTTATCCAATATATGACGACTGCGAAATAATAATTTAATATATTTGAAAATAATTTCGCCTTGACTTTCAAATTACATTGAAGTAGTAAAGAGTAATTAGTGAAAAAGTTATTACAATACGAAAAAAAATACAATACTATATAGCTATACTTTTAAAAAAACATTTAAAACTATAATATATTTTAATTAAATAAACGTATTGTACGATATAACATAATCGAAAAAGCTTATTAAATGTATGCACCTACGTGACGCATACGTATGACAACCCTATTGCCGTGCGCTACCGCACTGCCACCATTTTTACCCGCCCGATAACGATGTTTAATAATAACTTAGTGAAATATAATAATCGGTAAATAGTTACCAGCCAATGGTATGTATTGATAGTTAATACTGATGATTCGGTTGTGCGCGAACTAAAGTAAATTTAGAATATTGCTTTCTCTGTCAAGAGACGGAAACAACAATTGTCAAATTTCACTGCAACTTTTAGAGTGTTCCAATTAAAGAGACAGCAATATTTTAATTTTGGTTTGGTTAATGCGCAACAGATTTAGGGATGTCCCAGCTACGCCCAAGGTTTTCATAGGTGGTTAGAACAATCGATCTGTTTGGTTGTTTAAACTACAGAAAACCAATTCTCGTATATAATTTACATTGCGACTGAATATTAAAACAAAAGCTTTGGCCACTTGTTCTGCCGCAGATGGCGTTCTCTCTCATGTCCAAACAGCTATCATTAATAAAAAAAATTTACATTATTATTTTTGACAGTTGATTGGTCTGACGCTACAGTGCTGCCATTTCATGTAAACCATTACAAAAAGCCCTCATTGAGACAAAATATGATTTACTATGTTTCATTACATTATTATGGCTTTCTGGCAAAAAAATACAGTTACACCGTTGATCATACCAATTTTCTTTCAATATCAGTTCAAATTTTATGAGAACACCGCTTACAAGTTTCGATCCAATTTTAATATCATTTAGGTATTTTAGTAGAATACAATTTTTGAGATTTAATGACATTGAAATTAGATCGGGATTCGATTTTGAGTGTATAACTACGAGAATTGGTCTTCTGTTGTCTAACGGCCGGTTTTGATAGTCGATCTGTCCATGGATTTAGAGATAAGAGATGCATATTTAACATAAGCTCCATAGAAAATATGTTAAACATGTATCTCGAATCTCCAAATCCATGAATAGGTCGTATATTGAAACCGGTCTTAAGCAACCAGGTTTGAAATTGATAGTTGTTCTAGCAACCAGGTTTGAAGTTCATGGTTGTTCTAGCAACCAGGTTTGGAGTTCATGGTTGTTCTAGCAACCAGGTTTGAAGTTCATGGTTGTTCTAGCAACCAGGTTTGAAGCTGATGGTTGTTCTAGCAACCAGGTTTGAAGTTGTTGGTTGTTTTAACTAAACAACCGGTAGGTCATTGGGTTGTAGGTCCGCCGTTGCGTCGGTTTTTGTTTTAGTGCCTGTGTATGTTTGTGTTAACTGTATGTATTAATGAGAAAATATATTTTTGGTTTAAAATGTTGTATTTTTATTATAATACCTTGGTCATCATCATCGTCCTAGTGTGATCCCGATTGGATTCAAGACTTTCCGTCTTGGAGCCCGAGGTCCGCGTATTAGTTTACCAGATTTGACAGCATATTAGCTTTTCCACAAAGCGATTGTCGTTTGACAATTACATTACAATATCAGAATGTATTAAGAGTAAATTACGATTTACCGTTTATCAAAAAGATTGTCTCAAAACACCCTTATAAATATCCTTAAATTTTAGTTCTGCTATTAAGTGTAGAAAATTTTACATTAATAGCACCATAAAAAAGTACAGTTGAGTATGAAAAATGATGATAAGTATACTAAGTAGGTAAGTACTCAGTACAGTCGTACAGTTAGCATGCAAAAAACAATGGCAGAATTTGGTCTGGGTTTGTTGTGGCGACCTTAAAATTCATAGGAACAAAACAAATTGTTTTCTTTTCTACGATTTTTAATATTTTCACTTTGTCTCGTTAAAGCTGGAGTATTTTATGATGATAAAAAGCATTCCAATTGATTACGAATATTTTATTATTTGATTGTTGCCACAGACAATGGTGTGACAGAAATAGACGTGAGTGCTATATCCGTATCGATTATTAAATAAGTAATCGATACGATCGACCTTTATAGAGTTTAAAATGCAGTATTTCATGTTTAATCAACATTATATCAATAAGCTAATATTTTTGAAGCAAAACAACGTTTAAATCAAATAAAAATGTAACAGCATCGTTTTAATGTTGTATCGATTTCACATAAAATCGATTTAAAATGTGCAGCTCTGCTTTTGTCTTTGGCTGTGACAGTTAGATGCAACAAAATACTTCTGCGTTTTGATGTCAATCTGACATAAATATCATTTGATAATTTAAACGTAAATACCTACATTGTTTAACTTTTATACTTTAACTTTCCTTTTACCTACATTGTTCATTCTTAACTCAAAATTCAAACACTGATATCTTTTTTTTTCGCCTTTCCTGAGTGAAAATAAAATCATTTATAGACTCTGTTACTTACGCCAATTTTTTGATATATTTTTATTACTGTTCACTTTAATTTAATTTCAGACATTTTGATGTATGGAGATCTGCCATTGTCCTTTATAGTTTTGACAGATGATAAAATGTAACTAATTTGACTAGGCAGTCCGGTACCCTATAGCTGCGTTTGTAGTGCATTTACGTCGTTTTGATTAGTATCTCTGCACAGCAGAAAAGGAACTGTATTGTCACAGTAGTAAAGATCAAGGACAGATATAGATATAAAAATAGTAGATTGTATGAGAAGGGAAGCAAATAAGTATTTTTACGGTGAGGGCGCTACTTTGATTCAAAGTACATTGCCCGAGGCACAAATAATTTGCTCTCGAGTCATATACTCTACTTTTCATCCCCTTTCTATAAGAAAATAAATAATTTCGTGGGTAATAAGTTTTGTACGACGTTGTTAGCTTCTTTAGTTATGGTTTCAGGAGTTAAAGCATTGTCACTTTCATAACTCGACGTAGAACTCATTATTTTTTTGCAAAATTCAATAAAGTATGTGCCTACCATTGACATATACGTATTTAGTACATTATATATCGATGGTGCCTACTGATTACGAATTTACGAGAACCGACACGTAATTCGCGCGCTTTTTTTAGCCTCGTATTCATTAGGGGACATTTGTCCCGCGACCTTGTCGCCCGACACGAATTTTACGTGTTGAGCGACGTCGCGGGGGACATCGCCCGACATCGCAGACGACATCTACGTGTCGGGGAACAAGTCGCTTGTCGACGCTCCGATAGCGTCGACCTTGCGCGATTTCGTGTCCCAGGTCCCTCGACAGTTTCCGACGGCATTTGACTTGTGAGGACGTGTGTTGCTATTTGTTCTGCGACTACCCGCGATTATAGCACACTTCGTTGGTCCACACTACCAACGAAACTGTGTTAACACTTAGGCGACATCTCGATCACAATGCCAGTATGTGGACGAGCGAAATGTCGGTCGACATTGTCGCGGGACAGTCGCACGTAAATGTCCTGCGACTGTTCGCGATAAGTCGCGCGACTTTGTCCCCTAGTGAATACATGGCTTTTTTGTTAGCGCGGGTCCCCACGCCCATGCAGCCAACACGTACCAGCCAGATATTCATATTACATTTTGCGTCAATTTTGCGTTCAATTTCTATGAATGATATACGTTCCAAATTCAAATCACTTTTCCGCCCGCTAAAAAGTTCTTAACAGAAAAGAGCTATTTTGCTCCCGCTAAAAGAGGAACAAAGCGATGAAAAAAAACAAACATGTTTAAGAAAATACTATTTCATTTTTAATAAATAAATACACACACAGACATACAAATAAATACACTCACACTATGGCCACACCTTAACTAAGTCGCCTTATTTTATTATAATCTTAGGTATAATCATATTACATTATTATACTTGCAACACTGAAAAGTACAAAAATATAAAAATGATAGTCTGAAACAAACCAACCACTTAATCCCATTGATCAGGGTTTCCCAACCTTTCTATTTTGGACCCCCCTAAACCATAAGTTATATTTTCATGGGCCCCTATAATGTTTTATTATAATTTCGTAAACTTAAACATAATTATTTCTCAACTAAGTGCTTATATTAAACTTTCTTTTTATAGTTGCTTTTTGTCATTGCGGTGGTCAGTCTGTGTAAGAAAGTTTCTAGAGAAATCCTGTTTTAAAATTAAAGTATTTTGTACAACTCTTATATTTATTATAAATGCGAAGGTTCAGCCCAACACTTTCTATAGTAAAATATATATTATACATACAATCATACAATGACGGCATAGAATACAAGTGTCACCACCCCCTATCTTCCCGTGGGTGTCGTAAGAGGCGACTAAGAGATACCATCTTTGCGTAGAGACGGAAAACTGGACATCAAACCCTATACGACTGCCTCGTTGGTCTCGCGGCATAAATCTGCGCGTGGGATCGGGAGGTCCTGGGTTCGATTCCTGGGTCGAGCAGTGTTATTGGGTTTTTCTCTCACGAAATTCTCAGTAGCAGCACGGAGTCTGGAAATGTGCCCGGTACGGCAATAGGCTCGCCCCTTATTACGTGGGACTAAAGTATATCTGGCGAAAAGTGGGTGTAGAAATACACTTCTGCCTACCCCTTCGGGGATAAAAGGCGTGACGATATGTATGTATATATGTGTACAGTCATACATACCTCATGTATAAAAAGTAATTTTATTCATTAATTGCAGCTGAAAAGGTATCAGATATATTTCCGATGCGCCACCAATAATTTCTGACATATTTTGGTCTGTCTTTCCCTTTGCCTGTGTAATTTTAAGACAGGCTTAACTTTTAGTGAGACTTTCACGGGTTAGATATATCATTTTGTAGCGATAGGTACTTATAAGCTACAAGGTACTTATGAAAATCGCTTAGAAATGCGCAAAATTCGGAAAGTGTATTAGTATTTTAGCTGAGGTTTCGATACACACATATATTTTGTACCTAACTCGTAGTTTATAAGTTCCTTAGTCTTATTTTTCTTTCTACATAAATATTCTGCTAAAAAGTAGGTTGCAAATCTGGTTCTAGACCTCAATTAATCTAAAATTTTCATTATCTTATAAATACTATCAATAAAGAATAGTTTGTATGTTATATTAAACTATGACTGGAGTAAAAGCGACGGAGATATTCTACACCCGTGAGGGATAAGGACGGTTATATATCAGAGGTGATCTCTCTTGTGCCTTGTAGGGGGATGGATCGTCGCTCACTTCCGCTTCGCTATCCTGAAAATACAAAACATAAATTGAATAAGTCTAATTATAATACTAATAAATATTCTTTGGTGTTTAGAGAAGTGTAAATATTCCTCTAAAATTTAGAGGAACTCGTCATTTTTGAGAAAGACTGGTTTAGAGAATAAAGCAGTCTTTCTCAAAGTAGGCGATAACACCCCCTTATTGACACACAGAACATTCGCTGGGACTAGAAAGCAAAACTGGTTAGGTAACTCAAAGAACAACCAGACTCAAAACAACTCAGATTCCTGGGAATCTCCAACAAACTACTCCTCTCTCCAACTCGCACCCATGACAAGACTCACTGGAGAGGCGATAACTTAAACCACTACGCCTTCATGGTAAGGCACATTATTGGCATTATAGTATATCTATTCCTGTGGGACGCTGAAAGATGGCAGAGGAGAATTGACATTTCTGAGGAGATCAACAAATCGATGTGGATCACAAAACTAGGGTATTAGGTACTGTTTAGTTTTACTATTACATTATTATCTTTGGCTTTACTTACATCAGCAGGGAATATACTCCTGGACCAAGGTCCCCAGCCGTGGGACTCCTCCTCCTCATGGTCGTAGTGATGCTGGTGTTGAGCATGTTCGTAGTATATTATCTGTGGCCAATAAAAAAATATTAAATACAAACTAATAGCAACGATGTTTTAATGGGCAGACGCCTTCGTTGTATGGGACCCTGGTACTTAACTGTAGCAATAGCCTAGTAGAAGACTAAAAAGAAGCCTATGTACGTGTCGTGGGTTAAACCCAATATTTAAACCACGATACCCCTCTGTATGGCAAACTATTGGTATCTCCACTTGGGTATCGCTGCCCAAAGAATTTACATTTCTGAGTATCTATGTCTAAATGTTACTAGTCTGGTTGAGGTTCTGTACTTTGACTTCTGGAAAGCGTTTGATAGGGTTAAAAAGACAAGTTGCTTGCGAAATTCTGTTTCTTATTTGTATCACCGGGTATCCTTAACCGTCTTATAGATTATTTTATTTTATTATATTCACGAGCACTACTAATTATGTCAGGTTAGATCTTTTTTTGAGTCTAGCTTATTATATTTGCGTTCCGGATTAACTCAAGGTTCAATGCTAGCACTGCTATTACTCAGATATTGATTAATAAACTACCTGCAGGGCTTTTCTATCTGAAAAGGTTTTTCATGCTGGTCATCTTAAGTTACGATCGAAAGTAGAAGACGAAACCGATTGTCACGATTAAGAGTTTTGGTCGAAAGCAATAGGTATACAATTATGTACGTACCTAGCACGTTATTCAAAGATCTATGCCTACGAAAGATATTTTACCGTAAGTTCACATAAATTAAATTGGCAAAACTTACTCGAAAATTATATTTTATGAAAGAAATAAATGGCAGATGCTCGTTTAGCAAATGTTAATGCGCCGTGGGAATTATGTACAACGCAGCATCCGTAGGAGCGTTACTAAAAATAAATTAGTGGTATTATTGGTTGAATTATGAAGCAGACAAGAGGTATACACTACACGAGTAAGCTCCTCTCCTCTCTCAAAGATTCCTCCCGTGACAAATTACTCTTTGGTGTTTCGTTTTATGAAACCTACCCCTACAGGGGTAGATCTAAGAGGGGAGATCGTCCAAGAGACTGAAAGTTCACTCCTAAAGCATCTGTTTTCTACCAAAAACTAATAACCTTTCAGTTTTCCCTTGATAAAACCTTCCTTCACCAGGTTCAAGTCCCACCTAAAACAAAAATCCCTCCCTAAATAAAAGCCTGCATCCCCCACTGTACGCCCTAGGGTTCTACCTCGCTGAAAAATAATGTCATGCACAATCGCTGGTGAAGTGTGTGTGTGTGCAAGAAGAGGTGGGTCAAGTCAAACTAGGTGAAGTGCATCAACATTTTGCGATTGAGGTACATAATATCTTAATATATAAAATCCTTGCGTTACTGACTGACTGACAGACACGCTACAGCCGAAACTATTGGGCGCAGGAAGCTGAAATTTGGCATGTATGTTCCTTGGGGACCGTAGGGGTGCACTAAGAAGGGATTTCCCGAAATTCCCACGGGATCGGCAAAACGGTTAAATTAAAAAAAAATGCAGGCGTAGCTGCTGGCGTCCTCTAGTATACTTATATAATAAAGTGGTGCCGGGAGGACTATTCTAGAGAATGCAAGTGCACCTCCTTGGCATGAAAAATTTAAGTGAGCGCCTTGTCGCTCTTCTGTGATCTTATATGTATGCACCTCCGTGAAATAACTCTGCTGGCGCCCATTCATAGTGGGAACTAATAATTATCCGCTTAAAGATGATGCAGTAGTCATAATTTTATTAAAATAGCGATATGGTTCACATTGAAATGAGTCCCAAATCAAGAATATTTTATGTGAATATTATATGGTGAATATTTTATGCATACATAAGGGGATTACAAAGCAGTGTAAATACATGTGGTTGTTAAATATTAAACAATAAGAATCATGGCAGAATTTAGTATCTACTAATTACCTACTTATAAATTAAAAGTCGTGCAAAAAGTGGTGCTATCACCCAGAAATGGGTATAAATGCAAGAGATGAAATGAAATCATAAATATAAGATACTATCTCACATTACTACGGTTCGGCAGTTCGTCAGTTTGTCTATCCGTTGCGTTTATCTGTCGCCGCCATTCCTAAAAAGTTCAAAACTATTACTATTATTTATTATTTGGCAATGAAAAGCGACAAACCAATGGAGAGACTCAACAGAGGATCTTAGGTTCAACCTCTCGGTACGCGCCGCTGACTGTTACTAGTTATTTACGTATTTACTTGTTAATTCATAATTCATTCTCCTAGCGATATCCCAGTTTCAACCTGGGGTCCGCTTACTAGCCTAACCGGATTTGGCTGAATATTAGCTTTTCCACAGAGCGACTGCCGGTCTAACCTCCGCAACCCGAAGGGATAGCCATATTCCATGGTTTAGATTAGTGTCAGTTTATTTAGAAGGTACTGACGCCGCAAAGATCTTCATGACAACCGGGACCGACGCGACGGCTTAACGTGCTCTCCGAGGCACGGGGCAAGCGATAATTAATAATTCAATACGCACATAACTCCGAAAAGTCATTGGTGCGCGCCGTGGATTCGAACCCGATACCCTCTGCATGGTAGTCTGTTAGTATCTCCACTAGGCTATCGCTACCTTATGTATTTACTTATTTACTTGTTTATTATCGATTCGATCCGATTCTGGCGAAGCCAAAAGCACGGTAAGTAAGGGTATTGGCAGTCTAGTCTTTCCGTAAGACAATAGGGTAATTGACTAAAAAAATTGAATTAGTCCCTCAGTTAGATTATCGAAAAATATTGGATACGTATTTTTTGTTTTATCGAATCAGTAAAAATCTACGAAGATAAAACGCATCAAAGATGGAGAAACGTATAAGAGTGGGGGCTTGTAACGTCACTTGCCAGTAAAAAGTGTACTGGCAAGTGACGTCACACGAGTTTTCAGCGAAGTTTTTCATCTTAATTTTTTGTTTACGCGACTAAAGAAAATATACGTGTCCAATATTTTTTGCAAATCTATCTGACGGACTAATTCGATTTTTTTAGTCAAATACCCTATTCCAAATCTTTTGAATACATTAAGCAAACAACCTTTTAGATTGGCATACCATTGTTTGGTGAAAGCCTCTTTAAAAATAAGGAAAAAAAAAAGAAGAAAAAAAAACCTTTTAGATTCTCTTTCACATTACTAATAGGATTTGCAATTTTTTTATTAGGCAATGTTTCACGAAAAGTCTTAAATTTTGATTCTGTTTTCTCGTGCCAGGGTCTAGGACCAAATCGACCGAGGTCTGTATGGCACTTTGTTAGTTTGAATATACATATACATATAACCAGCCACTCTCAGAAATTTATTTGTCCTAACCCTTTGATATGACGTGGTTGTTGCCCATTGATTTTATAATTAACTGTGATTTCACTATCTTCAATTGCCTGACCAGCAGCGTGATGACTATGGCCTAAGCCTTCTCTCAATGAGAAGAGGCCTGTGCCCAGCAGTGGCACAGCTTATATACAGGGCGGAAATATAATAATGATAATCACAGCTGTAACGATGATTACCTACTATTATAAAATTCAGTATTTTAGTCTGTAGGTATCTTTGAATAGAAGCGATAGCCTAGTGGAGAGACTGATAGACTGCTACGCAGAAGGTCTTGGGTTTGAATCCACAGCCCGACTTTTGGAAGTTAAGGGCCTATTAAATTCTAAATTATTGCTTGCTTATCGGTGACTGCACGGTTGGCGTAGTGGTTTAAGCGGTCGCCTCGCCGCATGACACTGCGCCGAGTATTGTGGGTTCGATTCCCACACGAGACAACACTTTGTGGGATCCATACATTGTTGTTTCGAGTCTGGATGTCCATTGTGTCCGTTGGTTGTATGTTCGTAAAGTCCCCCAGGACATTACACAGGATTTAGTCCTAGTACGGCAGTTATCTTTTTTAAAACAAAAAAAGATATCAAGAGGCCGAGGGACAAGAGGTACGACCCTACAAATTTAGATCAAGCTTTACACTAGCCTTCACTGAGCCCTCCCTACACATCTGTAAAATAAAATTGCACCCTCTTCAATGGACAATATATATGCACACACGGGTAGGTAGGTACATATTATATCGAACATTGAACGCGCACGCTTTACATTCCTGTTTATAAAATGTGTCAACTTTTTATAGCCTAATTCTTTTTCGTTTCCCAGGTAATATTTTTCCTTAGTACAACTTGGCATGATGTGCAAAACGAGTAGAGTTCTCGTTGGTAATTGATCTTTTGTCACCTTGTATACTACTACCTAATACCACGTCAGTAACGAATAATACCTCAATATGTTTCTAAGTGCCCGGTACGGCAATAGGCTCGCCCCTTATTACGTGGGGCTAAAGTATATCTGGCGAAGAGTGGGTGTAGAAATACACCTTTGCCTACCCCTTCGGGGATAAAAGGCGTGACGATATGTATGTATGTATGTATTTTTCTAAGTTTTATATCCTTTCTCGTTTTATTCGCTCTGTAAATCATTGTGTCAACGGCAAGTTGTCTGTATCATGCAATATCATAAAATTAATAATAAGTAGGTATGTTATGTAGGTATGTACAATCAGTATGTCATTGTCATGCACTGTCATGCAAGTCATAATATAATACTGGAATGTTGTTTTCCAAGGTGTTTTGTAGTTGTTATATTTGAGAAATTTATATACTGATTCAAGTAACGGTTGTCCAACTGATAAGCCAATTCATGTTGCATTGAAGAGGTTGTAGATTCGATTCCTTAATGAATGCACAATTTATGTAAATCTATTCCTATCATTATCCAATCTTATTCTTAGGCTTGCATAGTACATACCTATCACTTAATTTTATAGCTTAAAAGTCTTAGCCCACTTACACGACTCTGCTGCCACCCAACAAAAAGAATATTATTCAAATATGGGCTTTAAGTATTGCAATTTAGGTATTCTTTACGTTGGCACATAAACTTGCAGACAGCGCGCTGTCCGCCGTCAGACGCCTCGGTTACCGCGCGTTGGAAGCAAGCGGACTGCGCGGCGGGAGCGGCGACTTCTAGCAATCGCCGCGCTGTCGCCGCATAGGGTATTGCCCAGATCCTTTAATTTCTCTAACGATGCGTGGTGCTTGCGTAATGAAAACTTATATTTTTTGTAATGCTGTGCTACTTTACAGGCAAAATAAACTTCAATCAGATGATATTGTCCTTAGGACCTATAGGTGCGAAGAGCCTTGTGATTCTGTCAGTACCAGCAATCAGAGCTGATTCGTGAAAATATGCAATTGGACGGGAGAGTTTTGGTCCTTCGGGATTCTCCTCATATCTGTCTACAGTTTGAGGACATGAGTTACCTATAGTCATGCTTGCATTTCGCCGGTTACAACCCAAGAATTCTATCTTAGAGCTTGTGGTCTGTTTTCCAGTCTTACCAGATTTAACAGAATATTAGCATTCTCATGGATATAGGTACCATCCTTCAACTAGGTACTAATGTGACAATTTTTGGGCTCTGGACACTAAAATCGACCCTTTATCAACTTTCTTTTAAAGTTACAAGCTTTTGTTAATAACGGTTCAACTACATTCATTTTTTTGGCGGAGCAAGTTATTTTTTGTCTTTACGGTAGAAACCCAAATAACGGCCTAAGCCTCCACTTTTTTAAGCTGGCAGGGTCAACGTGGGTGACTCCTACAGATGATCATAGATTACACACGAAACCACCGCGGTGTCCGTCGACATCTCTTAGTGAGCATACTTTGACCCAAAAACTGTCAAGTACTTTGTCGTACAATAAATAAAACGATAATCGTAAAAATAATTTAATCGTATTTTAACATTAATTAATTAACTATTAATCAATTAATTATCCCGGCGCGATCGTGGCGTTGGTGTTGAGTTGTGTTGCGTTCAACAATCGTACAAAATTCCTCTGGGGACCTTGAAGGCCGTCGCGAACCCATACTTCACCTACACCTAGCTTATGAATACAAAAATATATATGTTAGTTTCATTGTTAGTAAGGTAATACAGAAAGAGACAGATATAAATTATATGGACGATAAAAAGAGATGGAACATTAAAAATCATTGTTAGTTTCGTTGATAGTAATGAAAAACAAAGATATGATAGACATATATGATGCATTCATATATACATATATCGATGAAAAGAGATTGAAAACTAAAAGACATTGATAATTTAATTTTAAGTAATGAAAAGCAGAAAGAGATAGACTTAAATGAATGGAGGATGAGAAGAGATGGAAAACTAAAAGTAATTGATATTTTTATTGTTAATAATGAAAAACAGAGATGAAATATACATAAATTAATGGATGATGAAAAGAGACGAAACGAATAAGGAATATTTATTTTATTTTTATTGTTAGTAATAATTATCACGGAGATAAGACAGATAGAAAAGGAAGAACGATGAAAATAGATGACGAGACTACAAAAACATTTTTTTTTGTTAGTAATTGATATCAGAGATTACAGATGATACAGGAAGAAAAGAATGCACAATGCAGAACAGAAACAAAGTCCAAGAAAAATAAAACATATAGAAAAAGAGCATGAAAATAAAAAGAAGTGTTTGTGTGGAGAAATAGGTGGGGTAAAGATGCGAGAGAAAGAAGAAGTAGAAACAATGTAGATAAGAAAAAGAGGCAGATGGAGGAAGAAAAAAGAGAGCAGAAAAAGAAAAGACACTAAAGAGTAGAAAGGAAATATTGTAAAGAAAAAAGGGGAGATAGCTTAGGCAGAGTCAGAGAATGAGGAGCCAGTAAGGAAATAAAGACTTAAAGAATATGAAATCAATAAAATTATAAATACAATTGCACTTAGCGTAGGAAGATGTGACTGCGAGAAAATGTACGAAATATGCATAGTTATCCGAAAGATGTGCTTCACTGCGTATTACACATTAGACGAGAATGATAGAAAAAGATTTATTCGCTCAAGTGGAGCAACGAGCATTAATGAATAGAAAAAACAAATTATTTGCTTCAGCAAAGCATAAAATCCTTTTAATTTAAATTGTCTTTCGCGATATGAACCACCTACATTTGTTTCTATTATCAGATATTTAACAGCAAGCGCACTGTACACAGATGTACTGAATTATCTAGTAGTATACGTCTCGAAAAACAATTTAATTAGTTTGAATGACACACGAATGTCAAATATGACAAACACTTCGTGCAAATAAAAAAACGTGGCAAATTAATGAATACATGAGCTGGTTATCAACTGACGATGATAAAATCTTGATCATATAATGATTTGAAAATTTATCTATCTATTTATCTAAAAATGACTTGATCACGTTATGACGACAGTGTCTTATGATGATGATGTCTTGTGATGATTATGTCTTATGATGATTATATCTTATGATGATGATCGTGATAAATTAATGCTGTTGCGTATATACCAAACTATACATTTCCCGCTTTCCATAGTCAAAGTCAAAGTCAAAATCATTTATTCATCTAGGTCACAAGGTGACGCTTATGAACGTCAAATGTTTAAAAAAAATTACTTATTGCTCGTAGCTGGGCTTAGCCCTCTTCTATTACACATCATCACTCCCTGGTCTTCTAAAAGTTTGCGAAATATAGCTTCCTTCTTCAAACTTCTTTATAGATTAAAACCGGCCAAGTGCGTGTCGGGCCACGCGCAATGTAGGGTTCCGTAGTTGCCCATAATGGCCATTATTGATAATAACTTCTGTTTCACATGGGACTAAAAACGGGCATCTTTAAGATTAAGCCAGCGCTCCCAATGTAAACTCACAGAAATAGGTATTTATAAGTTAACCGACGATTACTCGTAAACTAATGATGTCTACTTAGCCGTGATAGTTTTCCTTTTAAATTCGTTATATGTACTGCATTTGTGATTTTTTTCACCTCTTCCAAATTAATAGTTTAGCCGGCAGAGGGGGGGGGACACTTGAGTCTAACAATTTTTTTCACTTCAAAGCTTAATATATGACAAACCAACCACTTGATAGAAAAATGATTTGAGCATACCAATAATATTTTTTTACATCTCTCATGTTCGGTAAGTAGGTTCTTATTACCTCCAAATGGGGCTTGTAGGTGACTCATTAGCGCCCTAGGGTAATAATGTAGCTAGAAAAGCCCTAGGGCGGTAAGTAATTAAAAAAAAAAACTTCTTTCAAAATGTTCGCGTACTATATCTAACCATCATACTGGCAATAGACATCATGCATTCAGCCTAATGACCAAAGAGGTCGCTTTGCTATTCAGCCTTGTCTTCGTATGAGTATAATAGTCATCAATTTTAAATAACGGCGAAGCTCAATTTCGTTCTTGAAAAAAAAAACTAAAAGGTTCTTTACTTGATTCTTTTTAATGAAAAAAGGCGGGAATAGAAAACTTTTACTTTAAATATTGTTTGTTTTTGGGATTTTTTTATAATACGTGCTAATTTGGAAAATACATGAGTTCTTCAAGTGATGAAAAAACACCTGTCCTTTTTGAAAATTTTACTCTAAATTTCAACAAACAAAATGTTTTATTCTTGTAATGCCGGTTTTTTTCTACTTACCTCACAATCGAGATGTAAAGCAGAATAGTTAGCTCGGGTGTAAGCACCAATTGCACCCTCGAACTATAGGCGCCCTCGCTGCGCTCGTGCGCCTAAATATCTCGGGCTGCAATTGATGCCTTACAGCCCTTGGCTACTAATCTACTATTAAAACGTATCCAATGATACCCCACACAATGGGGTACTCAACAAAAAAAAATTATATATGTAGGGGAGATACCCTTAAAAAAAATATTTTCCTAAATTTTATTCTACAGTTTTGTTGCAATATCGTATGTCTATATTCATGTCAAATATCAGCTTTCTAGCACCAGGCGTCTTTGAGCTAGGCTGCGGACGGACAGACGGACGGACATGACGAAACTATAAGGGTTCCTTGTGGACTACGGAACCCTAAAAAATGGGAGTAGACTGTCAAAGTCTGGCCAGAAATCATCGCCAACTTTCTTTTCCTAGAGATATTGTTATTGTTAAGCATTAAAGTAAAGATACTCATTGTCTTGGTATGGACATAATTATGTAGGTACTTAGTATGGTCGTGGTGGTAGTTTTTGTTGTAGGTTAAAACAGTGGTATTTATATTTTTATTTATTTATTTATAGACTCACGCCTGTATCGCCTAAGAGGTAGGCAGAGGTGTAATATTACACCCACATTTGACCATGAATTTTCGTGCTTATATGTTATTAAATATTGAAATTAAGTATTAATGTGTTTGTATATCCTAGATTGTAAGTAATAATGTGAAAGTTCAGTTAAATAAATGTATTATAGTTGATCATGCTTAATGTCCAAACTGCTATATTGATATCGATAAAATTTAACTCATGAGTAGACTGTGACCTGGATTAATATAATTATAAAGGATGTTTGTTTGAAGAATTGATTTCTATTTTTTTTTAAGACTTCTGGCAATTAATTTCTAAATCTATACATTACTTATCTTCCCGTATGTGTAACTCAAGCCGAATCATGATCATCATCATAATTGTATTTGTTTATATTCCGTCCCACTGCTGGGCACAGGGTTCTTCTCATGTCTTCTGAGATCATGGAGAACTCTCAAACATTCAGGTTTCCTCACGATGTTTTCTTCACCGTTTTGTAAGCGATTAACTTGCAAATTGACATCAATATTTTTCAATTTATAACGTGATAGAGACAAGATAATTAGTCCGACTTTTCAGCATGGGTTTTAACGGCCGTAATCATGATAACTATAGAAACATATATAAAAATCGCGAAAGTTAGAAAGGAAAAAATACTAACTCGGATTCGAATCCGACACTTAACGATTGACATCCTCTTTTATAGTGACAAGGCTATCATTACTGTATATTAGTTAGTCGGTGATTAACCATCATAATTGCAAAGAAAGCCCCTCTGTTTGTCTATTATAACATTAACATAGAAATGCTGATCCGGTTGGCGTTAAACTTTCACTTTTAGACAGCTCACGTGTCGTTTTAATCTAATATGAATTGGTGTTACAAATTCAACTTTAAGATTAATATGTTTCTTCAATGATTCAGTGCCAAAAATGTATTTGATTGCGGTAAAAAATTGACGATTACATATTTTCAAAAGTGTGTTAGCATGTTGCATCACCTATACGTCAAGACCGAAATTGATGAATTTTAGCAAGAAGTTAGTTTAAGACTTGACGTCAATCATAAGGCCATTTTTTTCAGATCCGCCCATGAGGCTGAAATAGGGGATGATCATTGGGATTTATGCCGGTGAAATCGCAAGTAATTTTTTTATAGGCTCACGCCTGTATCCCCGAATGGGTAGACAGAGGTGCAATATTACACCCTCATTTCGCCACGAATTGTTAGGTCCCACGTAATAGGGGGCGAGCCTATTGCCGTTACCGGGCACATCACCAGACTCCGTGCTGCTACTCAGAATTCGAAACCACTTTTGCTGACCTCCGATCAGCAGTCGCATACGCTATCCACTGGACCACGGAGGCAGTCAGGTAAAAATCAGTGTTATACAAATGGAAAAGGATGTATGCACATTCAGTAATACCAACTCTTTTATCGAAATATTTATGTCTAATCTTAATATATGAAATCCTTGCGTTACTGACTGACTGACAGACACGCTACAGACGAAACTATTGGGCGCAGGAAGCTGAAATTTGGCATGTATGTTTCTTGGGGACCGTAGGGGTGCACTAAGAAGGGATTTCCCGAAATTCCCACGGGATCGGCCAAAACGGGTAAATTTAAAAAAAATGCAGGCGTAGCTGCTGGCGTCCTCTAGTTTGTAAATAACCCTGTATATGCGACGGTACTCCAATTACTCAATTAAAAGACACAAAATTTACCCAGACACGAAACAACATGTATGAATCACATAAATTGTTGCCTCGTGTGGGAATAGAACCCACACGTCACAGTGGCAAGTAGTGAAGCGCCGCTTTAACCACAACGCCTTAAGTAGGTATGTACTTACAGTAACATGCGATTTGGTACTTTGAACTACTTTTCCAGCGCATTTTCCCAAGAGGTCAAGCTATTAACACTTCGATTTTTTTTCAAAACTAGTTAAGCAGTTGAGACCTGAATACGTGAGAGATATGCGCATAACTTTAAACATTAGTATGGTTTTAGGCCGTAGTGATATTTTGTACTGCCATTCCATACAAAAATGGGGTCTTATCTCGCCAAAATGTATCGAATTATATTCAGCCAAATCCGGTTAAACTAGTAAGCGGACCCCAGATTGAAACTGGGATAACGCTAGGAGGATGATGATTCTTCTTGTTTAATACTCTCATGCAAAATATATGTCGAAAGTCGTTGAGAACGTCACAATACAGACATCGACCTTAGCTGGTCAATTATAATGACTGTCAAAGATCTTCATGACAACCGGGACCGACGGCTTAACGTGCTCTGCTCTTAATGAAATTTGGTGAATGAAAGGTACAGAACATTAAGTCATATTTTTAACAGGAATTGAAAAATCTGCCTCCCTCGTTGGTCTCGCGCCATAAATGTGCGCGCGGGATTGGGAGGTCTCGGGTTCGATTCCCGGGTCGGGCAAAGTGTTATTGGATTTTTCCGTTAGGAAATTCTCAGTAGCAGCACGGAGTCTGGTAATGTGCCCGGTACGACAATAGGCACGCCCCCTATTACGTGACCTAAAAATTCATGGCGAAATGTGGGTGTAATATTACACCTCTGCCTACCGATTCGGGGATACAGGCGTGAGTCTATAAATAAAAAAATAAAAACAACATCAAGGCCCTAGCGTTATCCCGGTCATATTCAAGACTTATGTAACTAAACGCCTCAGGCCCGGGGTCCGTTTGCTAGTTCAACCAGATATGACAGAATAAACATAAAAAAACCGGCCAAGTGCGTGTCGGGCCACGCGCAATGTAGGGTTCCGTAGTTGCCCATAATGGCCATTATTAATAATAACTTCTGTTTCACATGGGACTAAAACGGACATCTTTAAGATTAAGCCAGCGCTCCCTACATTGGGAGCGCTGGCTCACAGAAACTTAACTTTAACTTAAACTCACAGAAATAGGTATTTATAAGTTAACCGACGATTACTCGTAAATCAGTGATGTCTACTTAGCCGTGATAGTTTTCCTTTTAAATTCGTTATATGTACTACATTTGTGATTTTTTTCACCTCTAATAGTTTAGCCGGCAGAGGGGGGAGACACTTGAGTCTAACAATTTTTTTCATTTCAAAGCTTGATATTTGACAAACCAATCAGTTGATCGAAAAATGATTTGAGCAAACTAATAATATTTTTTTGAAACCTATCCAATGATACCCCACACATTGGGGTACTCAACCAAAAAAAATTCAGCCCCACTATATATGTAGGGGAGATACCCTTAAAAAATATATTTTCATAAATTTTATTCTACAGTTTTGTTGCAATATCGCATGTCTATATTCATGTCAAATATCAGCTTTCTAGCACCAGGCATCTTTGAGCTAGGCTGCGGACGGACATGACGAAACTATAAGGGTTCCTGGTGGACTACGGAACCCTAATTAACTACTTTTAAACTACCACGATTTGTACACATATTAAAAATTATGTAACGGGTCTGAATCGTGTTAATAAACGAAAAGAAAGATGAAATACCTTTCTATTTGACTCGAGGCCGTTACCACGGCTGGTGTAACCCATGCCGAAACGTCGGGACAAATAGAAAGGTATTTCTTTTCGTTTATTATCACATTATCATATTTTATGGCCGTGTGGTTGACGGCATAGAATACAAGTGTCACCACCCCTTATCTTCCCGTGGGTGTCGTAAGAGGCGATTAAGGGATAACACGATGCAAATACCATCTTTGCGTAGAGACGGAAAACTCGACATCAAACCCTATACGACTGCCTCGTTGGTCTCGCGGCATAAATGTGCGCGTGGGATCGGGAGGTCCCGGGTTCGATTCCTGGGTCGGGCAGTGTTATTTGGGTTTTTCCGTCACGAAACTCTCAGTAGCAGCACGGAGTCTGGAAATGTGCCCGGTACGGCAATAGGCTCGCCCCTTATTACGTGGGACTAAAGTATATCTGGCGAAAAGTGGGTGTAGAAATACACCTCTGCCTACCCCTTCGGGGATAAAAGGCGTGACGTTATGTATGTATGTATGTATTATCACGATTCAGACTCGTTACATAATGTTTAAAATATAAAATTTACTCTTAACAGCATTTATTCATAACTAGACGTCGCCAGCGGCTTCGCCCGCGTCAATTATATATATAAATCTTCCTCTTGAATCATTCTATCTATTAAAAAAAACCGCATTAAAATCCGTTGCGTAGGTAGTTTTAAGATTTAAGCATAGGTACATAGGGACAGACAGACAGGCGACAGACTTTGTTTTATACTATGTAGTGATGATAACTATACTTTAAGATATATATCTTATATATAGTAGCAATATATTAAAAAACAACATATTGTAACATAATATTTTGTCCCGTGCGGGAATTGAACCTACAACTCGAACACAGTGCCAAGCGGCAACACAACCATTTAAAGCACAACACCATCGCCACATCCTCAACATATTTTTATCACAGTCCCTCCGCTACCACGACCGGTGCAAGTCGGTTGAAACGACGGGAAATGCTGAGGTAGTTATATCTTACATAATATTTATTTTAATAGTTACCGTGAGTAAGGCAGAGCTTGTACTATGGGCACTAGATAATGGATAGACATACATATTATCTTTGTTGTTTGTGTAAAATACATTTTGTACATAGAAACACCCAGACCAAGACAAACATCCATGTTCACGCACACAAATGTTTGACTTGAGCAGGAATCGAACCCGCGACCTTCAACATGACAGTTGGTTACTGCCGGTACACCACCGGTCGTCAATTACTTTTTTTTCTTTCAGCATGTGTGGTCCTCCATCTATTTTTTTTCTTTAACATGTGTTGTTTTTTTTAGTACCTACTTACAAAATACCCGACTCAAGCCTCAAACCTCACACATTATGTAAATGTTACCGCGTGACCCAGTAAGCCCGTAGTTTCCAACGATACTGGGTCATCGGTTTTTACTACGTATTCCGTATTCGATACACGGGTTCGAGTTCCGATTGTGCTCAATTGGATAAAGGTATTTAGGGCACTGATGGTTTATAATTATATTCAAGTACTAGCTGTTTCCCGCCGTTTCACCCGCGTCCAGAGGGAACTACTTCGCGTACCCGGTTAATTTATAGCCTAAGTTACTCCTTGGTACATTAGCTATCCGCCAGTGAACGTCCCGTCAAAATCGGTCCAGCCACTAATTTTTAGCACACATATAATAAAAACACTTTTGTAGCACATATACCTATAATTCGCACTTGTACGAAACTAAAACACGTGTTGTTAATGTAGAAACTAAAACTTCTCTCGTGAGAATTTTGTGTCACACATGCGCGCGCATCGTAAAATTTCACTCTCATCGTTTTATCATAATGCGCCTAAAGAAGTTAGTATTACTTCAAAAATAATAAAATTGTGACCCCTATAAAGGCCTTGCCACACGGCACAATTTTACCACTGATCAAATTTTCAATCGAATTGGCTTTGCCCGTCTACACGACACAATCATATCACTGATTTTCATTCCGTCCACCCGATTGGTTAAAATCTGGTGGTACCACCCACCATATGAACTTGAGTTGGACGACTGGCGATGGCGTCTACACGTCACGATTTCATCAAGTGATTTAGTCAAGTTGGACGTAAAATTGTGCCGTGTGGCAAGGCCTTAAGCCTATACTAAATGATGCAATCAAAATTCTTGATTTATTTGCAGAACAGAATGCGTTATTTAAATTATAAGCAATAACATTTTAATCTACTTGTAACTTTAAGGTACCTACTAGGTACTTGTGTAACGTACCTATAACTTTACATAACTTTATGAGTAAACATTACGAGTATTACTACATATTTATTTAAAAAAAGCTAGACACGACACGATACTTATGTAGTTGGTCATTTAAAAAGGTTTCTCATTTATACCTCAGATTGGTATACTTGGTTTATTTAATCCAAGATCGATGCAAATCGGTCAATTATAACAAACTTAGTACCTATAACATATTATCGGATTCGGTCAAGCCATTTAAGAGATGGGTAATTACAAACACATCCAAATCAAGACGCAATTTTCATAACCTCTGACATATTCCTTTAACAGTTACAACTGGTTATTCAAGGGGTAAAGCGAGTTGAAGACTTCTGCCCCACCCATCCTTGTCCTGCGTAGGTCGCTTTCTCTGACGGTGTCAGTGACCTTAATCGTGGTAGAATACACTGCGCAGCTTGTTAACAATCCTACTAGTATTATATGCGCGAAAGTTATAGGAGAAATGGGTGTTTCGTACTCTTTTACGCAAAAACTACTGAACAGATTTGGATGGAACTTTGCAGTTATATAGAACACTAGAGGTAACCTGCAGCTACGACCGTATGTATTTTTTAAATGAACCGTTACTGCCCGACCCCGTGGGAATTTCGGGAAATTACTTCTTAGACTGCTCGACTGCTGATCGGAGGTCTCGGGTTCGATTCCCGGGTTGGGCAAAAGTGTTACTGGGTTTTTCCGAATTCTCATTAGCAGCACCGAGTCTGGTGATGTGCCCGGTACGGCAATAGGTTCGCCCCCTATTACGTGGGACCTAAAAAAATCATGGCGAAATGTGGGTGTAATATTACACCTCTGCCTACCCCTTCGGTGATACAGGCGTGAGTCTATAAAAAAAATACTTCTTAGTGTATCCCTACGGTCCTCAAGGAACATACATGTCAAATTTCAGCTTCTTGCGTCCAATAGTTTTGGCTGTAGCTCGTCTGTCAGTCAGTCAGTAACTCAAGAATTTTATATATTCAGATGCGTTTTGCATGTACAATCAAACAAGTCGGCGCTGGACCAGTTCGAAATAAAATCCCTTGGCTCGCTCATAGAGTGGAGGCACACTAGAAACTGGTTTTGTATACGAGTGTCAATGTGCGTGTAAAGTAACACTAGAAGCACAGTTGTTTGACTGTACCTAAACCTAAAATGAGATTGTCTAAATTTTAGTGAAAATTTTAGAAAAATTGTGCTTGAAAATATGTATACTACCTACCTATTCAGTAAATACTATAATAAATTATTGTTTATGTCACCATTCCCATCCTCATTTCCACTACTGTGTAGCCAGGTTCACCAGCAGTGACCATCTATACACATAAATAAAATTGGAGTATCTGTTTGCAATATTAATATAACCGCTTTTTATTAAACGCATATGAATGTATGCACGGTACAAAATAATACCGAAATGACATTTTTTACAATTTTTGTCTGTCTGTCTGTTTGTTCTCGCTAATCTCTGGAACGGCTGGACCGATTTTGACGGGACTGTCACTGGTGGATAGCTGATGTACCAAGGAGTAACTTAGGCTATAAATTAACCGGGTACGCGAAATAGTTCCCTCAGGACGCAGGTGAAACCGTGGGCAACAGCTAGTTTTGAATAAACTTGTATTAATGTGTCGGTGAAAGCGAAATTTCCACTCTGCATGTACAGATAAGGTTGCATTGTAATGCATACTGCCTTAAAGGTTATACCGGCACTTAGTGCATTCACTGAGGAAGTAACTACTTAACTACGTTTCTGTCCTGTCCATATAATACATTTATACTGTCTATTCTATACATACAAACAATGCCTCGTTGGTCTCGCGGCATAAATGTGCGCGTGGGATTGGGAGGTCTCGGGTTCGTTTCCCGGGTCGGGCAAAGTGTTATTGGGTTTTTCCGATAGGAAATTCTTAGTAGCAGGCCGGAGTCTGGTAATGTGCCCGGTGCCCGGTAACGGCAACAGGCTCGCCCCCTATTACGTGGGACCTAAAAATTCAGGGCGAAATGTGGGTGTTATATTTGCACCTCTGCCTATCCCTTCGGGGATACAGGCGTGAGTCTATAAATAAAAAATAAATAAATAAATACATACCTACAAATAAAATTGATGTGAATGACTGTGATTTGAAAAGAAATATGTCTTATCAAATGTTTGTATTCGTAGTACCTGGCAATTGTTGTCTGCCTGATTATCCATCTGTCTGTGTATCTCTGTTTGTCAGGGGCAATCATTGGAATGACTAACAGATTTCAATTTGACTTTCCTTAGGCTTTAATTGAGGATTTTGAATTGACTTTCAGAGTATGTACCACGTACCTTTTTTCGAGTAGCCGATTGTTATTTGCTTAGATTAAATTGCCTATATTTCCCCCTTATTTACACCAAATAGGCAATTTATTATGAATACCAATGAGTTACATACATACAAACATAGTCTCACGCCTATATCCCCGAAGAGGTAGGCAAAGGTATATTCCTACACCCACTTTTCGCCAGATTTATTTCAGTCCCAATAGGGGGCGAGCCTAATGCCGTACCGGGCATATTACCAGACTCCGTGCTGCTACTGAGAATTTCCTAACGAAAAAACCCAACAACAATTTGCCCGACCCGGGAATCGAACCCGAGACCGCCCACTTCCCTTATATATCTACTTAGTCAGTCTTTCGTCATCCATCCTCTCCATGTGCCCAAACCATCGTAACATCACAGAATAATTAATAGTATGGTAACATGCCTTTCTCGATACTTTTCACCACTTCTGTTTTTTACCACACCCGGGTTTTTTTACCATACCCCACACCATTCTCATAACACACAATTATTTACTCTGTCGGTCAAAGATACACCACACATACTTCTCAGTGCTCTCATTTCTACAGCATTTATTCTACTTTCAAGTCTCTTCTGCCATACCCAACTTTCACTACCATACATAAGGGTAGGTTTAGATTTAATTGTCTATATTTCTTTCTCCCTTATTTACACCAAATAGGCATTTTCTTATGAATACCAATGAGTTATTCCCAGAAAATAACGCAGGTATATCCGCGGTGAATAGTAAGTTGGTACCTACATTACACGAAATCGAGCACCGAACCCCCACCATTGTGTTTACGTCTAATTACTGTTGACTAATTACCGCTAAGCCGGTTCTTCATAAAAAATAAAAAGGCAGGTGTTCTCGGTCATGCAATCCGACACTTAATCATACCTGCCGACCTTATAAGATGAAGTCTTTTGAAGAATATGACAACTACTGCGGTTATGTACGTAAGTACAGGTTGTAAGGATGGCTGCATATTTTTACTCTTTCACCCAAAAATTACTAAACTGATTTTGATGATCAAAATATAGCTTATACAGCTGATTATCACAAACCCTTTTGTTGCGATTGTAAATTGCTAGTTTCTGATCAGTTGTTTTGAAAAGAATCCTTTTTCCCCTATTTAATCTCCTAAAACATAATTAAACCTACCTACAACATAAAAGGAAGGGTTAGGCGACAACTCGCCCGGTCGAAAACTCGCCCGCGGGCGAGTTGTCCCGTCTGATCAAATGATGGGGCCGTACTCGCCCGAATGTATTTTTATGACTGGGCCAGTTAAACCCCTGAAAAATAACTAGGTGTAAAGTGGCCCACTGATGTACATTCTTATACAGATCAGGTAGATGCGTATTTTCTTGTTGCTCCAAAACGTCAGGAGTAAAATAGAACCAGTTTCTTTTTAAAAAATTCTATGCTATAGGTAGTTATTTTTCAGGGGTATAACTGGCCCAGTCATAAAAATACATTCGGGCGAGTATGGGCCCATCATCAGATCAAACGGGACAACCCGCCCGCGGGTGAGTGTTCGACCGGGTGAGTTGTCGCATAACCTAAAAGGAACACACTGTCTAACGCCGGGTCTCAATAATTTGATCCATCCATGGTTTTGGCGACTCGAGATACATATTTGACACTAATATATCAAGCTTAATAAATATGTCAATGATGTATCTCTTGTACCCGGATCCATGGAAGGCAGCGATAGCCTAGTGGAGTTACCAACGGACTGCAATGCAGAGGGTATCGGGTTCGAATCCACGGCGCGCACCGATGACTTTTCGAAGTTAAGTGCGTATTAAATTGTTGATTATGGCTTGCCCCGTGCCTCGGAGAGGACGTTAAACCGTCGGTCCCGGCTGTCATGAAGATCTTTGACAGTCGTTACGTCAGTACCATCAAATAAACTGATACTGGTCTAAACCATAGAATATCGCAATCCCTTTGGGTTGCGGAGGTCAGACGGCAGTCGCTCTGTGGAAAAGTTGATATTCTGTCATAGCTGGTTAGACCAGTAAGCGGACCTCGGGCTCCAAGGCGTGTAAGTCTTGGATGCAACCGGGATAATGCTAGGGCGATGATGATGTATGAAACTTAATAATTTGTGTCAATGATGTATCTCTTGTAGTCGAATCCATGGACAGATCAATATATTGGAACCGGTCGTAAATATCAGTTTCTAAGTTCTGTAGCTAAGGCTATATATTATGTATACAGGGTGTAAAAAGACCCTTAACGAAAACTGAAATCCCATATTGTACCAATAATTATTAACATTTTTTACTTCGGCACCATAACTGGGAAGTCACTGGTTCAGGAGATATTGAGGCTAAAAGTCACTATACAATTTTTCTAATTAGGCATAAAATCAATGAATTTACCCTGCCAATGTGTTCTATAGATGTCCTATGCACCCATGGATAAGTAGGTATTTCGAAAATTGCACGCGTGCACTTTTAATTGCGTTTAAAAATGGGTCAACTTAAAAAAAAGTTCTTTTTCCAGGTATTATTTTTGCTTAGTATGACTTGGCATGGTGTTCAAAACGAGTAGACTTTGATTTGGCGATGGGTCTTGTGACATCCTGTATGTTACAAGCGTGACACATTTATAGCAAAATCTCTTAAAATAATAGTTTAAAGCTGTTCTCATACTAAGTGCGCTTATAAATATAATAAAAACCCATTTTC
Source organism: Euclidia mi (assembly GCA_944739405.2). NCBI lineage: Eukaryota > Metazoa > Arthropoda > Insecta > Lepidoptera > Erebidae > Euclidia > Euclidia mi. Next base: position 3,700,548 of record OX123208.2, read on the forward strand.
AAATGTCACTAATGACATTATAATGAATGAAATAAGAATGAAAGTGAATGCTTACAAAACATTGAATGAACCTAATTGTCGCTCTTGCTAAATACAAATAAATAATTGCTTGTTACCTCGACTTAGAGACTTGAGTTTTAATAAATGGTTTTTTTAGTCTTATCTAATGATTAAGTTTGTTTTGAGTTGATTGTACGTAAGGCGTAGTGGTTTAAGCGGTTACCTCGCCGTTTAGGATAGCGCCGGGTGTTGTAGGTTCGATTCTTACACGTAACAATAAATAATATTATGGGACTTAAAAATTCATGGCGAAGTGTGGGTGTAATATTACACCTCTGCCTACCACTTTGGGGATACAGGCGTGAGTCTATAATAAAAAACAATAATATGTGATTCACAATTTGTCGAAAGTAAGTAGTGCCGATGACGTATTTTCGTCAAAAATAAATTCGTCAAGTGGGTACACATATGTGTACGACTTAAAAACCTAACTAAGATCAATATCTCTGTTAAAATAAAACTCTGTCACTGACTGACTGACAGACAATGTATAGCTGAAAGTACTGGACATAAGAAGTACTACCGAACTAGAAACGGTTAAATAGGAAATAAAAACAAATGTGCTGCGGGTATCCTCTAGACCAGTGGTTCTCAATTTTTTTAAAGGATGGATCCCTTTTGGGTAACCAAATATTTGGCGGAGCCCTAAAATTAAACAAAGCCGAGTCCTACGTGAACTTTAAAACCATTTATTTGAATGACATACATCTTCGTGGAGCCCCTAGAGATGCTTCGTGGAGCCCTGGGGCTCTGAGGAGCACACTTTGAGAATGGCTGCTCTAGACTATCATAAAGATATGCGCACGTCTGTCACGTTTTCACGCCTAAATAGCTTAACTGGTTTGGATAAAATTTTATATGGTAATAGCTTGACCTCTTGGGAACATATGTACAAAAGTAGAGCATAATACACAGATTTCTCGCAATTTGACACTTTTTCGAATGGTTTTTCGAATCGAAACCATAAGTTTTGACTGCCTCCGTGGTCCAGAGGGTAGCGTATGCGACTGCTGATCGAAGGTCCCGGGTTCGATTCCTGGGTCGGGCAAAAGTGTTACTGGGTTTTTCAAATTCTCAGTAGCAGCACGGAGTCTGGTGATGTGCCCGGTAACGGCAATAGGCTCGCTCCGTATTACGTGGGACCTAAGAATTCATGGCGAAATGTGGGTGTAATATTACCTCTGCCTACCCCTTCGGGGAATACCGGCGTGCGTCTATAAAAAAAAAATTCGTGTGGGAATCGAAACCATAACTTTTGATTCCCACACGAAAAACCCTTTTTGTGAGCGAAAATTTTTTATTTCGAGTCTAGGTGTGCTTTTTGTCCGTTGTTTGAAGGTTTATGAAGTCCGCCACTGATTATAACAGGACCCTTAATATTTTGAACTCATTATCTGTATTTTAGTTAGTGTATCGTACATTTGATTTTATTAAATCTCAATGTATTTGTAGGTTTAACAGAATTTAATTGTGAATACGCTGTTTATTTAAGATCCAGTAATTTCGGTTACAAATTACCTACTAAGTAATTGTATAACATTCTGTGGTTAACGTATTTATAACGTAAAGAATTTTTGTATAAGTATAAATAAGAACGTTTAGGTGGTAATAAATGGTAATAGAATTCTAAACATATCGTTCACGGGTCCCGTGTAGGTATCCACGAATACGCAACCATGATTTGTTTAAAATTACACTAACGAATTAATATTAAAAATATTTTTCATTATAAATAAAAATCAAAAATAATATTATGAAATCGCATCTTAATATAAAAATGCCTAATTCTACAAAAAGCCGTTATCGTAACTATACTACCTTTTACCCGTAATTATATAATTAGTTAATATTATGAGTAGTTTTATAGTAAATAATTTAAATAATAATTAGATGATATATGTAACTATCATCTTAATGTATAATTATGTTAGTGTTGTGTTAATGTGTTAATTGAACCTACTCCCATAAATAAAAAATCTTTTATACACAGTGGCCAAAAGTAACGAAAAATCAAAACATTTTTATATTAAAAATTTTAAGTCGGTGCTTTATCGGTGAAATGAAGGAGTTTGATAATTAAATGCTTCTAAAATATCTTTAATATGGCACAGTAAGGTACTGAATTCTGGGTTTTTATTTTTTTTAAGGCGGTACGTTGCTGACTTATATCAATATGTATTTTTAAATCAATAATTTGTACTTTGATTTTTGATTATGCCTTTTCAGCACTATTCTGAGTCTATCTGCAAATTCACCAAAGCACCCGTCATTTTGCACCGACTCGAACCAAAAAAAGTCCGTTTCAAAATTTCCGTTACTTTTTCGCACTTGAAAAGATTTTTTTGTACCTTTTGTGGTTGTGTGTTATGCTTATTCTTTATTTCGATGATCAATCGCGCCAGATTGATAGCCAAGCTCAGTAGCGCGATAATGAAGAACTTAATCTGAAAATTTTAAAATAAAGTTTGAGTTGGTTTTTTTTCTTCTTACCTGAGGAGCCACAGTGGTGGTGGTATTTAAGTTATATGTACGGGTATATTCGAACCAAAGACTTCCAATGTTGACAATAAAATTGAGCATGGCTAATATGAGGAATTTCATCTGGAAAAGTTAATATTATGTTAATTATATGACAATATTTTTTCTTTTCATTTACCCAGACATTTTTGGGCTAGAAATTTCAATGAAAATAATAGAGAGTCAGAGGCCACGTCTTTGCAAACGTAGTGTTCGCCCTGTTGCCAGTTAGACTGCCAACTTGAAGATTGGCGACGAAAGCTAATTTTCTTTCAATTTAGTCCGAAAGTTTTGGCTGAGGGTCAGGTAATTCGGCTTTACTGACATTGGTGTAGGGTTATTTTTTAGGTTGGGCCCGGGTCTCCATAAACCAGGTGTGAAGTTACTTGGGTGTCCAGCCTATAATTTCGAATCGGTAGCCAAAATTCTGGGGTGGGCACAGCCTCCTCGTCACCGCTGCTATATACGGCCTATGCTTGTTAATCAGTGTGTCAGAGGCCACGCCTTGGCAAACGTAGTGTTGGACGCCCCAGGTGGACGAACATCTTGAGGAGGATGACTGAAAGTTTCTCGAAATCCAAAATGGAAGAGCGGTTCTTGTGGCGTACCCTGAGGGAGGCCTACGGGAGGTCTAGCAGTGGACTTCATGATAACAAGGTTTTTTTTTAAATGTAGTTTTTTTTTTATAGTATAAGGCGGCAAACGAGCAGACGGATCGCCTGATGGTAAGCAATTACCGCCGCCCATGGACACAAGCAACACCACAGGAGTCACAAGTGCGTTGCCGCCCCTTGAGGTTAGGAAAAGGGATAGGATAAGGAGTGGGATGAGGGAGAAGGAATAGGGGATAGGGCATCCGGCACTTTCACTCACTGAACGAAACGCAACAGTTTAGGTACTGTTACTTTACGTCGATTTTCTGTGAGAGGGTAGTACTTCCCCGGTCGAGCCGGCCCATTCATGCTTAAATCAGCAAGGCTCTACTACCTAGAGTAGTAGTAGTAGTTAAAATACTGGTGATAAAGGGAGGTTTTTACCTGTAGTTTATAATTCAAGATTTGCAGCAATGTTGCAATTTTAGCCTTGATTACAGCTCCGAGGACCAGCAGTTTGAGAATGGCCTTCTTTTTCTTCTTCTTCTTGCCTCTTTGTTCTAGAAGTATTAAGAAGATCGTCAGAAATAAATTCACAGAAAATAAGGAAACATACTACTACTTGCTTATAGTGATTTTCTCAGAAATACTTTAAGTCTTTGTAAATTTTAAATTCACACTGAAAAGGTACTGTATGTCTGTGCGAATTCTTTGTGTTAGCCTTAATAAAATAGTAACATTAATTAGAATACATGCTCAATAGACTATAATTCATAATAAGTGTGGTCAAATGTCTGCTGAAAGTTTGAAATTTTTCTGCCACCAGACGGCGCTTCAAATGCGTCAGGTCCAAATAGGTACAGACGCGTACACACACATGCAACAAACAAACACAGGTGTACTGTGTATTCTGGACCTGTCGCCTAGTGGGCGTCATTTCAGATAACCCTCATTGTTTTATATCTGAGAAAATTACTATAAGCTGAATTTTAATTATATAAAATAATTCATACAATATGTTTGTATGTACTTAGATTGAACATTTTCATGTTTCAGGGTCATGCTTATAAATATATACCAAGGATGTTACAGGTGTGTATTTTATATGTTAAAGTGTGATATTTATTTTGAAATAGTTGTTCCCCTGTTCCCATAGATTCAAAATCAGTGGATTTTCAAACAACGTTTCAAACCATTTTTTGTTCAGTTAGAGATTGAATATTAAAATTCCTTCCTTATGAATGACGAAGGTATCCACTTCGTCATAAAAGGTAACCACTGTCCAATACTTCAGTAGTTTAGACTGTGCCATAATAATATTATTATTACAGTCAGGGTTTCACGAATTAAATTAAATAAGTAAAGTAAGTAATCCCATTCCTATCAAATTACTTAAAATATTGTAATTTTAGAATCCCACAGTTCTACAAAAAATAACATCTGTATCAACCTTGACTATACTTAATTGCTTTCATGCTACGCATTCTCAACACACAAAAGTGTATTTTCATGCTAACTAACATAAAATCTGCATAAACACATTCAACATTTTATGCTCATGCTAAATTTTCATTCATCTGATTGTCCGATAAATCGGTGGCCGATTTTTTTACACGATTGTTGGTAATTTATTTTCATTAATAAATATTTCTGTAAAATTAATGCTATGAGCTTGAAAGATGTAAGGTACCTATTTAATTACTTTATTTGAAAAATAATTGTACTTGCAGAGCATGCAATACATTTAAAAAAATAAAACTAACCAATGTGTTCTTTTTGACGATTTAAGAATTTAGCATCTTCCATTAAAAATATATCGAGCGACATCTTTTTGTAAAAAAATGGGTGACCGATTATCGGACCTACTAAACTTAAACCAAAACACGATACCTTAATGCAAAAACATACTCGTGCCAAGAAACGAGCAAAATAAGTTCAATTTTCTACCAAATATAAAATGACCAATTTGATCATGCTCTCCAAAATGCTTAGAAAACAAATTTTGATAGTTTACCAGAACCTACGCAGTTTAAAAGAAGTTTACCTTAAGTATGAGACCCGTAATTTTTTTTTTCAGTAATTATAAAATGTTCAAAAGATTTGATTCTATATGACTCCGAATTAATATAAAAATTATGAATGCGCTTAGAATTAGTTTATTCGAAATAGTTCGAATTCAAAATGCCATGACGCCCACACTTTGTAAAAATATGGATTTACGATTTTGGTTTAGATTAACCTACCTGATATTTTCACATTTCATGAAATAGTCAACGTTTTTACGATTTAGCCAGTCATGTTTAACCATATCCTATATAAAAGGGAGTGCATAAAAAATTTAATCAAAATCCAGAATGTGTTTTGAATAGTCAGTTGACGGGGTCCTGCTACTCACGGCTCCTATTTTTTGTTGCAGGGGTATAAGGAAACCCAACATAATCTATCCAACGGGACCGGGCAGTAACAGTTAAAATAAAAAAATATGCGGGCGTGCCAGCGGGCATCCTCTAGTGAGTTATAAAATCCACAAGGAACACAGTTCTCGTGAGGAGAGCTGTTGCAAGTGAAAGTGATGCTCTAGAAAGTTTTAAGACGTTATTTTACAAAACCGGAATGGCGGGTCATCATGACTAATCGGCACCTATCTGGTTTTACGGCGATTTTGATAAACAACCAATGACCGCAACTTAGCGCTTTGTACAATGTACTGCGTCATTCTAAGTAAGTATAATGCACGTGGTACTTTTTTATGTAAGCAGAGAAACGAGCAGATCGATTGCCTGATAGCTAGTGATAACCGCCAGCTACAGACACCCGCAAATGTAGAGGCGTCACGTCCGTCGCCTGGCGGGATGAGGGAGAAGTTAAAGGGGTATGGGGCCTCTGGTAACCGTACAATTAAAGTAAGTAAAGTAAAAAACTCTTACACCCTTTTCTCATAACGTGCTGTATATTGCTCATGTGAAAAATTGAAATAAACCAGGCATCACACACAAGTAGGTATATAACATTTTCAGTGCGATTTGCAAACTATCCAGGATACTAAAAACTAGTCCTGGGAAAACAGGACCGGGCTATTCCATACCTTATTACCTACTAGTGTTTCCCAAGAATAAATAATACGTTTTTTTACGCCCAGAAGTATGAATATAATTGTTTATACTATATTGTAAGTTGTACCGAATAATTTTGTATTATATTGCATAACGTGTAATAAAAAGGTGCAGCATACTTATGAATCGTTAAACTGTAATGCAGATATAGGTAAAATTAAAAACTGTCATAGTGAATCTTTAAACTAAAAACCTACCCAAAGTCAAAATAACTATTTGAAAATTACACATATTCGCATTTTCAAACCTTTACGAAAAGTGCCAAAGAGAATAGAAAAAGTACTGAAATCACACCTTTATATTACACGCAATTCCAAATTCGAGAAACAAAATAAAGACGTTCCCGAAAGACGTGTAAACTAACGACGTGTGTTGAAATCACGCCTATATCTTACACGCCACTATCATGCAATTCCGAATTCAAACACAAAATAAAGACGTTCCCAAAAGACGCGTAACCCACCGATGTGTGTGTAAAGACGTGCTATTGCAAAGTGATTTTTACGTCGATAATATGAAATTTTTGCAAAGTGATTTATTTTACGTCGATAATATAAAATGTTACTATTGTAATAATGAGGATATCCGGTATGAATGAACCCTCCTTGGAGATGGGATGATGACGAGCTTACTACGTATGGTCCATTATTCATATCGACGGTGTTATAAGTTGATGTTCCATAACCACCTTGCGCTGAAACTATAAATGAAAAATATATTTTTTGTTCCTGCTTTGTGCGGTTTAGCTTCGATCCTATCAGCAATGCTGCACACTGGTTGGCTAACGTCGAATTCAGCTAATATCTGGGGCCGTAGTCCAAGTTTGCTCTTGAATGGATCGGATTCGAGTCGTCGATGGGAGCATTGTCTAAGCGCCGTTGGCAGCTACTAATGATCTTTCCTAATTAACAAGAGCGGATACCTAATCGAAAAAAACATATTTTGCTTTTCAGATAGAGCAGTTTTATTGCATATAGGTTTAAAATCTATCGATATTTTTCCACTTCTGTGCATGAACCAGTTTTATAACGAAACTTATTTAAAGTTTTCTTTGTACCACCTTAATGCCTAAGGCATTAATTTCGGCTCCACATTTTCGTAGTTCAGAAAATAAAATAAATAAATAAAATAATTTAAACCCATCACCGTACCTGCAACCGAATTCTTTTCCTGAATGCCATTCTCCTTATCCTCCTCTTCAATAGCCGTGTCAGCCAGGGAGTCCAGAACATTCTGACCCATGTCCCACATTTCTGTAAATATCCCCTTGCCTTCAGCTACTGGGTTGGAAATACTATCAGGGTCAATTCCAAGAGCTGACTGTCCCATTTCCCACAGACCAGCAAGTACTCCTTTATTTTCTGGATTGGAAACAGAGGAATCGGGGGTAGAGTCTGCCACAACCGGATTGGAATCGGAATCTAGGGGTGAAGAATCATTCTCTGCATCTGACAGTGATCTGCCTTCTGCTAAAGGAGTATCAGGGATCCCTTCCACCGTTTGGGTAGAATTAAACACTGGCAACGATCTTTCTCCTATCACCCAAGACTGGACACCGCTGCCGAAATTGCGACCTTTCTCTTCCTTTTGTGCTTTGAGGACCATGGGGCGGATGAGGTGGATTTTAGGGGGTTTTGGCTTCTTCTTCTTCATCTTCTTCTTGTCTCCTCCTCCAGTGGATATGGTGATGCTGTCGATGCCGCCTTCGCTCTGATGCTTCTTGGCTTCGAATGCTCTGGGGGTGGAAGAGAAAAGAAAATTGAAATTGTCTCGGCAGACAGTGATTTCGATAGTGATAGTAGTACATGTAGATTAATTAAGTAATTAACTTTAAATGGACGAACTTAAGCTTCACATTGTGACCTAAGTAAATACTACGTGACTTTCAGTATAATTGGTGGTTCGTCGCCCAAAACCTGAAAGTAGACTTAAGTCATATGGTCGACGAATATACGATACTCCCCCAGCTTGCATGTCAGAAACTATGCTTGGCCAAAGAGCGTCAATTATTCATAGTGAGCAACATCATCGTCATAGCGCTGATTTTGTTGTTTCACTGTTAAATTGCTTGTTAGCCGGCTACGGCGAGGCCAAAAGGAACGGTAATGATTTTGGTAGTCTATATTTAGCACCCACTGGTATAACTACTATACGTGCCTCGGAGAGTATGTTAAGTCGTCTTTCCCAGAGGTCGACCCGGCGGTCAAGGTTACAGGGAGTCTGTACCTCTGAACTGACACTAGTCTAAACCATGGAATATCACTATCCCTGTAGGTTGCGAAGGTCATTCGGCAGTCGCTTTGTGGCTAAGCTAATATTCTATCAAATCTGTTTGGTCTAGAAAGCGGAGTCCGGGCGCTAAAGCGAAAGTCTTGCCTGCCGAGACTACGCTAATGCAATAACATAAGATTTAATCAAATCAACATAAAATTTGCTTGTAAAAACATTTAAAAATAATACTTCAATAAAATATCCACTTTCTGTAAGGAGATAAAACATTTTTAGTTGTAATTTTCTCTGTTTTATTACGTATAAGCAACAACTTTCACTGAACGCAGTTTTCACGTGTAATATTTAGCGTCGAATATCGTTGCGCACACAACTGTTCTTCAAACAGAACGTACAATATCACTTAGGCAAACAGACAGATGCTGATTTTCTTTATGTGTTTTCTTTAGGAAGGTACTAGAAATAGTGTTATTTTTTTATATAGCCTCACGCGTGTATTCCCAAAGGCAGAGGTGTAATATTACACCCCAGTTCAACATGTTATAAATTTTTAGGTCCCATGTAATATGGGGCGAGCTTACTGCCGTCACCGGGCACTTTGTTCGGATTTGCTGCTACAGAGAATTGAAAAACTGAGTAACACTTTTGCCCGACTCGGGAATCGAACTCCAGACTGCCCGATCAACAGACGCGTACGCTATCCACTGGACCACGGAAGCAGTCAGTGTATCAGTGTCTTTAGACGATAAATTTGCGCGTTCTTGTAACAGAACATTGAGCATTAACTGTTTCTTAATTTCTATCTGAACATGGAATAGAGCCAAGCATAGGGCAAAAAATATTCTTACCGATGTTAATGACAAAGATATTAAATACATTTATTTCTGCATTTTGGTTGATAACAACACTTACACAAGTCAAAACCCTATCCTCGACGAAGCCGGGCTTTCCTAGCTAAATGACTTCTTGAGAAGAAAGACCGAAATAAACTCAGAGTTATTCCTTATTTGTTCTATTCTAATTTTCAAAACATTAAAATATGTACTGGAATTGGAGAAGACATTTTGTATTCTTAATCCGCCACAACAGACACCTAGCAAAAATCCCAAACAATACTACCTACTTAAGAATCAAACTACGAATCGCTCTGATTGTAAATAAGTAGATACCTACCTACAAGTTTGCGACCTGCATAAGTAAATATATTGAAATTTGTATTGAATTCACTATTGGCAGAAACGTAGACATTTTTGATTCACCACTAGACTGTCAAGTAAGTAAGAAAGTTGAGAGAGATTTTACTGAAAGCATTTTTCTTTTTGCTGGATCCCCTTGATTTAACAAACATTTAATCAACGGACACCCAAACAAGGCACGACAATTTCTGGATGACACAAAGTATTGTCTCGTGTGGGGATCTAACCCACAACCACGGTAATATAATCTAACAGTATTGTAACTCGGCCGCCTTCGTGAGTTATATACCTACCAGACGCGCCGCATGCGAGCTGCGGCACGATAGCGGCTGCGGGTACTGTAGGTACAGTCCGCACAGTCTAATGGGTACTTTGCTCGAGGCGCGTAGGTATAACTCGAGTTTCGTGCGTTTGTATGGAGTTACAATACTGTTAGATATTATTACCGTGCCACAACGCAGGCGAACGTTGTGGTCAGTTGTGGGCCGTCTACTGCAGTCCTCAGCAAACAAGGCCAGGATCCGCTTTCTCCTATCACCAGATTTGACAGAATATTAGCTCTTCTGCAGACCGCCTGCCGCCTGACCCAAGGGGATAGCAACATCCCATGGCTTAGGCCTGCATCGTTATATTCAAGTAACACTTACGCAGAGTAACGACTGCCAAAGATCTCCATGACAGTCGGGATCGACGGTTTAACGTCTTCGAGGCACGAGGCAAGCGATAATTTACAATTTAATAGGCACATAACTTGAAAAGTTCAGTGGTTCGCGCCGTGTGTTTGAACCCGATACCCTCTGCATTGCAGTCTGTTGGTATCTCCACTAGGCTATCGCTGTTTTACTCTACATCATATCACCGGAAAGATATCCGCTGCAAAATCCTCTGTATTTTAGGAGGGATATGGCCTCTGAGATACAAGTACCTATATTTTTACTTCGTTTAGGGTTCAATTGTCCATTATGTATTGTTTGTACAACTTATTTGTCCTTGTATTTCTGTTTTTGTCTGATACTTGTATTAAATGTAATAGATGTACAATAAACGTTATTATTATTATTCCTGCTGGACATAAACCTCCCACAAAGCCCTCCACATAGACAGTGAGCCCCTTGCAGCCATCCGCTACCCGCATTTCCCAACTTTATATAATTATATTAAAAAATTATACTTTAGGTACTAACTTACTTTCCAAATGATAGATATTCATAATTATGTGCGTATGACAACTGCGTGACCTATTCAAACAATTAATCTTTGTTATAATAATTGGATCTGTAACTATACGGTATATTTATCGGAACAGGGAAATATAACTGAATCGTCACCGCACGCAATATAGACAAATGAGTTCTATTCTTGCACACATACGTAGACTCCCGCCTGTTGCCCGGAGGGGTAAGCAGAGACTACGGAACGCCATTTGCAACGATCCTGACATATCTCTCTTGCTTCATTAACTCCCATCAAATTCCTCATGCATGCTCTCCTGTTCAGGGTACTTCTAACCAGTCCAGTTTTAAGGATGTCCGGTCTGTTCAGTACTCTCCAATCTGGTCAGTTCTATTCTTGGTTTATGTAATTGGAGGATGTCAGATTTATGGTCGTTGATGTTGAATGTAGGAGTTAAAATTCCATCTTGTTGATGATATATGAAAATATCATCATAGATCATTTTCCAGGCCACAGGCTATTTTAAGCTTGGGTCACAAAAACATAAGGCAGCGATAGCCTATTGGAGATACCAACAGACTGCCATGCAGAGGGTATTGAGTTCCAATTCAGGGCTTGACTTTTCGGAGTTATCGTGATCAGCCTTTAACAATCCACTGCTGGACTAGGCCTCTCCTTTGGAAGGAGGAATTGGCCTACTATACCACGCTGGCCAAACGGGTTGGTATAGGGTTTGTATCAAGTTTTCCTTCTCTTACAGTGCTGTTCTCTGCATAATACGCTCCCTCTGTCGGCTCTTACGGCACCCATGGGATGATATGGGGTGGTGACATTCCGTATTCTTAATCCGTCACCACACGGACGCTTCGGAGTTCGGAGTTATGTGCGTATTGAATTGTTAATTTTCGCTTGCCCCGTGCCTCGGAGTGAACGTTAAGTGATCGGTCCCGCCTGTCATCAAGAACTTTGACAGTCGTTATAGGGAGTCACTACCTCTGTAATTTCCTCTTTGCATGTGATTTAGTTTTGTGTGCAATGGTGAAGTGGTTAAGACAGATTAAATAAAGTAAATCTACAATTGGCAGTAAGTTAATTTTAAAATTACGTGTTAGAAAAGACTCGTTTGCAAAATAAATTGCATTAAATGGGCATCAAACCCACAAAACTCACACAGTGTCCACTTTAACCACTGAGCCATTAAAGAATTCTATCTCCATATCTTAATTTAAATAAATCAATTAACGCATCAGTGAAATGGACATACAAAACGCATCGGTCGGGCGTCGAACCCGGCACTTTCACTTACAACCTACATGCTACACATTGCTTAAAACAATGTATGTTAAAGTTGTTTAACTTTAGACAACCTAGTTTTGTTGATTTATTTAAATTAATTTTGCTCTACTGCCTCCGTGGTCCAGTGGACAGCGTATTCGTCTACTAGCGATCATGGGTTCGATTGCTGGTTTATGTAAATGAGTTTTTCCACATTCTCAGTAGCAGAACGGACTCTGGAAATGTGCCCGGTAAAGGCAATAGGCTCGGACCCTATTACCTGGACATTAAAATATTCAAAACTTGGCGAAATGTGGGTGTAATATTACACCTCAGCCTACCCCTTCGGGGATACATGCGTGAGTAAATAAAAAGAATGGTCTGTTAGCTTAGTGGTTAAAAGATCACAGTTACAGTAGAGGTCGTAGGACGGTAGGGATTGTTGGCCGATTTCACGGTTGGCGTAGTGGCTTAAGCGGCCGCCTCTCTGCTTGACACTGTGCCGAGGGTTGTGGGTTCGATGCCCACAAAAAAATGAAAGGTTGTCCACAGCTACACCCGCACATTTTATTTTAACTAACCGTATCTCCCCGGTCTCGTACGAATTCGGGGAAATCCCTTCTTAGTGCACCCCTACGATCCCCAAGGAACATACATGCTTAATTTCAGATTCTTGCCTCGAATAGTTTTGGCTGTGCGCTGTCTGTCCTTGTCAGTTAAGGACGAATTTTGTTTACGAATATAAATTGACAAATAGGTACTTAAGTATGATAAATTATATCCAGGCAGTAATTTATATTTTTCTTTTATTTAGGCTTACAAACTAAAAGCACACCTAATATATCTTATTGTATAACTAAAAACGTAAACATTATATCGTGTGCCTCCTAAAATAGTGAAATATATAAATAAAATCTTGTATTTCTATTAAGATTTGTACCGGATGGGAATCGAACACAGGAACTTCCTGCCGCTAAATTGACAGGCCAGCCAATTATTTATTAAGCAAACATTTATTACTGCTTATCTTAATAAATTATAATAATAATTAATTAAGAGCCTGCCTCCATGGTCCAGTGGTTTGCGTGTGCGACTGCGGATCAGAGGTCCCGGGTTCGATTCCCAGGTCGGCCAAAAGTATTACTGGGTTTTTCCGAATACTCAGTAGAAGCACGGAGTCTGGTGATGTGCCCGGTAACGCATAGGCTCGCCTCCTATTACGTGGGACCTAAAAAATCATGGCGAAATGTAGGTGTAATATTTTCACCTCTGCCTACCCCTTCGGGGACACAGGCGTGAGACTATAAATAAAAAAATATTAATTAAATTATAATAATTCTACTTTTTTTAGGTTTGTGCCTATTTATTTTTATTCAATTAAAATATGTTATTTGATTATTATTTAACTAAAATGTTTAATGCCGTAATTTGTCGTAAAATTATCTGGCAGGTCGTAGTCTAACCAGATTTGACTGAATATTAGCTTTTTCACAGAGAGACTGACGTCTGATCTCTGTGAGTACGTTAGTACTATTTATTCTGTGGTAGAGATTTATTTTGTCCTACTGCTGGGCCGAATGCCGAGCATATGTCTTAGATTAAGTTTTTTTTTTGGTTTTTGGCTTCTAATATTATATCATAAGAAACGTTTTTGTTAAATAAGTTAAACTGAACAATAAAGGCTTATTACTTATATTTTATTTATTTATTTACTGCTGGGTGCAGGCTTCTTCATTCTAAGTGAACGGTTAGGCCAAAGAGCTCAGATATTTACATAGAGGCTCATTTCTTATGGGCGCTCTGAAGACAAACTTTCTGTGACCCAAATTGCCGCTTGGCGGCGTGGCAGTCGCGCTGTGACAGCTGTCTCTACGAGAGCAAGAGAGACGGAGAACGACAACGGCGCTATCTACGAACTAAATTGGAGACAGTCTCCACTTGGAATCGGCACACAAAAGCCTTAAGAACTGCTCTTCTATGTTCATTGGTTAGGCCAAGTGCGGGTTGTCAGACTACACATTTATTTCAACAACTGTCAGAAATGTACTCTCATGATGTCTTTCATAATAAAGCTCAGAAAAGCCGCTTAGCGCTATAGCAATGAATACAGATTTACATAATAGAAGCGCATTTCTTATGGATTTCGTGTGCCGATTCCAAGTGACGTGTTGGCGGTTGTCAGTGTAGTACGTGGTTGGCGCCGTTGGCGGCGCTGGCGTCGTTCTCCGTGTCTCTTGCTCTCGTAGTTAAGTTACACAGGAGGAACGTTCGTCTCTCTTGCACTCATAGAGACAGCTGTCACCGACTCACAGCGCGGCTGCCACGCTGCCAAGCGGCAATTTGGGTCACAGAAAGTTTGTCTACAGAGCGCCCATAAGAAATGCGCCTCTATGTAAATATCTATGCTCTATGGCTATAGATTGTCTTACTGCTGAGAGGTAGGCATAGGTATCTTCTGACTATCAGAATGTTTAACATTATTAAGAACTCTAGGATATGCTTCCTCAAGTCTTTCTTTCAGTGAAAAATATTGAATTAACCTTTAAGATTCACCATGCTTATTACGACACAGAAAAAGTTCACATTTTGAAAGTTTTAAAACACTAAAAAGACATGACTTAGCAAACGTAACTACCGCATTTTTTACCAATGTAATCGCAAAAAATATAACATATATACAAATCATAGAGCATACCTACAACTTTTTTAAACCATAATCACCAGTTTCAATTTTTTTGCAGGATTAGTTTTGGATTTGAAAACCGACAAAAAAGTCGAAAGTATCTTTTGGATTTTTTGTCAAATTCGAAAGTATAAGGTACAATTTATTCATTTTAGGTCAACAGGTCTGATGATCAAGATTAATTGGTTTGTGAATATTTTTTATGATTTACGAGCTGGTTCTGTAAGATTATTGTTAATTATGGCATGGCATGGGCAGGTCCGAAGCATCTAAAAACCATGTTTTTTTGTAACTAAAAATTGGCAAGCATGTATGAAAAGAGTAATGAATGTAGCGAAAGCGCGTGAGGTTTGTAAGGATATAAGGAAGTGGCGTTCTGTTGTCTTTGCCTACCCTGACGGCAAAAAGGCGTGCGTATATTGAATGTATGTTTGACACATGGCAAGAGGATCCAGTAGAACTGCTAGAGAAGCTGACTGCTAAGATGGGGCTCGATCGATTCCATCAATTCCCATACAGTGCAAATATTTCTGTGATAAGCAAGATAATTTGTTTTGTGTCTAGGTATAACTTATCTACCTGTATCTATCTATGATTATAAAATAAAGTCCCCTTTTCTTCTAGTCTATGTCATCATCATCATCAGCCCTTTATACTGTCCCACTGCTGGGCACGGGCCTCTTCTCACAATGAGAAGGGTAAGGCCATAGTCCACAACGCTGGCCAAGTGCGGGTTGGTAGACTTCACATGTCTTTCGAGAACATTAGGAGGAACTCTCAGACATGCAGGTTTCCTCACGATGTTTTCCTTCACCGATAAGCAAGCGATAATTAACAGTTTAATACGCACTTAACTTCGAAAATTCATTGGTGCGTGTCGTGGATTCGAACCTGAGACCCTGTGCGTAGCAGTCTGTCGGTCTTACCACTCGGCTATGGCTGCTAGTCTACGTGGACGTGATAAACTCAAAAACTGCCGAACAGATTTTTGCACCTTATTTTAAATTGTCTTTCGGGATTTATACCACGTACCTTTGTTTGGAGTAATCGATATTTCGGCACTGTTGCAAGCGCCATGTTCACGGATGTACTGAGGGTATTGCGGGTGGATGAATGTTACGAGCAAGTATAACGGTCTACCCGCTTTCTTACTCGTTTTTTGCGTACAACACCGTGGTATAAATCCCGAAAGACAATTTAAAATAAGTTTAAATGACCACATAAGTTTAAATGCCTAGATTTTTGCACCGTTTCACCAAAAGATAAGCTTTTATTGAGGAAGCGAAATATTCTGAGAGAGCTAGGTAATATTTACCATATTACCTAGCTCTCTCAGAATATTACCTAGGTTTTCCTCAGAGGGACTGCTGTCTAACGCAATACAATGCTTCGGACCTTGCAGAGTTCAATTACTTTCCCTAGAAGTGGCTTAAAGCTCTGTTTTGTCAAAGAGTACCAGATTAGAAAGTTGAAACACTCTTGAACGCAGTTAATGCATATTATGTATTAAGATATTCATTTATTCGACTTAAGAACCGCCTATTATGTTTACGTCTATATCAATGTGTACCGAAAATGTTATTTAAAATATATGAATATTATGGAAATTTTGAATATTTTTTTTTCCGACTCATGGCTTGTGGCATGAGTTGGCGTTTATGCCGTGAGAGTGCAGGTTCGATTTTAGGTCGAGCAAATTCTTCATCGTCATGTTTGCTGGCCTAGTTGTGGTTGACTTTCGCCTTGGGAGCCGGGATCCGTTTTCTTGACGGAATGTTAGCTTTTCTTTTTCACAGAGTGACTGCCGTCTGATCTTGACGACCCAAAGGTATGGTGATATACTTTGCCTTGAGCTTTGATGGTTTTAGTTTCGAAGTTGTTTTACTTGTTAATTTATTTTATTTATAGTCTCACGCCTGTATCCTCGAAGGGGTATGCAGAGGTGTAAATATTACACCCACATTTCGCAATGAATTTTTAGGTTCCACGTAATAGGGGGCGAGCCTATTGTCGTTACCGGGCACATCACCAGACTCTGGGCTGCTACTGAGTATTCGGAAAAACCCAGTAACAGTTTTGCCGTTTTACCCGACCCGGAAATCGAACCCGGGACCTCCGATCAGCAGTCGCATACGCTATCCATTGGACCACGAAGGTGTTAATTGTTAAAGAGTTGTCTATTCTTATTGAACTTTTATTTGAAACACGAAATCAATTTTCACCTTAGACTATATATACCTATATGTTTTCACGTAAAGCTACTGACACGCAACTGTCATAAACAACTTTTGTATAAATATAATTATGGTGTGGGTGCATAGGGTTCCCACCAAGAACTTAGGGTCCCAAGCCAACCTCACCTGCAAGTGGTGCACCTGCCGATCAACGGACGAGGCTCTGACAAACAAAATTTCCCGATAAGCGGCAATAGGCTCGCCACCTATTACGTGGGATCAAAACACTGGCGAAAAGTGGGAGTTTAATATGCCTCTGCCTACTCCTTCGGGGAAATAGGCGTGAGTCTATGGATGTATAATTTTATAGACCGGACTGCCTGTAGTGCCTGTAGATGAGTCACTGCTCTTTGTGCTAGCGTTTTTTTAACTTAATGATTATATTTTGTGCCTAATGGTGGTACATTTTAGCATTCACCTTTAATAAGCATTCTTGCGAATGTTACAAAACAGAAAAACCAACGAGTGTGATTTTTACGAGCGTTCTGACCATAGCAATGAATAAAGATTTACATAGAAACGCAGCTCTTAAGGATTTCTGCCGATTCCAAGTGGGGACTGTCTAAAGTTTCGTTTGTAGTTGGCGACGTTGGTGGCGCTGGCGTCGTTCTCCGTCTTTGTTGCTCTCGTAGTTAAGATACACAGGAGGAACGTTCGTCTCTCTTGCTCTCGTAGAAACAGCTGTCACAGCGCGATTGCCACGCCGCCAAGCGGCAATTTGGGTCACAGAAAGTTTGTCTTCAGAGCGCCCATAAAAAATGCGCCTCTTTGTAAATATCTGAGCTTTTGGCCATAGGTTCTGGCGCAAATTGACTGTAACTTTGCTTTGACATTTTTGTTGATTAGGGTGCTCGCTAGAAGGATCGCGAAAATTTTCGTAGCAATTTTCGTTATACAGATAGTAGAGCCTTGCTGATATCAGCATGAATGGGCCGGCTCGACCGAGGAAGTACTACCCTCTCACAGAAAATCGACGTAAAGTAACAAGTACCTAAACTGTTGCGTTTCGTTCGGTGAGTGAGAGTGCCGGAGGCCCTATCCCCTGTTCCTTCCCCCTAATCCCACTCCTCCTCCTAACCCTTTTCCCAACCCAAGGGGCGGTAACGTACATGTGACTTCTGTGGTGATGCTTGTGTCCATGGGCGACGGTAATTGCTTACCACCAGACGATCCGTCTGATGTTGGGCTCTGTAGGTTGTTCCTTTCGACAAAACAAAATACGACGCATGCTCGCTGTTCTGTTAAAATTGAATACTAAGGTATATCAGCATCTTAAAGTGTAGTCACCGGCCATCAAACCAAAATGGGTCATGGGGACACCCGGTGCAGTCCACCCCAGCTACCAGGCTAGCGTTGCAAAAGTATTTTTTGGCTAATGATTTCGTTTCGACTATACACCGTACTTTTTTCTTTTAGAGTAAGTACCTTTTTTATTTATTGTTTTGCTTATTTTTTTTTATTTGTCACTTTATTGCCAATATGGCCGATTCTTTGAGGTTGTATAAACGTGTAATAACTGTATGTCGATGTTAAATGTATATCTTTATGTTTTAATAAGACTTTTTTGTATGTTTTGTTAGGACTGCCTCGTTGTTCTCGCGGCATAAATCTGCGCGTGGGATTGGGCGGTCTCGGGTTCGATCCCCGGGTCGGGCAAAGTGTTATTGGGGCTTTCCGTTAGGGAATTCTCAGTAGCAGCTCGGAGTCTGGTAATGTGCCCGGTACGGCAATAGGCTCGCCCCCTATTACGTGGGACTAAAATAAATCTGGCGAAAAGTGAGTGTAACAATTATGCCTCTGCCTACCTCTTCGGGGATATAGGCGTGAGGCTATGTATGTATGTATGTTTTAATTTCATCATAACAATTGCAGAAACATGAATAATCCTCTGACCCTGAACAAATCTAAGGTTTTTTTCTGTTTACCTGGCCATTCCTCTCTCCAATACGTTGGCAAGTGATCCCACGGAGTCAATGATCTCTTTTCCAAGCTTCGACGGCATCTCTGATATGGATCTGCCGGAAGCTCTCACTGCGGCATCGGCTTCCTCTGTGAAAGAAAGAAATGAAGATAGGTTAGATTGGTTCCAGCTTAGGTGTGAAAGAGACGGCATATAGCCAGAACTAAGTCTCGTCGAACTGGTCGTTGGAGTAGAAAGGTTTTGGAGTGACGGCTAGGACGTCGTAGTAGAGGTAGACTAAGGTGGACTGACGATCTTGTGGGAATCGCGGGCAGCGGATGGATGCTGTTGGCCCAAGATCGTTCTGTGTCTTGAGGGAGGCCTATGTCCAGAAGTGGACGTGATTTGCATGATGTTATGATGAAAGTGAGGTTGAATTTGAAAACTGTACTTTTGGACAGATTATTACTATGTGGATATGTTTTTTCTTTGCTTAAAGTATCAGCACTGTCGTGTGGCGCTGCTGCCAACCTTCTGGGCACGTTTATCGATGACATTAATGCATTTTACTGCGCCTAAATCTTATAAATAATTATGTATTAATGTATTCTTGTCCGTGTTGTGACGGATTAAGAATACGGATTGTCACCACCCCATATCATCCCATGGGTGTCGTAAGAGCCGACAGAGGGAGCATGTTATGCAGAGAACAGCACTGTAAGAGAAGGAAAACTTGATACAAATCCTATACCAACCCTTTTGGCCAGCGTGGTATAGTAGGCCAATTCCTCCTTTCCAAGGAGAGGCCTAGTCCAGCAGTGGAATGTTAAAGGCTGATGATGATGATGGTATTCTTAGGTACTTTATATTTTAATTTTTGATCTTAAACATTTAACTTCATCATCACCAGCTTTGTATATAATATGTCCCACTGCTGGGCACAGGCCTATTCTCATTATGAGAATGTCATCGTTCACTACGCTGGCCAATTGTGACTTGAAAAACTTCATATGACTTTTCAGAACAAGACATAATACATAACAATTACTTCGCCAGTTTAAAAATTTTTTTTTATAGAATCACAGATACATAGGATACAGATAGAGAAAGATAGACAGAGGTGTAATATTACACCCACATTTCGCCATAATTTTTTTAGGTCCCACGTAATAGGGGGCGAGCCTATTGCCGTTACCGGGCGCATCACCAGAATCCTTGCTGCTACTGACATTTTGGAAAAACCCAGTAACACTTTTGCCCGACCCGGGAATCAAACTTTGGACCACCGATCAGCAGTCGCATACGCTATCCACTGGACCACGGAGGCAGTCACTAAGTTCTCTAGTTTCAAATAAAAAATCGCGAGTTATAAATCATTTAGTGTTCAATAAATCTTCCGATTCATTGGTCACACATTTTCGCGCGTGCAGTGAAAGTATTTGCAGTATTAATTACTGACAACGCGGTATTTATCCCACGGTAACAATACCAAATACCACTTTCGATAGATAACTACTTTTTTATGCCTCATAAAAATATTTTCACATCGGTTTCATATGGAAACGTAGCGTATACCACGCAACTATAATAATGTTATGAAAAGGAAATTGTTTCTTTGTCTTAAATACATATATATTTATTCAAAAGCATTGTCGCTTTTTAATGTATAGCAGCTGGATCGTCAAACTCTGTCTGGTAATATTTGTTGTGAAATCGAGTTTCCTTAAAATGAACCCTAGCTAGATCGATGTATCGCCCCTGAAGCCCCCTACATGTTAATTATGGAAATCGTTGAAGCCTTTTTTGAGATTCAGATTATGATTTAAACATATATAAGTACTACGATTTAAGATTTAAAGATTTGAAGGCTGCGATAGCCGAGTGGAGATACCAACGGACTGCCATGCAGAGGGTTCGAATCCACGGCGCGCACCAATCACTTTTCGAAGTTAAGTGTGTATGAAATTGTTAATTATCGCTTGCTCCGTGCCTCGTAGAGCACGTTAAAGCGTCGGTCCCGGTTGTCATGAAGATCTTTGACAGTCGTTACAGGGAGTCAGTACCCTCAAATAAACTGATACTGGTCTAAACCATGGAATATCGCTATCTCTTTAGATTGCGGAGGTCAGACGACAGTCGCTCTGTGGAAAAGTTGATATTCTGTCATATCTGGTTAGGCCAGTAAGCGGACCTCGGGCTTCAAGGCGTGCCAGTCTTGGATGCAATCGGGATAACGCTAGGGCGATGATGATAACTACGATTTAAGATTTATATTCTCAAGAGATGAACTGACAAGTTTTAAACCGGAGCCTACACCTAACTTTCTTGGTTCCCTTGCCATCATAAATCCTTTTTAAAGAATACCTCGACTGCGTAGCATTCTGATGAAAATTATTCAAGTCGAAAGTAAGAAGTCCTTACTTTATAAATTTCTCATAGATAACAACGCTATTTATATAGCACGCTGTCAGTGAAACAAATAACAAATGTTCACTAGCCGCACGCAATGTATAAGTTGATGCCATTATAATTGGCAATCTTTCCGTGATCGTGATCGGAAATACCCAACGAGATGATTTGGCATCCAGCAATGTGCATGAAAAAGGAAGTAGCCTAGTGGAGATAACAACGGACTGCCATGCAGAGGGTATAGGGTTCGAATCCACGGCGCGCACCACAAACTTTTCTTGAAGTTATGTGCGAAATGGTTAATTTGGTATCGACTGCCTAGTGCCTCGAAAAGCACGTTAGGCCGTCGGTGCCGGCTTTCATGTATACATATTTCAGTACCCTTGAATATACTAACGCTGGTCTAAGCCATAGGAAATCACTATCCTTTTGGGTTGCGGTGGTCAGACGGCTGACTCTCTGTGGAAAAGCTGATATTCTGTAGAATCTGGACTAGTAAGCGGACCCCGGGTTCTAAGGCCGCGCGCACTTTGGACACGAATTCGTATCGTACAGTATACGTACGATCGTGGTCGTACGAATTGAGTGCGCACACTGTATACGTTTTTATTAGGCAAATGAGCAGTGTTCTAGGGATATCGGATTTGTCAAGTCTGCTTTGGTTGGAGCGCGATGAATAATCTGTATCTTCACGACAATTCTCTTATCACCCGAATACTGCGGTGGCGTCGTCGCTATCGTAGAACCGATTGGTGCGTGAAATATATTTAAAAAGACACGATTTTGGTGAATTTCATCATATCATGAAAGACTTATAACATCACTTTTACAATCACTTTGGTCCCACAAACATTTATGTTCGTGAATCAGGTTTAATTACCTTTTCTACATCCATTTCTTATGTTAAAACGTACGAATGTGTTTTGAAATCCCAACAAGTTCGGATTGTTTTCGGACGTCTGAACTACACGTACGTATACGCACGACTAACTCACACCCAGTCTGCTCCCATAGTACTTGGAATATCCGGATCGTTCGTAGGTATGTGTTCGTATGTGTACGCACGAGTAAAATTCGTACGAAAATGTGTCGAAAGTGCGCGCGGCCTAAGACGATAAGTCTTGTGTCCAAAAGGGAAGAACGATGGTGATGATATAGGAAGTAAGAGAATTTCTTGTCACACTGTCTAGTCCCCGAATTCGCAAAATTCTACCAGATTTTCGATCTATGCCACCACTGTCCAATAGCTATATCCGTTAGGTGCGATAAAATTTTTAACCTATGCCAGCTACAATTTGTAGTGTACTACCTGCTGCCTCGTAAGTAGTTCATCATCAGCCTTTAACAGTCCACTGCTAGACTAGGCCTCTCCTTTGAAATGAGGAATTAGCCTACTATACCACGCTGGCCAAACGGGTTGGTATAGGGTTTGTATCTAGTTTTCCTTCTCTTACAGTGCTGTTCTCTGCATAATATGCTCCCTCTGTCGGCTCTTACGACACCCATGAGATGATATGGGGTGGTGAAATTCCGTATTCTTAATCCGTCACCACACGGACATCCATCTACACTCGTAAGTAGTTAAATTAGACAATTTTCAAAAACCATAAATTATTAAAACGTCATATATATCAAGCCGATTTCACCCCATATACGAAACATAAAGAATGATGTAGCACAATCAAGTGTTTTTTTTTGCAAAAAGTGAAATTTCCAAAACCATTTCTCAGCAAACAAAACCAGATGTTTGGTAAGACCAGTTTAACAATTTGGCCGTGAAAGGTAAACCAAGTTGTTGGGTCATAATATTGGTTTAAACACGCAGGCAGTTCTTTCTTTTGAATCTGTAATAAATATGGTTCTGCATTCTCTCAATATGTCAATAGTTTAGTTATGAAATATAATTTTATTGAATCGTTATTAGTGTTTTCTATAATAAATATAATATTAAGCCTAAATATTTTCACTTTTTATTATTTTATGGTTATGTTCTATTAAACTTTATTATAAGATTATGTTTATTTTAGCGTATAGACAATGATTAAATAAAAAATCGTCTTAAGAAGTTAAAAGCTTACCAAGTTAAAAACGCAAGTAGAAAACGCATTTTTAGTTAGTTGAAACCGTAAGTTCGTATCCATTTCTTTTGAAACCATAATTTGTAAGAGGCAAGCTCAAATTATTGTAGAGATAGCAAGAAGTCGTGTTACAAAGTGTTAAAGTACCTATCTACCGTGTTAATAAGACATACTTAATTACTGCTTTGTTTTCAACAATTCACATATTTTTATACATATTTGCATATATTTAAAACCCTTGCGTTACTGACTGACTGACAGACACGCTACAGCCGAAACTATTGGGCGCAGGAAGCTGAAATTTGGCATGTAAGATCCTTGGGGACCGTAGGGGTGCACTAAGAAGGGATTTCCCGAAATTCCCACGGGATCGGCCAAAACGGGTAAATTAAAAAAAATGCGGTCGTAGCTGCTGGCCTCCTCTAGTTTGCATATATTTTAACTAACTGACCCGGCGAACTTCGTACCACTATATATGTATTATACATATAAACTTTCCTCTTGAATCATTCCATATATTAAAAAATCGGCATTAAAATCCGTTGCGTAGTTTTAAACATTTAAGCATACATAGGGATAGACAGACAGAAGACAGACTTTGTTTTATACTACATAATGATTTCCTCAAAATCCGTCCAGTAATTTGTGTGTGAAAGAGTAACCACCATATTATCTACATCACCACAAACTTTCGCATTTATAATAGTAGGCTCATAGGATAAAACAAGTGCACAATAACTAATTCTATAACTTTCTTATCCGTATATATAAACCTACGCCTGAACATTTTATTTATACCTAATGGAAGGAAAGAGGAACCCACCACGCACCCTCGGATTTACCACTGCGGTATAGTCGGCGCATACAGCGGGATACTGCAAGTCAGAGGTATCTTCCTGGAACCCATACCATTCCTATATCCCTTATACTTTTAGAGGAGTTCGGTATTGTCAACCTTTTTCTATTGCAATAGTTGGGGTGGTCAATCCGAGGGTGCGTGGTGGGTTCCTCTTTCCTTCCATTAGGTTACAATGGAATGCCGCCAAGTAACGCCTGATTCAATCAACTACATTTTATTTATATTAAACCTTTTGTGCCCGAACTCTTCTGAATTTCGATCTCTTCCTTGTTAGTGTACCTATGTATATGGTCCCCAAGGAATACATAAACTTTTTAGCTTCTTGTGCGCAATAGTTTCGGTTGTGCGTGCGTTATCTGTCAAATGGTCAGTAACGCAATAATTTATAATATCTTATACTCTTATACTAATATATAAAGCTGAAGAGTTTGATTGTTTGTTTGTTTGGTTGAACGCGCTAATCTCAGGAACTACTTCCGATTTGAAAAAATCTTCCAGTGTTAGATAGCCCATTTATCGAGGAAGGCTATATACTAGATAACATCACGCTATGAGCGACGGGAGCAGAGAGTCTGCTGGCCTTCCTCGAAGAGCTGGAGTGGCTCGAATGACGACACCATTCCCACCCGCACGCAAAATACACGCCAAGACGTGGAGTTGCGGAAACAGCCCGTGCCATCAAGGCCAAGGTCAAGTATGGGAGCGGAGCCTAGTAGCCTTAAATAACGCGGGTGTAACCGCAGGCATCCTCTAGTAGAAGATAAAACTAGATATTGGCCTCCAGCCGCCCGCGTTATCGGTTATTCTGACAAGTTGTAGCCTATGTGTTATTATATAACCTACTAGAGGACGCCAGCAGCTACGCCTGCATTTTTTTTTAATTTACCCGTTTTGGCCGATCCCGTGGGAATTTCGGGAAATCCCTTCTTAGTGCACCCCTACGGTCCCCAAAGAACATACATGCCAAATTTCAGCTTCCTGCGCCCAATAGTTTCGGCTGTAGCGTGTCTGTCAGTCAGTCAGTAACGCAAGGATTTTATATATTAAGATTAAGATTAAGATATTACTGCAAGGTTTCATCAAAATCTGTTCAGTATTTTTTGTGTGAAAGAGTAACAACAAAACATCTGCACAAACTTTCGCATATATATTAGTAGGCCCATAGGATATAACATGTGCACAACCACTAATTCAGTAACTTTCTTATTTCACATAAATGTCTATCAATAATATCTCTTAATAGATATCATGGCGGGAGAGTACCGTTATTAATATTTTATTTGATTCGATCACGATTCACGGATGTGGCTGTTAATTGATATTATCATTTAAACGATGAATTGTTGGTCAATGTTTAACGTTGAATGCCTTCTTTGTAAGGTTTGGGTTCTATTACGACTTGGACTAAAAGTTTTAGTTATATTTTTTGTGGTAGAATTTGTATTTTTGACGACCGGTTGGCGCAGCGGCAGTGTAAGCGACTGCTACGCCGATGGTCGCGGGTTCGATTCACGCTCAAGTCCAACATTTGTGTGCATTAACATGGATGTTTGTCTTGGTTTGAGTGTTTCTATGTATAATATGTATGTATTTACAAAAAAAAAGTACATATGTATGTTTATCCATAATCTAGTACCCATAGTACAAGCTCTGCTTAGTTTGGGACTAGATGGTGTTGTGTGAATGTGGTAGAATATATTATATTATTATTATTTTTATTCATCATCATCATTCTCCTAGCGTTATCTCAGGTGGAAGCCGGGGTCCGCTTTCTAGTCTTACTAGATTTGATTAAATATTAGCTTTTCCACACTTTTTAATATTTTAAATCATCTTCCTCGCTTTATGCCATCAAAACATTCGCTTCGGAGCCACGAGTCTGTGCACTAGTGTACCAAGATTGGAAAGAATATCTGCTTTTCCATAGAGCGACTGCCGTCAGACCTTCGCAATCCAAACGAATTGTGATATTCCATGGCTAAGACTAGTGTCAGTTGGTTCAATGGTATTGACACCTCGTAAAGACAGTTAATCGTGTTATCTGAGGCACACGGCAAGCGATAATTAACAATTTAAATTCCAAAGTACTTAGTGGTTGTTATATAATTCATTGTTGGTTCCCACGAATTATAGCAACAGAAGATAAACATAAGTGTATCTTTACTTCTTTAGCCTTCATATAGTAAATACGCCGATATTTACAGCTAACAAAAATCTTTATTTAGCCTATGTTTTCAAGATGGAATACCTTTGAACTGCCACTCCACAAAATTATTTCAATCTGTATATATAAAATGGCCTTGGGGTCACTCAGAGGGCGATGGAGAGAGCTATGCTCGGAGTTTCCCTGCGAGATCGACTCAGAAATGAGGAGATCCCTAGGAGAACCAAAGTCACCGACATAGCTCTCCGAATAGCCAGTCTGAAGTGGCAGTGGGCAGGGCACATAGCTCAAAGAACCGATAGCGTTGGGGCAGGCGGGTTCTGGAGTGGCGACCACGTACTGGACGACGCAGCAGGGGTATGCCTCCCGCAAGGTGGACCCACGATCTGGTTAAGATCGCGGGAAGCGGTTGGATGCGGGTGGCTCAAAATCTGTCTGTGTGGAGAACCTTGGGGGAGGCCTATGTCCAGGAGTGGACGTCTCCAGGCTAACATGATGATAATGATATAAAATTCATGCGTTACTGACTGACTGACAGGCAACGCCTAGCCAAAACTATTGGGCACAGAATGTAAAAATTTGTCTTGTATGTTCCTTGAGAACCGTAGGGGAGTACTAAGAAGGGATTTCCTGAAATTTCACGGTTAAAATAAAATTCCCGGCCTAGCTGTAGGCATCCTCTAGTAAAATAAATAAGTACAAGTATATTCGTCAAAAGAAAGAAATATGGACACGAAAGAACAAAGGCCTGTTTTTGCCAAAGTAAACAGTATCAGTTAATAGTGAAATCCTTTTAATTACAAATTAATTGAGTAATCAGAGCGAGATATAATTAGGTATTAATAGTTTTAATTGTATTCGAGTGCGTGTGAGAGACTGATTCAGTTTTGTTTTCTAGTTACGCCTCGGTGAGTAGAAATGAGTAGTGAAATTTTAATGGCATTTCCCACATCATCCTTCTAGCTCGCCCAGTTAGAACCCGGTGGCTGCTTTCTAGTTTAACTGAATTTGACTGAATATTAGCTTTTTCACAGAGTCACTGACTGTCTGACCTCCGCAGCCCAAAGATATAGCGATAGTCTATGCCTTGCTTTTCTCTAATGAGATAAAAAAACAATAAGAAACATAGCAATATAATATTTAAATAAACATATTATTTAAATTAAGACGAACTTGGACTGAATAATTTCCATAAAATTTTAATACCAATATCTTCCGGTGGGCAATATGCATTTAATAACCGGAAGTTGATATATGAAACTAGCATGTGTTATGACTTTGGAATTAATAATTTGATTTATAATCTATGCATGTGTAATTCCCATAGCGTTTGACTCCGCTAAACTCTCTCTTATGTCACTACATTATGAATTAGGTATGAGAGTTCGTCCGCGGCTCTGTTTGCGTGGATTATTCACCATAAACCTTCCCCATTAATCACAATATTTATTGGTGATATTCGAACGAAAATCCGTTTGGTTTTTCAGTGTATGGCGTTTATATAGACAGGCACAACGACCAGGGAACTTCATTTTATTATAGGTACATATGCAGGCTGTAAAAAGACCCTTAACGAAAACTGAAATCCCTTGTTGTACCAATCACTACGAACATTTTTACTTCGGCACCATACCTGGGCAATTACTGGTTCAGGAGATATTGAGGCTCAAAGTTAGTATGGAATAATTGTTCTGATTAGGTACAACATCGATGCATTTACCCCGCCAATATGTTCTATAGATGCCCTATGAGCCCATGGATAATTAGGTATTTCGAGCATTGCAGGCGCGCGCTTTTATTTGCGGTTTAAAAAAATTAAAACTAAAAAAAAAATGGTTTCCCAGGTATTATTTTTGGTTAGTATGACTTGGCGTGATGTCCACAACGAGTAGACTTCGGCTTGGTGATGGGTCTTGTGACAACCTGTATGTAGATATTAAATTCATCCTATTAAGTCACAATAGTTATTTATTCTCCAGGTTGTCTAAGTAATGTTCACGAAATACATGTGAAGTCTGCTAACCAGCACTTAGCCAGCGTGGAACACTATGCCATTACCCTTCTAATAATTTTAAGAGGCCCTTGCCCAGCAGTGGAACAGTTTATATACAGGACTGATAATGATGTACAAACCGCAAAACTTTGAAAGCATTTCCACATATTTTTGTATTAGAATCGAATCAACACCCTTTGATTCACGACGATCATCACTTCAACTGCAAGCCCATCTATATCATCATCCGTTTATCATTGTGTTTGACCTCACGGGCATAATGTGATATTGTCGTTTCTCTCGCCATCTTAACGTGATCATTTGACGCCACCGCCGTCACACTTACTTGGTTAAGTTGATGTGTAGGGTTGATACTAACTTCATAAAACAACACAAGTTTATCTATCGGGTCTTCATCGAGTTAACACTTGAATGGCATCGAGAATAGATCGTAAATAGAATGGGATAAATTATTTTCATTACTTTTTAGGGTTCCGTACCTAAAAGGTAAAAATCGGAACCCTATTACTACTCTTTCCGTCTGTCTGTCTATCTGTCTGTCTGTCACCAGGCTGTACCTATCTCATAAACCGTGATAGCTAGAAAACTGAAATTTTCACAAATTATGTATTTCGGTTGCCGCTATAACAATAAATACTAAAAATAAAAAAATGAAAATATTAAGGGGGGGTCCCATACAAAAAACGTGTATTTTTTCGTATTTCTTGCTCAAAATTACTAACTGTTACACGTAGACGCTTTAAATTTTCACAGAATATGTAGTTGTGTATTACCTTTCAAAATAAATAAATTAATTAAAAAAAGGAAATAATAAAGGGGGGCTCCCATACAAAACATAATTTTTAAGTAATTTGTTACTCGATCTTAATAAACAGTTAGAAACTTAAAAGTATTTAAGTATACATACAACGAACGTGATTTTCTTTTATAGACGATGGTACGGAACGCTTCGTGCGCGAGTCCGAGTTGCACTTGCCCTTTTTTTTTAAATTTCTTTCAATCTAATACAGGTACCTACTTAGTTTTGTGTTTTAACTATCGACGATGACCAAACTAATGAAAACTGTGCTACAGTCGACAGCAAACTGAATAAAGTGTCAAACTATGCGTCAACGTCGATCTTGATGTGTCAAATTAGAATATTGACATAGGGCCTTATTACAAAAAGTGGTTTAAATATAAAACCGGGTTAGATATTGATAGATAATTTTTAAAAGGACTTTTTGACGAAGGTACTTATATATATTTTTTATTCTACATTTGTTACAACGAATTTTAGCGGCAATAGTTTTACAAAAAAGTGTTTATAGTGTACATATCACAGATAAGAGAAGTAGTATTTCTCTTATCTGTGGTACATATAAACAATTTTACGCAGGTAAGCTTAGGGCTAAACCTCGATTTATTTTTAGTCCATGTTTTGTAATAAGGCGGTATAAGTTTAACGGAATAGTCAATTCAAAATTAAATCGCATTTCGTTCATACTATCAACGTATACCTACACCATACTAGAATTGGCCTTAAGGACTAAATTTCGAATCATTTTGTCCATGGTTGTCCATTGGTTTGGTCCATAGGTTACAAACAACTAAACAGCGGCGATCAAGTAATAGTTGTTCCAGTAAACTGGCAATAAGTATAGCCGTTCTGATTTTAATTAGCTGTTGTGTACCTTGCGATCTTAAGATGTAATCAGTAGCAATTAAAATATGTAAACAAAGTAAAAGCAATTTAACGTGATCAACACAGATTGCGATGTAAAATGATAAAATCTGTATAATAAATATACTTACAATTTTTTTTATGTATATGCAATGTTGCACCAACGTAAATACGAAAATCCCCTTTTATGTATATATTCATCTGTCTGACCGCCTCGTTGGTCTCACGGCATAAATGTGCGCGTGGGATTGGGAGGTCTATATAGGTTCGATCCTCGGGTCGGGCAAAGTGTTATTGGGTTTATCCGTTAGGGAATTCTCAGTAGCAGCACGGAGTCTGGTAATGTGCCCGCTACGGCAATAGGCTCGCCCCCTATTACGTGGGACTGAAATAAATCTGGCGAAAAGTGGGTGTAGCAATATACCTCTGCCTACCTCTTTGGGGATATCGGCGTGAGACTATGTATGTATATTCATCTGTATAAAATTCTTGAGTTACTTATAGACAACGCACAGACGAAACTTCTGGGCGCAAGAAGCTGAAATATGCATGTATGTTCCTTGGGGTGCGTACGGGTGCACAAAAAAAGGATTACCCGAATATCCCAGGGGATCGGGAGAAAGTGCTGTTTGAGAATCAAACTTACAATACATGTAGTTGCCGCACGCTCAGTCAGATGCCTCGTGCAGAGGCGAAATACGTATCGAAGAATAGTCGGCGCATACAGCGGGATACTGCAAGTCAGGTATCTTCCTGGAACCCATACCATTCCTATATCCCTTATCCTTTTAGAGGAGTTCGGTATTGTCAACCTTTTTCTATTGCAATAGTTGGGGTGGTCAATCTGAGGGTGCGTGGTGGGTTCCTCTTTCCTTCTATTAGGTTACTCGATGTATTGATTAATGACGAGGCCTCTTAAGCCACCACGTGGACGACGTACCACACTCTTATAAAATGATATTTTATTTCTTTTCATGGCAACCCTAAGTATAAAACTTAAGAACTATTAAGTAAAACTGTAGACAGTAACCGCACGTACGGTTCCGTGTCAGGTACTTGCTAAACCGGGGCCGAACCTAGCACCATAAATCTAAGTAGGTACTTGCTCATTCATGTACTGAGCACTTGCGACGACATACTGAATAACTTGCTTATCCTTAAATGGTGGATACATATATATTATAAGTCAAGTTGAGATGTTGTTACTTCTGTCTCAGATAATATAATACTGTACTAGTACTTTATACGGAATGTCACCACCCCATATCATCCCATGGGTGTCGTAAGAGCCGACAGAGGGAGTATATTATGCAGAGAACAGCACTGTAAGAGAAGGAAAACTTTAGTAGGCCAATTCCTCCTTTCAAAGGAGAGGCCTAGTCCAGCAGTGGACTGTTAAAGGCTGATGATGATGATGACATGAGATACTGACTAACTGCCAGACTACGCATCCACGAACACAACCAAAACTATTTGAAATTTGGCATGTATATTTCGTTGGGACCGTAGACCACATAACATAAGTTCACGCCTCTATCCCCGAAGGGGTAGGCAGAGATGTAGTACACACCCACACTTCGCCAGTTATGTTTCGGTCCCAATGTAATATGGGGCGAGCCTATTGCTATCTATCGGGCATTATTAAGTGAGTGATAATTAACATTTTTAGTGCACACATAACTTTGAAAAGTCAGAGGCAAATGCCCAGGGTACCTGGGGATCGAACCCGAGACCATGGTCTCGGCAGTCCGTTACGTACACCACTGAGCTATCGCCGCCAAAGAAGAGATTTGCCGAAATGCCCACGGGATCGAGATGAAACGGTCAAATCTTATACCAATATATAAAGCTGAGGAGTTTGTTTGTTTGTTTGGTTGAACGCGCTAATCTCAGGAACTACTGGTCCGATTTGAAAAATTCTTTCACTGTTAGATAGTCCATTTATCGAGGAAGGCTATAGGCTATATAACATCACGCTATGAGCGACGGGAGCTGAGCAGTAGCCTTAAATAATGCGGGTGTAACCGCGGGCATCCTCTAGTTAGAATAAAATGTGCAAATGTAAATATAAAAGTTCCAGTATAAAGCTTGCCTTTTCTAAAGCGACTGTCGTCTTGCCTCCGCGACCCAGAGGCATAGCGATACTCCATTGATTAGACCAGTCAGGATATTCCTGGCTACTGGTTTCTCATAACGCTTGTGAAACCAAAGCCTAACAACTATAACGGAGAGAGAATGACTGAATATCTAGTCCCAAAAATATTTAATGGAATAAATATATTAAGAGTAGAACCTTAATATAGCAAGTATGTGTTAAAAAATAAGCTTAGGGATTTATTACTCGGTGAAGGTGACCCCGCAATTGCTGAGGCCCACCAAAACCATCGAGCAGTCAATTTCTAAGCTTCATATTTATATCTATAAGTTAGAATTTATGTTTTGTTTCATTTCTTTGTTATTTTCTTTTTTACTATAATATAGGGTGCGTAAGGTTCCCACCAAGAGCTTAGGGTCCCAAGCCAACCTCACCTGCAAGTGGTGCACCTGCCGATCAACGGACGAGGCTCTGGCAAACAAAATATCCCGATAAGCGGCAATAGGCTCGCCACCTAACGTGGGATCAAAACACTGGCGAAAAGTGGGCGTTTAATATGCCTCTGCCTACCCATTCGGGGAAACAGGTGTGAGTCTATCTATGTATGTACTATAATATTATGTTCCATGCTATGTGGTATTCGTATTTATAAGTAGATATTAAGAGCGTATCTCGCCAACAAGTGAATGAGCTTAGCGAGTAAAACAATATTGTTAAAAATGTACAATAACATTTATATATAAATAAAATAAACAAAGATCCTCATGACAGCCGGGACCGGTGGCTTGACGTGCTCGCCGAAGCACGGGGCAAGCTATGATTACATTTTATACGCACATAACTCCGAATAGTCATTAGTGCGCGTCGCGGATTCGAACCTGATACCCTCTGCATGGCAGTCTGTTGGTATCTCCACTAAGATATCGCTACGTCGCGAATAAATGCTCTACATCTAGATATATGACGGTTTCTGACCAAGCTATTTTCCTGTTACGATTTCTAATTAATACAAAAAAAGTCATAAAATAAAAGATATCCGATCTAGAAAACTTTACATTTGACATGTTAAAAATATGTCTAATAAAAAAGTTTTTAATTCATGAATTTTTAATTATTCACATAAATTAATCTAATTTTAGTTAGGTAACATAATATAATTTTAATTTATGTAGCCATATAAGTACCTATTATGATTACGCATTGCAGAGCAAAAAATAAATTTATTTATTCTGCTTAGGCTTTTAGGTGAAAGTGTCTGCGACATTTTTGAATAAGATTAGTTTTTTTTTATATTAAGACAACTCATTCACGGTCTCAGAACCAGATAACTGAAAAACTTTTTTGTACAGGGTGTCACAAGACCCATCACCAAGCCGAAGCCAACTCGTTTTGCATATCATGCCAAGTCATAATAAACAAAAGTTATACCTGGGAATTATTCCTAATTAAATACACATATTTATATAAGTAGATAACATTTAATCCATATTTCCTTGGTCATGGTATCACGCTTAAATAGCTGGACCGATTTCGCTAATTCTTAATTTCTTGTGTTTGCTAATGTCGGGCGATGGATTTTATAAAAGAAAATTATAAGGATGAAAAAGGATTTTCAAGGATCGAGACGCTAAATGTCCCAAAAAATGAAATAATATTTATAAAACTACAAGTTGTACTATTGTAATAATAGCTGTGCCGGTGGTACACACGCGTTTTTTATGATCTGATCACTACTCCGCCTTCCTTGATAAATAAACTTTTCTACACGAAATGACTTTTTTAATTCGAACCAATAGTTTCTTAGATAAGCGTGTACAATCAAACAAGTAAACTCATCAGCTTTAAAGTACATACATACATAGTCTCACGCCTATATCTTCGAGTCTCACGCCTATATCTCTGCCTACCTCTTCGGGGATATCCCCGAAGAGGTAGGCAGAGGTATATTGGTACACCCACTTTTCGCCAGATTTATTTTAGTCCCACGTAATAAGGGGCGAGCCTATTGCCGTTACCGGGCACATCACCTGACTCCGGACTGCTACTGAGAATTTCCTAACGGAAATACTCAATAACACTTTGCCCGATCCGGGGATCGAGCCCGAGATCTCCCAATCCCACGCCCACATTCATGCCGCGAGACCAACGAGCTTTAAAGTACCTACCTATTAGCATAGTAAAAACAGAATCGCCTAGGAACCATACGGTTTCGGTGTAACGCCGAACCATTTTTTTGGTCCTTCGAGCCGGATTCATTTACGTGTTATACGTAAAACCTCGTTATATCGCTATACCTAGGCAGTTATAGCACTTCTGTTCTTACTATGCTATTAGTATACATAGATTGGACAGATATAACGCATTAATGGATGACTCAAAACTATTCGTGACATCATGTTAAAATATAAATGGGACCACAATTGAGAAGCAACAGCATTGAAATAAAAAAATATCATCGAAGTCGGTTCACCTAGTGGAAAGTTCAGAAAACATAAAAAAATAACGTCAAATTAGAATTTCCTTTTTGACGTCCGTTAACATTTACTGCTTACAAATACCAGTAAAATAATTTATCTTTCAACAATACAGTTGTATAATGTTAAATAATAAAAAGAAATGTGCTAAATTATTACAAAATTTGTTAAATGTTTGAATAAAATGTTAGTATGCCTGTGTGATTCGTAAACACTTTCACTTACTGCCCGTTAAGTTTAGTTATTTGGAATAGTTTCTTGGTTTGTGTATGAATGAGCACGAAGTCTTGGATTCAATAATAGGGAAATATAAAGATATCTTATTGTCCTAGGTGAGCCAACTTACAGTTTTAAAAACATGAAAATAGTAGGTATTTTTTCTGCAAGGAAAATCAATATAAACGGACGGACTCATAAACTGCATCAAAGTCCAGGATTTCTTTTAAATGATTTTTTTTAATAAGTATGCAAACTTTTTAGATTAAATTATATAAATATGGAGAGACTGGCTCTTAATCTTAAAAAAAAAGCAAAATTTGAAAATAGAACTGCAGTAAAACAACCGTGTGGTTGACGGCATAGAATACAAGTGTCACCACCCCCTATCTTCCCGTGGGTGTCGTAAGAGGCGACTAAGGGATAACACGATGCAAATACCATCTTTGCGTAGAGACGGAAAACTCGACATCAAACCCTATACGACTGCCTCGTTGGTCTCGCGGCATAAATGTGCGCGGGGGATCGGGAGGTCCCGGGTTCGATTCCTGGGTCGGGCAGTGTTATTGGGATTTTCTGTCACGAAACTCTCAGTAGCAGCACGGAGTCTGAAAATGTGCCCGGTACGGCAATAGGCTCGCCCCTTATTACGTGGGACTAAAGTATATCTGGCGAAAAGTGGGTGTAGAAATACACCTCTGCCTACCCCTTCGGGGATAAAAGGCGTGACGTTATGTATGTAAAACAAACGAATATGGCCAGGTAAAGAAAATTTACTCGTAGTATCAGATTTGCGTGTTATTTAAAGCAAAGTTTTAAATTGATTCGCATTGACTTTTTA
This sequence comes from Euclidia mi, assembly GCA_944739405.2. Classification (NCBI taxonomy): domain Eukaryota; kingdom Metazoa; phylum Arthropoda; class Insecta; order Lepidoptera; family Erebidae; genus Euclidia; species Euclidia mi. The sequence goes on from OX123208.2 coordinate 3,736,334, forward strand.
TTCTTTTGTCAATTGAATTATTGTTACCAGCAGAACAGTTGGGTTAGTTTATTAACACATCGAGAGTTTTTGAACCATAATATGGATACTTCGTCCGAACAAGCGGCTCAAATTGTAGCACTGGTGCGGGAGGGCTTGCATCAACGAACGATTGGTAGACATTTTAATTTAAACCAGTCTACGGTTTCTAGAATATACAGAAGGTTTGTGGAGACAGGTTCTTACAGAAGGAGACGTGGTACAGGCAGGACTCGAGCAACCACCGGTAGTGATGACCGATTTATTGTTACAACTTCCCTGCGAAATCGTTTACTCACGCACGTCAGTTAATATCAAAACAGAGCTTAATGAAGTGCGTGGAGTAAATGTGAGTGCACGAACAATAAGAAGAAGGTTAAAGGACGCGGATATCACCCCTTTTAGACCAGCAAATGGTCCAAAGTTGTCTGTAGCTCACAGACAAGCTCGCTTAAGATTTGCGCGTGATCACCTAAATTGGACAGAAGAGCAATGGGCCTCCGTATTGTTCACGGACGAGCGTAGGACATGTTTATATGGTGCAGATGGTCTCAGAAGAGTCTATCGTCGACGTGGGGAGCGATATGCTCAAAGCTGCATTGAGGAGCGTGTTCCTTTTGGATGCGGTTCGTGTATGGTCTGGGGAGGCATAATGATGAACGGGCGAACAGAACTTGTGTTCATAGACATGGTCCGTCAAAACGGTAATAGAGGGGGTTTGACTGCACATCGTTACATAACAGAGATCTTAGAAGATCACGTGGTGCCTTACATGGGATTCATAGACGAAAATTTTACTTTAATGCAGGATAATGCCCGGCCGCACGCTGCTGCACAAGTTCGATAATATTGCGAAGAGGTTGGGATACGTACAATGAATTGGCCAGCACGCAGCCCGGATTTTAATCCCATTGAGCATGTTTGGGACAATTTAAAAAGAGCTGTATATGCGAGAAATCCTGTGCCCACGACAGTGGCAGCACTAAGAACAGCACTTTCAGAAGAATGGGACATTATTCCGCAAGATCTTTTAATAACCCTAATAAAATCTATGCGGAACCGATAAGAATCCGTAATAAGGGAACGTGGAGGTAATACACCTTATTAAAACATAAATAAACCCTTGCATAATGTTTGTGTCTATTGTTAAAACCAATTTTTTTATTAAACCAATTTTCCTTAAATTTGTGTTTTTTCTTCAAAAAAGTCTTAAGGTCCTTTCCAGTACACAAACTTAAACTTAAGGATATGACCCTACGCTGATTTAAAGTTCACGAACCAATCTAGAGGTTTCAATTTAAATCTGTATAGAAAGTTTGCATACTTGGTTAAAATATTTATTTCAAAGTCGTCTATTACTTTGATGCAGTTTATGAGTCCGTCAGTGTAATTATGTACTTACATAAGGTCACTCATCCCGAAATCTCGAAAATGACTGGACGTATAAAGAGGCAATTCGGTAGGGAAAAAAGAAAGAAAGAAAATGTCTTTATTGCAAGCACGCTGCGTGCTTGCAATAAAGACATTTTCTTTACATTTTCTTTACAGTACCTACTCCTTAATTTTACATATTCTAAAAAACAAAAAACACATTGGGGCGAAGTTAATATTAACTCAACAACAACAAGTAGACACTTGCTCCTTGCTATTTGGCAACTTGTTGCCATAATGACACTTGGCATGTCTTGTCAACTGTCACAAACGGAGTTGAGTTAGTAGTTGACAAAAGTAGGGAAGTATTTAATACATAGCAGGCGCCCGCTCAGAACGAATTTTTGGCTTGATTAAGGGTTCTGAGAGCTCTCGGAAGGTACGATATAGTGTATTTTAATTCGCGGGCGAAGCCGCGGCCAGCCGTTGTAGTTATTAATAAATCAACAATTAAAAATATAAAATCGAGTTTTTTAACATTAAGTCGTTGAATGAACTTGCGATTATTTTTAGTTGTTTTACAATAAATAAATAACCCATATAAATTATTTTACTTGTATCATCCCTGTTGGTATTTGAGTAGTTACGTTTTGTCGGATGTGGCTATTTTTTGCGATAATTTTCATAGTGTCATAGTTAATGTGAAAACATTAACGTCTACACTATACCAAGTGGAGCAGGTTTGATTCCATAACACTGTCTGTGACCCACAATCCTTGATTCCGAATTATTTTATAGATTGCCATTCCAAGTTTTTTTTTATTTAACACAACTGTCGTTTCCTAGATCTATTATTTAAAAAAAAAACAGCCAAAAAAACCGGCCAAGTGCGTGTCGGGCCACGCGCAATGTAGGGTTCCGTAGTTGCCCATAATGGTCATTATTGATAATAACTTCTGTTTCACATGGGACTAAAAACGGGCATCTTTAAGATTAAGCCAGCGCTCCCAATGTAAACTCACAGAAATAGGTATTTATAAGTTAACCGACGATTACTCGTAAACTAGTGATGTCTACTTAGCCGTGATAGTTTTCCTTTTAAATTCGTTATATGTACTACATTTGTGATTTTTTTCACCTCTTCCAAATTAATAGTTTAGCCGGCAGAGGGGGGGGACACTTGGGTCTAACAATTTTTTTCATATCAAAGCTTGATATTTGACAAACCAATCACTTGATCGAAAAATGATTTGAGCAAACTAATAATATTTTTTTAATACCTATCCAATGATACCCCACACAATGAGGTATTCAACCAAAAAAAAATTCAATCCCACTATGTATGTAGGGGAGATACCCTTAAAAAAAATATTTTCCTAAATCTTATTCTACAGTTTTGTTGCAATATTGTTTGTCTATATTCATGTCAAATATCAGCTTTCTAGCACCAGGCGTCTTTGAGCTAGGCTGCGGACGGACAGACGGACGGACATGACGAAACTATAAGGGTTCCTTGTTGACTACGGAACCCTAAAAAAGAGATAAGTTTATTATGAAGTATTCTTTTTCTACCACAATATTTTTTTATATAAATTACCAAGATTCTGCCGTGTGGTTGACGGCATAGAATACAAGTGTCACCACCCTCTATCTTCTCGTGGGTGTCGTAAGAGGCGACTAAGGGATAACACGATGCAAATACCATCTTTGCGTAGAGACGGAAAACTCGACATCAAACCCTATACGACTGCCTCGTTGGTCTCGCGGCATAAATGTGCGCGTGGGAGCGGGAGGTCCCGGGTTCGATTCCTGGGTCGGGCAGTGTTATTGGGTTTTTCTGTTACGAAATTCTCAGTAGCAGCACGGAGTCTGGAAATGTGCCCGGTACGGCAATAGGCTCGCCCCTTATTACGTGGGACTAAAGTATATCTGGCGAAAAGTGGGTGTAGAAATACACCTCTGCCTACCCCTTCGGGGATAAAAGGCGTGACGATATGTATGTGTATGTATGTATGTACCAAGCATCGAACCCGGGCCACGCAAATTGATAGCGATAATCATCAGTAATACCACAATTGTGTCAACGACGCAATATGAAACATCGTCAACAATACTTAAATGGGAAATCGAACCCCGGACATCACGTTAACCTGCCTAGAGAAAGTGTACCCGTTGCCTAGTATAACACATTGGAACAACTATGTAATTCTGGCTTTTGCCCGCGGTTTCGTCTGCTAGGTTGTTCGTAATCGGGACAAATTACAGTATTCTGTTATATAAGTTTTTACTAAAATTATAATTTGTATAATAAGCTTTGACTTTCCTAATTAAGATATCTATACTAATATAATGAAGCTAAAGAGTTTGTATGTTGGGTTAAACGAAATAATTTTATTGAGGAATGCTATATGTAGGTTCAGGCCACGGGGGTAGGGCAGTAGAGTGGAGAGCTAGTTAGCTATATTAAATAGAGGAAAGTAACCAAATATGGAATAGTATCCTAATATGGCATGCCTTGATTTCTCCGAAAGTTAATGTTTGAAACGCAATACAAGACCATCTTCTATTTCACTTGCTCTCATTACTCACACCTTTGTGTCAGTTGCGCGAACGATACGCGTGTGGCAGGTGTGTTTTGTTTTGATGTCTCGCAGAAAATTTTAAAGGTACGTATTAACCGAGTATTATCGGTTATTATGCATACAGACTTGTTATACTATTGAATAAATCTATATAACGTTTATTTTAATATTTTTCACCACAGCAGCTCAAACATGCCGCTTTTGCTGCGAGACAACAGTGAACAAAACGCGATTTTGATTCAAGCGTGAGTAAAAGTAGCTTTTTAATTTTTCAATCTTCAGTGTCACGAATTGACATTATTCAGCCATAAATTTGAAACATTCGAATTTTACTGTGCTCTGTCTCTTTCACATGCATATAAAAAGTGAGTGAAAAAACAAACCCCTTCGAATTCGAAATTCGATTTTGGAATTCGACTTCAAAGAAAACACCTATGGCAACGCAAAAAAAAAAGATATTTGTAATAAAGAAATTACTTTTATTTATATGTTATTGCTTACATGTTTAATTTGTTATTGGATTTTAATAAAAATAAGTCTAATTAATAGTATAAAATTAGTACTTAACCAATACATTTTTATTAAGAATTACAACAATGATGCATTTGAAAAATAAACATCAGGGACGCGGTATTAAAACGCGATTTAAAAGTAGCGGGAATAAAAATTTCGCTGATGCTGATACATTAGGTATAGCGTAACGTGTTAAATTATATTAATATATAAAATAATCTAAAAAGATGAGTGAAACTAGCGATGATGACTGTACTTTAACAACAGAAGAGTTAAATCAACAAGTGATTATGCAGAATTCAATCTATTCCTGTTCATTTCTATGTCTCCTGAGTAATATGTGTTCTCACTGCTGTGGTGAAAAGTTATGTGTGCTACACGAGTGCAAAGTTTTTTGTATCTTGTGCTGTTGAGTCCCTCACCACGCTCAGGATTCTAACTTTGATTCACTCGCTACGCTCGTGAATCAATCATAGAATCCTTCGCTTGCTCGGGACTCAAAATCAGCACTCGAAACAAAAAACAACTTTGCTCTCTTGTTGCACAAATAACTATTCTAAACTTCTGTAATTAAAATATTGCGTCTTGAAAAAATATTGATACTAGTTTGAACTAGAATAAAAATCCAAATATGGACAGGTGTTGGTGCCTAATTATGGAATATACCATAGTTGGGTACTTTTTTCTTCACATGTGAGGAAATTGCTATTATTTATTTTAAAAATTAAGCGTTATGTTTGTTTTTAGAATGTTGGCTTCACAATCGACCAAGAAACGAAAAAAAAATAGATAAAGAAAAGCGGCAGCTATAAAATTCGTCAAAACTGATTCTGAAGAAGAAGACTCTGAAGAACAGGACTTTATCCAGTTTGATGAAGACAGTGAGCCCGATGAGTTGTTGGGCCAAGAATCTCCTGAGTCTGCGGATGCTAAGTGTAGGTATGTTTTGCCAAAGACTTTTTTCTACGGATTCTAGTTGAGACACCTAGATTAAGTGCATAATGTGTGGGCTCTGGGCTCATTATGATGGTGCTGGTCCAGAGTTTAATACATGGATCTGTGACTTCTGCAAGTGAATGAACCTACTTCTTTCATTTTCACAATTTTCTTATAAAAATCTATTTAATCTCATTGATTTTTATATCTATTTTTGTTATTGGTTTGTTAGTTTATGCTTATATTCCATATATGGGTACCTATTCCATATTTGGTTACTAATTTGTGTTTTTGTATTTTGTGTTAATTTTATTTTGTTAATTAAGATATTTGATAGAAGGCTGTTAATTACTACACATAAATGTATGACTGATTTGTAATAACATTAAACCGTTTACATTTCTATAAAGTTATTTTTTTATATCCACAAAACAAAATGGTATTCCATAATTGGTAACTTTCCTCTACTGAATACAAAAAAAAATCATCAAATATTTTCAGTAATCTTTACTTGTGCACTCAGTTTAGATTAAAATATCAAAAAGTTATCAGCCCTTCGCACCGTCATAAGAGGCAAAAGAAAATACACGAAGCCATTAGTACACCTATCTATCTTTGGGAAGAGATGCAAACTCAATATCATTATCGACAACCGGTTGGCACCACGGGCGCGTAACCGACTGCTACGCCGAAGGTCGCGGGTTCGATTCCCGCGCAAGTCAAACATTTGTGTGCGTTAACATGGATATTTGTCTTGGTCTAGGTGTTTCTATGTATAATATATATGTATTTACAAAAAAAAGTATATATATGTATGTTTATCTATTATCTAGTACCCATAGTATAGAGATAGATCTAATCGTATTAATGACTCACAATGCTATTGTTATGCAGACTAGCAGTAGCCTATGTCCAGCAATGGACAATGGACATGAAAGGCTGTGTGATTATGATTGTATCCATCTATACTTATATATAGATTAACCCAAAATTTACTGAACAGATTTTTGTACAGTTTACACCAATCAATAGTGTGTGATTCCTAAGGATGGTTTGGGTATATTATTAATCGGGCAGTGCCACGGATTTTTTCTAGTATACATGACTTACGAGTCAGAAAAGCACAACATAGACTTTATAACGTAAATTGAGTCACGCAGTGTTTTCTTTTTTTTTATTTCGTGTAAACTTTTAAAGTACTTACGAAACGTCATTAAAAAGAAATATTTAATACAATTATTTTTGTGTGTCGAATTAGAACAGCTCAGTCCCAAGCGTTTTGGTCGTCTTTATAGTCAGATATTTTATAATAGGCTTTTGAACACAATTTCGCTTTTACAATAATTTTGAACTTATTTATAGATAGGTCTCTTATATTATAAGGGAGCTTGTTATAAAAGCGTATACATTGCCCCATAAAACAGCTACTTATTTTGTGGAGACGAGTGCTATGAACTACGAGATTATTCCTGTGTCTTGTATTTACAGAATGTATATCACATTTTTTACAAAATTTGTCAATATTTTTATGTACATATAGCAGATTTTCATAAATATATTGTGATACAACAGTTAGAATGTTTATTTTCGAAGACCCGTTCATAAACTATTACCTATTAGTCATCATCCTATCTAGCGTTATATCAGTTGCAAACCGGCGTCCTAACCGGATTAGACTCAATTAGCTTTTCCACAGAGCGACTGCATGTCTGACCTCCGCAACCCAAAGATACAACGTGTCAGTTTATTCAGAGGTACTGATTCTCTATAACGGCTGTCAAAGATCTTCATGACAGCTGGAGCCGATGGCTTAACGTGTTCTCCGAGGCACGGGACTAGCGATAATTCATAATTCAACACGCACATAACACCGAAAACTCAGGGGTGTGTGCCGTGGATTCGAATTCCATACATGGCAGTCTGTTGGTGTCTCCACTAGGCTATCGCTGCCTATTCAGAAACAATTATTAGTATAATTATAAATTTAAAAAGCAAATGTTATCATTATAAAATGTAATTCTAAATTATCGCACGCTATGCGTACTTTTCATTATTCTATAATTCCTACATCATTTTAAACCAACTATTATTTTTCTTTCTTCTTGCAATAATTATTGATTTATTACACAGAAACATTTTAGTCGATTGCACATAAACATGCAATGTTAATAAAATTGCTGCGTGTCAGCAGATTCTATGAATTTTTGTTCTTTTTTGGCTAATTAGTTTTTATTATTGCTTAATTAGAGCGTTTTTCCCTGACAAAATTTAAAATTATTGATGCTATAATAGGCATATATCTGTAGATTTTTAAAGGCATGAACATAATATTCGAACTAGGTATTGAGAGAAATGAATGATTTAAGCACATGGCTCCAAAACGGCTGGACCAAATGGGATGAAATTTTATGTGTTTTTGAATGGAATAATCGCAGTAGGTAGGTAATCGCTGAAAATCCTACTCCAATTCTACTTTATCTTCCTCTCTACTTGTTTTTTTGAGGTAAGTACGTTGTCGACTTACCTTAAATAATAATTTAAAAAAAATAGACACACGCCTAAGCCTCGAAGAGGTAGGCTAAAATATTACGGCAGTATAAATCCTCATTGGCTCACATAAATATGAGAGGAGGTCAAATTTCTCTCATTAATATGCGTTTATTAATCATTTCTCTAACACATGAAGTGTGTGGACTACATTGTAAGACACTTATCTACACAATTTCATACTTAATATACTTATTAGTTTGACATGTATTAATTACTACACATACATACATACATATCTTCACGCCTTTTATCCCCGAAGGGGTAGGCAGAGGTGCATTTCTACACCCACTTTTCGCCAGATATACTTTAGTCCCACGTAATAAGGGGCGAGCCTATTGCCGTACCGGGCACATTTCCAGACTCCGTGCTGCTACTGAGAATTTCGTGACAGAAAAACCCAATAACACTGCCCGACCCAGGAATCGAACCCGGGACCTCCCGATCCCACGGGCACATTTATGCCGCGAGACCAACGAGGCAGTCGTATAGGGTTTGATGTCGAGTTTTCCGTCTCTACGCAAAGATGGTATTTGCATCGTGTTATCCCTTAGTCGCCTCTTACGACACCCACGGGAAGATAGGGGGTGGTGACACTTGTATTCTATGCCGTCAACCACACGGCATAAATTTATTAATTACTATTGACATTTTATTTCTTTTTATTCCTTAGATTAGCCGATCATTATTTGTATTTTATTGATTGTATAATAATTCTAAAGTTAGCATTCCACTTGTATTAATTTGTACACCATTTATATGGTAAAACATAGTGGACCTATCTTTAACAAATAAATTATGATTAAATGATTAAAAGTAAAGTAAATAGTTTCTTTGTATGTTTTTGTTTGGTTGTTTGAGCGCGCTAATCTCAGGAACAAATTTTTGAATAATTGTATTTGTTTGTGTCGGATAGCCCATTTATCGAGGAAGGCTATAGGCTACACAACATCACGCTATGAGCCACGGGAGCGGAGCAGCTACTAATAATATACTAGTACAACTCACACGCGTAACAGTTGCAGCACCTTACAAAAGTTCAATTGTTATGTATTATTAATTATTAAAAACCTGGCAATGAAAAAGAGTGACCGTAAGTTTTATTGCCCGTTCTTTCTCATGGTTCTACGCCCTTGCTTTGCGAACGTGGCAGTAAATGTATTTACATTTCTTGCCACGTTCGCAAAGCAAGGCCGACATTTGTAAAGCATACAGTAATATGTTTTAAATTTGACGTTCATAAGTGTCACTTTGTGATCTAAATGAATAAAGGATTATGACTTTGACTTTGACATCTGATCCCAATCTAAGCAATCTTGTACTATGACAATCAGCTAACTGATACATAATAATATATTCCGAAATACATACATTGTAAAATAATATAATATCTATAAGCGTTTTTAAATTAAGTCCGTCCTGGTACTCTGGATTCTGGATGAACGCAATATTCAAAATAAAGCGATCGGATCTTTTTACGGTTTTTATTTCTGAGAAAGGTTTAGTACTTATATACTAATTCTTGTTTTAACACCTAGACTCAAAACAAATAGGTAAGCCTATTAGTCACAAAAAATCATTAAATTACAAAAATAAGGACGCTTATTATAAAATTAAGTTAATTATATATTAAAAGTGTATTATACATCGGATTAACAATACAAAGAGTCACTATCCAAATACTTATTCAACCATAATTGTACCTAGTCAAATTACAAACATAAAAAGAGACTATGTTAATTTCTATTTATTTATTTAGAGTCTCACGCCTGTATCCCCGAAGGTAGGCAGAGGTGTAAATATTACACCCACATTTCGCCATGATTTTTTAGGTCCCACGTAATAGGGGGCGAGCCTATTACCGTTACCGGACACAGCACCAGACTCCGGGCTGCTACTATGTTAATGCAATCAATAAAATAAAGCACTATATAATTATTTACTTATATTAACAGTGAAAATGTGTAAACCACATAATTCACGAGAATCAAACGTAAAAATTGAATCTTTGAAGTATTAACCTGTAATCATCTTCACGTGTTAGCCTTGCGAGAATTATTACGAAATCCATAAACTTTTAAACGCGATCAGATTTGTGACTTAAGTTGTACTGGCCTGTTGGTCTAGTTAGAAACAATGCTATGCCGGAGCTCGTGGGTTTCAATCCCATCCAGGCAAATCATTTTGTGATGAGATAATATATAACAATTTGACAAGTGCGAGTCGGACTCGCGCACTAAGGATTCTGTACCATCATCTATAAAAGCAAATCACGTTTACTTAAATATTTTTAAGTTACTATCTGTTAATTAAGATCGAGTAAAATTGCTTAAAAATTACGTTTGTTGTATGGGAGCCCCCTTTAATATTTACTTTATTTTTATTTAATTATTTATTTTGAAAGGTAATATAGAACTACATATTCTGTAAAAAAATTAAGCGTCTACCTGTTACCATTAGTAATATTGAGCAAAAAGTACGAAAAAGAACACTTTTATTGTATGGGTTTTATTAACATATTTTTTTTATTTCTAGTAGGTATTTGTTGTTATAGCGGCAACGCAAATAGATACATAATTTGTGATCTGCTTTCCAGCTATCACGGTTGATGCGATACAGCCTGGTGCGGGCCAGACAGGCGGACAGACAGACAGCGGAGGCTTAGTAATAGGATCCCGTTTTTACCTTTTAGGTACGGAACCCTAAAAACTACCGCCCGTTTGAATTATACACGTGAACCTTCCTTAGGCATCACATTATCTATTGGTGAGTTCATCGCGTTAATACAGACAGACAAAAAAGAGACTTCATTTTATAATAAGTTTAGATGGTTACAGGTATTTTGAATGCCATAGTACAAACCCTGCTTACTTTGGAATCAGGTATTTGTTATATTTTTCAATTAGTTAAAATTAAACAACCATTCGGTAATAAAGTTTTAACAACAGCTACATTAACGAAGCTAATTATTGAATAATGACACAATATTCAAGTTAATATTATATTTTATATCAGTATAATTTATTTATAAAACTTTTCATAATAAATAAAAAGTAAAAAAATAGGTAAGTAATAAAAGTTAAATAAAAATAACTGCAAAGAACACATTCAATCGTTTAAAAAGGTAATAAAGACATTACAACGAGAAACGCTAAACAAAAGCAATTTACGAGTAAGAAAGTAGTAAGAGCTCAATAAATAATTTGCTGGCTCACGATCAGAGGTCGTGAGTTCAATCAACGGGTTGTACATACCAAACACATTACTACAAGCACAAACCAGTTAAAGAAAGTCTTGAAAACATGAATGAACAGTATATTTCTGATTAAAATATATTCAAATTTAAATGAAAGAGAACATGAATGAAAAAATACTTAAAGAAAGTCTTCGAAAATTTCAATGATAAATTTATTTATGAATGAAATATAATCGAATTAAATGAAAGAAGACATGAATAAAAAATACTTTTGAATAAAAATATATTCTATTTAAAATTTATAAATTTAAATAAATGAATATTCGTTTCTTATTAGCGTTTACGGAGTCTAATTTATTCAAAATCTTCTCATTAAAAGGAAGAGTTAAATTAAATAAAACCAATTTAATAAGTTGCAATATGATATGATACATATTTTATTCAAATCAAGATTTCTGTTTCATTTATATTCTTGTATAAAGGATCGAAAAGGCATTTCTGTACCTATTTATTATTTCGTTCCCTTGTGACTCTTTTAGTAAAAACTCTTTGAAGCCTAATGGAAAATGTTTTAATAATAAATCAAGACTTACGTTCCCATATCCTTCGCTCCTTTTCAACGTCTTCGCCCCATCCATCCAGCATTTTCCCGGCCTTCTCCCTCGCACACCCCCACGGCTCCGAAGTTCCCACACATTCGAACATAGACCAAAAGCTAGGGCCCAGGTTCTTGCCCATATTCATTAAATAATCAAAGGACGTCTCCCAAATACTGGCACTTTGCACACTAGTGCAGAAAATCAAAAGAAAAACGAAACAAAATTTCGATTCCATCTTTGAAAATTTTTATTTTTAATTTACGAACTTTTACTTTTAATTAACATTAATGTTTTTTAATATTAACTTTATTTAATTTAATTTATTTTTTAACTTTTACTTTGCTGATATGTGGTTGTACTTTCACGTTCAAGGTTAAACTGAGCGGCGCGAGTGAACGAGAGGTGTTATATACACACCTACTTTCTTTTGAACCGGTATGGGAGGGACAGGTTAAGTTCAGGTGTTAAAGGAGTGGAATTTGATGGGTTGCTTTGCAAATATTTAATTGTTACCGTGTCAACTGTGTTCCTTTTCTCTAAAATGGAACGCTGGATATGCGATTTTAGAAATTATTGTGTAAAATTCTTGCACGCGTTTCGTGCGTAGCGTAAATACGAGTATAAAGTAATTGGTACTTTTCTAATTAATTATTGTTATTTAATTATTAGTTCTACATTATAGATCTGTAGACTATCACAATTAGATATAGTATAATGATATAGGTAGATAGTGAAAATTACTTTCCTGATTTCTACACATAAAGAAGTAGGTATTTTTATATCTAATTATAAAGCTGTTTTAATTATTTTTTCAGATGATTGTCATTGAGCGGGTCTTACGTTAATATTTGTACAGAAAGTGAAATAGTTAGGCTGTTTATGTAAGAATACTAATAATATAAAAATAAGGTCTGAATCATCGTTATTAACCTTGTTTATAATTTTCCCCAGTCCTGGGAATAGGCCAATTCTCATTATGGGAAGGGTTAGGTCATAGTACCACGCTGGTTAAGTGCGGGTTGACAGAATGCAAAATAACGTCTTTCGGGAACATTATGTAGCAGAGATGAGAGAGATGCAGGTTTCCTCACAATGTTTTCCTTTAACCAATACTTAAGAATAATACCACACGGTCACCCATCCATGTGGCGACCTGTGCAAGCATTGCTTATCTTTGATGACCTATTACGAACGCCAAGCCAAGTCTTGCTATGAACGCTTACTTGAATCTAGTACAAGATATTTATTTAATCACTTTCTCGTATTACGATCCTTTGTTGGCACAGACACACATTAGTATCATAATAATAATTATAATCGGCGATCATTGTACCGATAGTCGTGTCAGTTAATGGTCTTATTGCCAAGAGCCTCGACCACCATCTCAAGAGGCTCTCGTTAGACGGCTGGATCAAGTCTTCCATACTGAAGGCAGTATTGTTGGACACGACGCGCATAGTTCGGAGGTTCCTCTCTCTGGAGCCCTCACCATCGCTAGCTTGGTCCCTGTACCCGATACCGGTGGGTCTCCGTGGTCCTATTTTATATGGTTAAATTTTATTTTTAACTAGAGGACGCCAGCAGCTACGCCTGCATTTTTTTTTATTTACCCGTTTTGGCCGATCCCGTGGGAATTTCGGGAAAACCCTTCTTAGTGCATCCCTACGGTCCCCAAGGAACATACATGCCAAATTTCAGCTTCCTGCGCCCTATAGTTTCGGCTGTAGCGTGTCTGTCAGTCAGTCAGTAACGCAAGGATTTTATATATTAAGATTTATATTAAAGTGATTTAATTATGTACAATAAGACAATGAGAAAACAATGAATAAAAATGAATAATAATAATATTCTGCCACATTCACACCACAGCATCTAGTCCCAAACTAAGCAGCTCGTACTATGGGTACTAGACAATGGATGTACATACATACAACATATTATTCATAGAAACACCCAGAACAAGAAAAACAGTTCACGCACACAAATGCTTGACTTGAGTGGGAATCGAACCCGCGACCTTCGGCCAGGCAGACGTTTGCACTCCCGCTACGCCACCGGGTCGTCAAATCTTATTAAACCTTCTTCTCACAAAACGGTCATTTGTATGACAGGGAATACTACAAAAATAACAACAAATGACGTCATAAGAAGTTTCAAGATCTCTCTTTTTATCTGGAACGAAAAAAAAACAATTACTACACAGGCCGTGTGGTTGACGGCATAGAATAGAAGTGTCACCACCCCCTATCTTCCCGTGGGTGTCGTAAGAGGCGACTAAGGGATAACACGATGCAAATACTATCTTTGCGTAGAGACGGAAAAATCGACATCAAACCCTATACGACTGCCTCGTTGGTCTCGCGGCATAAATGTGCGCGTGGGATCGGGAGGTCCCGGGTTCGATTCCTGGGTCGGGCAGTGTTATTGGGTTTTTCTGTCACGAAATTCTCAGTAGCAGCACGGAGTCTGGAAATGTGCCCGTTACGGCAATAGGCTCGCCCCTTATTACGTGGGACTAAAGTATACCTGGCGAAAAGTGGGTGTAGAAATACACCTCTGCCTAACTCTTCGGGGTTATAGGCGCGAGACTATGTATGTATGTATGTACTACATAGGTATGACGTAAAAAATGACATTTGTACCATTACAGCTTGATTAGTCGAATAAAGCGTGGTTTTCTTTTTTCATAATTTGTTATGACAAATAATCATGTTATGTTGTGCGTAGTCTACACGTTAGGTGAACATTGACAAAGTGCGGTTCTTCATTGTGATATTTGAGAGCATGTGGATAGGAATAAGACAGGGTTTAATAAACTTTGTTTTGCTATAGGCCAGTAAAAAGAAAAAAAGCAACTCTTTTTTAAGAAAAAAAGTTACACTTTTTTTAAGAAAAAAAAGTTACACTTTTTTTTCTTTCTATGTAATAGGCGGTAAACGAGCAGACAGATCGCCTGATAGCAAGCGATTATCGTCACCCATGGACACAAACAAGGCCAGAGGAGTAACAAGTGGTTGTTAAAAGGGATAGGAGGAGGGGTGGGATGAGGGAGAAGGAATAGGGAAGAGCCCTCCGGCACTCTCACTCACCGAACGAAACTCAACAGTATAGGTCCTGTTACTTCACGTAAATTTTCTGTGAGAGGGTAATAATTCCCCGATCGAGCAGGCCCATTAATGATGACGTGTTTCGTATCAATTAAATAACATTTAGCTATCAAAATATAAGTTGTTTGGTGGACATACCTCCATCAAACACTATAAACAATTCCTGATTCTTGCCGAGCATTCGGCATAGAAGCATAGGCTAGTAGAAGCTCGTATCATAGCCACCGTGTAGACTAGGCATTAAGATGGATCATCACGATTCACGTACATTTTTTAAACCGTAATTCAAAGCGCGCGCGTGCAATGCTCGCAATACCTAGGTACTTACTTATCCATGGGGTCATAGGGCATCTAAATAAGAACATATTGGCAGGGTAAATGTCTCGAAAAAAATCGATTTTGTACCTAATTAGAAAAATTCCATACCAAATTTGAGCCTCAATATCTCCTGAACCAGTAATTTCCTAGGTATGGTGCCGAGATAAAAAAGGTTCGCAGTGATTGGTACAACATGGGATTTCAATTTTCGTTAACGGTCTTTTTACAACCTGTATACAAAATTGCGTACCGAGGCAACTTTACACGCATTTAGTTAACAGACACAAAACAATAATTTACGATCCACAAAGTACCTACTATATTCGTGTGATCCGTAAATTGTTATTTTCGTGTGGTAATCGAACCCACGACATTCAGCGCTATCCTAAACGGCAAGACGACCGCTTAAACCACTATGCTATACATACAGTCATAGATTCTTTTCATCGCTACTAAAACAGTAATATATTATCTGTGTTAAAGACCTAAAAACATTTTGCTCTATCCGGCAATCGAACCCGGCTCTACACGATCTTCCACTAATTACTAACAAGATTAACACCAAAACAAATCACTCATCAGCCGTGAGTAGTTTCTATCATCTCTTGATCCGGGATTGTAACATTATACGAAAGCCTTTGTGAATTAATTTGTTAAGACCTCATTAAACAGAATTAAGAGCACTTACGTTGCACAATAAATACAAGCTTTCACGCATATAATTTAGTTAATGAACAACTTGACAAATTCGCTCGCTTTTTGAGTAAGTACTTTTTTTTTTTATATATTTTACTGTACACCTATATAATTATTACAAATTAGAAACTAAGACTATAACAAAAGTACAGTGGGCGGCCTTATCGCTAAAAGCGATTTCTGCCAGGCAACCTTTGGATGGATATGGTTTGCAGAGGAAATTATTGGTGGTTGTAGGCGTACGAAGTAAATACATATAAATATATATTTATAATATATACATAAATACATGATAATATTACATCAATACTTATATTCCAAAATTTCAATTATAATTTTATAATATATACCTGTGTAACTAAACATATATACATACAATTAAATAATCATACTATAATATATAATAACACGACTTATAATTATATTACTTATTATAGTAGAAATGATAGCTTAAGCTACAAGGACAGATAGTGTTCCTTTACCATCGCTTTAAATTTCGTTAAAGTCTGAGCCTGTCTAATAGGTAGCGGTAGAGCATTCCACAAACGTACAGCAGTAACAGTAAAGGACTTATCAAAAAAGCTCGTGGAATGTCCCGGCATTTTCAGTTTTAAATTTTCTGATGACCTCAAAAACTTATTATGTGTATCATGTAGGTACTCAAATCGACCTTTAAGATAGGAAGGAGTTGAAGGGTTAAACAATACATTGTACAGTAAAGTAAGAATGTGAGCATTCCGGCGATGACGTATGGGTTATGAGTTGCGTTCGAAATTGTGAAACATGATCATATTTGCGTAATCCAAATATGAATCGTATACAGACATTTTGGAGGCGCTCAAGTTTGTCAAGTTGGTTTTCGGCGAGATCTAGATAGCTGACATCCGCATAATCGATAATGGGTAAAAGAATCGAGTTGGCAAGCGCAATTTTGGTGGCAGTGGGGAGAAAGTTCCTTAATCTTCTCAGCGAGCCTGCTGAAGCGAACACTTTTCGACTTACTTCTTGGATCTGTGGTCCCCAAGTAAGAGCAGAGTCGATCGTAACACCCAAATTCTTGACTTTGTCCTGTATGTGAAGTGTGGTACCATCAAAGACAATATCAGGGAGCTGCGACCAGTTTACTTTTGACACCAATTTGGGGCTACCAACAATAGTGACCTGCGTTTTAGAAGGGTTAACTTTCAGCCCAAATGATTTGCTCCAACTGCAAATTTGTGCCAGGTCACTGTTAATTACATTAATGGACTGTATTATCTGCGCTAATGGTGACTGCGTATAGATCTGGAGATCATCTGCATAAAGGTGGTAGGAAGAGCGAAGATTGTTAGAGATAGAATTTATAAAAATTGCGAAGAGTAATGGAGACAACACGCCACCCTGGGGCACACCAACAGTTATGTTACACCAAGCAGAAAATGTATCCTCAATGCGAATACGCTGTCGGCGGCCACACAGGTAACTACGAAGCCAATCAATCACTGTTGGAGATATGTTAAGAGAGCGAAGAACACCAACAAGAATCTCAAAGTCCACTGTATTGAAGGCGTTACTGAAATCTAACAGTGCAAGGATAGTGAGCTTTCCGCCTTCCATACCGGATCTGATGTCATCCGTAATATTGACAAGGGATGTGACTGTACTATGACCCGGGCGGAAACCAGATTGGAAGGAATTAAGGAGATTATTTCTGCAGAGGAATGAATTTATTTGGTCATGGACGAGGCGTTCGAGGACTTTGGATAGGAATGGTAGTATGGAGATGGGACGATAGTCAGCAAAGGATGAGGGATGACAGGTTTTTGGTATGGGAGTAATTTGGGCGTCCTTTCAAATCGATGGAAATACCATACTGGACAAGGAGTAATTAAGGATGTGGGAAATGATGGGTAGGATTATATCGAGGATAGGAAGGAGCATATTACGGCTGACACAGTCACTACCAACTGCGTTGGATGTGATTGAGATTATGCTCTTCTTAACATCACAATCAGAGACTTGATTAAAGACAAAAGGTGAATAACTAGGGGTTGGCAGAGATGAAAGATAGTCAATTGTGTGTGCCTTAGTAGTCCTGTCAAAATTGGACGAGGCAGAGAAATGTTGATTGAGCAAATCAATATTGAGGTCTTTAGGATTGATGTCTTGACGTGATTTGCCTACCCCCAGGGTCTTTAGAAATTTCCAAACTTTTGCTGGATCTCCGTTTTTTACAGAATTGTGGATATGTTGGCGTTGTGCGTCCCTACACACCTTATTGCAGTGATTCCTAATCTTGACATACTGTTGCAAGTTATGTGCATCAGGCCTAATTTTGTACCTAAATTTAGCTGCCGCTTTTTTATGTATAAGCTGTTTGATGTTGTCAGTGAGCCATGGCGAGGGAGGATGTTTGATTTTCACCGGACGAATTGGCGCATGCTTGTTATAAAGTTTAATTATTTGATTGGTGAAGATATCGACTTTATCATCAACTGATTCAGAGTGAGTAAGTGGCGTCCAGTCTACATCACTTGCATCTTTACGTAAACTATCAATGTCCATGCCAGCAAAATTGCGCTGCATAAGAATTTTAGGCTTACTCTTAGGTGGACGGATTTTGTATGACATAAAGAGTAGGTCGTGATAGGAGAACATGTCTGCTGGGTATTGCCCATGCACAGAAACATGTTCTTCTGAAGAGACCATGATAAGGTCAAGAAGTGAAGGATTAGAGTTTGGAAAATGATGAGTAGCGTTTGAAAGCAATATCGACAAGTTACAGGCAGTGGAAGTGGAAAGAAGAGAAGAAGAGCGGGCATCGTTCTTGAGCAAGCAAGTATTGAAATCACCCATTATGATTGTGTGACTGTAAGAGGGCATAAGATTGACCAATAAGGTTTCGAAACTCTGGAAGTAATCTATACGTAGGGAAGGACAGTAATATACGCCGAGCAGGACCTTAGTGTGGTTTAGTACAACTTCGAGAAATAAGTGTTCACCGGCGTTTGGTGGTGGTGGCTGTGCTGACATACTAACATTTGTATAGGAGATATGTGAGCGTAGATATATGGCAACACCACCACCGCCCCCAACCGCTCGATCATTTCTAATGAGTTGAAAACCGGGTAGGGAATATGAAGTAGAGGGGAGGCAAGGCTTAAGCTATGACTCAGAAACAAGGATAGCATGAATATTCTTACAGTCAAGATTGGCCAGCATATCAGGGAAATGTGCCGGTATGCTTTGGGCATTGATATGAACAGCATTAAAATTTTTGGGTACATCGGAAAACTGAGAATTGAGGCTATCGGCTAGTGAAGGTATACTGGAAAAACTTTCGTCTAAGCTACATGTTGAGTAAGAGCTATCAGTATCGCTTATATCACATAATAAATCAATCGTGAATATATAAATACACAATACTTAAATTAAATAATATAAATAAGAAAAAATATATACTTAAAATATGTTAACGAGGGCTATATATATCTAAAAAAAAAAATTACTTATTTACAAACATATACCACCTGCCAGTTGTGCTAACAGACGAAACAGAAAAATAATGTAAAAGTTTTGGTAAACTGATGCAATGAAATCATCGGTCCGGGCAAGAAGAAAAGTTAATACAATACAAAAATATTATATTAAAGAAAAAAAAAAGAAAAACAGAATATAATTATAATTATGTATATTGTTTGAAATAGAATTAGTTTTTATTATAAGTCAAATCGATTAGATCGACTGAGTAACATTTTGTTTAGTCTATTGAAAATTTCTGACAATGGTCACACTGAACTGTCATTCACTCACCTTGGTTCTTTGTCGTTTCCCGCGGTCAGCGAAAAAATCTGCTCTGGATAGATTTCGTGTTGTGAGCGTTTTGATCTTGTATTTAGAACCCGTTTGATTGCCACTTCCTTGATCAATAACTGGCACCGGTTAATTGTGATAAAAATAGCATTTTAACGAACATTGTAAAACTTGAGTGAATCCGATGCACGTGGTTGGTGCCGGAAGAATTTGCTGATTGAAGACGCTGCGTGGAGTCTGGTAAAGTAAAGATAATTCACTTGCTAATATTGGCCAATTTTAGTCTCGTGTGTGTCTAACTTGCCTCCAGGACTCCACTCAAGAACATCACCAGGAGATATTTGGTAAGTAAGTTGTTTAATTCTTAGCGCCAAGAAACTTGGCCCATGTGTTAGATCCTTTGTCTTGGGCTAAGACTGGATGAATTAATCGCTTCCACTGATCTGTGTTAAAAAATACCCATTCTTAGCCCGAATTCTACACATAATTTTTGGTAGCAGAGCGTAGTTGAAATTTAGCCGCTGTTGCATTACTGAGTATAAACTCAGATTGGTATGAGCTTGTACCTTATCATCTTGTAGACAGTATTGTAGTGTTTGTCAGGTCAGTTATTGTCTAAAATACATAATACTTAATTGTATAAGTTGACCTAGATAATTTGAAACACATTGTCACATAACCTCAATCAGTAATTGTTGATTTGTATTGTTGGAAAATCTAACTTAAATTTGTTGTTGCATTAATAAGTCAGTTTGTTTGGATACATAACAGCTGTATGTATCAATAAATTTAGTAAATTTAGTTTATTGCATAATTATTCATAAACATTGTAATAATCAAACTTGACCTTGCCACTTGGGCGGGTCACATTAATAAACTTTGTTTGTTAGAATATAGATAATATTGCTAGGTAACACATATTCTGTGCTTACTTCATATTGTATATCATAAATAACACAGTTAGTCTGTCTGTTGCAAATAATTAACTAATTAAGTTGAAGTTTCAACTTTATTAATTTGTTATAAGTTATAACTTTGATAACTTTTGTGTTTGTTTCAATATACTGGAGCTTTTGATTTTGTTGGGCAGTGGATACCTGTCACTTGCCTGCACTTGCAATAAACAGGCTAATACCTTGTTGGTTTCAAAGAATTAAGAAAAATTAAGTTTGATTGTTAATATTGTTTAACGCTTGTCCGGGCTCTTTTGAAATTTTGATTATGTCAGCTATCAAGGACTTGCGTGCGGCTGCTGGTGCTATTGCATCAGATTTGCGCTGGTTTGCCTCAGCCAGTGCTTTAGTGAACCGGCCTGATCGCCAGCAGGCCCTACTTCAAAGGTACGAGCGGATTGACGATCGCCTGGCAAGTGTGGAACAGCAATTCCGCACTTTCAGCACTTGCTGTCTTGAAGTGTCAATCAATGATTTCACCGCTGACCAGCGAAATAAGGTCAGCGAAGACTATGCCCAGGTCTTAGACCTGTATGATGCTGTCTCCAATACTGCGAGACAACTAGTTGCCGATAGGGAAGGGCAACCCGGCCTGAAGCAGGAGCTTCCTAGGTCAGCACCGGGGCTGGTGAGTAGGCTCCCTACTTTGGACCTCCCCCATTTTGATGGCTGCCTAGGAAGCTACCTGGGCTTCATTAACTTGTTCGACAGCCTGGTGAATGATAGGGCTGACCTTCGGCCGGCACAAAAGTTGGCCTATCTAATGTCGGTACTGGATGGGGAGGCTAAGGGCCTCATCCAGCATCTGCCCGTGTCTGACGAGGCGTACCAGACGGCTCGGGACCTAATCACCCGTAGGTACCATAACAAGCGTGGCCTCGCCGACACGCATATTGAGCAGATTTTGGGCTTGCCGACGCTCACCCGGGTCTCTGGGTTGCGCACCCAACTGTTGAACCCGCTTTTGGTGGCCATCAACGCACTTAAGTGCCTTGACCTGCCCGTGGACCAATGGTCCTATCTATTGGTGCACATTGTGCTGAAGAAGCTGCCTGCCGACCTGAGGTCGCGTTTTGAACAGCGCTTTGGTGGGGATAGCGCGACCCATCTGCCCCCCTTTGCTGACCTGGAGAAGTTCCTGGAGGATGAGTGCCGGGTCTTGGACAACTCCGGTGGTGACACGCCGGCTAAGTCGCAGCCGCCCAAGGTCAAGGAGCAGGCTCGCGTTCACACCCGAGCCAGTGTTGACCGGCGCCCTCCTCGCTTTGCAGTCACGCAGAGCCCAGTGGAGTGCTCCTACTGCAAGGTCACGGGGCACAGAACGGCCAGTTGTAGGGCATTCTTGGATCTGCATGTCGCCTCTCGTAGGCGCATCGCGAATGCCCGCCGCCTTTGCTTCTCTTGTTTGGGGTCCCACTACCAGCGAGACTGCCCAAATTCTCGCCCCTGTCCTCACTGTGGAGGACAGCATTTGGACATTCTTTGTATGAATGCCAGAGAGGTTGGCCGCTTGTCCAACCAGCCGACGCCGCGCACGGGCGGGTGTTTTGAAGGTGGCAGCCGAGGCTCACCGGCGCGTAGCCGAGAGTCGCCTCGCTCAGTTGATCGCCACTCGCCCCGCTTGGAGAACCGTAGCGTGCGCACGCCTCCTCTCTCTCGCGCACCTGAATGTGCGACCGCGCAACGTCACCAGCACCATGACTGCTGCCCCAGGTATTCCCCTCCTTTGGCGGAGCGTCCCCGCCTTGACTCGCGCCCACCTCGTTTTGGGCGGGTGCGTCATTATGACCCCCCACAGATGGCGCGC
This sequence comes from Euclidia mi, assembly GCA_944739405.2. NCBI lineage: Eukaryota > Metazoa > Arthropoda > Insecta > Lepidoptera > Erebidae > Euclidia > Euclidia mi. Next base: position 3,758,769 of record OX123208.2, read on the forward strand.
GGATCGAGTCATCGCGCTTTTGAGGACTTCAAGCCGCACCCTCATTTTGACTTGCCAGGTCCTGGCCAACGGTCGCCGCCCAGGCAACAATAGGTCATTGACCCCTGCCCTATAACGCCAACCTCCCCCATTGAGACCGTTATCCTACCAACGGTTGCTGTTAGGGTCTGGGGACCCACGGGGACCTCTGTTGTTGTCCGTGCTATATTGGACACAGGTTCACAAGGTTGCATTGTTTCCAGTTATTTGGTAGGGCAGGTTAAATTAAATATGGGCTCTTTTCCGAATTGTATACGGGGCATAGGTGACGTAGCCTCTAATGTTGAAGGGCAAGTTAAAGTTTTGTTTGGCCCTGTTGAATCTTCACACCCGAGGATTAAAACCTCGGCTATTGTGTTGAAGAATATTTTGGGCATGCACCCACAGAAGCAGCTACCTGCTGCTGTGGTGAATTTGACATCGGGATTGGAACTGGCAGACCCCAAATTTGACACACCGGGACAAATCGACTTGTTGATTGGCTCTGATGTCCTCGGTGGAATTTTGATTGGTGGGAAACGGGTCTTGGTGCCAAATGGTTTGACTGCCATCCCGACCATATTTGGATTTGCTTTGATGGGACCTGTACCTAGGGACCCCCCTCCACCTGAACTTGATAATTTGTTGGCTGTAGGCTCTGCTCTCTCTGATGCGGTTCAGAGGTTTTGGGAAGTAGAGGAGCCCCCTCAAGTTGCCCGTTTGAATCCAGAACATGAGGAGTGCGAGCTGTTCTTCCAGAACAACACTGGTCGTCTCCGTTCTGGTCGGATTATTACGAGGCTACCCTTCCTGTCTGTTCGGCCTCCGCTTGGTGAGTCACGACCTTTAGCCGAAAAGAGATTGTTGGCTATGGAGCGTCGCATGGGTCGTGATCCGGAGCTCAGACAGAAGTACATTGAGTTCATGAGGGAATATGAACAATTGGGACACATGTCTGTGTCAAATTTGGATTGGCGTTCGGTGGAGCACTACTTTCTCCCGCATCATGCGGTATTGAAGCCATCGACTGGCAAGCTGCGCACAGTGTTTGATGGTTCTGCGCAGACTTCAACAGGCGTATCCTTGAACCAGTGCTTGCATTCTGGTCCCAAGTTGGTCAAGGACCTTTGTGACGTCATCACCAGCTTCCGACGACATCAGGTTGTCTTTGTGGCCGACATAAAAATGATGTTCAGGCAGACGATTATCCACCCTGATGACCGTCGCTTCCAGCTGATCCTTTGGAGAGAGTCTCCTCGCGATCCCATGGTCGTCTACGAGCTCAATACAAATACGTACGGGTTAAGGTCAAGCCCCTACTTGGCAATACGTTCTCTTTGGGAGCTCGCAGACCGCGAAGGCCTACGTTTCCCACGAGCCTCCGCCATCTTGAAGGACGATATTTACGTCGATGACATTTGCTCGGGCGCCTCATCAGCGGACGAGGCGATCCTCCTGCGGGACGAATTGATAGGTATTTTGGCCTCCGCTGGTTATGAGTTGCGCAAATGGATTTCCAACTCACCAGCGCTTTTGAAAGGCTTGCCAGAGGATCATCAGCAGGATCCACATTTGTTTGAGATTGTTGACAACCCCGCCATGATGGCTGTTCTCGGCGTTCAGTACAGACCAGTCCAAGACATCTTTACATATAACGTAGACTTGAAATTGCCGTGTTCTTGGACTAAACGTCTCGTATTGTCTACTGTCGCCAGAACCTTTGATCCGAACGGTTGGATCTGTCCAATTATATTTTGGGCAAAATGCTTCTTGCAGAAGCTTTGGACAGCAGGATTGACCTGGGACGAACCCCTACACGGCACTCTTGTTGAGGAATGGACCTCTTTTGTATCCTCACTTCCTGCCGTCAACGAGATCTCCTTGCCTCGTCCTATCCTTCCTCCCGGGAAGTACAAGGCCACCCTTCACGGGTTTTGTGATGCCTCGGAACGTGGTCACGCGGCTGTGGTGTACTTGCGCACAGTCAGTGCCTCAGGTCAGGTGAGAGTTTCCCTGATCATGGCGAAGAGCAAGGTCGCACCCCTTCGGACATCTCTGACCATCCCAAAATTGGAGCTCTCGGGAGCAGCACTACTTGTACGCTTGTTGAACCACGTGTCCAGTACTTTGGGTAAAAGCATTTGCATTAATGGGACCTACGCCTGGACAGACAGCCAAATTGTTCTTTGTTGGTTGAAGGCTTCTGTCCACTCTTTGGAGGTATTTGTCGCTAATCGCGTTTCCCAAATCCAGAAATCCGAAGTCAAACTTGTTTGGAGACACGTGCCAGGTGAGCTCAACCCCGCTGATTGTGCCTCGCGCGGATGCTTGACGCCTAGTTTGATAGGTCATTCGCTGTGGTGGGGTCCGGAATGGTTGAGTCGACCAGAAACTGATTGGCCTCGAACGCCAGTTTTGAATACTTCTAATTTGCCGGGTCTACGAACACTCGCTCTTGAGAAGGTGGAATGCGCCTTCGACCCCGATTTTTTGTTGAATCGCTACAGCTCCCTTGACAAGTTGTTAGGTGTCACTGCTTGGATAAAGCGTTTTGTTTTTAATTTTAGGCACCCACAACAGAAACGACTGACACCGTTTCTCTCGCCACAGGAACGACAGGAGTCCCTCACCTTTTGGGTTCGTTCTGTGCAATTGGCGCATTTTGAAAGGGAGATTGCTATCCTCAAGTCGGGGAAATCGAAATTGTCGGGAGCTGTATCTAAATTGAACCCCTTTTTGGACGAAACGGGTCTCTTGCGCGTTGGAGGGCGTCTCAAGAACGCCAACCTCCCTTACGGAGCACGTCACCCCCTTTTGTTACCTAAGGACGGTCATTTGGTACGCTTGTTGGTAACTGACCGTCACCTTAAAAATTCGCATGCTGGTTGTAATGCGCTCTTGGCCATTTTGCAACGCGAATTTTGGATTTTGTCTGCCCGAAGAATTATTCGGAGTGTAGTCTTTCGCTGCATCCCTTGCTATAAGCTCAAGGCTTCTACCATGCAGCCCTTGATGGGGGACTTACCGGCAGATCGCGTAACTGAAAGCAGGACGTTTGACGGTGTTGGCACGGACTTCGCTGGTCCTTTTTTGGTGAAAACGTCGACACTTCGAAACAGCAAGACTGTTAAGGCCTACTTGTGTGTTTTTGTTTGTCTCTCCACAAAGGCCGTACACCTAGAACTGGTCTCCTCGCTTACGACCGAGGCGTTTGTAGCCACATTTGACAGATTTGTATCCCGCAGAGGGATGCCTTCCTTGATCCGTTCTGACTGCGGCACTAACTTCAAGGGCACTTATAATTATTTGAATGATGTTGTTAATTTCCTTGAAACCAACAAGGCTGATATAGGTGATAGGCTTTGCCCGACGTGGGATAAATTGGTTGTTTTCCCCACCAAATTGTCCACACTGGGGTGGTATATTTGAGGCCGCCGTAAAATCGGCCAAAACACACTTGCGCAGGACAATCGGTGAGTCTGTTCTTGCATTTGAGGAACTCGCAACTGTGTTTTGTAAGATTGAGGCCGTTTTGAACTCTCGGCCATTGTGCCCGATCTCCTCAGATCCGAATGATTTGGAGGCCCTTACGCCGGGCCATTTTTTGATTGGTCGCCCACTTGTCGCCTTGCCTGAGTACCCCTATATTGATACGAGACCTGGTCGTCTCTCGCGTTTTGAATTGGTACGCCAGATTACTCAGAGCTTTTGGAAACGCTGGAATTTGGAATATTTGCACATACTCCAGCAACGCGTTAAGTGGACCGACAAGACCGATCCACCCAAGATTGGAGACCTCGTTTTGATCAAGGAGGCTAACCTTCCGCCACTCAGATGGCGCAGGGGGCGCATCCTTCATTTGGTAACTGGGGCTGATGGAGTTCCCCGATTTGCTGAGGTCTTGGTGGACGGTTCGATTCTGAGGAGAGCGGTTGCAACATTGTCACGTCTACCAACCGATTAGCGGACCGGTAGGCCGGTCCGGGGCGGGTGGATGTTTGAAATAGAATTAGTTTTTATTATAAGTCAAATCGATTAGATCGACTGAGTAACATTTTGTTTAGTCTATTGAAAATTTCTGACAATGGTCACACTGAACTGTCATTCACTCACCTTGGTTCTTTGTCGTTTCCCGCGGTCAGCGAAAAAATCTGCTCTGGATAGATTTCGTGTTGTGAGCGTTTTGATCTTGTATTTAGAACCCGTTTGATTGCCACTTCCTTGATCAATAACTGGCACCGGTTAATTGTGATAAAAATAGCATTTTAACGAACATTGTAAAACTTGAGTGAATCCGATGCACGTGGTTGGTGCCGGAAGAATTTGCTGATTGAAGACGCTGCGTGGAGTCTGGTAAAGTAAAGATAATTCACTTGCTAATATTGGCCAATTTTAGTCTCGTGTGTGTCTAACTTGCCTCCAGGACTCCACTCAAGAACATCACCAGGAGATATTTGGTAAGTAAGTTGTTTAATTCTTAGCGCCAAGAAACTTGGCCCATGTGTTAGATCCTTTGTCTTGGGCTAAGACTGGATGAATTAATCGCTTCCACTGATCTGTGTTAAAAAATACCCATTCTTAGCCCGAATTCTACACATATATAGATAGTTCAATTTAGGGCGGTCATAATAATATAAAACAAAAAGAATTAACCACCAAGTGCCAAAAGACTTGTATCCAAACGGAAAGGAAAAAGTGACAATTGACGTTGACACATGCGACAGATCACAGAACATATATACCTGTGACAGATGGTCATCATCATCATGACAAATTGACATTATTCTGGAAAGAAAATAGCAAGCACCGGCAAAATAAGAATAAAACCTGGTTAAAATATCGTAATTATCGGTGGAAAAATATTTTATAGAGGGTACAAGCGTAAACAAAAGTGTACTATTACTTACGAGTTACTACCCGGACCGGAAATCTTACATAACAACAAACTAAGTTTACTTTTTCTGAGCAACTGTGCGTTTTGATTTGGCAGTCGGCTTCGGGACGGTGGGAGGCTTTTCCAGTTCCTTCTGCTCAATCTTATGTAGCTCGCCTATGCTAACCACACGATGACGCGAGCCTTCCGATGCCAGAACATGTATAATGCCGTCCTTTGTCCAGCAATTCGACACACCAAACTTTTGACGCGCGGCCATAAAAGTCTCATGCCGCTGCTTTGTGAGGAACTCCGAAATAGTGATACCGGAGCCCTTAAACTTAGTCTTGCTAAACCAAACACTATCACGAACAGAAATAGTAGTAAATTTCACAACAATGGGCCGGGGCTTGTGATCAGCTGATGGACGTCCCATTCTGTGACAGCGGCGGATGTCAGTAGCGGCCAAGTCCGTTTTAAGATGCTGCTTAACAACACCTGTCACCACCTGAACCGTGTCCTCCGCCTTGTCCTCTGTCACACCGTGTAGCAGCAAAATCTTCCTTCTGGATCTCATTTCCATGGTGTCCACTGTGCGCGCCAGGATCTCAATTTGACGTTGGAATCCATTAAGTGCCTCCATAACAAAAGACTTAAAGGAATTGTACTCGGAAGTCAGAGATGTCATCGATGGAGTGCCTTGTGATTTTGGGAGTTCCGCCTCGAAGTCAGCCATCCGCTTCAGGAACACTTCCCTTAAACTGCTGATGGATTCTTGCAGTGATTCAGCCATTGCCACAGTGTTGTTGGTGAAGTGAGAAATGTGTGTTTAGAATGTGGATAACACTACACTGGCAGGTACTTATTGTTATCAATGATTTAGTAGCATTAAAATTATTTAACTGATAATTATACTATTTTATTTCAATTTAAAATGTAGAGCTCTAAATTTTTGGCGTTAGTGCTACAACTACCCACAATATACTGTGTGTGTTGTGTTGTGATAAAAGCAAATAATTTTGTTTACTTTCTGTACCACTGCCTTCGTGGTCCAGTGGATAGCGTATGCGACTGCTGATCGGAACTCCCGGGTTTGATTCCCGTGTCGGGCAAAAGTGTTAGTGGTTTTCCCGAAATCTCAGTAGCAGCCCGGTAACGGCAATAGGCTCGCCCCCTATTACGTGGGACCTAAAAATTCATGGCGAAATGTGGGAGTAAAATTACGCCTCTGCCTACCCCTTCAAGGATACAGGCGTGATATAAATAAATAAATAAAAACAAAATTATATACCATGCTTGCCAAACGGGTTAGTCATTTGTCTGATATCAACGATAAGTTTATTTAGTTCATGCAGACGGACATAATATAAACTGGGCACCTGAAAGGACATCATTAATTTTGTACCAAAAAATGAAAGTGCCAGCCAGAAAAAAATTATACTAGATTATTATGGGAAATAATGTCCTGATGATTTTTTACTACTACAAGAATTGTCTACAACTAGCCCCTAGGCTGTTATTTGAGTTTGAAAGTGCAAAAATTAATTATTTTCTTACAATGCTGTGAGCATTACATTATGCTTTAAAGTTGACAAACAACTTAGCTACCTTCCCCAGGCTAACGGAAGAAGACTTGGTGCTATTTAGTCTTGGTATATACCAAATAAAACAAGTGAAGAGCTACTACCACAGTCAAATAATCCATACAGTCGTTCGACGAACGCGTCTAGACGGGTCAATCGTGCGGGGGCCAAGAGGTGAGACGCGGGAAGAGCGGTACCTAGTTACGTATGTCGCCTTAGTTCGTAACTAGGTACATGTTTTTGGGGGCTGGCACGTGCTTGTTTTTTGTTCCTTACTTATTTATTTGCTTATGAATATTAATTAAGATGGTGCATACGACTTGTGCTGTGAGATATTTAAATTCTTTATACTGTTTAAAGATATAACTAAATAAGGATAAAAAAATCTGCGATTTCATCAATTTACTTATAACAAAAAAGAAAATTTCATTAATTATAATTATTTATATTATTTTGAAATTTATGTACCTATAACCACTTAAAATAATGTGCACGTTCCTACAAATCTACTAACTTTTTACAATATCTCATGTCTGGCCAAATCACAGAATAAATTAGTAATCATTGTACGTAAACAACATGGCAGACGTAAGAAAATATGCGTTTTAAGACAATATTCCATTCAAGTGTGATTTTAATTTCATGCAATAAGTACCTAGTACCTTCGTAATTAGTTAAGTACCTATCACATTTATTATGTATCTTGGTAACGGCGCATCCTAGCTCGAAAATAACCATATTTTTGACCCCCTTTTATAAACCCCACACATATTCTCCGTAATATCATAGCCCGGTCACCCATCCATAAAATGACGGTGATTTCTATTGCTTTACCTTAACGCAGTTTGCACGAAACAAATCTGCAAAATACTTCATATCGATATCATAGGCTCTGCAAGCTGATCCCATTGTTGTCCGTCCATTAAACCACCGCTATGTCAATCGCTATATTTTAACATGGTTTGTACGATAACGATATCTGAAAAATGCTTTGTATTCTTACCCGCCTTCCACGACACCTGCGGGATGAAATAGGTGCTGACTGACACTTTGTATGCAAATCTGTCACCGCACGAAAAATGCAAACTGTTTGATAATAATTATTTATCGATAATTTTTGTAGTAATAAACTAGATGTTTGCCTGTTTCCCACGGTTTCACCCGCGTCCTGAGGGAACTACTTCGCGTACCCGGTTAATTTGTACTTTTGTAGCCTAAGTTACTCCTTGGTACAACAGCTATCCGCCAGTCAACGTCTCGTCAAAATCGATCCAGCCGTTCTAGAGATTAGTGAAAACAAACAGACAGAAAAAATGGTAAAAATGTCATTTCGGTATATGTATCAAGTATACATCCATATGCATTTAGTAAAAAGCTATTATTTTAATATTACAAACAGACACTCCAATTTTATTTGTGTATAGATGTATTTATATATATATAGATAAGTGATTTACACTATAATATTCATGTAGCGCAGCAATTGTAATATTTTTCTAAAATAAATAGACATTGTTTGAATAAGTAGGTATTGTTTACATGTGGCAGCCCTAGCCTCCTTACCCTTGTCTAGACGTTGTCGGCTTTTTCTACGAGATCAAAGGCGTCAAACTACTGTATGTCTTTGTGCTACTACGGTGAACATTTTAACCCAAATGGAGAATTTATTATTCAAATCGGAAGCGAACTTCTCAAGAGATATTTATATTTGAAAACACAGACAGACAGTTCAATTTTATTAAGGTATTTGTAGACATGCGTCATATACCTCTATTAATTGCAAAACTATTCAAAGTATAATTATCTTCAGTCATCATATCAGCCAAACGATGTCCACTGCTGGACATAGGCCTCCCCCAAGGTTTTCCACACAGACCGGTTTTGCGCCGCCCGCCTCCCGCGATCTTGACGAGATCGTCGGTCCACCTTGCGGGGGGCCTACCTCTGCTGCGTCGTCCGGTACGTGGCCGCCACTCCAGAACCTTTCTGCCCCAACGGCCATCGGTTCTTCGAGCTATGTGCCCTGCCCACTGCCACTTCAGCTTGGCTATCCGGAGAGCTATGTCGGCGACTTTGGTTCTACTGCGATCTTATCTTCAGTGCTTATCTTCAGTAGGTAAATTAAATTACGTTTGATTTCTGGATTTTAATTCCGGTATTCTACGCGTGTGAATATTGATTTCATCCTTTAATGAAGCAGAGCTTGTACTATGGGTACCTACTAGATAATAGATAAACATACTTATATACTTTTTTGTATATACATACATATTATACATAGAAACATCCAGACCAAGACAAACATCCAAACGAAAACGGATTCGAACCTGCGAACTTCGGCGTGGCAGTCGCTTACACTTCCGTTGCGCCAACCGGTCGTCAAAGACAATAAATAAAGTCCCTTTTCTTCGTATCTGTCTGTATGAACGCTATTAACTAATGAAGTAATGAATAGATTCTTGTACGGTTCTCGCCATTTGATAGTCTGATTCCTGTGGGAGGTTTAGGAGTATAAGACACGCGGGCGAAGTGAAGTATATGCATAACGAGTATCTCAAGGTATTCGTATAATGGCGGGCATCCTCTAGTATATAAAGAGTATTTAACCTTAAGGTAACCGTATAATGTGTATAAATATTCAATGGTTAAGGTTATGCAGGTCAGCATTGTTCTCTAACTCAGTGCCAGTGAAAGCGAGCTTGCCTCAACTCCTACGAGTATTACGTGTGCAAGATACTAGCATGTACCTACTATAGAAATATGGCATAGATAGATTTATACGATTCTAAGGGCTATAAATGAATATAAGACCTGTTTTGGGGGAGTGGTAGGAGAGACGTCACGGCTTTTTCATCTTCTACCTTCTGGCTGATTAAGTGAAGACTAGTTATGGTTGCTTTGACCGATTCTTTCACAGGATTGGTAGTAGGGTCGCGCCGACCCAATCCAGCGCCTGTGTGCGAAATCTATGAAGCACCTTTTTGTCAGCCTTTTTCGAAAGTAATTTTAATAATTAACGTTTTTCACCCGGCGAGCGGCGCCTCTATTACCCTGGCGCCTGTGTGCGCCGCGCACATTGCATATAGGGGCGGCTCGGAACTGATTGGTAGAGAAGATTCACTCAGCTGTCATCGCTTTGGCGAATGCTGCGACGTTGTCGAAGACACGGCGCTGCACACCTTTACGGAGTATCCTGCCTGAGCACTGCAGGTCCGCTGACAACCTTTACTGGCTCTCGCTTCGGACATTAGAAAAAGGCATAAACCAGAGCGGGAGATCCTGGAACGACATCTTTCCCTCCTGGAAGGCAGTCCTGAGCAAGGTGGCGAAAGTCCCCATCCTCTCCCCAGCTGAGTGTTACAGAGGGTGTTTACGGTCCCCAGTTACCGTGTGTTAGTAAGGTCGCACATGCCATGCCACACTGTGATATATTGGTTTCAAAAAACCCATCCCAGTCGTGACGTTATCCCAGTTACATCCAAGACTTTTGCCTTGGACCCCGGGACCCGCTTACCAATTAGTCCAACCAGATTTAACTGAATATTAGCTTTTCCACAGAGCGACTGCCGCTTGACCTCTACGGCTCAAACCGATAGCATTCCATGGTTTTAACCAGTATCAGTTTATTTGAGGGTACTGACTCCTTGTAAAGACTGTCAAAGATCATCATGACAGCCGCGATCAGGTTTAAGATGCTCTCCGAGGAACGGGACAAGCAATAATATAATTGGTTGTATAAAGTATATGCACTCAATTCAGTTTATACGATATAAATATAAGTAAATCTTATTTAATGTCGACCTAGTTCTCACTGCATCAATGTACATTATTTTCATTACATCTTCCTTCTACCAGACCACTAAAAACTGCACACAACATTACGAACAGCTGGCCTCCACCGCAAATAGTTTGCCAAAAAAACTAGGTCATAAAAAGTAAAATCATTCAATACTATATGAAAGTATTTTTATAATAGTCGCAATTATAACAACACAGTATTCGACTAAGTCCCATCTCTAATTACCTACGAAATGCGGAACCAGTGCTAAAACCAGTCCGTCGAAATGTTTCAATAAATGGTTTTATAAAGAAATAGGCCTAAGTTTGCACGTGCTGAAATAATTGGTAAATTAATTGTAGACAGTTTGTTGATTCTAAATCTATTAGTCTTGTTTTAAGTCACTCTGATAGCCAAGCTTTGAGTTTGATTTTCATTGAAGATAAATATTTTTGATTGGCTAATTATCTGTTTGTAGCACAACTTTGAACATGGTATTTGGTAGCACGGGTTGTTTCCGCAACTCCACGTCCTGGCGTGTATTTTGCGTGCGGGAGCCACCCCAGCTCTTCGAGGAAGGCCAGCAGTCTCTTGATGTGGCCCACTGCTTTCCTCAGGGTGCTATATCTGGTCAGGTACTGCTGCCTGTAGGTACTGTGCGACCTCAGGGCAGTCGAGGAGCAGGTGGGCTGCCGTCTCGTCTGCTGCCATACAGGCTCTGCACAGCGGGCTGTCGGTGATACCTATAGTAAATAGGTGTTTATTAAAGAATCCGTGTCCTGTGTAGGCAGCCGTGACTGTCCGCAGTTGTTGTTTGGACAGCCGGAGGACTTGTTTGGCTATCTTACCGTCCACTGCGGGAAGAGCCTCCTTGGCCTGCCTACGTGTTTCAGTCGCAATTCAGGACTGGTTGTGCTGGGTCCTGGTTCTATTTCTTACCAGGTTGCGATAAAAACCAGAAGGGAGGAAAAGGAATATAAAACGATAAAAACCAAAAGGAATATTCATTCTACAATATTGTAATTTCTGACATAATTAATTAAATTGTATAGTAAATATGACTTAGGTATGTGATCACATGAAATTAACTATAATTATTTGACATGATTGTATAACTTGACATGAATTCGAATGCTATTGATTTTATTTTATCTAGTGTATTACTTATTACCGTATTTAATTATTTTAAATGACTCTCAGCACGTGTTGGGCAATAAACCTGTAAGTGCCGAGAGTAACTGAATATAATAAATAAATAAATAAAAAAAGGGAGGGGAATAATGGACTCGGGTCCCACAACCTCTAAAGTGGCCCCTTTTCTGCCAAGTACATCGGCTGGGTCATTCCCTCTTGAGCCACTGTGGCCCTTAATCCATTGCAGTGTTAGTTTACCTACCTCTTTTAGTTTCTGGTGGCATTCCAGTGTAGGTGCCGAGGTGATAGTATGGCTTTTGAGGGCTGAAAGGACAGCTATACTATCTAAGAGGATCCTAATGGATCGTTCTCTTACCTCACGTGCCATGATTGCTGTGGCAGCTAGGATTATGCCTAAACATTTGGCCTGGTAGACCGTGTTATAGGCTCCCAGCGATGCTGCGATGTTGATGTTTAGGTCCTCGGAGAATACTCCTGAACCAGTACCTGTATCCGTCGTAGACCCATCTGTGAAGATCGTGAGCTCGTTGTGATTAACCACTCCTCCGTGTAGATCCTCGTACACAAATTGTTTTGGTATTCAGTCGCCAATGGCTTGTGTTAGAGGAACTTCTTTGAAGAGTGTTGACACAACTTTGAATAATATTGTACTAGCTTTTGTCAACGGTTTCCACGGCCTGGTATTTTCACTGTTAAAAGTATGACTACATACTATTAGGGAAACTAATAACAAATGAATATCAGTCTAGTACAAAGAAATTTTCATAGACAGTAGTTACCTATATCAGCCATTTAGAGGTCGGCATACCTCATAAATGATGAGGTATGCCGACCTCTAAATGGCTGATATAGGTAACTACTGTCTATGAAAATTTCTTTGAACTAGACTGATATTCATTTGTTTCAACTTTTTTCTATTGCAATTGAGGTGGTCAATCCGAGGGTGCGTGCTGGGTTCCTATTTCCTTCCATCAGTGTATGGAGTTCCGCCATAAAACGCCTAACAGAAAAGTTCGCCTGTGGAATAAAGATTTCATACTGACAATTATAAATACGAAAGCGAACTTCTTTTACAACTTGGGTTGTTGCATAATGACGCGAGGCCCCTGTAAGAGTGAGACTCTCAGGGGTTGCCCTGGTCATCACCACCTCAGTGGCGTGCCTTGCAAAGAAGTCCATAAGCCGGGCATGCCCTACTACAGACCTCGTTCAAACAATATCAACTTCAATCTGTATATATAAAATAATCACCCAAAATTGTATTAAGTACGAATATTTCAAATGTCGCGCTCTTTTACGATGTGCAGTACAATAACTAGGCATGTTCACAACGGCTATAAACTAAAAACGCGTTTCAACGTTATGCTATAAATTAAGAGCAGACTATTTTTTATGCTATAATATATTAGTAACACACATTGTAGCAAAAATGCGACAGCGATTTCGTTACGTTTTTAGCGTTTTAATGGCATGCTTTTTATTTGTGTGCAACAGATAGGTAGCAGATATGTAACGGAGTGTTGTTTCGTTGGATCTAGCGTGGATTTTGATTTATATAGAAACTAGCTTTTGCCCGCAACTTCGTACAACAAACATCAAAATGGTTCCACACTTGTCCAACTTTAGGCATATTTACAACTATTATTTTGAATTGACTAACTAAATTACACTTAACTAAATATTTACAAGTAACTAACAACTTTTAACCATGTATATGTATATACACGCGACATAACAGACATAAAGATAAACATTCAAAAGTTCAAAACGAAATGCGCGAGAGCTATAACACAAATTTGTAACACAGCACGCTGACAACAGAACCGAAAACGAACTGCGCTTTTGATTGAAATGCTTTTTATCCGCTCCTGCGCTTTTTAAGTACTTGCGCTTTTTCGTTTTGCTACATTTGATAGAGATAGCAAATCTCAAACTGTGCGAAAGAAAGAGCGAGCAACATGACATGACAGTATGTAATCAGTATACATTTGATTTTCGCTCTTATTTGAATGATGCAAAAGTTGATTAATAATATAAATGTACAAGACACGATGACATCTTGTGGCGACGCAATAGAACTAACAGGTAACATCGATCATAATTTTATGCCATCAGGTTGTATTAATATCACAGTTTTGCATAGATGGCGTTACTTGTATATACTCTCAAGTAACCTTCGTCAAAATATAAAAACATTAGAAACCGATAGCATAGCAGATTGGAGTGGAAATAAAAAGCATACTGCTTCTGCTATATTTTGTAAACGGCGTTTTTTTCTGCTATGTAATATAACGAACACCTTTAACAATAACCCGCGCGCTGGCTGCGCCGCACGAACGCGACGGAACGAGATAGATTCTGGTGTTACTCTGCAACTTATAGCCATCTCTTTAGCACTCGTTTGATTCACTCGTGTACAAGCCAACTGGCATCGGCTTGCAAAATTTCTCTTTCTAACCTTTACAAATAGTCTATGATGACGTATTACGTTCCATCGTAATAAGTAATTTTGTATTGGGCGACAGAACTCGGAAGTAAGCCTGCTTGTTGCCTATGAAGTTGTCTAGAGGTGTATGCAAAATAATGAAGTTGGTGCGCATTCGTATATTTGCGGGCGGATAGCTCGACGCTGCACCAATATTTAGGCATTTCTACCAAAAATTTAATGCCAAAATATTAAGGTTTTTTTATAATTCTTAACAAAACAAGAAAATTCTCGTTTTGAATTTTATCACTGAACTTACTAGCGACCATTTCACTAGATGATATTTTAATGTTATTAGGATACAAATATTACTGTGTACTCAATTATCGTCATAAATAGAATAGAACCAAGCTATTTTTGTGGAAAATGTTGATATAAGTAATATTCTATTCTGTTGTAGGCTGTAGTCCTATTTTAAACAAAGTGTTTAAAATAATCATATAATAATTATATCCCGTTCTTGTTTTTGATTTAACTACCGATTCTTGTTACAAGTCTACCGATAGCTATTAAAAGGCAGTTCTACCGATTCAGCACTGTCGTTCGAGATCACTATCTGGGCGCCAATCGCCATACTATTTTTTCTGATTGAGTGAACGAAGTATTTTTTTTATTTTTATTTTTTTTATTACATGCACAAGACAAGTAACAATCAAAGTAAAAATTAAATATACAATGTTCTGATTCTGGATTGCAACTCAAAAATATGTGCATACAGTAAAAACAGTACTTATTATCTAAATTACATTAAGTGACTAAATACGTACGTATTGAGTGTTAATACTTACATTTTCAGTATTGGTTTTATCGTGAAAATTTATTTTCGTATTCGTGTAAAAAGTTAATTTTGAGATGTTTTAGTAATTATTTTGTGTTTTGGTGACATATTACAATGGAGGTAATTGTCCCTTGTGAGGATTTAAAATGTATTCAAGTTTTTATGTTCATGCAAGTCCTTGTGATAATCCCAGTACCTATCTCTACGAAGTGCGGCAAAGTGTGAAAAAAAAACCGGTGCGGGGGGGACTGTGTCTGCTTGCCCTATGTTGAAGGTATAGTGTCTAGAGTTTGAGCTGAGATCGGGTAAGGTTTACAGAGATCAGTGGAAGCGATTAGTTCATCCAGTCTCAGCCCAAGGCAAAGGTCCAACATACACTGCGGTAGCACAGCGAATGAATATAAATTCTAATATTAATAAAATGTCTTACCAAATATCCCCTGGTGATGTTCTTGAGTGGAGTCCTGGAGGCAAGCTAGACACACACGAGACTAAATTGGCCAATATTAGCAAGTGAATTATCTTTACTTTACCAGACTCCAACGCAGCGTTTTCAATGCACGATGCAAGTTCACAAGATTTTCCACAAATGTTCAATATGTCACAAACCGTGCCGGGAGTCAAAAAAGCGGCAATTTAATAGATTTCACAACTATTCGCGTAGCTACAAGGATGTGCTTTTCAAAAGGCGATCAATTATTTTACGTACGAGTCGACAACGTGGTAATTTTTCAAGGAAGCGAACGGAAGTGACAGCTTAGACTTAACGCGTTGCTGGAGTATGTGCAAATATTCCAAGTTCCAGCGTTTCCAAAAGCTCTGAGTAATCTGGCGTACCAATTCAAAACGCGAGAGACGACCAGGTCTCGTATCAATATAGGGGTACTCAGGCAAGGCGACAAGTGGGCGACCAATCAAAATATGGCCCGGCGTAAGGGCCTCCAAATCATTCGGATCTGAGGAGATCGGGCACAATGGCCGAGAGTTCAATACGGCCTCAATCTTACAAAACACAGTTGCGAGTTTCTCAAATGTAAGAACAGACTCACCGATTGTCCTGCGCAAGTGTGTTTTGGCCGATTTTACGGCGGCCTCAAATATATCACCCCAGTGTGGACAATTTGGTGGGGAAAACAACCAATTTATCCCACGTCGGGCAAGCCTATCACCTAAATCAGCTTTGTTGGTTTCAAGGAAGTTAACAACATCATTCAAATAATTATAGGTGCCCTTGAAGTTAGTGCCGCAGTCAGAACGGATCAAGGAAGGCATCCCTCTGCGGGATACAAATCTGTCAAATGTGGCTACAAACGCCTCGGTCGTAAGCGAGGAGACCAGTTCTAAGTGTACGGCCTTTGTGGAGAGACAAACAAAAACACACAAGTAGGCCTTAACAGTCTTGCTGTTTCGAAGTGTCGACGTTTTCACCAAAAAGGGACCTGCGAAGTCCGTGCCAACACCGTCAAACGTCCTGCTCTCAGTTACGCGATCTGCCGGTAAGTCCCCCATCAAGGGCTGCATGGTAGAAGCCTTGAGCTTATAGCAAGGGATGCAGCGAAAGACTACACTCCGAATAATTCTTCGGGCAGACAAGATCCAAAACTCGCGTTGCAAAATGGCCAAGAGCGCATTACAACCAGCATGCGAATTTTTAAGGTGACGGTCAGTTACCAACAAGCGTACTAAATGACCGACCTTAGGTAACAAAAGGGGGTGACGTGCTCCGTAAGGGAGGTTGGCGTTCTTGAGACGCCCTCCAACGCGCAAGAGACCCGTATCGTCCAAAAAGGGGTTCAATTTAGATACAGCGCCCGATAATTTCAATTTCCCCGACTTGAGGATAGCAATCTCCTTCTCAAAGTGCACCAATTGCACAGAACGAACCCAAAAGGTGAGGGATTCCTGTCGTTCCTGTGGTGAGACAAACGGTGTCAGTCGTTTCTGTTGTGGGTGCCTAAAATTAAAAACAAAACGCTTTATCCAAGCAGTGACACCTAACAACTTGTCAAGGGAGCTGTAGCGATTCAACAAGAAATCGGGGTCGAAGGCGCATTCTACCTTCTCAAGAGCGAGTGTTCGTAGACCCGGCAAATTAGAAGTATTCAAAACTGGCGTTCGAGGCCAATCAATTTCTGGTCGACTCAACCATTCCGGACCCCACCACAGCGAATGACCTATCAAACTAGGCGTCAAGCATCCGCGCGAGGCACAATCAGCGGGGTTGAGCTCACCTGGCACGTGTCTCCAAACAAGTTTGACTTCGGATTTCTGGATTTGGGAAACGCGATTAGCAACAAATACCTCCAAGGTGTGGACAGAAGCCTTCAACCAACAAAGAACAATTTGGCTGTCTGTCCAGGCGTAGGTCCCATTAATACAAATGCTTTTACCCAAAGTGTTAGACACGTGGTTCAATAAGCGTACAAGTAGAGCTGCTCCCGAGAGCTCCAATTTTGGAATGGTCAGAGATGTCCGAAGGGGTGCCACCTTGCTCTTTGCCATGATCAGGGAAACTCTCACCTGACCTGAGGCACTGACTGTGCGCAAGTACACCACAGCCGCGTGACCACGTTCCGAGGCATCACAAAACCCGTGAAGGGTGGCCTTGTACTTCCCGGGAGGAAGGATGGGACGAGGCAAGGAGATCTCATTGACGGCAGGAAGCGAGGATACAAAAGAGGTCCATTCCTCAACAAGAGTGCCGTGAGAGGGGTTCGTCCCAGTTCAATCCTGCTGTCCAAAGCTTCTGCAAGAAGCATTTTGCCCAAAATATAATTGGACAGATCCAACCGTTCGGATCAAAGGTTCTGGCGACAGTAGACAATACGAGACGTTTAGTCCAAGAACACGGCAATTTCAAGTCTACGTTATATGTAAAGATGTCTTGGACTGGTCTGTACTGAACGCCGAGAACAGCCATCATGGCGGGATTGTCAACAATCTCAAACAAATGTGGATCCTGCTGATGATCCTCTGGCAAGCCTTCCAAAAGCGCTGGTGAGTTGGAAATCCATTTGCGCAACTCATAACCAGCGGAGGCCAAAATACCTATCAATTCGTCCCGCAGGAGGATCGCCTCGTCCGCTGTGGAGGCGCCCGAGCAAATGTCATCGACGTAAATATCGTCTTTCAAGATGGCGGAGGCTCTTGGGAAGCGTAAGCCTTCGCGGTCTGCGAGCTCCCAAAGAGAACGTATTGCCAAGTAGGGGCTTGACCTTAACCCGTACGTATTAGTATTGAGCTCGTAGACGACCATGGGATCGCGAGGAGACTCTCTCCAAAGGATCAGCTGGAAGCGACGGTCATCAGGGTGGATAATAGTCTGCCTGAACATCATTTTTATGTCGGCCACAAAGACAACCTGATGTCGTCGGAAGCTGGTGATGACGTCACAAAGGTCCTTGACCAACTTGGGACCAGAATGCAAGCACTGGTTCAAGGATACGCCTGTTGAAGTCTGCGCAGAACCATCAAATACTGTGCGCAGCTTCCCAGTCAATGGCTTCAATACCGCATGATGCGGGAGAAAGTAGTGCTCCACCGAACGCCAATCCAAATTTGACACAGACATGTGTCCCAACTGTTCATATTCCCTCATGAACTCAATGTACTTCTGTCTGAGCTCCGGATCACGACCCATGCGGCGCTCCATGGCCAACAACCTCTTTTCGGCTAAAGGTCGTGACTCACCAAGCGGAGGCCGAACAGACAGAAAAGGTAGCCTCGTAATAATCCGACCAGAACGGAGTCGACCAGTGTTGTTCTGGAAGAACAGCTCGCACTCCTCATGTTCTGGATTCAAACGGGCAGCTTGAGGGGGCTCCTCTATCTCCCAAAACCTCTGAACCGCATCAGAGAGAGCGGAGCCTACAGCTAACAAATTGTCAAGTTCAGGTGGAGGGGGGTCCCTAGGTACAGGTCCCATCAAAGCAAATCCAAATATGGTCGGGATGGCAGTCAAACCATTTGGCACCAAGACCCTTTTCCCACCAATCAAAATTCCACCGAGGACATCAGAGCCAATCAACAAGTCGATTTGTCCCGGTGTGTCAAATTTGGGGTCTGCCAGTTCCAATCCCGATGTCAAATTCACCACAGCAGCAGGTAGCTGCTTCTGTGGATGCATACCCAAAATATTCTTCAGCACAATAGCCGAGGTTTTAATCCTCGGGTGTGAAGATTCAACAGGGCCAAACAAAACTTTAACTTGCCCTTCAACATTAGAGGCTACGTCACCTATGCCCCGTATACAATTCGGAAAAGAGCCCATATTTAATTTAACCTGCCCTACCAAATAAGTGGAAACAATGCAACCTTGTGAACCTGTGTCCAATATAGCACGGACAACAACAGAGGTCCCCGTGGGTCCCCAGACCCTAACAGCAACCGTTGGTAGGATAACGGTCTCAATGGGGGAGGTTGGCGTTATAGGGCAGGGGTCAATGACCTATTGTTGCCTGGGCGGCGACCGTTGGCCAGGACCAGGCAAATCAAAATGGGGGTGCGGCTTGAAGTCCTCAAAGGCGCGATGACTCGATCCGCGCGCCATCTGTGGGGGGTCATAGTGACGCACCCGCCCAAAACGAGGTGGGCGCGAGTCAAGGCGGGGACGCGCCGCCAAAGGAGGGGAATACCTGGGGCAGCAGTCATGGTGCTGGTGACGCTGAACAGCACATTCAGGTGCGCGAGAGAGAGGAGGCGTGCGCACGCTACGGTTCTCCAAGCGGGGTGAGTGGCGATCAATTGAGCGAGGCGACTCTCGGCTACGCGCCGGTGAGCCTCGGCTGCCACCTTCAAAACACCCGCCCGTGCGCGGCGTCGGCTGGTTGGACAAGCGGCCAACTTCTCTGGCATTCATGCAGAGAATGTCCAAATGCTGTCCTCCACAGTGAGGACAGGGGCGAGAGTTTGGGCAGTCTCGCTGGTAGTGGGACCCCAAACAAGAGAAGCAAAGGCGGCGGGCATTCGCGATGCGCCTACGAGAGGCGACATGAAGGTCCAAGAATGCCCTACAACTGGCCGTTCTGTGCCCCGTGACCTTGCAGTAGGAGCACTCCGCTGGGCTCTGCGTGACCGCAAAGCGAGGAGGGCGCCGGTCGACATTGGCTCGGGTGTGACCGCGAGCCTGCTCCTTGACCTTGGGCGGCTGCGACTTAGCCGGCGTGTCACCACCGGAGTTGTCCAAGACCCGGCACTCATCCTCCAGGAACTTCTCCAGGTCAGCAAAGGGGGGCAGATGGGTCGCGCTATCCCCACCAAAGCGCTGTTCAAAACGCGACCTCAGGTCGGCAGGCAGCTTCTTCAGCACAATGTGCACCAATAGATAAGACCATTGGTCTACGGGCAGGTCAAGGCACTTAAGTGCGTTGATGGCCACCAAGAGCGGGTTCAACAGTTGGGTGCGCAACCCAGAGACCCGGGTGAGCGTCGGCAAACCCAAAATCTGCTCGATGTGCGTGTCGGCGAGGCCACGCTTATTATGGTACCTACGGGTAATTAGGTCCCGAGCCGTCTGGTACGCCTCGTCAGACACGGGCAGATGCTGGATGAGGCCCTTAGCCTCCCCATCCAGAACCGACATTAGATAGGCCAACTTTTGTGCCGGCCGAAGGTCAGCCCTATCATTGACTAGGCTATCGAACAAATTAATGAAGCCCAGGTAGCTTCCTAGGCAGCCATCAAAATGGGGGAGGTCCAAAGTAGGGAGCCTACTCACCAGCCCCGGTGCTGACCTAGGAAGCTCCTGCTTCAGGCCGGGTTGCCCTTCCCTATCGGCAACTAGTTGTCTCGCACTATTGGAGACAGCATCATACAGGTCTAAGACCTGGGCATAGTCTTCGCTGACCTTATTTCGCTGGTCAGCGGTGAAATCATTGATTGACACTTCAAGACAGCAAGTGCTGAAAGTGCGGAATTGCTGTTGTACACTTGCCAGGCGATCGTCAATCCGCTCGTACCTCTGAAGTAAGGCCTGCTGGCGATCAGGCCGGTTCACTAAAGCATTGGCCGAGGCAAACCAGCGCAAATCTGATGCAATAGCACCAGCAGCCGCACGCAAGTCCTTGACAGTTGACATAATCAAAATTCAAAAGAGCCCGGACAAGCGCTAAATAAAATTAACAATCAAAACTTAATTTTTCTTAATTCTTTGAAACCAACAAAGTATTAGCCTGTTTACTGCAAGTGCAGGCAAGTGACAGGTATTTACTGCCCAACAAAATTAAAGGTTTCAGTATATTGAAACAAACACAAAAGTTATCAAAGTTATAACTTATAACAAATTAATAAAGTTGAAACTTCAACTTAATTAATTAATTATTTGCAACAGACAGACTAACTGTGTTATTTATGATATACAATAGGAAGTAAGCACAGAATATGTGTTACCTAACAATATTATCTTTATATTATAACAAAACAAAGTTTATTAATGTGACCCGCCCAAGTGGCAAGGTCAAGTTGGTTGTTATGTTTATGAATATATGCAATAAACTAAATTTACTAAATTTATTGATACATACAGCTGTTATGTATCCAAACAAACTGACTTATTAATGCAACAACAAATTTAAGTTAGATTTTTCAACAATACAAATCAACAATGACTGATTGAGGTTATGTGACAATGTGTTTCAAATTATCTAGGTCAACTTATACAATTAAATATTATGTATTTTAGACAATAACTGACCTGACAAACACTACAATACTGTCTACAAGGTGATAAGATACAAGCTCATACCAATCTGAGTTCAGATACAATCAACGGCTAAGATACAAATTTACAATATAGGCAGTTATCCACGCTCTTGCTATCAAAAATTATGTCTAGAGTTTGAGCTGAGATCGGGTAAGGTTTACAGAGATCAGTGGAAGCGATTAATTCATCCAGTCTCAGCCCAAGGCAAAGGTCCAAGATACACTGCGGTAGCACAGCGAATGAATATAAATTCTAATATTAATAAAATGTCTTACCAAATATCCCCTGGTGATGTTCTTGAGTGGAGTCCTGGAGGCAAGCTAGACACACACGAGACTAAATTGGCCAATATTAGCAAGTGAATTATCTTTACTTTACCAGACTCCAACGCAGCGTTTTCAATGCACGATGCAAGTTCACAAGATTTTTCACAAATGTTCAATATGTCACAAACCGTGCCGGGAGTCAAAAAAGCGGCAATTTAATAGATTTCACAACTATTCGCGTAGCTACAAGGATGTGCTTTTCAAAAGGCGATCAATTATTTTACGTACGAGTCGACAACGTGGTAATTTTTCAAGGAAGCGAACGGAAGTGACAGTTCAGTGTGACCATTGTCAGAAATTGTCAATAGACTAAACAAAATGTTACTCAATCGATCTAATCGATTTGACTTATAATAAAAACTAATTCTATTTCAAACATATAGGCACGCCACTGCACCACCTATACCCGCCTCTGGGTACATTAAGAGAAACTTTAAGCGAACAATTTCAGAATTATGTTAGAAACTATGCTAGGATATTTCGAAAACTTTGCAAGAAAGCTAAGTCTCTTTATCTGAGTTCAAGGATTAGGAGTAGTGACGATACAATGAAAATGACATGGAATATTATAAACAGCGAGACTGGGTAAGTTAAAAGTAAAAGATCTAAATTTAGTTTGAACATTGACAACGACACTATTACATCAGACTCAAAAGTTGCACCGGCGTTTGAAATTTTTTTTACTGATATCCGTTATTACGTTATTACTACTAGATCTTAGGACTCTTGGGCAGAGCTTTAGACTTGTGGGGGAATTCAGTTACTATTACCAAGTCCATTATTGCTTTAGCTGCTAACAGTTTAACTTTAATATTTAATAAGTGTATTGACTGTGCTGTATTTCCTGATCTTATGAGAGATAGCAAGGTAATACCTTTGTACAAAGCAGGTAGCACATCAGACCCTACCAACTATAGGCCAATTTCTGTGCTGGTCACATTCAGCAAAATTTTCGAGGAATTGATACCAGACCAACTGCAAAGTTATTTTAATAACAACGAGCTTCTAAACTTAAAACAATTTGGTTTTACAAAGGGGCGCTCCACGACCGATGCCGGTGTTGAGCTTGTAAAACATGTCTTTAATGCCTGGGAGGATTCACATGATGCCTTAGGTGTCTTCTGTGATTTGTCCAAGGCCTTTGATTGTTTAGAACATGATACATTGATCAGAAAATTACATCACTATGGTTTAAGTAGTTCTGCTCTGCATCTTCTTACTTCATATTTGAGTAATAGGATTCAGAGAGTTGATGTCAACGAGACGCGTTCACATGGGTCTGTAGTCAAAATGGGCGTCCCACAGGGTTCAATCCTCGGTCCTTTTTTATTTTTAGTGTATATTAATGACTTATCACACCTCGTTAATGACAAGCACGGGATAGTACTGTTTGCTGATGATACCTCACTTTTATTTAAATTAAAACGTCAACAAATTGATATGGTCGATGTAAACATTGCTATCTCAAAGATGGTTTGCTGATTTTTGATGCCTAACGTTAAACAAGTGAACGCCTTAGTAAAGGATAAGGATGATGTGTTGGATCTTGTAGATAACACCAAAGTTTTAGGCATTACACTAGTTTCTAAGCTGCAATGGAGACCACATATTAGTAAATTGTCGAATAGACTCAGCTCTGAAAATTCGCCAGTTAACTGATATTGACACAGCCAGGCTTGAATATCATAGCTATTTTCATACCAAATATGTCATACGGTATTCTCTTGTGGGGAAATAATAATAATAATAATAATAATAATAATAATAATAATATTCTACCACATTCACACAACACCATCTAGTCCCAAACTAAGCAGAAGCTTGTACTATGGGTACTAGATAATGGATAAACATACATATATACTTTTTTTTTTGTAAATACATACATATTATACATAGAAACACCCAGACCAAGACAAACACCCATGTTCATGCACACAAATGTTTGACTTGAGCGGGAATCGAACCCGCGACCTTCGGCGTAGCAGTCGCTTACACTCCCGCTGCGCCAACTGGTCGTCGAAATGCTGCCGACATTCAGACCATCTTTGTTCTGCAGAAAAGAGCTATTTGAGCAATTTATAATTTGGATTATAGGGCTTCGTTAAGTTCGCGAGGCCCTTTAAATCTATGGCGAGGCCCCGTTTACTTCGTAGTAAAAAAACACGTTAAAATTTAGTGAGCCAAATGATAAAATAATGAAAATTTTCACCCAACACAGATCTTGTCACGCATGTGTTCGAAAATAATTAAAGTCATTATCATCTGCTTAGCTTTTTTCCGAATTGTTCGGTGTCGGCTACCTAAGCCAGGATGATTGGCGAAACGAAATTAATTAGTATGTAACTTGTAAAACTTTTTGCGAGGCCCCCTCAGGTGCGAGGCCGTCGGCGGTTGCCGACGTCGCCGACGCCTAGCGCCGCCACTGAGGCTAATTAACCGGGCACGCGAAGTAGTTCCCTCAGGTCGCGGGTGAAACCGCGGGAAACAGCTAGTATTATATTATACTAGCTGTTTCCAGCGGGTTCACCCGCGTTATTTAAGGCTACTGCTCCGCTCTCGTGGCTCAAAGCGTGATGTTATATAGCCTATAGCCTTCCTCGATAAATGGGCTATCTAACAGTGTAAGAATTTTTAAAATCGGACCAGTAGTTCCTGAGATTAGCGCGTTTAACCAAACAAACAAACTGTTCAGCTTTATATATTAGTACTAGTGGACGCCCGCAGCTACGCCTGCACATTTACCCGTTTTGCCTGATTTGCCGGCTTCCGTGGGAATTTCGGGAAATCCCTTCTTAGTACACCCCTATGGTCCCCAAGGAACATACATGCTAAATTTCAGCTTCCTGCATCTAATAGTTTAGGCTGTAGCTTGTCTGTCAGTCAGTCAGTAACGCAAGGATTTTATATATACAGATAAAATAAGTATATCAAATTGTATCCCCTAATAAATGTTTTTTGTTTTGCGGTGGCAAAGTCTATTTACCGCCTCAAAATTTCAACAAATGCGCATTTAAAAAAAAAATAGAGGACGCTCTTAATTACGCTCGCACATTGTTTAATGTAACCGTTTCGCCGCGATTCCGTAGGAATTTGGGAAAATCCCTTAAGTGCACGCCTACTACGCTCTCAAACGAACATGACATGCCTAATTTTAGCTTTATACGCCACTTTTCGGCTGTGCATTATTTGTAAGTCAATCAGAAGCGAAAGAATGTTAGTTAATTATTTTTTTATAGGCTCATACCTGTATCCCCGAAGGGGTAGGCAGAGGTGTAATATTACACCCACATTTCGCCCTCATTCGCAGACTGTGCTGTATTTCCTGATCTTATGAGAGATAGCAAGGTAATACCTTTGTACAAAGCAGGTAGCACATCAGACCCTACCAACTATAGGCCAATTTCTGTGCTGGTCACATTCAGCAAAATTTTCGAGGAATTGATACCAGACCAACTGCAAAGTTATTTTAATAACAACGAGCTTCTAAACTTAAAACAATTTGGTTTTACAAAGGGGCGCTCCACGACCGATGCCGGTGTTGAGCTTGTAAAACATATCTTTAATGCCTGGGAGGATTCACATGATGCCTTAGGTGTCTTCTGTGATTTGTCCAAGGCCTTTGATTGTTTAGAACATGATACATTGATCAGAAAATTACATCACTATGGTTTAAGTAGTTCTGCTCTGCATCTTCTTACTTCATATTTGAGTAATAGGATTCAGAGAGTTGATGTCAACGAGACGCGTTCACATGGGTCTGTAGTCAAAATGGGCGTCCCACAGGGTTCAATCCTCGGTCCTCGGTATCTTAATGACTTATCACACCTCGTTAATGACAAGCACGGGATAGTACTGTTTGCTGCTGATACCTCACTTTTATTTAAATTAAAACGTCAACAAATTGATATGGTCGATGTAAACATTGCTATCTCAAAGATGGTTTGCTGATTTTTGATGCCTAACGTTAAACAAGTGAACGCCTTAATAAAGGATAAGGATGATGTGTTGGATCTTGTAGATAACACCAAAGTTTTAGGCATTACACTAGTTTCTAAGCTGCAATGGAAACCACATATTAGTAAATTGTCGAATAGACTCAGCTCTGAAAATTCGCCAGTTAACTGATATTGACACAGCCAGGCTTGAATATCATAGCTATTTTCATACCAAATATGTCATACGGTATTCTCTTGTGGGGAAATGCTGCCGAAATTCAGACCATCTTTGTTCTGCAGAAAAGAGCTATTTGAGCAATTTATAATTTGGATTATAGGGCTTCGTTAAGGAATAAATTCAAGGAAATAAACATTTTAACAGTTGCAATCCAGTACATTTATTCCAACCTTATGTATATGTATTCCAAAACAAGGCCTCATACTCAAAGAGAAGTGATATCCACAATTTGAATACTAGAGATAAGAGCAAACTAGTAGTGCCGGCCACCCGACTAGAGAAAATAAAAAAATCTTTTCAAGGCCAATGTGTGCGCTTTTACAATAAAGTGCCAAGCAATATACAAAATTTAAGTTTTATTAATTCAAAAAGGTTATAAAACGTAAACTTTGTCAAAAAGGGTACTATCGGTGCTAGATTATATTGAAGACAAAAATGCTTGGGATTAATTTGCTCGGTCCCACAGGCTATTTATGTTTGATTATTGTTAAGTTTCATGTGAGTGTGAGTTATTGTGTCTATATTATGCTAGTTTAGTACTTTTATATTATTATTAAAAAACCTTATTAATTGACAAACACATTATAGACACACCAGCTCATATACCTATGAAAAATTAAATGTAGTTACTAAGTTTTAAATTGTATAGTGTGTTGTATAGAATCAAGACGATGTAAAGAGTGGCCCGTGAGTTTCTTGCCTGATTCTTCTCACGAGGCTCTACTTTCTGAACAGGCTTTTTTTTTCAATGCTCAATTATGTTAATATGCATTTAAAGTTATTTTTTTATTTTAATTTGTATGACCTTTCTGACGTGCCAAAAAAAAATTTAACATTTTATGGAAATAAACATAGTTGAATTTGAATTACTTATTTCGTAGAATAAGTGGCACAGTATCATGGTTTTAAACACAATATCTTCTGCGTAGCAGTCTGTTGGTATCTCCAAGTCTCCACTAGGCTAGTATATAATACGGTCATATGAATTAATTTTTATAAGGCCAATAGCGAGGTCTTAGGCATTTCTACGCAAATCTTGAACAAGGAAATGACCTTGAATGACACCTTGAATCTCATCTAAATCTAATAATAATTATGCTAATTAAGTGCCTTGATCTTTATTTATCGAGATATGTATCTACATAATACAAATAAATACAATTTAAATCTGTTGTTAATAGGTATAATATAAAAATAACAACTTTTTGATGCATGCGGCATTAAATTATCAGGCTATGCTGTCTGCTGTCTGTGTATGTTCCATGGGTTTGCTTGCACTGGTTGCATCAAATCTGGTGCATTGGCAGTAGGCACTACTAGGTACTCGTAGAAACAGTATGAGTAGAGGTTTATTGAAAACCCAATTAGCAGTGACAACACCATCTATCGGTATACACATTAACTAATATAGCGGAAAAGTTGCATGTTTGCGTAATTTAATTAATAGATGGCGGTGTAAGTAACAAACTGAGTTGCAGTTTTAAAACTTGTTGTAGTTGTTGTGGCGAAAATTACATTTCGATATTTTCGACAATAGTCATATTGCCGATATTTCCTTTCTTTTTTTTTGAGCTAGCTATTTACAGACGGACTGGTGGCGTACATGATAGTACGTGGTAACCCCGGTTCATACTTACCTACGGTAGCTGATACTTTTGTAAGAAAACACAACCAAGCCGCTGCTACATAGGTACTTATAATATAATACTATACTAGCGGTGCCTATCACGAGGATGGGAGAAGGAATAAGAGGACGAGCGGGTTGAGGGAGCAGAAAATCTCTCACGCACCAAACAAAACGCAAAAGTTTTGATAAGTACCTACTGTTACAATCGGGACTAATAGGTAGTACCTACTTCACCGATCGAGCCGGCTCACTCATTCAGCAAGACTGCATTGGAGAGGGAAAAGATTCTTGTTCCATGTTTATTATATACTAGATGCGCCCGCGGTTACACCCGCGTTATTTAAGGCTACTACTCCGCTTCCGTGGTTCATAACGTGATGTTATATAGCCTATAGCCTTCCTCGATAAATGGGCTATCTAACAGTGTAAGAATTTTTAAAATCGGACCAGTAGTTCCTGAGATTAGCGCGTTCAACCAAACAAACAAACTCTTCAGCTTTATATATTAGTAATAGTATAAGATAAGTATATCAAATTCTATTCCCATAAAAATGGATTTGTTTTGCGGTGGCAAAGTCTATTTACCGCCTCAAAATTTCAACAAATGCACATTTAAATTATGTAAAAAAAAAATAGAGGACGCTCTCAACTACGCTCGCACATTGTTTAATGTAACCGTTTCGCCGCGATTCCATAGAAAATTGGGGAAATCCCTTCAGTGCACGCCTACGCTCTCAAACGAACATGACATGCCTAATTTTAGCTTCATACGCCAGTTTTCGGCTGTGCATTATCTGTTAGTCAGTCAGTAGCGGAAGAATGTTAGTTAATAATTTTTTATAGGGTCATACCTGTATCCCCGAAGGGGTAGGCAGAGGTGTAATATTACACCCACATTTCGCCATGAATTTTTACCAGACTCCACAGAGTCTGGTAGGAGGAGCGAATACTCAGTAGCAGCACACTGCTACTGAGAATTCGGAAAGACCCAGTAACACTTTTGCCCGACCCGGAAATCGAACCCGGGGCCTCCGATCAGCAGTCGCATACGCTATCCACTGGACCACGGAGGCAGTCCTGTTACTTAAATAGCCAGGTTAATCATGCCACATACAATATCCTCTTAACTATAAGCAAACATGTCGGCGGAACGTTTTTGACATTTTCCTTGTTAAAATCAATTTCGAAACAAGCCAAAAAATCGTACACAAAAAGATTTTTGTCATAGTTAACGTTTTTCGTTTTTGTTTTTTTACCTATTTAATTTTAAAATAGGATCTCAAACCATCATCGTCATCATCTATACTAATATTATAAAGCTGACGTTTGTTTGGCTGAACGTACCAATCTCAGGAATTGCTGGTTTGAATAATAACCTTTGTGTGATAGCTCATTTATCCACGAGTGCGGAGCAGTAGTCCTAAATAACGCGGTTGATAAACTGAACATAATAATAATAATATTCTACCACATACACACATCACCGTCTAATCCCAAACTAAACAGAGCTTGTACTATGGGTACTAGATAATGGATAAACATAAATATATTCTTGTTTGTAAATACATACATATTATACATAGAAACACCCAGACCAAGACAAACATCCATGTTCATGCACACAAATGTTTGACTTGAGCGGGAATCGAAACCGCGACCATCGGCATAGCTGCGCCAACCGGTCGTCGTTAAAACTACAGTTTATGTACCACAAGCGTTGACTTGTATAGGAATCGAACCCACTAAGCGCAGTGTTGAGCGGTGAGACGGCCGCATGAACCACAATGCCAAGCGTGCATTATAAAGTATAGATCCTCAGCTACAATGATCATTTTAGCAAAGTTTCCAACAAAAAAGGCAACACTATGATAATTTATGTATAAATTTTTTATCAGCTATCTGGTTACTTTAGTCAATCGTGAGTGAGTCTTGAACTTTTTAATACTTTTTAATTATATACAACAGTACTGAACTATTCTAAACTACAAAAAAAGGCAAGAGAAAAATAATAATAACATTATAAAATAAAAGTAAATGGAATAAAGAGCGATTAATGATGCATCAAAGATTATTACTACCTATATAAAAGCATCCATCAGCTTTCTGACAATTTCTTTATAAAGAGATAGAGAGCTGAGAGCATGATATACAGGGTGTAAAAAGACCCTTAACGAAAACTGAAACCCCATATTGTACCAATTATTACGATCATTTTTTTACTTCGGCGGCACCTGGGAAATTACTGGTTCAGGAGATATTGAGGCTCAAAGTCACGATTTTTTTTTCGAATTATTCCTTCCAAAATCGTGTTTAGAATGATAAATGTACACTTTCAGCCTAATAAACATAAACAAAATTTTCAATATTTCCCTAAAATAAACGGCTTTAAAGTTCCCGGCACGTAGTGTATGCCTGCCATCAATCAGCTGCGAGGTCATTCCCCTCGGCCGCGCGACCACGTGATCATAAACTGCCGCCACCGCGGCGCACGGTGTAGTTATACTGTGGTGTAGGAAGATACGGCCGGCGTAGGTACGATGCATAACTCGCGCTAATTTTTTCTGCAAGCGCGTGCTATACATTGCCGCTAATAAAATGTGTCTATTTTTTTAAGCTTAAAAAAATATTTTGTTTCCCAGGTATTATTTTCGCATAGTATGACTTGGCACCATGTCCACAACGAGTAGACTTCGGCTTGGTGATGGGTCTTGTGACACCCTGTATAGAGATCGTGTAATAAAACTCCATGACCCAAGCGTTTCCAACCAAAAAGATATCTTATTCAAGTGCGGACATCACTATTAGGACACGTAATCATTTTCCTTACAATGGTTTCCTCCACCGTCATACCATGCGATAATTTCTAGTAAGTATTGCTTAATACAAATTCTCGATAACAATTGGCCTGAATCGTAACACCAGAACTGGTAGTTTCACTAATAATTACGTCACTGAGTCACCGGGGCAGAAAATAATAGCAAATCATATATGTCAAAGTCGATTGTAGCAAACTATCGAAACAGAAGGCAGCTATAGCCTAGTGGAGATACCAACAGACTGCCATGCGGAGATTCAAAGTTCATATCCACGGCACGCACCACTGACTTTTTGAAGTTACGTAATTATCGCTTTCCACGTACCTGTCAGAACGTTAAACCGTTGGACCCGGATGTCATGCACATCTTTGAATATACTGACCCCAAGGTGAGTATATTCAAAGGTACCGAATTCGTATTCCTGGGCGTCGTCAAGGGGGAGTAGGAGTAGGAGGGAGGGACAGCTGCAAATTGAGATTCAAAAGCCCTACAATTTTATTCATACTTTTCACATTTTCGATATCTTCTTCTTCTTTTATCTTCTAGGGCATCGGCTGGCGACCTTGCCTGTCCTGCCTACCCCTATCCTTAGATTAGTCTAAGCCATGCAACTGCTATCACTTTAGATTACAGAGGTCAGACACCAATCGTAAGGTAGAAAAGCTAGTATTCTGTTAAATTTACTTAAACCAGTAAGCGAACAAAATAATCTAGGCTCTAAGACATGTATGTAACCGGGATAATCGGACCTCGAGCTCTAAGTTGAAATGCAATCAGAAGAACGCTAGGAGGATGATGATGTACCGTAATATGGGGTGAATAGACACAGATTTCAACTTCAACATCGATTTTATTAGATATTTTGAATCAGAGTTCTTATTGAAGCATTTTGAAATCATGAATTACGTTGTAATTTACTCAATATTTATGCTATAAATTAGTAAAAACAGGACAGTAATTAGTAAATGACGAAAAAGTAAGCGTTTTCTATTTACCTCGAAATAGGGGTCAAAAGATACGGGAAGGGGGTGAAAAGAGAAAAAACGCTAGGGCTGTCAAAATTAACTTATATTTTTATTCAATATATCAACATTGTGATTAATCGTCTGATTAATAGCCTAGACTACGTATTTTTTTAATAAACCAGATATCAACATTTACCTTTTTAATCGTACAGGTAGGCACCTGCCTAAATATAAAAAATATTTTCAATGGTTATCTGACAAAAAGGTGCGTATGATGAACTAACCTCGATTGACAACCCTAAAAAACATATTTCTATTGACCCCCCCCACTCGTATCTATTAACCTCCCACCCGTATCTATTCACCTCCAATGGTGTATCTATTGACCCTAACGGCGTATCTATTAGCCCCCTTCCCGTATCTATTCACCTCGAATTCGAGAAAAATAGCCAGCATCTCAATTTTAATAGAAAAATAATGTAAAATAATCAAACACGGACACTAATCTTCGTTTTTCTTAAAGATGAGAAATGTATGTATCGAATAATACACAGGGGGAACACAACCAATAACTTGATGTTTATAGAAAATTTATAAACAGCAAAATCTACTACTTTTCATACCTTCACTTTAACCGCTTAAATCTATATGTCAACTTGACGTAAATTTGTGGATGGCGAGCATATAAAAAACATGTTGCCACGTAGAAAATCATAGAGAAAACATTCGATAAAAGGCTAATAACAAACTACAGTCAACAATATCAAACTTCCGGACTTTTTTCTATTCATCCCACGATTTCTATTCACCCCATTTTACGGGTATGTGTTTAAGAAACAGGGGCGTCGCCAGCCGATTGCCTAGGGAGGAGGGGAGGGGGCAAGTTGATATGGAAAATGAGAAAAGTACTGAGAAAAGTATGAATTGTAGGGTTTTTTGAGTCTCTAGTGGAGGGCAACTGCCCCCCTCTGGCGACGTCCTTGTTAAGAATATTATAAGTATACTTATCACTTCTCTGGTTACCATAGTACAAGCTCTGCTTAGTTTAGGATCAGATGACCGCGTGTGAGTCCTATTATTAGGTTTAAGGACAGACTACTTATGCAACTGACACTATTATTTATGCTTCGGTCAGCAGTAATTGTCGAGAACACACGTTTCCTGATCACAGTTCAAGAGTGGCCTGCGTAAATAACAGGTTGTTTTCCATGGGTTTTCCTTATCATTAGAATTAATGGTAGTGAGATTAAAGATTACCATGTTTATAAGGTATCTCCTTGGGTTTACGCGAATGTTACACATTGGTCTGCCGTGAACATGAATCCTGTAAAGAATTCGAAGCGTCGGCTAGTAATAAATTAAAAATATAGTTTCTAGATCATTCGGTTTAAATGTAATAACTTAGTGAAACCAATATATCGCGATAAAATCTGTAAACTGTAGTTTAATTTCAATATGCTTATAAGGTAGCTAATGTTCTGGAGGAGTTAATGTTGATATTCAATTCTACCGCTTTTGGCCGTAACACACGCTCGAACTTGGTCCGAACAGACCACGGATTTGCTCCGCCTCCGAACCAAATCTGCCCGTCTGTAGAGTAGTCCGGCGAACATAATTATTATTAATTGAGTCCGCCTCGGTCCGCTAGTTTGCAGATCGGTTGGATCGGATATGGCTTACGTGAAGCAACTGTCCGATCCGGTCGTCTGTAGCGAGAGCGGATTTGGTCCGCCGGACCAACCTGTTTTGTCCGCCGGACAAGTTCGAGCGTGTGTTACGGCTATTACAAGGCAGCGACATCCTAAAATGTGTTAAATTAGCATAGCTTGTTTGCAAATAGTGTTTATAATAAAATAAAATATTGATGGAACATTTATGTACCAGAAATGGTTGAATATAGATTTTAAATAAGTATCAACTTTACATAGGCATGGGGTTCCCACCAAGAACGTAGGGTCCCAAGCCAACTTCAGCTGCAAGTGGTGCACCTGCCGATCAACGGACGAGGCTCAGGCAAACAAAATATCCCGATAAGCGGCAATAGGCTCGCTACCTATTACGTGGGATCAAAACACTGGCGAAAAGTAGGCGTTTAATATGCCTCTGCCTACCCCTTCGGGGAAACAGGCGTGAGTCTATGTATGTATCAACTTTACTGTATTATATCATTCACACGAATGAGTATTTTTTTCATTGTTCCTTTTTTGTTCACAGAATATTGGAACTGCTAACCTTTGAGAGTAAATTGTATGAAATTGTTTATTATTACCTGCTGAACTGTGGAGAAAAACATAATGAGACAACCTGAATGTCTGAGATCTCTACTTAATGTGCTAGTCTGACTTTTGAACCAGCACTTTGCCGGCTTGTAGGACAATGGCCTAACTCAGCAATGAGAATTTTTATACACGGGGATAACTTTATGTTATTTTGTGCATGTACAAAATAAATTAATAATTATGATACTGACTGCCTCCGTGGTCCAGTGGATAGCGTATGCGACTACTGATCGGAGGTCCCGGGTTCAATTCCCGGGTCGGGCAAAATTGTTACTGGGTTTTTCCGAATTCTCAGTAGCAGCTCGGAGTCTGGTGATGTGCCCGGTAACGGCAATAGGCTCGCCCCCTATTATGTGATACCAACTGTCTGCCGTCTCGCTTCAATCTGGTAGGGCTGTCAGAGGTACCTTACTGTATTAACAGTTTACTTTTGTTTCGCGGATGTGTGCGCTGCGTGTGCGACAAGTCGAGCGAGTGCTAGCCTATTGAGACTAATCCGGTGACCTGACGCTTGCGTTTATCATACCTAAACTCGGAAGTGAAATTTCTGTACCGTAAGGTACTAATTATATATTATGTGGTGATACTTAAAAAATCATGGCGAAATGTGGGTGTAATATTACACCTCTGCCTACCCCTTCAGGTATACAGGCGTGAGTCTATAAAATAAATAAATAATTATCATGATATAAAACTGACATTAAAATTTTAGTATAGATACTACCCATTTAACTTCGGTCGTATGAATGATTTGTGGTACACAATAAAATATAAACGTGGTCCACTTAGCTGCGTGTTTTATTTATAGCTTAATAATAACATTAAGGTACACTGTTTTATATATAGTTTTTACCATATCTAACGTTATAAAAACCATATAAAAACAGGTGAACTGCTGAAGGTCATTTATATCTAAATTAAAATTGATTAAAGATGGTTTTATTTGATTACGCAGAGATGTATGACTTTGTAACTCTGTTTGCCGACAGTGATGAGGGTCAGGGGTTCGATACCCGGTGTCAGACAAAGGGTAATTGCTTATTTTTGTGAGATTTCTTTCTGTGTGAAGTATTAAGAAGGTGTCACTACCCATTTCATTCTGCGGGTGTAGTAAGATACGAGTAAGAAAAATACATGAAGTAACTATTTACTTCGTGTCTTGTCTTTAGGACTGCCTCGTTGGTCTCGCGACATAAATGTGCGCGTGGGATTGGGAGGTCTCGGGTTCGATTCCCGGGTCGGGCAAAGTGCTATTGGGTTTCTCCGTTAGGAAATTCTCAGTAGCAACACGGAGTCTGGTAATGTGCCCGGTACGGCAATAGGCCCGCCACCAATTACGTGGGACTAAAATAAATCTGGCGAAATGTGGATGTAATATTACACCTCAGCCTACCCCTTCGGGGATACAGGCGTGAGTCTATAAAAAAAAAATGTTCTTTACCTTTGGGAAAAGACGGAAAATTTGTCATCAAGTCAACGTCAACAAACCCGCCTGGCTAGCATAGTGTAGTACGCCAAATCATATTAGGAGAAGCCTATGTGTAACTGTGGACTGCAAAGGATGTATGATTTTTTTAGGGGGTTAAATATAATGACCACCATAAAATGCTTTGATACCCTTAGTTCTTTAACCAAAAATAAAACTTACCTATCACTAGAAAAATTAAGTCAAAAATTACAATAGTACTAGCTATTTTAGTCACGACTGCACTTCAAATTGTATTCGAACAACAAATGTAGTAAATGATCACCAAATAAATAGGTTATGTTAGGTTCTCTTGTGACCCTTAATTCAAAAATCCCGTATCTCCGTCAACTTAGATTATTAAAGTAGGTAGTGTAACCAAATCCAATTTATGTGTTGGTATTTCATACAACTAACAAAAAAACTTTGGTTATAATTTTACATTAAAATTCTGGTTTAATTTTGGTGATCATTTACTACTTTTGGGTTATCAATGATTTATTTGGAGTCATTTTGCTTAAATAGGATAGCGAAATGTTAAAACTTTGGTTATAATTTTACATTAAAATGCGGGTTTCATATTGGTGATCATTTACTATTTTTGTGTTATATGTTACTACTAGAGGATGCCCGTGGTTACATCCACTTTATTTAAGGCTACTGCTCCGCTCCCCTCGCTCATAGCGCGATGTTTTATAGCCTATAGCCTGCCTCGGTAAATGGGCTATCTAACACTGAAAGAATTTTTCAAATCGGACCAGTAGTTCCTGAGATTAGCGCGTTCAACCAAACAAACAAACAAACTCTTCAGCTTTATATATTAGTATAAGCAGAGACGAGTAAAGAACACTTGTCTCTGGTATAAGATAAGATATTGGTAAGTTATACATAAGCAATTTTTTGTGTGTGTAAACCAGTTGCAGATCTCGGCTTTAACCGTCTATCTTTCTGGTTAGTTTTCTTTTAGATATTGCTCCTAAGGATTGTAGCGTGCTGTTTCGAAATTTGTGCTACAGAAAACAAAAATATATTTTGGTCATTGCTTTTATAATAAGGCAGTATAGGGTCATTTCGCCTGTTCGCGTCCATCGCCCTATTCGCGTCCATTTTACGGACCTCCATTTAAAAATGCTCGAAAATAAGTATACTAACACACTAATAAAATGAAAAGTCAGTACCGCCAATACCTCAACGTATAAGAGACACGCACAAATAGACAAAAGTTCCGTGCGCCCAGCTAATCCTGTCTAAAAAAATTAGTTAATCTCGGTTGTTCAACAAAAGAGTGCAGATGCACGGGATATAAATAAAAAAATAGTGTGCAGCGGCGTGTTTGACGGTAAGTATTTTATTGTTTTATGTGAATTTTAGGATACATAGCTGTTTCTAGACATTAATAATGAAAAGACGAATAGTATGAATTATGAATTAGCTTGATTTTTTTATAGTTAACAATTAAAATAAGGTGGACGCGAATTACAACACCGAATTTATAAAACTTCCACTTTGCGTCCACAATGGACGCGAACTCATCCATTTATGATTTCTTTAGTTGTTTATTTTTATGTGATTAAAATATGAGAGAGAAATTGGGATTTTGTTTATTTTAACATTAATAGTATGCAATTGTAATTACCAATTTGCGTCCACATTATTATGATTATAATAAAAGATACAATCGATATAATAATCGATCACAAGTGAACGCAAACTATACCTGCAAGGGATAATATTATAGCAAATTGCGTCCATTTTTTCATGAAATAGAAATGATCGCATAAATACATTCTATGTATATATTTTTTATAATTTAAAATGCATTTATGATTAAGACTGAGTTTAAAATTCAATTATTACATTTAATTTCTTTTATATTCCATATTTTTTCTATTCAAGATGAGTTCTAAGGAGACAAGAAAGAAGAAGGAAAAGAAAAAAATACAGAAGATGATTAAATAAAGAAAGCGTTTAGTGATATTAGTGAAAAATTATGCTATTTCAAAGACCACAATATTGGACAACATGTATCGTTATTTTTTTATCTTTGATTTTAAGTTCTATCGATGTTGAGAACAATAAATAGTTATTTATAGTTTCTTTAAAGTGATTCAATAATTATAATAATGTTGATTTTTTTATAACTTTATTCTTAAATGTAGAAATTGTTAAAAACCAATCTTTCTTTAGATTGTCTTAACAATATCACCCTTATATTCCTTCTCTAACCTGGTGGACGTGAAATGGTCCATAGGTGGACGCAATTAGGATTTTCTGGACGCAAACTGGGTAAAGTGGCAAATCTTGACGTTTGTCTTTTAAAACAAAAACACAACAAGTTTCGAACAAAACTGAAAGTTAATATTAAAATAGACTATATAATGAACGCATTACATACATTTTTCATTGAATCAATTTGCTGGAACATTTTTATTTTCTCCTTCAAACTTGCCAACTGCACTATATGGACGCGAACAGGCGAAATGACCCTATTTAAAATTATTTTTTTAATCTTTAGCAACTGTCACTTAAGTATTAGGTACATGATGTCGTAATTCCAAGACAAATATGATAGGTGATTCAAATGGGTACTATTAAGCGATGACGTAAAACGAAACCATTTAAATTATAAATGGTACACATGACAGAGCAAGATAGGTATAAGGTCGGTTCACGAAAGTTGACCACAAATGGCGGCCGTCGCGCACGTGTACATTCGTGCACTAATGGGGTGGCTCCATTCTTGACGCATTTAGGGAATGCGTCAAGAACGGAGCCACGCCATTGGCATTCCACCCGCGCCTCACCCCGCACCTCCACGGGGACCTAAAAAATGATTTCTGCGCAGTGGTCATCTTTCGTGAACCGACCTATATATTTTATATCGAGAGAAATTAGTAGGCTGATATTTCAAATGCAAAAGTGTGTACGTAAGTATGTATATTTCTTTTTCTTTTTTTTCTTTTTTTTATAGACTCACGCCAGTATCCCGAAGGGGTAGGCAGAGGAGTAATTTTACACCCACATTTCTCCATGAATTTTTAGGTCCCACGTAATAGGGGGCGATCCTATTGCCGTTACCAGGCATATCACCAGACTCCGTGCTGCTACTGAGAATTTCCTAACGGAAAAACCCTATAACACTTTTCCCGACCCGGGAATCGAACCCGAGACCTCCCAATCCCACGCGCACATTTATGCCGTGAGACCAATGAGGCAGTCCTTTTCACTAAGGTATATTACACACATGCAACCATTATAACTACCGCACTAGTAATAAATCATGTGTCGCAGTGGGACTCGACAAACATACAAACAGCGGACAAAAAAAACCCGACGTGTTAACACAAATTGTGAATACTAACTGATTGTCATTTGGGAATCGAACCCACAACACTCGGCGTAGTGTTAGCGGCGAGGCGGCCGCTTAACACTGTGTCATACGTACAACCACTTTCTCACAATCTTAGATATGACTAGCTGTTTCCCGCGGTTTCACCTGCGTCCTGATAGAACTACTTCGCGTACCCGGTTAATTTATAGCCTAAGTTACTCCTTGGTACATCAGCTATCCGCCAGTGAGACCAGTCAAAATCGGTCCAGCCGTTCCAGAGATTAGCGAGAACAAACAGACAGACAGCCAGACAGACAGACAGACAAAAATTGTAAAAAATGTCATTTCGGTATATGTACCGTGTATACATCCTGCTTTTATTAAAAAGCGGATATTTTAATATTTTCAAAGTCAAAGTCAAAGTCAAAATCTTTTATTCAAAATTGGCGGTAAACAGCTCTTTCTGAACGTTAAATTTTATACAATAGACAGTCCCCCAAAAAGCCCAACCCTTCACCGCTTCCTATGTGTTTTCGCTAGGAAGAAGAAGCAGCGCAACAAACTCCCCAGCAACACAGTACTGTCTGCATAGTTAAATATGAAGTTATACTATGGTTATACATTATAACAAAAAAAAAAATATCACATTTCAATTAACATGATAGCTATCACACAACCTATTGCCATTTATTTAGTTACGTATTACAAACAGACACTCCAATTTTATTTCATCATCACCAGCCTTTAATAGTCCACTGCTGGACTAGGCCTTTCCTTTGAAAGGAGGAATTGGCCTACTATACCACGTTGGCCAAACGGGTTGGTATAGGGTTTGTATCAAGTTTTCCTTCTCTTACAGTGCTGTTTTCTGCATAATATGCTCCCTCTGTCGGCTCTTACGACACTCATGGGATGATATGGGGTGGTGACATTCCGTATTCTTAATCCGTCACCACACGGACATTTACGGAATTTTATTTATGTGTATAGATATTCTAAGAAACTAGAGTCATAATGTAAATTAAACATACCTATCATCACGTATTATATGTATACGTATGATAGTTACAGTCAGCAATTTTATCACGTAGAAGGCTTTTCTAGAGCCTGTCACGTTGGTCTAGTGGTTTGATTTTGACTAGTAAGCCGGAGATCGCAAGTTCTAACCTGGCAGAAATCTGTTGGATGAAGATTATAAGTTATATGTGTTATCATCATCGTCAGCCCTTTATACTGTCCCACTGTTGGGCACGGGCCTCTTCCTATTATGAGAAGGGTAAGGCCATAGTCCACCACGCTGGCCAAGTGCGGGTTGGCAGACTTCACATGTCTTTCGCAGTTTCGCGAACATTATGGAGAACTCTCAGACATGCAGGTTTCCTCATGATGTTTTCCTTCACCGTTTAGCAAGCGATAATTAACAATTTAATACGCACATAACTCTGAAAGTCATTGGTGCGCGCCGTGGATTCGAATCCGGACCCTCTGCGTAGCAGTCTGTCGGTCTCTCCACTAGGCTATCGCTACTTGTTATCCACATAACAAATAATCAAATTCGTCACAAAGATTTGTCCTTTATGGTAATCAAACCCTGACCTTCCGGATTAATAACCACACTCATCACACAAACATTTGTCCCAAATGGAAATCGAAACCCGACCTCCGAGTTAGCATTCAGGGTCGGTAAGCACTAGACCAACCAAAATACATATTCACATATTAAGTAAATCAATGTTCTGTATAAAACTTGGTGGTATAGTTTGAAACAGGTTTTTTATTAATGTCTGTAAACGTCATTGAGTTTGTAACAAACTGGATTCCATTGACATGCGCGAGTGGCGAATTAACTAGGTTCCGTACGTATTTATTTAGCCAGTTGTAGTTTATTTGTTTGTGTATGAAAAGAGTAATAGATGTAGAGGAAGCGCGTGAGGTTTGTAAGGATAGAAGCAAGTGGCGTACTGTTTTCTCTGCCTACCCCGATGGGAAAAGGCGAGAGTTTATGTATGTAAGTTGTTTATTTAGGCCGTTGCGGAGGTCAGACAGGCTGTCGCTCTGTAGCAATAGTTATTTGTGCAACAAGAGAGCAAAGTTGATTTTTGTTTCGAGTGCTGATTTTGAGTCCTAAGCGTGGTGAGGGACTCAACAGCACGAGATACAAAAAACTTTGCTCTCGTGTAGCACACTTAACTTTTCACCACAGCAGTGAGAACACATATTACTTAGGAGACATAGAAATGAACAGGAATAGATTGAATTCTGCATAATCACTTGTTGATTTAACTTTTCTGGTGTTAAAGTACAGTCATCATCGCTTGTTTCACTCATCTTTTTAGATTATTTTAAATATTAATATAAATTTAAAACGTTACGCTATACCTACTGTATCAGCATCAGCGAAATTTTTATTCCCGCTACTTTTTTAAATCGCGTTTTAATACCGCGTCCCTGACGTTTATTTTTCAAATGTATCATTGTTGAATTTCTAAATAAAAATGTATTGGTTAAATACTAATTTTATACTATTGTTACGAGCTGGGGTTCGTGATAAATTATATACACTATGCCACTTAAACTGAACTTTATTCACTAACACAAACACTAAGTATAACACTAGATACACACACTTAATTTTCACTTCACTAGTAAAACACACTATTCACACCACTAGAACAACACTAATAAAACACCACTAAACACTTCCGAATTACTTCCTTCGCTTGATGTTGATCGCTTTTCGTATTCAATTGTTACTGTCCTGTCTCGCGCGCTCTCGCTCTATTTATACTGGCCGGATAACATCACTAGGCTTT
Source organism: Euclidia mi (assembly GCA_944739405.2). Classification (NCBI taxonomy): domain Eukaryota; kingdom Metazoa; phylum Arthropoda; class Insecta; order Lepidoptera; family Erebidae; genus Euclidia; species Euclidia mi. The sequence continues at coordinate 3,799,937 of OX123208.2, forward strand.
TCGAGACGACTCACGATATTTCTGGAAACGTGTAAGGTGTTTCTAGAATTGCGTATATGTTCTATTTACACCTACGCCATCTATAAGAGGATAGATGAAACAGCCTGAAACAACTGATACATCTAATCTCATGTAGTTCTCCCATTCACTGATAGATGGCGTTATTTTCAATTCGTAACACGGCCTCCCTCTTAAACGTGTTCGTCTCGAACATCGTTAGACCCATAGTAACGAGCCAACCGGTCCACATGAACTATCTTCGGTGCACCTCGCGATCCCTTCTGGATTCGATAGGTGACGTCGTTCATCCTGGTTATTATGCGATATGGCCCGTCCCATCTGGCTTGTAACTTAGGCGATTTTCCTTTGCTTCGTACTGGGTTATGAAGCCACACCAATGATCCCTCATCGAAGCCTTTGTTGTTTGCCTTCCGGTCGTAGCGAGTCTTCATCTTCTCAGACATCTGTTGTCCAGATTCCCTGATGTGCTCGTATACGTCGTTCATCCTGTTGCGTAGCTCGGTTGCGTAATCCGTTATATTGTGTGGAGATTCTGGTGGAATACCGGTGATAAGGTCTGCAGGTAAACGGAGCTCTCTCCCGAAATTGGCAAAAGCTGGTGTTACTCCTGTAGTTTCGTGGACCGCACTGCGATATGACAGGAGAAATGGTTGGATGTGCTTGTCCCAATCTCTTTGTTTGCTCTCCACGACCTTCGCCAGGTACCTTTCCAGTGATTGGTTAAACCGTTCAACCATGCCATCTGATTGCGGATGATAAGCCGTGGTCCTGGTTTTATGTGCACCCATTACGCGACAAGTCTCCTTGAACACCTCAGATTCAAAGTTCCGGCCTTGATCGCTGTGGATTTCCAAGGGTACCCCGAATCGACAAAAGACTTCATGCACCAGCTTATCGGCCACTGTGGTAGCTTCTTGATTTGGGATTGCAAACACTTCAGGCCACTTCGTGAAGTAATCCATCACAACCAAGAAGTATTTGTTTCCGTCCTGGCTCTCAGGAAACGGCCCAGCGACATCCAACGCTATGCGCTCCCATGGAGCTCCCACATTGTACACCTTTAATGCACCTCTGCTTCGAGTATGTGGCCCCTTGACAGCCGCACAACTTGTGCATTTGCGGCACCAATCCTCGACGTCATCTCGACAGTGGAGCCAATAAAACCGCTCCCGGATCTTAGTAAGGGTCTTCTTAACTCCCATGTGACCTCCCGAAGCACCATTGTGATAGAGCTGCAAGACTTCCGGCACCTTAGTTTTGGGCACCACCATTTGCAAATGGCACTGGTTACCGTGAGCGTTTTCCCATTTGCGGCACAGAACTCCATCCTGGACGACCAAGCTTTCCCACTGTGCCCAATAACTCTTGGTGATGGGGCTCATTGCTGCGATATCACTCCATTTGGGCCTAGGCGCATCTGATTTCTTCCATTCAAGAATCGGCTGTACATCCTTGTCATCTCGCTGAGCACTCTGCAAAGCTTCTCTCCATTCGTCGCTTAGATCCGTCTTTAACATCCTCACTAGCGCTGCCTGCTTTGCTTCCTGTCGGCTACAGTGCTTGCACTGGTCGGGACACGGCCTACGCGATAGGGCATCTGCGTTACCATGGGACTTGCCACTGCGATGTTGTATTACAAAATCAAACTCTTGCAGTAGTTCAATCCATCTAGCTACTTGTCCTTCTGGGTCCTTAAATTGAAGTAGCCATTTCAGCGCTGCATGGTCGGTTCGCAGGTGGAATTTACGGCCCAACAAGTATTTGTTGAAATGCTGCAATGTCTTTACTACAGCCAAGAGTTCCCGCCTGGTGACGCAGTAGTTTCTTTCGGGTTTGGATAAGGCCTTGCTGAAGTATGCTATAACAACTTCTTGATCACCCTTCTTCTGTGACAGCACGCCGCCAATTCCGGTGTTACTGGCATCTGTGTCAACTATGAATTCATGCTCATTGTCAGGGTAGCCTAGAATAGGTGCAGTACACAGATGTTCCTTAAGCTTCTGGAATGCAACGTCACAGCTCTCATTCCAACAGAACTGTACTCTGTCTTCGGTGAGCTTATGAAGAGGTCGAGCAATGTCAGCAAAGTTCTTCACAAACCGTCGATAGTAGGAGCATAATCCGAGGAATGCTCTGACCTGCGTTTTGTTCTCTGGAACTGGCCATTCCTTCACGGCAATGATCTTATCCGGGTCAGTTTGAATACCGTTCTCCGAGACCACATGTCCTAGAAAGTTCACTTGCCGTCTGAATAACGCGCATTTCTTCGGACTCAGCTTCAAATTAGCTCCTCGTATCTTTGACAGCACTTGCTCCAAGTTTCGAAGATGATCCTGGAAGGTGCGCCCCACGATGATGATGTCATCCAGGTAGACCAAGCAGGCGTCTCCAATCAGTCCCATAAGCACTCGCTCCATCAGTCTCTCAAAAGTAGCCGGAGCGTTGCATAATCCAAAGGGCATGACGTTAAATTGCCATAATCCTTTCCCTGTGGAGAATGCCGTCTTCTCCTTGTCTCGAGGATCTATTTCCACCTGCCAGTAGCCACTTTTTAGGTCTAAGGTAGAAAACCACTTCATCCCCGTCAGCGTATCCAGTGTGTCATCGATCCTTGGCAGCGGGTAGCTGTCCTTCTTTGTGATGTCGTTTAATCGGCGGTAGTCTACACAGAAGCGCATGCTGCCATCTTTCTTCTTAACTAGCACCACCGGAGAACACCACGGGCTGGATGAAGGCTCGATTACGCCTTCCTTCACCATACCGTCGATCATAGCTTCCACTTCACGTTCCCGTGCCACTGGCACACGTCTTGGTCGCTGGCGAATTGGAGCTTCACTTCCCGTGTTTATTTTGTGCTGGACTAGTGCTGTCTTCCCTATGTCGGCATCACTGGTCGAGAAAATATCCGCGAACCGGTTCAACATCTTCAGAGCCTCGGTCTTCTCTTCCTCCGACAGGGTACTTTCGCAGTCCTCTAAAAGAGTAGACACGTCGAATCGTGCACCATGAACCTTGGCGCTGGTAGGTTGCTCTTGACATCTACGCATCCAAGCCGCTCCTTCATAGGTGCCCAATTCCGTCCCTTTCTTGAGCGACACGTCCTTGTCACTTGCATTCAGTGCGCGTACTGATGAAACTTTAGTACCCCTTACCAAGGTTCGTGCAATCTTCCAGGAGGCCTCTTTCTCTAGACCTTCGATTAGTACGCAGCGGTTCCCTCGACCAGAATTCCCTGGTAAACAAACTGGTACAACAGTTTCCGACCGCGGGTGAAGAATGACATTCTTCAGGCAGTACACTTTTCCTGAAGTTGCACCTTCCATGAAGACTTCTTCCGAGCCACACTTCAACACTCCCTGGTTAACATCGATCTCGCAGCGATACTTCCTCATGAAGTCTAGGCCCAGGATGCAGTCGTCCACTATATCGGCTACGATGACTTTGTGACGGTAAACTTTGTTGCCTAGCTTCAGATCCACCTCCATTTCACCTCGGACGGTTATGTGCTGACCGGTAGCTGTTCTCAGATTCACACTTTCATTGTTCCTGAAGCAGCCCCGAAGAACCCGTCTTGCCAGATGGAAACTGATGACTGTCCGAGAAGCACCCGTGTCCAATGTCAGCTTGCATGGTGTTCTGTTAATTTCGCCTTCGATGATCAGGCTGTTCCCGTCGCATGATTGCGAGATCGAGATACTTGGGGCTCTTCCATTACCAGCCAGCACCCGCCCCGCAGTCCTGGCTTCTACTCGTTTCCCTGCTCTCGCTGCCTGGCAGGCACATCAGGCGACCCCTTTGGTGGAGACAGGGTGTCACCAGGCTGCCTACGCTTTGGGCAGCTCAAGCGGATATGGCCTCTTTCTCCGCAGTTGTAGCACCGAGGTGACGACACAACTTCCCTGATGCGGTGACCTCGATCGTCGCGTCGCACTGCTTCCACCTCCAGAGCGTGGGCTAAAGCGTCCTTGAGGTCCTTGAAGTGCCCAAGCCTCACTGCTGCTCTTACCTCCAGGTCCCGGATCCCATCCGTAAACGCCTGTACGAGGTTCCCGTCAATAAGCGCAGGCGACGACTGGTATGCCTTCCTGACCAGCTTTTCCACCTCTAGAGCCCACTGCTGCAGAGTTTCTCCGGTGCGTTGTGTCCTGTCCTTCAGCTGAGCACGATAAACGTGTTCAAGGTGCGCGTCACCGTATCTCGCCTCCAGCGCCTCCAGGAGCTTGTCGTAGGTGACGTCTTGCCCGAGTGCCTCCAACACTGTCAAGGCCCGGTCGCGAAGGCCCAAGGTTAGGGCGGTTAAGGCCTGTTCTTTGGTCCACCCATTCGATCGCATCACAGCCTCGAACTGGATCTTGTATGCAGACCATGATGACGAGCCATCAAATGGTGGAACCTTAAATGCACGAGGTGAGGGCGCTACAGCCGCTGGTGTTACTTCGAGCCCACGCAATTTTTTCTCCACTTCAGCAACACAGGTCTCGTGCTGGTCATGTACACGCTTCTCTATGTAGGCGACGCGAGTCTCAAGCTTGTCGTGCACGAGCATCTCTACGTCGCTGATACGGGCCTCGTGCTGCTGAAGTTCCTCCTTGACCGCCTTCAGGTCCTTCCCTACAGTGGCGCTGAGGTCCTTCATAAGCACCACCTGCTCTTCTAGGCGGCGCGCGTGCTCCTCCTTGTCGCGCTGAAGCTGTTCCTCCAGGCGGCGCGCGTGCTCCTCTTGACGGCGAGCCTGCTCCTCCTGACGGCGAGCCTGCTCCTCCTTATCGCGCTGAAGCTGTTCCTCCAGGCGGCGCGCGTGCTCCTCTTGACGGCGAGCCTGCTCCTCCTTGTCGCGCTGAAGCTGTTCCTCCAGGCGGCGTGCGTGCTCCTCTTGACGGCGAGCCTGCTCCTCTTGACGGCGAGCCTGCTCCTCCTGACGGCGGGCCTGCTCCTCCTTGTCGCGCTGTCGCTGTTCTTCCATGCGGCGCGCGTGCTCCTCCTGACGGCGGGCCTGCTCCTCCTGACGGCGGGCCTGCTCCTGCATGAACGCCATCAGAGCCGCGATGTCGGGCACCGCCATGGAGTGTGCGCTGGCAGGCTCCACTGCAGCCGCGGAGTCGCCTGATCCACCAGACGATGGAGAAGGAACGTCTCCGAATCGTCTCTGGTCCAGGTCTTGCTGGCGCTGGTTCCTGGTACGCACTCCGTCAGTTTCTTCCTTCGGCATAACCGGCATAATTTATCCCTTTCTTCTGACACCAATTTGTTACGAGCTGGGGTTCGTGATAAATTATATACACTATGCCACTTAAACTGAACTTTATTCACTAACACAAACACTAAGTATAACACTAGATACACACACTTAATTTTCACTTCACTAGTAAAACACACTATTCACACCACTAGAACAACACTAATAAAACACCACTAAACACTTCCGAATTACTTCCTTCGCTTGATGTTGATCGCTTTTCGTATTCAATTGTTACTGTCCTGTCTCGCGCGCTCTCGCTCTATTTATACTGGCCGGATAACATCACTAGGCTTTTCGAGACGACTCACGATATTTCTGGAAACGTGTAAGGTGTTTCTAGAATTGCGTATATGTTCTATTTACACCTACGCCATCTATAAGAGGATAGATGAAACAGCCTGAAACAACTGATACATCTAATCTCATGTAGTTCTCCCATTCACTGATAGATGGCGTTATTTTCAATTCGTAACACTATTAATTAGACTTATTTTTATTAAAATCCAATAATAAATTAAACATGTAAACAATAACATATTAAAAAAAAGTAATTTCTTTATTCTTTTTTTTTTGCGTTGCCGTAGGTGTTTTCTTTGAGGTCGAATTCCAATATCGAATTTCGAATTCGAAGGGGTTTGTTTTTTCACTCACTTTTTATATGCATGTGAAAGAGACAGAGCACAGTAAAATTCGAATGTTTCAAATTTGTGGCTGAACAATGTCAATTCGTGGCACTGAAGATTGAAAAATTAAAAAGCTATGTACTTTGCCTCACGCTCAAATCAAAATCGCTTTGTTCACTGTTGTCTCGCAGCAAAAGCGGCATGTTTGAGCTGCTGTGGTGAAAAAGTTAATATTCAGCCAAATCTGGTTAGACTAATAAGCGGACCCTGGGTTGCAACTGGGTTAACGCTAGGAGGAGGATGATGATGTTTATTTATCCACTGGCCGACCCGGCGAACTTCGTACGCCTAACGATCGAAGTCGATTCCCTAACTTTTTTAAAAAAAATTCTCTCCGTAAGAACCATCCTCGTACCTCAAGGAATATTTTTAAAAAAAATTAGCGAAATCGGTTCAGCTGCTCTCGAGATTTGCGCTTAGCAACACATTCAGCGCTGCGCTACGTTAGTACTATTTGTCTTATCTGTGGTACTATTAATTATTCTGTGGCAGCGCAGAGCAGCGATAGCTGAGTGCAGAGACCGACGGACTGCCACGCAGAGGGTCTCGGGTTCGAATGCACGGCGCGCACTAATGACTTTTCGAAGTTATGTGCGTATTAAATTGTTAATTTTCGCTTGCTGAACGGTGAAGGAAAACATCGTGAGGAAACCTGCATGTCTGAGAGTTCTCCATAATGTTCTCGAAATACATGTGAAGTCTGCCAACCCGCACTTGGCCAGCGTGGTGGACTATGGCCTTACCCTTCTCATTGCGAGAAGAGGTCCGTGCCCAGCAGTAGGACAGTGTAAAGGGCTGATGATAATGAACACATTCAGCTATTCATTTTTATATTATAGATTTTAATTTTAGCGGCAACTTCGCCATTTTGTGTTCCGACGTTTCCGACTTTAAAAAGGAAAAGTTATTGCAATTTTCGAGATTATGTCGTATGTCGTTATGAAAATGGCTGGTGCGCTCTTTCCGACTCTTTAAATGCCGTTTCATTTTTAAACCCAGGATCTCCGATATGTAAAATACAGAAGCATCTAAAATCAGTAGGTGAACAAATTAAAAATGCAATAATATGAACCATTAATTATTAATACTCCTAAGGATCTCTAAACTCAATGTTATACATAAGAAACGAACACAAAATAGCACGACCTCATACGATACACACGTTGGTCGTTGCAAACAAATAACAACAATTCAATTTAAAAACAAATTTACAAAAATTACGATTCATTTACAAAAATTACGATTGGTTTACAAAAATTACAATTCATTTACATAAATAACGATTCATTTACAAAAAAAAATCGTTCTATTTACAAATATTACGATCATATCGTAATTCTTAAAAATGACTGAAGTGATTATTACAGTGCCGGATTGTGAACAGAAAAAATGTTTTTTATATTATATTAAATTTTATTTGCGGATAATTTTCCATGTGGTGGCGTGTGTGTTATTTTGGTGTGTGTTTGATTATGGTGGTTATCTGTGGTATTTGTTGATAACAGATCAGTTTGAGTTGGACGACCCTAACGTGGCGAATATCAGGTGGTTCACGCCCTGCTTCCTGACGAATTGGAATTTTGTGAGTAGATGTTTTATTTTTATGTTGTAGTCATAATCCTAATCTTATATACATACTTAGGTACATCCAAAAACCTCGCGTTACAGTGTTCGTTATCGAACTCTTCCGAATCAGTTCGACCGAACTTTATGAACGTTTTTATTTATACCTATTGGTGGGTCTGAGAATAGGTTGGTGTCTATGTTTTATACCCCTAGGTGACAAGGTTATCCAAAAATACATTATATGGCTGGATGATAGGTGCTGATTCAAAAAAACTTTGTAATATCACTGTACTATAGATAACACCTCTATCACAATACCACATAGGCTTACTAAATGCATAACATTTTAGCCCAAAAATGTGATCGCATCATTTTCGTTTTTAACTTGAGGTCGAATTTATGCAGGTAGCCTTGCTATATTTTATTCTACTGCCATGAAAAAGTAGCTTCACCCAAAAAAAAAAGATACCTGCATTCTTTGCAGAGGGATCTCAGGACATAACGCGATCTGTTTGCCTCTTTTCTCATAAAAACGGAAAGGAAATTTCTTTTATTTTGCTAAACGATTTCCACGAATTAAATAATAATTTTAAATTAAGTATACACACATTTTTAAATTTTGTTTTGTTGTTATCTTCAAACCAGAGATATAATAACACCGCTTATTTATTACTTTCCCAGTATTAATATATTTCTATCTTTAAAAAAATTAAATATTTATATCATATCATATATAGTCATATCATCATCATCAGCCTTTAACAGTCCACTGCTGGACTAGGCCTCTCCTTTGAAAGGAGGAATTGGCCTACTATACCACGCTGGCCAAATGGGTTGGTATAGGGTTTGTATCAAGTTTTCCTTCTCTTACAGTACTGTTCTCTGCATAATATGGTCCCTCTGTCGGCTCTTACGACACCCATGGGATGATATGGGGTGGTGACATTCCGTATTCTTAATCCGTCACCACACGGACTGTGATGTGACTGAATATTTTAGTACGAAAGGATTAAATATTTGAATATATTTTTTTATGAATTTCATTAATTTATTTAATAAATTTAATTTTATTTTAAACTATACTACTATTTTGGCTTAAAAGCGAGGTGGGTCCATTGTACCCTGATTAAGATCTGCTGTGGGGCTATCCCAGCCTCATTTCCTTACTACCATCATCTGTGTAACCAGGTTCGCTAGCAGTAACTATTGAAGAAGTTTTGATAGCCGTAAAACTGTCTTGGTATCCAGAATCAAATAATAAGTATAGGTATTGGAGTACATTATACAATATTATTTAGCGGGTCTTACTTGCGATAATTCACTTATTTAAAGGTACCTCTGTTATTATCCATCGTTTCAACCGGGTTGCAAAGGTCGTGGTCGCGAAGGGACCTCTAATGGAGTACTTGGAAAATTAATTTATCGCATTACTGTAGCTTTTCAGCCCTGGACCTGCGTACATGAGTTGACTACAAAAGACTGTAGGCCCACGCCTTTCCTCAATAACATTATGAGTCATAGTCAGATGAATCTGTTCCCTATAAGGTTTGATGTCCAGATTTCTCTCTCTTTCTGAAGATAATAATAATAATAAAATTCTACCACATTCACATAACACCATCCAGTCCCAAACTAAGCAGAAGCTTGTACTATGGGTACTAGATAATGGATAAACATATATTTATGTTTTTTTTTGTGTATACATACATATTATACATAGAAACACCCAGACCAAGACAAACATCCATGTTCATGCACACAAATGTTTGACTTGAGCGGGGATCGAACCCTCGACCTTCGGCGAAACAGTCGCTTACAGTCCCGCTGCGCCAACTGGTCGTCAAAGATGCCATTTGCTTGTGTAGTTTCCTTACCGCTGAATTCAGTATTCTATCTATCCATTTTTTTTGAGATTTTAGATTAATTTTTGAGATAAGCTCCATACAAATTATGTCAAACGTGTGTCTCGAATCTCCGAATCCATGAGTGGATTGAATTAAACTGCCCGTTAGTCACCTCTTACGACGCCCATTTAATAAAATGGGTTAGTGACACTATATCTTAATTAGTTACTACACTGCCTCCGTGGTCCAGTGGATAGCGTATGCGACTGCTGATTGGAGGTCCCGGGCTCGATTCCCGGGTCGGGTAAAAGTGTTACTGGGTTTTTCCGAATACTCAGCAGCATCACAGAGTCTGATAATATGCCCGGTAGCGGCAATAGGCTCGCCCCCTATTACGTGGGACCTAAAAATTCATGGCGAAATGTGGGTTTAATATTACACCTCTGCCTACCCCTACGGGGATACAGGCGTGAGTCTATAAAAAAAATAGTTACTACACGGATAATAATCCTTAGCGATGTGGGAGCCAAAACAATTCTTTTTAAATATTTTTATCAATTATATACACCGCAGGATTGGAAATTAGGGTTTACAGTTTGACATGTATGACAGAAACGCCTAAACGCTCGGAAAGTACCCGGATACTGAAGTAATATACGTAACTATGTTTGTGTGTGTAAATCTCGGCAAGTAGTCGATACCTTTGCTTTTTTAATAGTATTCACAGAATAGTGTTTAAATAGGTACCTGTATTATTCTAAAGTTCAAACCAATCTGGGCAATCCGGAATTAGTCAAAGAGTGAATTATAACAACAAGCAAGCTGTGGTGGAGACTCAATTTATTACATTTAAATGTCACAACTTGTGTGAAAATAAATATAGGAATTTAAACTTTCGTGGTCATTTAAACTTATTTTAAACTAAAGGACGCCAGCAGCTACGCCTGCACTTTTTTTAAAATTTACCCGTTTTGGCCGATCCCGTAGGAATTTCGGGAAATCCCTTCTTAGTGCACCCCTACGATCCCCAAGAAACATACATGCCAATTTTCAGCTTCCTGCGCCCCATAGTTTCGGCTGTAGCGTGTCTGTCAGTCAGTCAGTTACGCAAGGATTTTATATATTAAGATTGTCTTTCGGGATATATACCTCGTACTTTTGTTTGGAGTAACCGATATTTCGGCACTGTTGCAAGCGCCATGTTCACGGGTGTACTGAGTGCATTTTATTACTAGTATTTAGTATTATACATGCATTTTATTATACTAGTAGTATTATACACGTGGTTCCTCCAAGGGATGTGTCAGTTAACGCGATAAAGGGTCACCTTATGTGTTATTTTGATGTATAAACTATTTCCGTGCAAATTTTTATCAAAATCCGTTGAGTAGTTTTTGCGTGAAAGTCTCATACTCACAAACTTTTGCATTCATAATGATAGTAGTGATATTTGTCTTAATATACTATACTATAGGATGCCCGCGGTTACACCCGCGTATTTAAGGCCACTGCTCCGCTCCCGTCGCTCATAGCGTGATGTTACATAGCCTAGAGCCTTCCTCGATAAATGAGCTATCTAATACTGAAAGAATTTTTCAAATCAGACCAGTAGTTCCTGAGATTAGCGGGTTCAAACAAACAAACAAACTCTTCAGCTTTATATATTAGTACTAGATGAGCCCGCGGTTACACCCGCGTTATTTAAGGCTACTGCTCCGCTCCCGTCGCTCATAGCGCGATGTTATATAGCCTATAGCCTTCCTCAATAAATGGGCTATATAACACTGAAAGAAATTTTCAAATCAGACCAGTAGTTCCTGAGATTAGCGCGTTCAAACAAACAAACAAACTCTTCAGCTTTATATATTAGTATAAGATAAGATATGAAGACAACGTACTACTATTGTTTTAGTTACATAGGCACCGAGGTAACTTGTAAGTTGGAACGCAATAACAGACAATTATAGACAGAAAAACAAGAAAAAGAATAAGTACTAAGAAGTAATTAGCGATGATAAACAACTCTATTGAAGTGATTAAGTTAATATTCCATTGAAGATATAAAGGTGCTGCCACATAGCAGCTTAATGACGTAAGAGGATGTTGCATACCATAATTTATTGTCTAACTTATTTAAAAGTTGTAAATGATAAATGATGTTGCAGGTAGTAACAATATTGTATAATATATATCCTAATATATGTATATTCTACCACATACACACATCACCATCTAGTCCCAAACTAAGCAGAGCTTGTACTATGGGTACTAGATAATGGATAAACATACATATATTTTTATTTGTGAATACATACATATCATACATAGAAACATCCAGACCAAGACAAACATCCATGTTCATGCACACAAATGTTTGACTTCGGGCATCGAACCCGCGATCTTCGTAGCAGTCGCTTACACTCCCGCTGCGCCATCCGGTCGTTGTCGTTGTATACAACTAGTTATCATGTTCATCCAAGGGGCAAAGAGCTCAGATATTTACATAGAGGCGCATTTCTTATGGGCGCTCTGTAGACAAACTTTCTGTGACCCAAATCGCCGCTTGGCGGCGTGGCAGTCGTGCTGTGACAACTGTCTCCACGAGTGCAAGAGAGACGAACGTTCCTCCTACAAGAGAAAGAGAGACGGAGAACGACGCCAGCGCTGCCAACGGCGCCAGCTACGTACTACACTGACGATAGTCGCCACTTGGAATTGGCACACGAAATCCTTTAGAAATGCGCTTCTATGTGTTTTATAGGTAGTAGAGCCTTGCTGATTTCAGCATGAATGGGCCGGCTCGACTGGGGTAGTACTACCCTCTCACAGAAAATCAACGTAAAGTAACAGTATCTAAACTGTTGCGTTTCGTTCGGTGAGTGAGAGTGCCGGAGGCCCTATCCCCTATTCCTTCTTCCTCATCCCATCTCTTTTCCCAACCCCAAGAGGCGGCAACGCACTTGTGACTCCTTTGGTGTTGCTTGTGTCCATGGGCGGCGGTAATTGCTTACCATCAGGCAATCCGTCTGCTCGTTTGCCGCCAACTACTATAAAAAAAAACTGTATTCAGTGCCAGGGGTCCGCCTATGTTTTATATGATTTGACTGAATATAAGCTTTTCCACAGATCCACTGTCTGTCTGACCCGCAAACTAAAGGGGTAGCGATATATCATAGTTTAGACTTGTGTCAGTTTATTTAGATCTACTGAGTGCATAACATTTTTCAAAGCGATATGATGGCTGAAAGCCTTACTCAAAAGACAGACGCAAACCAATAAATACAGATGTACATAGAAGCGCAGTTCTTAAGGATTTCGTGTACCGATTCCAAGTGGGGATTGTCTCCAGTTTAGTTCGTAGTTGGCGTCCTTGGCGGCGCTAGCGTCGTTCTCCGTCTCTCTTGCTCTCGTAGTTAAGATTCACAGGAGGAACGTTCGTCTCTCTTTCTCTCTTGGAGACAGCTGCCACAGCGCGACTGCTACGCCTCCAAGCGGCAATTTGGGTCACAGAAGGTTTTTCTTCAGAGCGCCCATAGGCAATGCGCCTCTATGTAAATATCTGAGATCTTTGCCCAAACTGATACATACGTCAGTTGAAATAGTATGTAAGCGTTTAACGTATATATCATTCATAACAAGTTATGTCAATGTTAAACTGTTATAAAATGTTATCGTGCCACACGATGTTATATATTATGTCCGCTGCGTGTACCTTTAGAATGTCTTTTTTATATACCACACCTGTATGCCCATGGAAAATGCCACTAACACGGAGTATTTATTTCAAAAGACCATAAAAAACTTTACGATTTGTAAAAACTAATACGTCAATGAAGTATTGGTATTCTACAATTGTATGTGCGCATTAAATGCTGCTTATTACTCGTATGTTGAAAGAACCATAAACGTTGAAAATCTTTTTCGTTGAAAAACTATAAGCTGATAAAATAATATGCTTATGGTTTTACACTTATACTAGAGGATGCTCACAGTGCTACTCTCGCATATTTTTTTTGATAAGCCGTTTCTTCCCAATTGCGTAGGCTTTTCGGGAAATTCCTTTTTTAGGGTTCCGTACCTAAAAGGTAAAAAACGAGACCCTATTACTAAGCCTCCGCTGTCTGTCCGTGTGTCTGTCACCAGGCTGTGTCTCATAAACCGTGATGGCTAGAAAGCTGAAATTTTTACAAATTATGTATTTCGGTTGCCGCTATATACTAAAAATAAAAAAATGAAAATATTAAGGGGGGGTCCCATATCTACAAATAACGTGTTTTTTTTCGTATTTTTGCTCAAAATTACTAACTGTAACAGGTAGATGCTTTAAATTTTCACAGAATATGAAGTTATATAATTATTACCTTTAAATAAATAATTAAATTAAAAAAGTAAATAAGAAACCCATACAACAAACGTAATTTTTAACCAATTTATTACTCGATTTTAATAAACAGGTAGAAACTTAAAAGTATTTAAGTAAACATACAAAAAAGGTGATTTTCTTTTATAGATGATGGTACGGAACCCTTCGTGCGCGAGTCCGACTCGCACTTGCCCAATTTTAGTAGTGTACCTCTTCGGTCCCCAAGTTTCAGCTTCCAGTGCTCAATAGGTTCAGCTGTGATTCCGGTTGTCGTAAAGTTCTTTGATAGGCGTTCCGGAGAGCCACAAATAATCATATTTATTTATTTAATTATTTATTAGTGCAGTGTCCCACAAAACCGTGTCCCCTTTGACTGTGAGAGCCTGTCTCCGTACAGTAAATTACCTATAGTTAAAATATAAGTAATATTGCTTAAGTCTACTTTTAAATACCTACTTATTATTTTTATTATTTTCGTTCCTTAGGTATATCCTGTGGGAAATTATTTAGCAGATATGGCAAACTTTCCTTCAAGTTCTATTAAGTTTAAGTATTTGTGGACCTACTAGTCTAAACCGCGGAATATCGCTATCCCTTTGAGTAGCGGTTGTAAGACGGCAGTCGCTCTGTGGAAAACCTGATATTCTGTAGCTAAAGTTCACTGCTCGTAGTTAAAGATTAAAGACTTAAGGAAGTATTTTAAGTCTTTGTTCCTCATTATAGCATACTGACTTCTGTTAAAAGGGTACTGATTTACGAGTCTTAACCTTGGTCGCCTTCAAGGGCAAGAAAACAGTTTACATAAATCGTAAGCTAGTTCGTCAACTGGTTTTATACAAAGAAATAAAACCGCTTCCATTTTGTGTTTTGTTGCTGAGTCCTAGCTGGCATAAATGTAGCGGTTTAGCTTGTACATCAGATTAGTTATTATTGTTACTATATTATATGTTCAGTTTTCATATCAAAACGCCTGAACGGACTTTGTTGATTTTTTACCCTTAAAATGTATAAGACTATTGAAATTGATATGGACAACCTTTTGTAGGCGTTTAATAGACGCTGAAAGCTATTTCACTAAAATCATAATTTTTAGGCATAAGTACAAAATATGCCATGTGGTGATGGATTAAGAATACAAACTCTCACTATCTCTTTTCCTTCCGTGGGTACTGTAAGAGACGACTAAAGAAAATACACGAATCAAATTATACAACGTTTACGTGTGAAAAACTATTCATAAACCCTCGCTTACTCTCTGGCCAGCGTGGTATAGTAGGCCAAATCCTCCTTATCATCAGCCCTTAACAGTCCACTGCTGGACTAGGCCTCTCCTTTGAAAGCAGGAATTGGCCTCCTATACCACGCTGGCCAAACGGATTGGTATAGGGTTTGTATCAAGTTTTCCTTCTCTTACAGTGTTGTTCTCTGCATAATATGCTCCCTCTGTCGGTTCTTACGACACCCATGGGATGATATGGGGTGGTGACATTCCGTATTCTTAATCAGTCACCACACGGACAAATCCTCCTACTCACTCACAATGCTACTGTGATGCAAATAATGAGAGGTATAGACCTCTACTGTCCAGCATCGGTCTAAAAAAGGCTGATGATGATGATAAAAAAATCCGGTTTGATGTTTTATTCTTTGATATAATGTCATGCACTGGACTGCAAAAGGCTAAAGGCTGGTATTAAAAATAAAAGTATAGCAGCCCTTCGATGGGTTTTGCTCTTTTTGGAACAACTTTTTTATTTGTCTCTTTTATCTTTTATCCATTGTGGCATTGACCTGTATTATCGTCATCAGATCACGTTTGAGTCAGTAACTCTGACTGATAAACTGACAGTCATGGGTTCGATTCCTACCAAAATATTTGTGTAATCAGCACGGTTGGCGTAGTGGTTTTAGCGGCCACCTCGCTGACCCTGCACCGAGTGTTGTAGGTTCGATTCCCACACGAGACAACACTTTGTGTGATTCATAAATTGTTTCGAGTCTGGGTGTTCATTGTGTCCGTTAGTTGTATGTTTGTAAAGTCCTCCGCGACACAGGTTACATTTTTGGAGCCAGTTCTGTCTTTAAGAAATATCAATACAATTATTTGTTAGAGCGGTTTCAGATTAGCGTATTTTTCTGCGCGTATACGATCGTTTCAGCATACGCGCTTACACGCGCGCTACATTACGCGCTTCAAAAAACCAGACTCACGTAAACGGGCGTATTCGCTCGAAAAGGTAGTGACGTCTTGTCAGTGTCAACATGGATTCTGACGGCTCGTGGTTATACGAGCTTACAAGCGCGTTAAGGCTCGTACGAGTTGCGCGTGTGCCAATAGGCGCGCCTATACGCGCCTACATGCGCTTCCAAAAACGAGCTTATACGCGCGTATAAAACGCTAATCTGAAACCGCCCTTAGAGGCCAACAAGTCAGTTAAATCAAGAAAGTATACTATGTTCAAACACAATTAAGTAATATTGTTTTTTTAAACTTAATTATCCCTACTTCAAAATGCCATGCTTGTAGTTCAAACTTGTCATAACTTAAGGCAAAGAGCTCAGATATTTACACAGAGGCGCATTTCTTATGGGCGTCCCGAAGACCAACTTTCTGTGACCCAAATTGCCGCTTGGCGGCGTGGCAATCGCGCTGTGACAGTTGTCTCTACGAGAGCAGGAGAGACGAACGTTTCTACAGTGTATCTTAACTACGAAAGTAAGAGAGACGGAGAACGACGCCAGCGCCGCCAACTACGAACTAAACTGGAGAAAGTCTCCACTTGGAATCGGCACACGAAATCCTTAAGAACTGCGCTTCTATATAAATCTGTATTCATTGCTTAAGTTGACAAGAATGTAACTTGACATTTTAAGAGAATGTCATTTCGCCTTCGGGTATTCTATGGGTGTGGTCATTAATTTTATACAAGGTGCGTGTACGTACTTAAATGCATCATCATCATCCTCTTAGCGTTATCCTAGTTTCAATCTGGGGTCCGCTTACTAGTCTAACAGGATTTGGCTGAATATTAGCTTTTCCACGGAGCGACTGCCTGTCTGACCTCCGCAACCCGAAGGGATAGCGATATTCCATGGTTTAGACTAGTGTCAGTTTATTTAGAAGGTACTGACGCCCTGTAACAGCTGTCAAAGATCTTCATGACAACCGGGACCGACGGCTTAACGTGCTCTCCGAGGCACGGGGTAAGCGATAATTTAACAATTCAATACGCACATAACTCCGAAAAGTCATTGGTGCGCGCCGTGGATCCGAACCCGATACCCTCTGCATGGCAGTCTGTTGGTATATCCACTCCGCTATCACTGCCTTACGTACGTACACGTACTTAAACGCATATGTATATTAAAAAAAAATACCGGTATTTAAGGATATTATTTATTTATTTATTTAAACTTTGTTCACTACTGACTAGTGATGGGACGGGAATAATTTCCATAATATGTAAAAGTGAGAGACATGGAGACATCCTAAAAACAGGACAGGTTAGAAGCACCCTGAACAGAAGAGCATGCATGAGGAATCTGATGGGAGTGAATGAAGCAAGAGAGATATGTCAAGATCGTTGCAAATGGCGCTCCGTAGTCTCTGCCTACCCCTCCGGGAAACAGGCGTGAGTCTATGTATGTATGTAAAAGTAGAGTGTCACCTCTGAATAAACTGACTCTATCTAAACCATGAAGATCTATGACAGTCGTTATAGGGAGTCATCACCCCAGAACAAACTAGTACTATTCTAAACCATGGAATATCGCTCCTCTTTTTGGGTTGCGGATTTCAGACAGGAAGTCGCTCTGTATAAATGCTAATAATATGCAATCCAATACGGTTAGACTTGTAAGTAAAACCCGGACTGCAATTGAGATAAAGAAGGATGCTATAAGAGGGCAGCCGCCATGCCCTACCTGTACCCATGCAATGACTCACTGAACAAAAACGCTAGGTATTTAAAAAATTTGGGCAAGTGCTAGTCGGATTCGCGCACGAAGGGTTCCGTACCATGAGTCCCATCATCTATAAAAGAAAATCACGTTCGTTGTATGTATACTTAATTACTTTTTAAGTTTCTACCTGTATATTAAGATCGAGTAACAAATTGCTTAAAAATTACGTTTGTTGTATGGGAGCCCTCCTTTATTATTTACTTTTTTATTTAATTATTTATTTTGAAAGGTAATATACAACTACATTTTCTGTGAAAATTTAAAGCGTCTACCTGTTAGATGTAGTAATTTTGAGCAAAAAATACGAAAAAAGACACGTTTTTTGTATGGGACACCCCCATATTTTTTATTTTTATTTTAGTATTTGTTGTTATAGTGGCCACCGAAATACATAATTTTGGAAAAATTCAGCTTTGTAGCTATCACGCTTTATGAGATACAGCCTGTTGACAGACAGACGGACAGACGGACAGACAGGCAGACAGACAGACAGCGGAGAGGCTTAGTAAAAGGGTTCCGTTTTTTACCTTTTAGGTACGGAACCCTAAAAACGAGCAATTCCTACCGAAGAGCTGCTATATCTTTAAATTGTTCATTTTCTTCTTTTTATAAAACAAAACTGGTTGGCCAACTAGTTGATGGATCGTGTTATGAACTGTTTCTTTGTGGTTGAAGTCAGACAAGGTTAAGGCTCGTAAGTTAGTAACCCTTTTAACAAGAAGTCAGTGTGCTCGAGTAAGGGACAAAGAATTAAACTACTGCCTCAAAAGTCGAAGTTTTTAAACTTTAACCACTACAGGAACTTGATTCCGGTTTCATTATCATTTAAGCCAGGTGTCCACTGCTGGACATAAGCCTTTCCTAAGGCTTCCAACACAGACTGATCTTGAGTAACCCGCAATCAACTGCCTCCCGCGATCCCAACCTTATCGTTAGTCCATCTTGCGTCGCCTAACCTTGCTACATTGTCTTGTTCGTGGCCGCTACTCGAGAACCTTCCTGCTCCAAGGACCGACGATACCTTTGAGCGTTGTTACTTCAGCTTGGCGTCGTCAAGGAGGAGCAGAGGGGGGAGCTGCCCCCTCCTAGAGACTCAAAAACCCTACAATTCTCACTTTTCTCATTTTCCATATCAACTTGCTCCCCCCTACGCCGTCGCCTGGCGACCTTGCCCTCCCCCCCTCCCTAGGCAATTGGCTGGCGACGCCCCTGAGCTTGGCCATACGGGGAGCTACGTCAGAGCCATGAAGCTAACAGAGCATTGATTTTCTGCGGACCATCTTTCTGATTCGATTCTAAATGTTGCATCATCTATTATTAGGTCCTGTACGTTTGGAAGGAAGGAGCAATACAATTTTTTAGCTACGATGCTTACGATTTTTTGGACCAGAAATAGAATCTTCCTCAGAAAATATTACTCTTATTCATTCCCATTAAACTGGATGTTTGTTTGTATAAGTTACCAGTATAGCTGTCACACTCGCGCTATTTAAGGCTACTGTTGTTCAACCGACGTCTGCCTTCGTGGTCCAGTGGATAGCGTATGCGACTGCTGATCGGAGGTCCCGGGTTCGATTCCCGGGTCGGGCAAAAGTGTTACTGGGTTTTTCCGAATACTCAGTAGCAGCCCGGAGTCTGGTGATGTGCCCGGTAACGGCAATAGGCTCGCCCCCTATTACGTGGGACCTAAAAATTCATGGCGAAATGTGGGTGTAATATTTACGCCTCTGCCTACCTCTACGGGGATACAGGCGTGAGAATATAACAAATAAAAAGATATATCTTTTTCAACCGTGGCTCATATCGTGATGTCATATATCCTATAGCCTTCCTCGAGAAATGAGCCATCTAACACATAATTATTCAAATCGGATCTGTTGTTCCTGAGGTTATTGCGTTCCACCAGACAAACCAGCTCCTAGGGTTCATAAATATTAATTATAGATTTATCAACGTTCTAGCGTTATCCCAGTTGCATCCAAGATTCGCCGGCTCCGCTTTCTAGTCATACCAGATTTGACAATATAGGGTTATTTGTAAAACACCGTTAACCTCTCAGGAATATGTTACTAACATCATAATCAACAACTTCTGTTCTATGACTTTTAAAAAATCATCATATTTTAGTTCAGCCGATTTTTATACAAAAATAAATATATTTAAATTAAACGCTCTAAATATTGCGAAGTCTCTAAACATAGCGAGGGGTCCGGGCGGCGCGCGGCGGGGGCAATTGAACAGAGCGCGGCAGGCGTAGGTAGGTACAGAAAATACCTAAGTACACGAGTTGAAATGTTTTAGGACAGCGAAATCTTTAAGGGTTTATTTTTGGTAAATGTATTATGTTTTGTAAAAAGTCATAGAGCAAAAGTTGTTGATTATGATGATAGTAACATAGTCCTGAGAGGTTAACAGTCTTTTACCAATAACCCTGTATAATTATGTATTAGAATTTCTGCAATCCAAGCTACTACAATGCAAGTCTAGGCCACGGATTATTTTTATACCTAATCAAAGCCTTAGACCAGTGTCAATATACAAGTCTGCACTACCTCTATCTCTAATAAATATTAATTTAGAATTCATCATGAAGATAGATGACATTTACGTTGTGAATTATTTTTACTTCACTCGCAGTTTTGTCAAAACTCGCTGTAAAACTAGTTTGACTATAATAAAAACATGTTTTTTATACTTAAAAACAAACAGGATTTATGGCTACCTAGTGTTCTAGACTGTCACGATTGTAGATAAGTATGATTTTTTACTATTTGCAACGATATAACAAACATATTCTAATATACTGGGACGAGTACTGAAATACTCATAATAACACACCAAGACAACTGACACTCGGTCCTCTAACCCTAAACCAAACTGTGCTTGGACTATGGCAACTCTCCTTCGGGTGCACTAAGAAGGGGTTTCCCGAAATTCTCATGGGATTGGTTAAATTAAAAATCATTTTCAGGCGTAGCTGCGGGAATACTCTAGTAACTGATAAACATAGCTACTTATGTATTCCTTATTGCGTACGCTATGATAGATAATTATGTAGATTACACCCAGAGTCCCAGTCGCAACAAATGTATTAATCGTGTGTATTTCAACAAAAGATTTATCTTGGGTGAGATTCGAACTCAACTTTGTATTTAAACACTTCGTACTGTAAAAAATATAGTAGATTAAAACCAAGTGCAGATTGGGTTCACAAGTCTTCCTATAACATTAAGGCGCTGACAACCGAGCGCAGCTCTGCCGCCATAACGAAAAAAGACGTATCTACACAAAATGTGAAATCGAAAAAGAAAATGTTTTGTGTTTTATAAATTAAAAAGATCGCTGTCTGAAGGTAAATAATAAATGTAATAATGTTATTGTTCTGGTGGGTACATTGAAGGTTGACCTATCGAAATATTGATGCAAATTTTTACAAAAGTTATTTAAGGTATTAAATAATTCACATTTTATTTTTCATTGTAGTACAAAAAATGCAAAGAAAAATAAAATACTACAAAGAAAAGTCGTTTCTGGCTATATACGTCTTTTCAATGTAGTAATTTATCAAACGTCTTTCTTACTTAGTGATAATACGTTACCAAGTTCTAGTAACCCAAAGTAAATAGACCTTTCTAGCCACTTGCTGTGTTTCAACTTATTTGAATTGAAATATTAAATGCTGATGCGCCCTCGCACCATTTTAAATACATTAACATTTTGGTGTGAATACGCCAATAAAACACAAAATATGAGAATCAATTTTTTTATTTAAAAGGAAAGCAATTATGTAAACCTTCCTGGTAATTTTAAAATAATATTCTGAAATCTTACACAAACAAAAAAAGCTATTCAGTTAGGATTCTTCCTATTCTCAATTAAAAAACTATAAAAAAGAAACAATTAAAAAAATAAATAATAATATTTCACAAAACTTAGCATAAGTTTGAACTTCTTTCAAATACAATATTCTAATCAGGAATTACGTATTTTCTTATTTAATAATGGTTACATAAGATCGAAATAGTTATCACAAAATCTTCTTTTTTTACTTCTCTCATTAATAAAAACAAAGTAATCAAATAATAACATAAAAAATAATAATCATAGAACTTAACAATGTATTGTAGTTTCTCTTAAATCTAATTAGGAACATTATCACAGCCCTGAAAGCTATTTACTTATAATTCAGTCTTCATAAACTTCAGTGAGATCAACGCTATTTCTATCAATAGGTAAATTATACCAAAATGATTTTCTATTATCTGGCATTAAAGGAGTCAGTTTTTGTATGATCCCTGACCTGCGCTCTTGAGTAACGCCTCTACACCGATTATTTGGTTTTGGAGGCGGTATTCCAGATTTAATATTTTTTAATCTTTAAAAGTCTAGTGAGTATTCTTGTTCGTCATTAAAGTCCGTTTTGTAGCGAATAACGTGAGTGCCTCTGAAGAACGTCACTTTGCAGATGTCACTTAAGTAAGGTCGAGGTGATGAGTTTTGCAATTTATAAGTTGAGGAACAATCTTCAAACTGACAAAAAGGCTGCACAGTTATCCAACCAAATAACAATGTTTTTTAAGTCTCGATTGGCGTGCAGAAAAGCTCTGAAACAGCTGGCTATATCGCTCATTTTGCGACCGGAAGTTGCTTCATGCCATATTGCAGCAAATGTTTGAAAAATTGTGTTCTTTTGTTTGTCACCTAATGGAACGAAACTTTCATTGAACACTATTAGCCGGGGGCAAAACATAACAGTTTTAAATTCGTCAAGCCGTGGAAGCATAATTACTTTCTCCAAATCAGCAGCAAAATACGCAATGTCTGAATTGATATCAGTCTGATTTTGCTTTTCTACATCATGTCTATATGCCTGCCTGGCGGTTATATATTTTTCCCGGTGTCTTTCCTAGCTTCGACACTCTTGACAATTTCTGTGTCTTAATTGTTTGTATTCTGGGTTGTGAATAAAATGCTTTTCACATACCTCACACTCTTCATGGCCCAGTTTTGAAAAGCTAATATTCAACTTTTTCAAAATTTTCCTATAATAGTCATAGGATACATGTTCATCATTAGACGGATGCTGCTTGCAAAAGTCTTCATACATGCTGGTCACTGTTAGGTCAGATGGAAGATATTTTCTATTTGGAGCGTGCTCGCGGCGGTAGTGTGATATGGAAGGATTAAATGAGTTTATATGTTCTATGACTTTGGTGTCATCAAATTTTTTCGGATTAGGATTGGTTCCTCGTTTAACTAGTGGTGTATTGCGTATCGGGGTGTTTAAGGCGTTGCGTACTGACTTATCATTTTTTCTATTGTATCCTAATGTTTCTAGAAAGAACAGTTTGCAGACATTGACTTTAGTTCCTGTTTCATTTAGTACAAAATACGATATGCTTACGTTTCTCGGTAATTTTCGGTTATCTGTTACAGTTTTTCTCTTAGGGTTTTCTTTAGACGTGTTATGTATTATAAAATATTGTTGTTCTTTCCAAGACAAATTTCTGTAGTAATGATTTATTTGTTGCCGTGTTTCTTCCATAAATTGAGAATGACATTTTTTTTTACACACATCAGTATTACAACCTGGCTTTAGTTTGTATTTAGATACTATGTCTTTCAGTTTTTTCATTTCTTTTCTTTGTGCTAGTGATCGATCACACTTTTTACGTTTTCTGATTGTTCCTTTTTTTGTAAGATTTTGCGGCGTTACTTCGTCACTTGAAATTTCTGGTGATTCAGATATCGTAACCATAACTGATTGTGAATTGGGGATGGTATTTGTAGATGAGTCTGAATCTTGGTTTATTGTATTCATATACTTGTGGGTACATAATCCTTATCAAAAATGGAATCATCAGAATCAAAATCAAGATCGCTAAGAGACATGTTTTGAAGATCCGTTATATTCAAAGTGTTACCTTCGTCCGTTGTAGGCAAAGGCTCAACGTACTTCATATTCGTCTGAGACAGGGAGGATGAAGCTATATGCTCCTGCTGTAACTCTTCTGAAGAACTGGTTGATGGCACCAAAGAAATAATTTTTGAGCAACGATTGCGTTTCATTTTTGCACTGAAAAAAAAACAATTATTATAGGATACGTACATGCATATCGTCGCGCCTTTTATCCCCGAAGGGATAGACAGAGGTGTATTTCTACACCCACTTTTCGCCAGATATACTTTAGTTCCACGTAATAAGGGGCGAGCCTATTGCCGCACCGGGCACATTACCAGACTCCGTGCTGTTACTGAGAATTTCGTGACAGAAAAACCCAATAACACTGCCAGGAATCGAACCCGGGACCTCCCGATCCCACGCGCACATTTATGCCGCGAGACCAACGAGGCAGTCGTATAGGGTTTGATGTCGAGTTTTCCGTCTCTACGCAAAGATGGTATTTGCATCGTGTTATCCCTTAGTCGCCTCGTACGAAACCCACGGGAAGATAGGGGGTGGTGACACTTGTATTCTATACCGTCAACCACACGGCATTATAGGATACGTGACGTCAGAAAACCTGGTATAAAATCATTGCAATAGTGAGACAACTAAAACAAATTGTCAACTTCAGGTGTGAACTAAATGAAATATTTACAACAAAAACAAGACATTTTTGTTAAAAAAAATTTATGGCTAACATAAATAGATAAACAAATTTATCTCACCCAAAATGTATACTTTTTTATAGTTTAATACTTTATGTCAGTAGGTAAATTATTAGGTAAATACATGTTGTACTCAAAAGAATCACCGTTGCTTACAAGGCACAACACTCAGTTCAATAGTCTGTTAATCTCACGTGATAGCTAGGTACATTACGAAGAACGTGTAAGTAAAATAACTGCAAGTATTTATACTTCATATATCTAATTTCATTACTTTATAACGGATCTATGTCACGTGTTATATTTAAGGATTATAAATACCTTATTTATTACTGGAATAAATAAGCGACAGTAAAATAGGTATTTATTATCCTTTAAATATAATACGCGACGATGACCCGTTATAAAACATTTTCACAGGTTACTAGTCGCTAAACTTTTACGATCTTCGTATGTAAACAATAATACATATTTTAACAATAAAAGAATCACAACTTACCTTATGATTTTGCCCCAGTTATAACCTGTAGAAATGCGCGTGCACACGTCTCTTGCCCGCCACAAACTGGGCGCAACTGATCGTATAGTATTGCAACCGCGACCCCCCCTTCACCCGCAAAACTACAAATGCTTAGTAGAAAAGACGCTACTGCCACTTGCGCTCGGTTAATTTTCATAATACTAAAAAGAAAAGACATATCTACGCAGATATGTCTTTTTTTCTTATGACCAAAGTAAGCCGTTTTTTCATTTTATGATCTAATAGTTATTATATTAAGTAATAAGGCGCTTCTACTTAAATGCGTCTTTTCAATTTATTGCGCGCGAGAAATGTTTTTCCTATTTAGTAAATGTTACAGAATTAAGCAGAAGTGTATTTTTTGATAGTGAGGTTAACAGGGGTACAATTCGCTCCTTGAATACAAAAGGGCCACAATTAAAAAAAAATGAAAATCGTTTTATTGCAAAAATGACACCTGAACCGACTATATTTTATAGTGAAAAAAAAACTCCCATCATTTTTGCTTATATTATGGCTGCACTGACTTACCGCCGTTTTTGCATTAGCACACTTTGACAGGTAATGTCAGTGCAAAACCGCCATTTTGTTAGTTGCGCCCGGAGATTCAACGCAAACGCACGTCAGTTGCGCGAAAAAGTGCCACAATCCAAAATACGTCTGTGTTGGATTCAAAATTTCAGGTAAGTGTGATTATATTTTACAATACAAAAGTGCCATATTTTGGAAAACGTCCGTTTTGCATTCTAATATTAGTATTAATTGTAACCATATTTTGTAATACAAAAGTGCCATATTTTTGAAAACGTCCGTTTTGCATTCTAACATTAGTATTAGTTATTATATTTTGTAATACAAAATTGCCATATTTGAAATGCGTCCTTTTTGTAATCCAATATTAATTAAGTATAATTGTTTTTATAATACAACAGTAGCATATTTTGAAATACGTCCCGTTTGCATTAAATTATAGTGAAATAAATAATTATTTTTAGCGTGCTAGAATGGGAAGGCCAGAAATATGGCCGTTTTGCATGATAATTATTTTAGTTTTCGTTACAATTTTAAAAATAAAAATTACCATTTTGATGTTAATTTTGTTCTATTCTTATTACTTCAGTGATTTTTAACATAAAAATCATACAAATGTATTTATTTGTTTGAAAAAAAAAACTAAATTGAAGCCTTGTCCCTGTAGCTTTCGTCACTAATTTAAAGTTTTTTAAATAATATCAGTGAGTGTTTATAGGGACCTATAATAATATGGGTAGATATTCGTAAATGTTGAAAAATATGTGATTAAGCTGCATTGCTCCATATTTTCTGTGAGTTTGAATGTTAAATATGAGGTGATACTGGTAGCTTAAATTTGTTAAATATAATTAAGGTGTTATTCCTAGCAAATTATTATTGAAAATGTCATATTAAGGATTGTTATGTATTTGATTGTGTGTATGTTTTAGTGTATGTATGTATTGTGTGTATGTACTAAGGACTGTATAATATATGTATAGAATTGTGTGTATTTTATGTTTTTTTAGTTATAAAACGATAAAGATGTTTTTTTTTAACAGATTGACAAAATGAATAGAGCATGAAAAATGTTGAATATGGGAACCACCGTTCAAGAATCGGAAAAGGTTCAAGCATTACCTGGCCACAATATTTTTCTTCAAGACTTCTTAAGAAACTGAAGAGTTTACCTCGGTAGCCACGCTGACAAAAAGAAGGTCTGCTAATCCTATAGTGCCAAAAAAACTGTGCGAACAAAAACTTAAAATAACTGAAACTAAAAAACAGGGTATTCTTAAACTTATTGAGAAAAATATCATTCCTAAGTATTACCAAAGCTTTTACGAAAATTTGTATTATTTTTTATCTAATAATATATATTGATATCTAATTGTGATAATATTTAGAATAGTTAATTTTAAAAGTTCCTTTTGATAATAAAGACTTATAAATTTCATACAAACATTTACATAACAATAATAAATAACGATTTTAAATTGTAACTTAAAATAGTTTACGTAAAAAGTGCCTTAAATTCTTTATAACTGTGATTTTGTAAGACAACTTAGATTGTTATTGTGCAATAGTATTATTACATATAAGCTATAATATTTTGCTACTGAATTATGTGCCTTTAGAACTGATCTCGTATTTTGTTTTGTTTAAATTATTAATGTTAAAGAGAGACAAATTAGTGTCGTCAGTTGATTATTTTTTGAGTTTTTTAGAGAATTTATTAATGAATATGGTTATTTTATGGATATTTTGATAATGATTATTACAGTTTTATCTCTTGTTTTTTCTATTATTCTTACAAATATAATTGTTTTAGAGAGATGTTTAATTTTACTGAATAATAGTCACGTACAAAGTTGATCTCAATTAAATTACTTAATAATAAGTTAAGATTTTTTAGTTTAAATTTTTTAATACAATGTTTTCCTGGTGTCCATTCACTTATGTTTTTACCTACTAATAAGATTAAATTTTTTGTTACGGTTTTTTACCAAAAAGTACAATAAACCATTTTTATTTGTAAAACTGTGTTAAATTTTTGACATATTTTTTATAATATTAGTTCAAATTTTGAATGCAAAAGGGACTTTTATGCTTTTTTTTCTTAATAGGTAACAGCTATTACAAAGTTTATATTGTAGATAGATAGAGCTAAAAATACGCATCTAATGATATATTAACATCTTATATTTAATAAATAAATATATGAAGTATTATACAAAAACAGTTTTTAAAATTTGTTTTGGCTGTCCTGTAAAATTTATGGATTTCGATTTGTGTCCCTTTTGTATTCAAGGAGCGAATTGGTTTAGGCAAAATTAAAAAATACTTGTAGATGCGTCTTTTTCTTCTGATTCCGAATATGCAATTAACTCAGTTTCGACAAAAATGTTAGATGCGTCTTTTCTTTTTATGACGGCAGAGCTGTCACTGTCGGATTGTATACATAAGAAAGAGAAGCACGACGACGACGCGCGATGGGACGCTCAAATCTTTTTACAAACCATGAAATAAATTAATTACTTAAAAATAAGTTGAGAAGTGAAAAATAAAAAAACAACCAAGTTCTGTATTTAAATATGGTACATTATTGTTATAAATTATACCAACGTTTAATAAGTACCTAATACAGATAATTCTAATAAAAGATCATTTTAAGAGGTTAGTTTACTATTTTTTTGTATCGAGAAAGCTTTTCATAAACGTGTTTTGAATACAACAGGGTCCTCACAATTATGTTCAAGATTAACATTATATTTTTTCCGCCGTCACAAACTTTATAGATTTAGCAAAAAAATTGTTTGAGACAAGCCTTTTTTGCCATTTGGCTGTTGTCAGCGTCTTAAGGAGAACTCCCCGTATAGTATCACGATGTTTTTTTGCAAGTGATGTTAACAATGTGTATTAATACCTTCGAAATGTCAGTGGTGCACGCTGTGGGTTTGAATCCGAGATCCTCTGCATGGCAAGCTATTGCTCTCTCCATTAGGCTATAGGTAAAATGGCTTTATAATGTCCTCCCGACCGATTCCGACCATGGCGTTGTGCCTATTTAGACTTGCTAACTGCGCGAAACATATTACAGTGTACAAGAGTGTGCGCAAGCGCATACACAAGTGTACTCTCTATTCCTTCACTCTCATAGACCGATGGGACGCCACAAGCGACACGACCGGAGAGAGTTCGGGCGCAGGACCAACGGCTTAAAGTGCTTTCTGAGGCACGGGGTTGTGATACCGCCAACTCCCTGACTCCGAACTTCTATTGTAAAATACAAACCCAAACTGAATATCACTTTTTGTTCGATCTGGGCATCGAACCCGAGACCTCATGATCCGCAGTCGCTAACACTACCGCAGGACCACAGAGGCAGTTAACAATAGCTTGGGCTTATACAGATGCTTTTATTTTATAACATACATACATAGTCTCACGCCTATAACCCCGAAGAGGTAGGCAGATTTTATAACTTGATTCATAAATTACTCTTGCCGTTCGTCAGTTTCCGTAGTGTAGCGGTTATCACGTGTGCTTCACACGCACAAGGTCCTCGGTTCGATCCCGGGCGGAAACAGTTTTTTTCGTACTTAAATTTTTATTATACTGGTAATTTTTTTACGGAAACGACACATCGCATAACGACGCTGCAAAAAATCGCAATGTTTCGTATTTACCTTTAATAAGTATTTAAATCTTAGTTTGCATTAAAAGCGTTAGATGGCGGTATGAATTGCCGGAACACTCGCAACGCAACTATATTTTAAGTCATATAGAATAAAGTACATTGTTTTTGTTTCGTATATTTTTGGAATGTTTAATCGTATGTCGCGGTTAAAAGCGAATGTCTTTATCATGATTAACAGATCAGCTCGTAGTTACCGGAATACTTATGCCATAGATAAATATAATACTTTACAGTACTTATGCAAATATACAGCCGTATACAGACTTTGCAAGGCAGGCGCTGCGCACGGCGCACAGCGCATGCCTCGCAAGGTGTGTACCTTTCTATTCGTGGCGAGGCATGTGCTACGCACGTGCGAGGGCGAGCCAACGAGTGTCGGCAAATGCTACAAGATCAAAGTGCCTCAGTGCGAGCATTACATTAGTTGTGGACGGTGCCGCGCATGCCCGTTCGAGCTGTGCGCCGCGTACAATATTCACGTACGCCTCGACTGCGAAAATGAAACTGCGTTTGTTCGGGCCATACAGCGCGCAGCGCATGCTCGGGCCGATCCAACCCACACAGCAGCAGTCAAGATGGCACCTTTGCATCGCGTGCGCGTATCCGCTGCTGCTTTTATAATATATTTTATTTTCTCGAGATTTTTCCTTCTATAAGATCCTAGAAGATATTTTTTTTTTCAGCTCAGTGACGGTTACATTACTTCATTCGCAATTAAATGCCATATGTCTTCTCTTTTGTTTTTATTATAATAATAATGATGTTTTGGACAATCGGTTATTTTCGTATAATTCAAATTTTTGTTCATAATGCGTGCAAACATCACAGCGATGCGGACACAACCGTCCAA
Organism: Euclidia mi; assembly: GCA_944739405.2. Classification (NCBI taxonomy): domain Eukaryota; kingdom Metazoa; phylum Arthropoda; class Insecta; order Lepidoptera; family Erebidae; genus Euclidia; species Euclidia mi. The sequence continues at coordinate 3,829,811 of OX123208.2, forward strand.
ACGCAACGCACTGCTCGCAATGAGCCGGCGCAGACGCGGCTCGCACGCGCGCGTCTATGCGTAGCACATGCCTCGCAGCAAACATGAAGCCAGAGAAACGAGGCGTTTGCTTCGTACGCGATGGCTCGACCCCAGCATATGTTGGTATAGTTTTCAACACGCACGCCTCAAACAGAGGCATTCGTTGTGCGCCGTTCGTAGCGCATGCCTCGCAAAGTCTGTATCCACCTTAATAAGTTACGTATGCTGATGCCTCAATATCAGTATCTTAAAAACGACTAATACAACCTAAGTTTAACAAACTCCGATTGCTAATGTTTGACTACAGCGTTTTTTTAGGGTTTCGTACCTAAAAGGTAAAAACACGGGATCCTGTTACTAAGCCTCCGCTGTCTGTCTGTCTGTCTGTCAGTCACCAGGCTGTATCTCATAAACCGTGATAGCTAGAAAGCTGAAATTTTCACGAATTATGTATTTCGGTTGCCGCTATAACAACAAATACTAAAAATAAAAAAATTAAAATATTAAGGGAGGTCCCATACAATAAACGTGATAATTTTCGTATTTTTTGCTCAAAATTACTAACGGTAACAAGTAGACGCTTAAAATTTTCACAGAATAAGTTCTTTCCTTTCAAAATAAATAATTAAATAAAAAAAAAAGGGGGGCTCCCATACAACAAACGTAATTTTTAAGCAATTTGTTACACAATCTTAATAAACAGGGAGAAACTTAACAAATATTTAAGTATACATACAACAAACGTATTTTCTTTTATATATGATGGTACGGAACCCTTCCCAAATTTTTTGTATTATAGGATAAGTATCTTAGCTTTTGTGTACCATGATATTTTTTTATTTAAAAGATATCTACCGCATTTGGAATAAATCCTGTGCCGCGGAAGACTTTACAGATATACAACCAACGGACATAATGAATACTCAGACTCGATTCAACAACTTATGGATCACACAAAGTGTTGTCTCGTGTGGGGATCGAACCCACAACACTCGGCGCAGTGTCAAGTCAGTCCTGTTTACATAGTTACTGTGACATTGCTGAGTATGAAGTTCGTCTCACCATAAGAAAGTACCTATAGGCCAGAATCTACTTGGGTCACAGATTACTAAATAGTTATAGGTCGGTTCACGAAAGTTGACCACAAATGGCGGCCGTTGCGCATATGTACATTCGTGCACCAATGGCGTGGCTCCATTCTTGACGCAATTAGGGAATGCGTCAAGAACGGAGCCACGCCATTGGCATTCCACCCGCGCCTCACCCCGCACCTCCACGGGGACCTAAAAAAATATGATTTCTGCGCAGTGGTCATCTTTCGTGAACCGACCTATACTTGCTTTGGTTTTTGTCTTTTGATAATAGAACATTGTTAAGAACTCTCAGACATGCGTGCTTGCTCAAGATATTTTTCTTCCTTTATGTTTAGCTTTATATAATGACCGACTATTTAGTACCTATACGATGACAGCGATGCGCGTCGTAGGTGTAAACCCGAGATATCTCGACGAAGCTGTCGCCGCCATGGAAAATGTGACCACACGCGAAGCATCAGCATTCAAATAGAAAAAATAATCGTCAAAATCGCGTGGATAAAAGTGAGAAGCTCCTACTTTTTGAAGTCGGGTAAAAATCAAGGGCTTATAGTGCAATAATCTTGCAGCTAGCAAGATTATTGCACTATCCATGTCATGTTTTGGGCAAAGTCATGTTAAGTAAATTGTCATTAGTAAGATATTCACGTAGCACTCACTCAGACATATATGTGTTAAGCGAAAGCAAAGAGATAGCCTAGAACATTTGAATAATCTTTCTTTATAATAAGATTAACAAAGTATTTTATATATATCCGCTTAATAATCAAGAATGTTATAAAATTGTAACATATTGGCTTTTTAATATGAGTTATGATGAGCTGGAAAATTTTATTAAAACAATAGAATAAAACAAAAAATGAAAACAAAAAAATAATAAGTAAAATAAAATAAACTCAGTATGGACTCAATGCGCAAACGCTTTCTCTAGCAACTTACACCATACATCCAAACACACATGTACGCTCGCACTCGCTCAATAGAGCCGTTGCGCACCAACCCACACACACATACATACACTACATTCATACACGCCCACAATCTTAATATAACATTTTATGCAGGTACCGACAAATATAATTAACTAAAAATTAAATATTATTTTACAAAGTTGTGTTTTACCAAAAGTGTGATAATGTATAGTAAGTAAAGTGCCTGGAGATTCGTAATACAGGTCTTGAACCTAGTACGGACTCCAGCTCTCACTAAGGAACAGCTAAGTTATTTGGTAATTTGTTGTAATCACTTTGTGTTTGTAATCTTTGACTTATGAGAGAAAAAAATATATATTATAATAATTATTATTATTATAAATATATTATTATTATATTATTAATAAATAATTAAAAAACATAATTTTCATAAATATATTGAATAGCTCGTCTTTTGTAGTTGTTACTAATTTCTTACCTGTACTGTAGCAAAATAATTACTTTGAACATTTAGTTTTGTGTAATAATGGTTTTCTTTGAGACAAAAAGTGACCTTTGGCACGATAATTATAGATTTTTAGTTGTTGAATCATATTTTTATCGTTCCGTAGTAACTTACGAACACGTTTCGTGATTGCTCTGGCGATAGGGAAGCGACTTTGTCCCCGAAATATACTTAAACTCAGGGTTCGAGGATATATTATTATATCAATGGATATATATCAAGATATATATCCGACATATATCCGATATATATCAACCTCGATTCGTTGATATACCTATATCAAAAGTTTTTTGTGATATATTGTAATACAAAAATGATTTAAAAAGAATATTATTTTTGCGTTTGTTACTGTATTTCTACTTCCCAAATGTAGATGGGTGGAAGTAGAGTTAAATCATAATCCCTAATGGTAAGTTCTAATCTAAAAATGGCAACACTTCTGCCGATATTAATGGCGTCAGTCCGTCAGTGGTGTAAGGAAAAAACTCATATGAATAAAACATTAAAAACATTTCAGTTTTTTTTATCATTTTAGTATGTTTATGAAACACATATGCAATAGTTATTTGTGCAACAAGAGAGCAAAGTTGTTTTTTGTTTCGAGTGCTGATTTTGAGTCCCGAGCAAGTGAAGGATTCTATGATTGATTCACGAGCGTAGCGAGTGAATCAAAGTTAGAATCCTGAGCGTGGTGAGGGACTCAACAGCACGAGATACAAAAAACTTTGCTCTCGTGTAGCACACATAACTTTTCACCACAGCAGTGAGAACACATATTACTTAGGACACATAAAAATGAACAGGAATAGATTGAATTCTGCATAATCACTTGTTGATTTAACTCTTCTGTTGTTAAAGTACAGTCATCATCGCTAGTTTCACTCATCTTTTTAGATTATTTTATATGGGTATTAATATAATTTAACACGTTACGCTATACCTACTGTATCAGCATCAGCGAAATTTTTATTCCCGCTACTTTTTTAAATCGCGTTTTAATACCGCGTCCCTGATGTTTATTTTTCAAATGTATCATTGTCAAATGTTGTTGTAATTATAAATAAAAATGTATTGGTTAAATACTAATTTTATACTATTAATTAGACTTATTTTTATTAAAATCCAATAATAAATTAAACATGTAAACATTAACATATAAAAAAAAGTAATTTCTTTATTACAAATAGATATCTTTTTTTTTGCGTTGCCGTAGGTGTTTTCTTTGAGGTCGAATTCCAAAATCGAATTTCGAATTCGAAGGGGTTTGTTTTTTCACTCACTTTTTATATGCATGTGAAAGAGACAGAGCACAGTAACATTCTAATGTTTCAAATTTATGGCTGAACAATGTCAATTCGTCGCACTGAAGATTAAAAAATTAAAAAGCTACTTTGCCTCACGCTCGAATCAAAATCGCGTTTTGTTCACTGTTGTCTCGCAGCAAAAGCGGCATGTTTGAGCTGCTGTGGTGAAAATAGTATTATACCTACAATGATACAATAAAAATAATACAAAGAAATAATAATATGACTTTCATACAAAATTGATATATATGATATATCAAACTTGATATATATCCGATACATACATACATATCGTCACGCCTTTTATCCCCGAAGGGGTAGGCAAAGGTGTATTTCTAGTTTCTACACCCACTTTTCGCCAGATATACTTTAGTCCCACGTAATAAGGGGCGAGCCTATTGCCGTACCGGGCACATTTCCAGACTCCGTGCTGCTACTGAGAATTTCGTGACAGAAAAACCCAATAACACTGCCCGACCCAGGAATCGAACCCGGGACCTCCCGATCTCACCATCACGCGCACATTTATGCCGCGAGACCAACGAGGCAGTCGTATAGGGTATGATGTCGAGTTTTCCGTCTCTATGCAAAGATGGTATTTGCATCGTGTTATCCCTTAGTCGCCTCTTACATATCCGATATATATCGTAAATGTCCGATACTTTGATATTTATAATAAATATCGGATATTTTCGGAACGTGCTTAAACTAGAGGATGCTATACACGCACATATTTTTTTTAATTTAATTGAACACACATGCACAATTTCAGCTCCTTGCACGCAGTAGTTTTGGTTGTGTGTTGTCTGTAAAGCAAGAATTTTATATCGTCATCATCATCATCATCAGCCCTTTATACTGTCCCCCTGCTGGGTAGTGTTGGGTACTCAGCACATGTGCTAGCACACTTGTATTGACTCACTTCGGTGAGGTGAGCTACTCCCTCTTTTTATTTTAACGTGCTAGCACACAGCACAGTTGGGGCACACTCGATGTTGCTTGAGTTATTTATTACTTTTGTGCTTTGATAAATGAGATGCAGAAAAAACTTAAGTATATTTACTATACTCAAGTTATTATACGAATATTACAAATCTCAAAGCATATTACAGTAAGTTTCAAATAAGTATGTCTTATCAAGCGGTGAGTCGGCGAATAACGTCAAAATGTGCCGTGTTCTGTAAGTGTGCCAATGTGTGCCGTGTCACTCACGACGCACGGTGCGATGTCGCCTGTGTGCGGCACACTATGCGTACTCACACACTCACTGTGCCACCAATACCTCGCGGCCTCGCCTCATTCGTGCTACCACAGTGTGCTAGCACACTTCGGAAAAAGAGTGACTCGCACGATACTCATTTTGAAAGAGTGTGCTACCCATCACTCTGGGCACGGGCCTCTTCTCAGTATGAGAAGGGTAAGGCCATAGTCCACCACGCTGGCCTAGTGCGGGTTGGCAGACTTCATATGTCTTTCGAGAACATTATGGAGAACTCTGACATGCAGGTTGCCTCACGATGTTTTACTTCACCGAATTTTAAATACACGGTGTCATAAGATCCATCACCAAGCTGAAGTCTACTCGTTCTGTACATCATGCCAAGTCATACTAAGAAAAAATAATACCTGGGAAACGCATTTCTTTTAATATATAGGTACACATTTTATAAGCCGCAATATAAAATGCGCGCGTCCAATGCTCGAGGTACCTATCCATGGGTGCATAGGACATCTAGAACATCATCATCATCAGCCTTTAACAGTCAACTGCTGGACTAGGCCTCTCCTTTAAAAGGAGGAATTGGCTTACTATACCACGCTGGCCAAACAGGTTGGTACCTATAGGGTTTGTATCAAGTTTTCCTTCTCTTACAGTGCTGTTCCCTGCATAATATGCTCCCTCTGTCGGCTCTTACGACTCCCATGGGATGATATGGGATGATAATGACCTTACCATGATATGGGGTGGTGACAGTCCGTATTCTTTATCCGTCACCACACGGACAATTTAAAATCTAGAACAGTATACAACATAATTTAGCGGGTCTTAATCACGTTAACTTAACTTATTTAAGGTATAAATACCTATTTGTTTCCGACGTTTCGCTCGTCTCGCACCGAGCGTAGTCGCGGAGAGACTGATGAGAGCTCAGCGCCGTTTTGTGGATGTGCGGGTTTCGGCACCTACCCTCACTTGGTCTTTTTTTAAGTTCGCAATGTAGGTACTTCGACACATTACACTAATGACGTCTACACACTTGAGATTTATCACTCCGGCGGTGTTTACATATTATGCTGAATGCTGATGATGATGACTGGATTCCAAGTAGCCGATAATCTATATCCATCCTCCCGGTTGAAATTGTTATATTTCTTGATTTCTACCGCTTCACGTACTATCCTAGAGTAATAGTGACGTAATTATTTTGAATGATGTATACAAATCGCGAAAGTTTAAAATCGATCATCTAGAACAATTTGGCGCGAGAAATGCATCGATTTTGTACCTTATTAGAAAATTATGATGGTGAATTTGAGCCCCAATACCTCCTGAACCAGTAATTTCTCAGGTATGGTGCCGAAGTAAAAAACCTTCGTAATGATTGGTGCAATGCGGTATTTCAATTTTCATTAAGGGTTTTTTTACACCCCGTATATAAATATTGATTTACCTAACTGTCTTATTGGTTTTGTGGTTAGCCGGAGGTCACAAGTTCGATTCCATTAAAAAAAAATCATTCCATTTTCAGCATCGCAGGACCTTAAGTATAAATATAGTACCTGCAGGTACATAGTAAGCATATTTATATGTATTTTTTAATTTGAAACTTGCGCTTGAGAAAATGATCTAGAGTTAGTCGGACCGAAAGACACACCGTTTTATCCTTAGATATATAGGAACCTAAAATGAAATGAATTAAAGAGCGGAAATACGACTAGACGCATATAAATTGCTCTAAATGTGCACTTAAATAAAACAGGGTTGATTATAATGTCATAACATACATTATACAAAATAAATATGTATTACAATTAGGATAAACTACAAGGCCATGTTCCGAAACAAGAACTAAATATTAACACTAGACGAAGGCTAGATTTATCCTATCTTAAAGCTGTAACAGACGATCGAATTTGGTTCGGAACGGACCACGAACATGGTGCGCTTTGAACCAAATTCGATCGTGTGGCGCACGGTCCGCCGGACATTATTATTATTAATATCGGTACGGCTGGTTCGGAGCGCTTGCACATCGAACGCGGTGCGTTCCGAACCGATTCGATCGTGTGGACGGCGCACCGAACCAGATTTCGGTCTAGTCGCTGTTGTGCCACCGTACGCGCAACACGTCGCAACGTGGTCACAGACAGTTATATGTGGTGGTTATATGTGGTTTCACAAGATCCAACAATTTAATAAATGCTTCGGAACTCATTCGAAGATATATACGAAAATCTTTATAATCGAGATCTTTAATGAGATTCATATGACTGTACTGTTGTCTGTTTCTGAGATAAAATTTTGCCCATTCCTTTCTTTTTTTTCGTTGGTTTTGTAATGGCGATGTAGCAACATGGCGGCATGTCGAGGAGACGTGTTCACGCAATGCTGGCACAATACGACTGGACGGTTCGGAGTCTGGTGCGCTTGTCTGTTGTGTAGACCGCGCCGTACGGTTCGTGGTCCGTTCCGAACCAAGTTCGATCGTCTGTGAATACTTTTACAGTTGGAATCTACTATATTTCTACATATATTTACTAATACATATTACTGGCAATAGAGCACGAGTAACCTAATGGAAGGAAAGAGGAACCCACCATGCATCCTCGGATTGACCACCCCAACTATAGAAAAAGGTTGACAATACCGAACTCCTCTAAAAGGATAAGGGATATAGAAATGGTATGGGTTCCAGGAAGATACCTGACTTGCAGTATCCCGCTGTATGCGCCGACTATTCTTCGACACGTGTTTTGCCGCACGAGGCATCTGAGGGAGCGATGGGCAACGACAGGCTCAGTCGTTGCCCATCGCTCCTGAGATTGCTCCGAGGGTGCGTGGTGGGTTCCTCTATCCCTCCATTAGGTTACAATGGAGTTCTGGGAAGTAACGCCTGATTCAATCAACTTTATCAGAGCACGAGTGTTAACGCTCATGTACGTGGTGCTTATATATGTTATTATCTTCGTTCCCAAGAAGCCAGAAAACTACAGGCCCATAACTCTCCTCTCGATGATGTCCAAAGTATTCGGGCGGCTGCTGCTGACGAAGATCTCCCCACACCTAGCACCGAGGCACGAGCAATTCGGGTTTCGTCAAGCTCACTCCACCACGCTGCAGCTGACTCGCGTACTGGGCGAGATGGCCACGTGGATGAACAAGCGAGGCCATACGGTGACCGTGATGCTCGACATGGAGAAGGCGTTCGACAAGGTGTGGCACGACGGCCTCATATACAAACTGTCGACATCCACTATCCCACGACAACTCATCACGGTCATCGTATCATTTCTCCAAGGGAGAACCTTCCACGTGGCCGTCCAGGACGTAACGTCAGAGGAGAGGCCCATTAAGGCCGGAGTTCCACAGGGGAGCTACTTAACTCCTGCCTTGTACGCCCACTACACGGACGATATTCCAGTAGTGGGCGACGTGAAGCTGGCGCTGTTTGCGGATGACGCCGCGTACCTGTCCAGCTCACGGAACGCCAGACACGCTGCACGGAAGCTGAGCCCGACACTTGAAGCGCTCCCGGGCTGGCTGAAGAAGTGGAGGCTCAAGTGCAACGTGTCCAAAACCCAAGCCTTGGTGACTGGACGGGTACAGTATCCGCCCTGCCTGGAGCTGATGGGGGAGGAAATTCCTTGGTCGCCGACGGTCAAGTACCTGGGCGTCACAATCGACCGGAACCTGACGATGATACACCACGTCAGGGCTATCGTCGGGAAGGCTCAAGTAGCAAGAGCGAAGTTACGCCCACTGCTGTACTCAAGATTTCCGCTGAGAGCCAAGCTAGCTCTCTATAAAACATATATCAGGTCGCGCCTCACCTATGCGGCGACGGCCTGGTACAGCTCGACAGCGAGGATCACTCGGCAGCGACTGCAGCGGGTGGAGAACGTGTGCCTCCGCTGGGTGGTCGACGCGCTCCGGTACCTAAGAAACACGACCATCCATCGCGACCTTAAATGGGAGCCGATCGAGGGATTCGTGAGCGGTCTGGCACGGGGCATGTTCGAGCGAGCTGATCCCTCTGAGCACCTTGTCAACATCGCTCCCCTCGCCCATCCCGACACCACGACACTGATCCGGAGGAGACTGAAGCGCCCCGCTCGGGAACTGATCCCGGTTCCCTCGAGCGGGGCACTACCACCACATCTATAACACCTAGATGACCAAACGCCGTCCTCTCCCAGGCGACTAACTGGGCATCCCCCGACGGGGACTTACCCGGCTGGTCAGCCTCGAGGACGACAAAACCAATGACCGGCCCATAGCAATGGGCCGCGTTGAAGACCACCTAAAGGAAAAATATTTCCAATAGGTTTCCCCACCTCAAAGGGAGGTGAGAAGAAGACAATAGCTCTCGTCGCTTTGTTAAGGAAGGCAGTCGATTATTTATTTTCTAACTTCTTCTTCTACAATATACTTCTGAATAAGTACGTTGCAGGTTCCAGTTTAATTTTCAATGTGACTTTACGAGTGTCAAAACTCGTCATCAATGGTCACTGCTGCTGAACCTACATAGATGAAAAGGTACCGTTTATGAGGGTGGGACTAGTCCCAAAAAACACACAAGATGTGATGGAGGAAATTTTGTCTTAAACACACATAGTCTCTTATTTGTAGGTATCTGATATTTGAATGTTTATTTGCCTTATAATAATAACGTTTTTATATACCATATTTAGGTATTATTCTATCTTAATAAATGACTCGTGTATACTAATGATCCTTGAAATTGCTGTTTTTAATGCATTATTTGACATTTAGATATGAACTAGCTGTTTACCGCGGCTGCACTCGTATTTTGACAACAGCGCAAGCAGTTGTAAACTGGTTATCATATGATTTATGAACAAAATTATTCAAAAACCATGCGAGGGCTCGATGCTTCGGAGAGGGCAAAGAGCCCTTAAATCTACCCCCTCGTCTCTCTTGGATCTACCCGCAATTTTTTTTTATGGTAGTAGGCGGCAAACGAGCAGACTGATCGCCTGATGGTAAGCAATTACCGCCGCCCATGGACACAAGCAATACCACAGAAGTCACAAGTGGGTTGCCGCCCGTTGGGGTTGGGGAAAGGGATAGCATGAGGAGTGGGATGAGGGAGAAGGAATAGGGGACAGAGCCTCCGGCGCTCTCACTCACCGAACGAAACGCAACAGTTTATGGTACTGTTACTTTACGTCGATTTTCTGTGAGAGGGTGGTACTTCCCGGTCGAGCCGGCCCATTCATGCTGAAATCAGCAAGGCTGACACCATCAATATAAGCTACGTCACCAGTTCTAAATCTCAACCATTAAGACAACATCATCCTCCTAGCGTTATCCCAGTTGCAACCCAGGGTCCGATTTCTAGTCTATCTGGGTTTGACTGAATATTAGCTTTTCCGCATAGCGACTGCCTGTCTGAAATCCGCAATTCAAAGGGATAGCGATATTCCATAGTATAGACTAGTGTCAGTTTCATTCATAGGTACTGACTCCCTGTAACGACAGTCGAAGATCTTCATGACAGCCGGAACCGACGGCTTAACGTGCTCTCTGAGCCGCGCGCCGCGAATTCGAACCTGATACCCTCTGCATGGGACGTGGTCATTAACTATGGGCCTTTTTGGGAAGCTCACCGTCACGTGGAGGGCGATGGAGAGAGCTATGCTCGGAGTTTTCCTACGAGATCGAATCAGAAATGAAGAGATCCGCAGGAAAACCAAAGTGACCGACATAGCTTTCCGAATAGTCAGGCTGAAGTGGCAGTGGGCAGGACACATAGCCAGAAGAACCGATGGCTGTTGGAGCAGAAAGGTTCTGGAGTGGCGGCCACGCACAGGACGTCGTAGCAGAGGTAGGCCTCCCGCAAGGGCAGCGGATGGATGTGGGTGACTCAGGATCGGTCCATGTGAAGAGCCTTGGGGGAGGCCGAAAGACTTCTTTCGGCTGATACGATGATGATGATGATGACCCCCAGCATGGCAGTCTGTTGGTATCTCCACTAGGCTATCGCTGCCTATGGCTCATAATGGTATTGTGACGGATATAAGGAGAGACCGAAGACCAGCAATGAACTGCGAAAGGCTGTGGTGATGAGATTATGACTTATAGACTCGAAGGGGTAGGCAGAGGTGTAACATTACACCCACATTTCGCCATGAATTTTTAAGTCCCATGTAATAGGGGGCGAGCCTATTGCCGTTACCGGGCACATCACCAGACTCCTCAGAATTCGGAAATACCCAGTAACATTTTTGCCCAACCTGGGAATCGAACGTAGGACCTCCGATCAGCAGTCACATGCGCTATCCACTTTTGTTTTGAAATCACGGACCGACATGTTAATTTGATTGATATGTGTAAATTCATACTTGTTTTGCGCATCAAATCTATACTAATTGATGCGCATGTCTGCATTTTATATCTGTCTTCTTAGCATATTTAATTTTTCTTGCATACATTTGTATTTAACTCGGAATGGTGTATGTACTGTTTAGATCAAGCATGCCGTATTATAGGTACACAACTAGAGGGCGCCCGCAGCTGCGCCCGCACATACATACATACGTATACTCACGCCTTTTTCCCGTTGGGGTAGGCAGAGACAACAGAACGCCACTTGCTTCTATGTTTGCAAACCTCACGCGCGTCCTCTACATTCATTACTCTACGTCCGCACATTTTTTTTATTTTACCCGTTTTGGCCGATCCCGTGGGAATTTCGGGAATTCCCTTCTTAGTGCACCCCTACGGTCCCCAAGGAACATACATGCCAAATTTCAGCTTCCTGCGCCCAATAGTTTCGGCTGTAGCGTGTCTGTCAGTCAATCAGTAACGTATATAAAATCCTTGATTTTATATATTAAGATACGGATAATAAATAAATAATTGGGTATGGCAGAAGAGACTTGAAAGTAGAATAAATGCTGTAGAAATGAGAGCACTGAGAAGTATGCGTGGTGAATCTTTGACCGACAGAGTAAAGAATTGTGTGATAAGAGAACGGTGTCGGGTAACTACGGAATTCAATATACGAACATGAAGCTCCATACAAAATATGTCAAACACGAATCTAAAATAAGATCTATCTATAGTTCGAATATTGAAAATTGCCGTAAAAGAAGATGTAATGACAAGCATCGAGAAATTGATGGTGGAACACATGGAGAGGATGGAGGACGAAAGACTGACAAAGAAGATATACAAGACAAGTGTGAATGGGACAGGAAGAAGGGAAATACCTAGGCGGACGTTCTCTGAACAGATTGGAGACATCACAAAAAAAGGACAGGTCAGAAGTACCCTAAACAGAAGAGCATGCATGAGAAACTTGATGGGAGTGAATGAAGCAAGAGAGGTAAATAAATAAATAAATAATAAAAATTATTTATTTTCATTTTCTCTCGAGCTAGTTAACATCAGTAGTTGAGGTACTCCTTTTAAGCATGAAAAATACTTGTGTTACGAGCCAGGTAAGTATATCTATTTAAAGCAAAGTTTGAATGTGGTAGGATATTATTATTATTATGTTTATATTTTCCTTTTTATTACTATTATTCACTTTCTTTATTAAAAATCTCATAGCTTATTTTAAATTAATAAAGTACATTTCAATAAAAAGTACGTTTAAACTATAATTATTATTCTTATTAATAATTAAATATTAAAACTGCAAAATGAAGGAACTCTAAAACAGAACATGTAAATTTTCCTCATTGCGTCAATATTCTTAACTGAAGTTTTTATTAAAAAGGTTTTTATGACACAATATTATCTTGAAAACCATCATTCATGTATTCAACTCCAAACCGTCAGTATAAGTTACAGAGAACATTTTTAGATTTTAAAACAAATTTTATAAAAAAAAATATTTTTTGAAATTTTTGGTCAAAATAAATTTTATAAAGAAATATTTTTTCGTTTAGCGATTTTTATTAAGCTTGTCTTAATAAAAATCGCTAATAATTTTAAATATTATTTTTATCTTTTTTTGGATTTTTGTTTTTTAAAATCATGTTTATTTTGGTAAAAAGTGATTTGAAAGTGAATTTGTTTTTGCGAGTGGTGTTCCATGGGTTCAACTGTGGGTTGTTCTACTTTATAATGGGATGGGGTATCAGTATGTTAAGGCATATGACGGCTGAGCAGATTGAAGTGCCGTTATTCGGCGTACTTCGGTACTATTCGGCGTTCATGGTGACGAATTGGAACGTGGTGAGTGTTTAATATACTAGTTGACCCGCCGAACATGGCCGCCATATTTTTTTGCTACAAATTAAAAATCATACAATCCTGACAATAAACACATATAAAACCCGACTGCGTAAAAACAAATTTTAAATAAATACGTGAAAAATTAACTTAAATAAAAACTAAAAAGAAAGGAACAAGCCCAGTAGTTTAGAATTCTGTTAAGTAATATGCAGAACAGAACGACTCACAGTCGAGGCCCCTTGTGAAGATTTGATTGGTAAAATTGAATGGGCCCCGACTGTGAGTCGTTCTGTTCTGCAGTAGCCGAGCAGTAGCCTTAAATAACGCGGATGTAACCGCGGGCATCGTCTAGTTGTATAATAATACTAGAGAATGCCTGCGGTTACACCCGCGATTTTAAGCCTTATTGCTCCGCTCCCGTCGCTCATAGCGTGATGTTATATAGCCTACAGCCTTCCTCGATAAATGGGCTATCTAACACTGAAACAATTATTCAAATCGGATTAGTAGTTCCTGAGATTAGCGCGTTCAACCAAACAAACAAACTCTTCAGCTTTATATATTAGTATAAGATTAGTATAATAAGATGAATTACACAAATACACTGGCAAAAATGTCACATCACACAAAGATTTGTCCTGAGCGGGTATCGAATTCATAACTTTAGCAGTCAGTTCTGGCCAACAGGCATGTGTATATTGACTACCTTCATCAGTCGAACGGTGTTTTTTTGGGGTATTTGTTGAGGGCTCCTAATAGCGTAAATTCTTATTTATGGGTATTGGGGCCGGCGCATATAATAATAATATTGGATAACGCTAATATTATTGGCCATAATATTGGATAATTTGGATGATAATAATATTGGATAATAATATTGAACGATAATAATATGGGATAGCGCAACGCAGCTCAGGGCACGCGAGCTCCCCCCCGTGGGATTTCTACCTTGTCGTGGTGGGGGGCTCAGTAACCGTGGCTTGGAACCCCGCGGTGAAGCTAAGAGAGATCCCGGGAGTGGACGCTCCGCGTGGGCTTGGAGGGGCCTGCGCAGGATGCGTCCAAAGGTGCGGGTGTGGTGGACAGTTCTGTCTGTCCCTTTCCCGGGCGCAACATTTTTGCGTCGCGGTGGGGCCGCATAGGAAGAGGAGATACGGTGTTGTCAGGTTGCCTTCCTCTCTATCCTCTGCGGCCGCTGGGTGTTTTGGCGACGGAGCCCAACACCTTCATCCGCCGCCAAGGAGGTTGTAACTTTCGGGCTATCCGCCGGGGTGTCAGGGTAGAATGGTAACGCGACCCCTGGCGCCCCCAAAATGGCGTTGAAGCATGTGCTGTGGTTTTAGTGGGTATTACGGCCTTGCACTCCAGCCGTCGAGTCCCACATACATGCGTAAAAGCATTTCCTCGGCGAAAAACAAGGCACGCGTGCTTCACACAGTGCCTATTTTTGCCCATCAAGCTTGACAGTTGCAGTGCAATTTTAATACATATTTCCTACGCCATAAGAACGGTACGAAGGTCAATGTATCTACCTTAATGCGTAGCCATGTGTATTTGCCTAATATTTGGCTAATTGGATGAAACATAAAAAAAAAACTTATTTTTTATTTATATCTATACATTAAAGAAGCATCATTTTATAATCTACTAGAGGACGCCAGCAGCTACGCCTGCATTTTTTTTAATTTACCCGTTTTGGCCGATCCCGTGGGAATTTCGGGAAATCCCTTCTTAGTGCACCCCTACGGTCCCCAAGGAACATACAAGCCAAATTTCAGCTTCCTGCGCCCAATAGTTTCGGCTGTAGCGTGTCTGTCAGTCAGTAACGCAAGGATTTTATATATTAAGATATGAAGCTTAATCTAATCTTAATGTCTAAGTAGTAAGTACAAAAAACCGTAAAAAGAAATTAAAAATTGAAAATATTTACAAGGTTCAGGCGTCGTAAAATGCCTCCGCATCAATGTCATCAGGTAACGTGCCTAGAAGGCTGGCAGCATTGCCACGCTGGATGGCAATAATAAAATAAAATATAATTTACAAGGCCATGATACTGACCTCGGTATGAGATAAGTATACAAAACATAGACACTGATTATTGTGAACCTGTATTTTTTATTGTGCAATGATAATAAATCAGAAATAAAAAAAAGTCAACTTCTATTAAAATATAAAATTACAGCCATGTATAAAAAAGCTACATTATCTTCATTTGGGTAAAATCATTTATTAAATTTACCTGTTGTATTAGATCGTAAGACTGACCAAGCAGATATATAAGGCAAGTGTGATGGGACAGGACAAAGGGGCAGACCTAGGTATACGTTCTCTGACCTGGAGACATCCTAAAAACAGGACAGGTTAGAAGTACCCTGAACAGAAGAGCATGCATGAGGAATCTGATGGGAGTGAATGAAGCAAGTAAGATACATATGTCAGGATCGTTGCAAATGGCGTTCCGTAGTCTCTGCCTATCCCTCCGGGAAACCGGCGTGAGTATATGTATGTATGTATTAGATCGTCAAAGTAAGGCAATGCTTACACAGGTCACCAATTGGATATAGTGGGCCAAATCCGTCTGTTGACACGTAATGCTATTTTGAGGTAAATTAAAAGAGACCGTTGTTATTTTTTATAATGTTTTTTTTTATAGTCTCACGCCTGTATCCCCGAAGGGGTAGGCAGAGGTGTAATATTATACCCACATTTGCTATGAATTTTTAGGTCCCACGTAATAGTAGGCGCGCCTATTGCCGTTACCGGGCACATTGCTAGACTCCTTGCTGCTATTGAGAATTTGGTAAAACCCAGTAACACTTTTGCTCGATCCGGGAATCGAACCCGGGACTCGATCAGCAGACACATACGTTATCCACTGGACCACGGAGGTATTCTTTTCGTCGTTTTTTTATTGTAGCCTATGAAAATAACTTGTAAAAAATAATATATCGCCTGATCTGGAAAATAGCAAAATTCATTCAGTGGCATGATGGCGACTACTTTGATGACCTAGAGAAAAGCTTTTTCTTTTCTATGTCCAGCAGTGGACTACAAAAGGCTGTGCGATGATGAAGGGGTGAATTAGTGATTTGAAGTTTTGTTTATAAAGCTGCTATTTTTGAAGCAAATGCCATTTAAAACTGAGCGTAAGTTGGTGCTAAATAAAGTTTTTCAATGTTATATTTTGCGAAGTACATTCGTGGACCAAATTGGAGATATTCTGAAAGAGTCAAAGATCTAATGTAGCCGAAACCGGCAAGCATGTCTGAAAAGAGTAATGAAAACAGGCGATATATATTTATAGACATGTATAAAAAGAGTATTGAATGTAGAGGAAGCGCGTGAGAATTATAGGGATAGAAGCAAGTGGCGTTCTGTTGTCTTTACCTACCTCGACGGGGAAAAGGTATTGTACTTAGTGCGGTTTCAGATTAGCGTTTTATACGCGCGTATAAGCTCGTTTTTGGAAGCGCATGTAGGCGCGTATAGGCGCGCCTTTTGGCACACGCGCAACTCGTAGGAGCGTTGACGCGCTTCTAAGCTCGTATAACCACGAGCCGTCAAAATCCATGTTGACACTGACAAGACGTCACTACCGTTTCGAGCGAACACGCCCGTTTACGTGAGTCTGGTTTTTTGAAGCGCGTAATGTAGCGCGCGTGTAAGCGCGTATGCTAAAACGACCGTATACGCGCAGAAAAATACGCTAATCTGAAACCGCCCTTATGTATTTTATTGTATGTATAATTCCTATATTGTATGTATTTTTGCGAACAGACGGCAAGGTGGACTAACGATCTTGATGAGATCTCGGGAAACGCTTGGATGCGGGCGGCTCAATATCGGTCCAGCCTTAGGGTAGCCCAAGTCCACCAGAGGACGTCTATAGGCTGATTTGAAGATGATGATTGTAAATCACAGTCACAGTGTTTGTTATCGAAATCCTCCTAAAAAAAAACAACGTATTCGCATTGACGAGTGGCAAAGACTAAATTTTATTTAACACTTAAGGACTCGCGCCCTAATTTTATAACGTTAATACTCGCTATGGGGTTCACTGGACCCAGTTTAATATTCATTGTTTTTTTCAAAACTACTAAATAAAAGTGAACGTTTACTTTTGTACTAGGTTTACATGTAAATAAAGAAAGATAGTGATTAATGAAATACTTATATTTATTGTTTTTTCTTAATCCTATTTTGTCTACAAAAATACAAGGAATTATGCTACTTTTTTATCATAAGATTCAGACTGCTGTAATTTCTGTATTATTTATTTTAGCAAAACTTTTTATTTTTTTTTATACTACTATAAGTAAGCTACTTAGGACAAATAACAATGCAAGATCAATCATCGTTGAACAAACAAAAAACAGCTTCGAAACTAAAAAATAATTTACTCGCTACGGGGTCTAGTGGACCCATATACACCTTTCACGTCCTTTGCACTCACACGCAGCGCGCCAACTGACAACTAAGAATGCCGTCTGCCGTGCTACTCTAACGTAGAAAGGTACTTAGAGCGGCAACGTCACAAACGTAAAAGTTTTGATTTTATGGAAGAAATTATGAAGGTCTGGGTTCATTGGACCCTGTAGCGAGTCCCTAAGTGTTAAAACCATAGAATAAATAAACATGTCTACCGACAATGCACGATAGATGGCCAGCACTGGTAACATATTGCGTAGATATTAGGCCTTTAACACCTCCGAAATGCCTCTAGCGTTGTTTTGTGTATTTGGTAGTTATTTTAAGAATATTTCTTAGCTTATATTTAATGTCTCATACAATAAACCTGTTTCTTTTTTTCGTATTTTTTGCTCAATATTACTAACGGTACCAGGTAGACGTTTAAAATTTTCACGGAATATAAAATTGTTTATTACCTTTCAAAAAAAAAAAAAAAAAAAAAGATATTAAAGAGGGGCATCTCCCATACAGCAAACGTAATTTTTAAGCAATTTCTTACTCGATCTTAATAAACAGGTAGAAAATATTTAAGTAGGTATACATAAAACAAACGTGATTCTCTTTCATAGATGACCAACCATGAATGACCATGAACCCTTCGTGCGCGAGTCCGACTCGCACTTGGCCAATTTTTATAATAATAGCTCAGCTCAGTAAGTAATATAATTAGCATTTTTTTTGTTCTCCTTTTTTAAAGTAAAAAATAATATAGGTATAATTAGCAGCTAAAATTAACGTAAGTAACAAAAATATTTTAATACTTTGTGCGATCCAAAAATTGTGTCGTGTTGCTCTTTGTGTACGTTGATTAAAATTTCGTGAAGTCCCGTGTGGTGACGGATTAAGAATACGGAATGTCACCACCCCATATCATCCCATGGGTGTCGTAAGAGCCGACAGAGGGAGCATATTATGCAGAGAACAGCACTGTAAGAGAAGGAAAACTTGATACAAACCCTATACCAACCCGTTTGGCCAGCGTGGTATAGTAGGCCAATTCCTCCTTTTAAAGGAGAGGCCTAGTCCAGCAGTGGACTGTTAAAGGCTGATGATGATGAAGTCTCCGAGCGGAAGTTGCTTTTTGATAATTGAACTAGAGGATGCCCGCAGCTACGCCCGCACACACACTTTAAATTAACTGTTTCTTTCCGATTCGTGAGAATTTCGGAAAATCCTCCTCAGTGCATCTCCACGGTCTTCAAGGAACACAGGCACATGTCAAATTTCAGCTTCTTGCGCCCGATTGTTTCGGCAAAGAGCTCAGATATTTACATAGAGGCTCATTTCATATGGGCGCTTTGAAGACAAACTTTCTGCAACTCAAGTTTCCACTTGGAAGCGTGGCAGTCGCGCTGTGTCAGTTGTCTCTACGAGTGCAAGAGAGACGAACGTTCCTCCTGTGTATCTTAACTACGAGAGTACGAGAGACGGAGAACGATGCCAGCGCCGCCAACGGTGCCAACTACGGACTAAACTGGAGACAGTCCCCACTTGGAATCGGCACACGAAATCCTTAAGAACTGAGCTTCTATGTAAATTTGTATTCATTAGTTTCGGCTGTGCGCTGTCTGTCAGTCAGTCTGAAGATTGGTCTCAAAACTAGACTTATAGCATGATTTGACTTGCACTTGATTAACAAGGTAAAGCAACGTTTGCAAAGGCACCACTTGGATGGGTGACCGTGTGGCATTCACATCAAAGCACTACGCGTGCTTACGAAAGCACGTGAAGCTGTCAGTTTTTTTTTATAGTAATAGGCGGCAAACGAGCAGGCGGTTCGCCTGATGGTAAGCAATTACTGTCGCCCATGGACACAAGCAACACCACAGGAGTCACAAGTGCGTTGCTGCCCCTTGGGGTTGGGAAAAGGGATAGGATAAGGAGTGGGATGAGGGAGAAGGAATAGGGGATAGGGCCTCCGGCACTCTCACTCACCGAACGAAACGCAACAGTTTAGGTACTGTTACTTTACGTCGATCTTCTGTGTGAGGGTAGTACTTCCCCGGTCGAGCCGGCCCATTCATGCTGAAATCAGCAAGGCTCTGCTACCAATAAAGTCCCGGTACTAAGGGGCAAGAATCGTTAGACTATGTCGGAGGTATTCAGACGGCTTTTTTTAAACACTTGACCATATTATGGAAAGTTTTTGACTCTGACCCTATTCGGGCAGTGAACTTGGGTGCGCCCGAAACAAGTGCAAATGTAAAAACCCTGGCATTATGACGCAAAACGCGACGATCGAAAACATGTTTATTTATATCATAGTGGTTTTTATTTTAATTTTTGCAAATGGCCGTTCTAAGGTCATATTAACCTTGTCAAAGGCTGGATTATAAAATACCATATTATCTCTATTTATATACAGTTCGTCCGTTATTGACTGACTTATGATTATGAGACTTTTCGGAGTTATGTGCGTATTGAATTGTTAATTATCGCTTGTCCCGTGCCTCGAAGAGCACGTTAAGCTGTCGATCCCGGTCAAGAAGATCTTTGACAGTCGTTACAGGGTCAGTACTCCCAAAATAAACTGACAACTGACACTACCTAGTCTAAACCATGGAATATACGACTGCACGGTTGGCGTAAAGAAAAAAAAGAAGAAAAGAAAAGAAAATATTTATTTTTGCCACAAATGGCACTAGGGAATGCAATCTCGATCTCGCGAGATCGAGATCTCGCGAGATCTCGATCTCGCTAGATCTCGGTCTTTTTTAGCGAGATTAATCTCGGTCGAAAAATGGGTGAGATCTCGCGAGATTTACGAGATTGCACTCGAGTATAAAACGTCTTATTCGAAGCGCGAACTGACAGGGACGGATCGCAATCTGTCGGTATCGGCCTTAATAAAAAATGAAATGAATTTATACGAGTCCGGGGGGGTCTAAAGGCAAACTTTTGCAGTTCGTGGATGTCTGCATGAGAACTGCGGTTTCAATTAGCGTTGAATCCGAAAAGGCCTTGCGGCTCAGCCTGAGCGGCTGGTTATCTGGCCAACAGAAAAGGAAGCCGTTTAGCATTCTTTGGACATTTTGTGCCTCTGAAGGAGCTCCTTTGAAAATAATTCGTAATAATGGCTTGTGATTTGAACTCAATCAATCTTTCCTTTGATTGGTATATTTTGTTAATTAGGATCTGTAATTTCTAATAGTCTGCCTTATTGGTATATTTTGTTAATTAATCTGTAATATCTAAAAGGTCTACGGAGCAGATATAGTTTTATATACCTAATTGATAAATTATCTCAGTTTAGTAACATAGATGATAATAAGATTTTTTTTGACCTCTCGTTGTTTTGTTTATAATAAAAGATATTTTTTATTACTAAAAGATTTTTGTTTGATATTAGAAGCGAAGACTTGTTATTTCTTTCATTTCTTATTTGACAGATCCGTCCGTAAAAGTTTACTTCATAAAAGTTTATTAAAAAATTATAGACAGATAGGTACGTCAAACAATGTTTGAAGCATAGAAGTATATTGAAAAATTCCTAAAAAAATAATGTTTATCTTATAATACTTAAAATGGTTATTATTTTTGTCCTAATTTATTCAAATATTGCAATTACTAAAAAAAAACATACAAAAGTGCCAATCTCGCGAGGTCTCGATATTGGCGAGATCTCGCGAGATTGGCTTCATAATCTCGCGAGATCTCGCTTGAGCCCTGTTCTCACGAGATTTGCATTCCCTAAATGGCACACACAAAAAACATTTTGGCAAAAAATATGTACAAAATAAAAAACATAGTTGAATAAGAAACAAAAATAAAAACACTAAAAATAAGAAAAAAAAAATGAAATAGAGAAGCATAATAACAAAATAATTATTTATACATAGTCACGGTAATATAATCTAACAGTATTGTAACTCGGCCGTCTTCGTGAGTTATATACCTACCTACCAGACGCGCCGCATGCGAGCTGCGGCACGATAGCGGCTGCGGGTACTGTAGGCACAGTCCGCCCAGTCTAATGGGTACTTTGCTCGCGGCGCGTAGGTATAACTCGAGTTTCGTGCGTTTGTATGGAGTTACAATACTGTTAGATATTATTACCGTGACATAGTGGTTTGAGCGGCCGCCTCACCGCTTGACACTGCGCCGAGTGTTGCGGCTTCGAGACAACACTGTGTGATTCATAAATTGTTGTTTCGTGTCTGGGTGTTCATTGTGTCCGTTGATTGTATGTTTGTAAAGCCGCCTGCGACACAGGATTTATTCCTAGTGCGGGAGTTGTCTTTAAAAAAAAAAGATATGGCTATCCCTTCAGGTTACGGAGGTCAGACAGGCAGTGGCTTTGTGGAAAAGCTAATATTCAGCCAAATCCGGTTAGACTAGAAAGCTGACCTTGGGTGGGACCCTTGTGGTTGTGGGGGCTGTCTAGGTAGATACCACCGCAGTATCAGAAGTTTTGTAGTAGTAACGTAGTAATATTGACTGCGCGGTTTGCGTAGACGTTAAAGCGGCCGCGGTCACCTGACTGCTTCACACTGCGCCGAGTGTTGTGAGTTCGATTCCTACACGAGACAGCACTTTGAGTGAATACTTTTAAAACTACTAACTCAGAGTCACTTCGTGACCACGACCGGTGTGACCAAGCCGAAACGACGATGGAAATATTGGGAAATTCTATATTTTCAATTAACATAACATAACTTCACGCCTTTTTTCCCCGAAGGGGTAGGCAGGCCACGTTTCGCCAGTTATGTTTAGGTCCCAATGTAATAGGGGGCGAGCCTAGCCATCTACCGGGCACATTATTAAGCGAGCGATAATTAACATTTTTAATACACACATAACTTTGAAAAGTCGGAGGTGTGTGCCCGAGGTAACTGGGGATCGAACCCGAGACCATCGTCTCGGCAGTCCGTTACGTACACCACTAGGCTATTGCCGCTCTTATAAATAACTAGAGGATGCCCGCGGTTACACCCGCGTTATTTAAGGCTACTGCGCTGCTCCCGTCGCTCATAGCGTGATGTTATATAGCCTATAGCCTTCCTCGATAAATTAGCTATCTAACACTGAAAGAATTTTTCAAATCGGACCAGTAGGTTCTGAGATTAGCGCGTTCAACCAAACAAACAAACTCTTCCGCTTTATTATATTAGTATAAATATATCTATAGGTATACTTGTAAAGTCCCCAACTAACGCGAGAGTTGTCTTTAATAAAACAATCATAATAATACCACGTTGAGAAGGAGCCTCTTTCTTTTCTAATTCAGTTAAAGCAGGCTATAAATAGATTTTCAATTTCAAGTTTATTGCATATTTATTATGGCCACATGGCCGTCATTGTTCCTAGCGTCTATCGCTAATCTTTTATTGTTAAAATTGATTGCATTTCACTTATGCTTTCGCTTGTAAATATTATTATGTGTTGGAATAAAGTTTCTATTTTTATTATCTTTTTTTAATCGGCGGATTATTATGTGTTAGACTGCTCTTTCTTTATTTTTACTATCAATTTTGTATGTGTTAAACATAGATTAATTATTGGTCTCGCTCAGCGATACCCATCGTTTGTCTAGGGTATTAAATAATGTTTATTTTGAATGTAATCATAACATGCTATTGAATTAAAACTAACTATAACTAGAAATTATTGTTTTAACTAATAAATAAAAGCAAAACATAAAAGAAGGAAAAGCAAAATTTAAAGGGCGTCATGGAAATCCTCCACATCGCCGTCAATTGGGAGCGTGCCCAGAAAGCTGGCAGCATTGCCACGTTGTATGGCTGATGAAGGATGATGTAATGCTGATCTTTCGTGCCAAATACAGGCCAGCCTTCTGGTCACGCGAGGCGTCAACCAGTCTCTTTGAACCCCATGGACCCCATGGTCCCAACATAAAACTCAGGAAGCACGTTATGCCATCAGTCCCAACTGCCATGAAGATCATACCTTTGGATATACTGACACTGGTCTAACGCCCCTTTCCAATATACTATCTATCGATGGATTTTTGTATACTAGAGATACATATTTGACATAAACTCCATACAAAATATGTCAAATGTATATCTATCTCTAGAACCTAATGGAAGGAAAGAGGAACCCACCACGCACCCTTGGATTGACCACCCTAACTATTGCAATAGAAAAAGGTTGACAATACCAAACTCCTCTAAATGGATATGGCGATGGGCAACAACTGAGAGGCTCAGTCGTTGCCCATCGCTCCTAAGGATGCCTTGTGCAGAGGCGAAATACGTGTCGAAGAATAGTCGGCGCATACAGTGGGATACTGCAAGTCAGGTATCTTCCTGGAACCCATACCTACCCTATATCCCTTATACGAAACACGTGTAGAAGAATAGTCGGCGCATACAGTGGGATACTGCAAGTCAGGTATCTTCCTGGAACCCATACCTACCCTATATCCCTTATACGAAACACGTGTAGAAGAATAGTCGGCGCATACAGTGGGATACTGCAAGTCAGGTATCTTCCTGGAACCCATACCTACCCTATATCCCTTATACGAAACACGTGTAGAAGAATAGTCGGCGCATACAGTGGGATACTGCAAGTCAGGTAAGTATCTTCCTGGAACCCATACCTACCCTATATCCCTTATCCTTTTAGAGGAGTTCGGAATTTTCAACCTTTTTCTATTGCAATAGTTGGGGTGGTCAATCCGAGGGTGCGTGGTGGGTTCCTCTTTCCTTATATTAGGTTACAATGGAGTTCCGCCAAGTAACGCCTGATTCAATCAACAGTATCTCTAGAAGTCAAATCCATATATAAATAAAATATTAAGACTGGCCGTAAGTCATGTAATATTCCCAGCCCTTTTGGCTAAGGAAGACAGACGGCAGTCGCTCTGTGGAAAAGCTACATTATTCCGTCTAATCTAGTTAGACTAAAGTGGACCTCGGGCTTCAAAGCGATGGGAGTGATCTGTAATTCCAGTCAATATATTGGAATTGCAGTCGGGATAACGCTAGGAAGATAATTATTTTCTAGAGGAAATAAATATAATTTGGGTAATAAAAAATAAATAAATATAACCTTAAATATACGGCAAAACAACGTATGCCTGGTCATCTAGTAAGATTATATAACATTACGATATGTAGCGAATATCAAGGTTTATGCATAAACAAGTTACTAGGAATGTTGACATGAAGGTTGGCGCCGAATTCAATGTCCGATTCGCAGTTTATTATGTAACTACCTGTATTTAAAGTAAATAAATATAGCACCCTGTAGATATTTATTCTCGTGCTTTTTAGGGTTCTGAACCGAAAAAGACGGTATCCTCACTTTGTTGTTCGTTTGTCTATTTGTCACTCTGTCCCCAGACCCTTTTTTTCGAGGACACGTGGAGATATCGAGTTGAAATTAAAACTATGTACTCTATAATTATCTATGATCACTTTAACTTGCGGAAATATGAAACTTATACTTTTTGAAAAAAACAAAAGATACCGTAACAAATACCGCATATTTCTACACTATCAAGGGAATCAAAAATTTCATCAAAGCTTACTATATACACTTAATAATATTCTACCTCTACCACATTCACACAACACCATCTAGTCCCAAACTAAGCAAAGCTTGTACTATGGGTACTTGATAATGGATAAACATACATATATACTTTTTTTTTGTAAATACATACATATTATACATAGAAACACCCAGACCAAGACAAACATCCATGTTCATGCACACAAATGTTTGACTTGAGCGGGAATCGAAGCCGCGAATATTTAAATGACAAACTGAAATAGACTATTAGATAGACTATATAATACAAGAGAAACAAATAACTACATTATTTTGTAAAAGAACATTCCTCCTCTCTTTTACAATAGCCGTGCCTACCAGGGATTATAATTATTACCTACTTTGTATTTCCCACCAAGAACTTAGGGTCCCAAGCCAACCTCACCTGCAAGTGGTGCACCTGCCGATCAACGGACGAGGCTCTGGCAAACAAAATATCCCGATAAGCGGCAATAGGCTCGCCACCTATTACGTGGGATCAAAACACTGGCGAAAAGTGGGCGTTTAATATGCCTCTGCCTACCCCTTCGGGGAAACAAGCGTGAGTCTATGTATGTATGTTTTGTAAGACCTTTATAAACATTATGGAGTGCAACCAATTGAAATTGAAATGGTATGTAAAACTGCTTAGTTTGAAATCATTGACCGTGTGTGAGTTTTAAAAATATATTATTGCTGCTTTATTATATCAGTCTTTGTGTAAAGACTATTATTTTAAATTCAATGCTAGCCTTCATCTCTGCATTTGTAATTATGTTGTGACTAATTTTTTGCGGATATAACCTTGGTAGTTATGCTTAAGCTCATAATTAAAAACATTCTTAATGTTTTTATGGCCGTGTGGTTGACGGCATAGAATACAAGTGTCAAGTACCCCCTATCTTCCCGTGGGTATCGTAAGAGGCGACTAAGGGATAACACGATGCAAATACCATCTTTGCGTAGAGACGGAAAACTCGACATCAAACCCTATACGACTGCCTCCATCGTTGCTCTCGCGGCATAAATGTGCGCGTGGGATCGGGAGGTCCCGGGTTCGATTCCCGGGTCAGGCAGTGTTATTGGGTTTTTCTGTTACGAAATTCTCAGTAGCAGCACGCCCCTTATTACGTTGGACTAAAGTATGTCTGGCGAAAAGTGGGTGTAGATATACACCTCTGCCTACCCCTTCGGGGATAAAAGGCGTGGCGTTATGTATGTACGTATGTATTCTTAATGTTTTATTGCTTAGCACAATGTGGTATGAGCCTCATCAGAAGGCTCAAGGTACGATGTAAAAGTGGTCGGAGTTTACCAGCATGATCGAATCTGAAATGTGCAGATCCGCTAGCGAATTGAAGTCACTGTCATAGCTTTCCGAATAGGCAAGAAGAAGAAAGATTCTGGCGGAGCTTCCACGCACCGGATGTCGTAGCAGAGGCGGGCCACAACAAGTTAAGGTTTTAGCATACGTGATGTGTTTTTTCTCGTGGCGGACGGAACGGGAGGATTTCATGACATCGTCGTATTTAAAAATATAGCAATAAAATGTACGTGGCAGAAATACGGACGGAACGGGACGGCAATAATTGATATTTTATAATATGCAGTGCTATTACCACATATATGTAGTATATGTATAATAATAATAATATGTCAGAATGTGTGCCTTAGTAAGTAAAGACTTATGTTTAACTTACCACCAGATATAGTAACATATACCTAACACACAAAAATAGTAAATGATCACCAAAATGAAACCCGTATTTTAATGTAAAATTATAACCAAAGTTTTAAAATTTCGCTATCCTATTTAGAAAAAAAAAAGAAAAGAAAATATTTATTTTGCCACAAATGGCACACACTAAAAACATTTAGGCAAAAAATAGGCACAAAATAAAAACATAGTTGAAGAAGAAGCAAAAATAATAACAATAAAAAAGAAATCAAAAAATAAAAATAAAAAACAAAAAGAAATAATCAAGCAAAATATTAAATTATTTTTAAGTACAATGGCAGATTGTTATGTCTACTCACTATTTAAGGAAAATGACTCCAAATAAATCATTGTTAACCAAAAAGTAGTAAATGATCACCAAAATTACACCAGAGGGTCTAGTACGAGTTTGCACTCGATCGTCACGGTGGACGATAGCCTAGTCGACGGAAACAATTTCCATACAATTTTGTAAAAGCGCCCCTAAACGGAGAGTAGCGATCGATAGAGACCGCTAGGGAGCGCATTTAGAAAATATATGGAAATTATTCCCGTCGACTAGGCTATCGTCCACCACAGAGGTGTAATATTACACCCAAATTTCGCCATGAATTTTGATAAACCCAATAACTACTACAAAAACTACTTTGCCCGACCCGGGAATCGAACCCGAGACCTCCCAAACACACGCGCACATTTATGCCGCGTGACCAACGAGGCAGTATATTGTACTCAAGAAGCTGAAATTTATTACGTACTAGACCTTGAATCATTCTATCTATTGAAAAAAACCGCATTAAAATCCGTTGCGTAGTTTTTAAGATATACATAGGGACAGACAGACAGAAGACAGAATTTCGGGTCGGGCAGAAAGAGTAATTAAAATAAAATGTGCGGGCAACGTTTAGTTTTCTAGAAACTGCGAACATATTATACCTTTTACGATTAAAACCTTCTAAGTCACCCATGTAGGTTTTATAATATAAAACCTACAATGTTGCGGATGCAGATTTTTTCACATCCGCGGATGCGGATTTTTGCTGACCCACATCCGCGGATGCAGATGCGGATGTGAACTAAATACGAATGTAAAGTAACAATCTGCTTTTATTTAATAATTAAAGTACAAATACTAAGGCCCACTTGCACAACGATTCTTAAATTGAATTAAGATGTATTTAACGAGAAAAAAAATATTAAACACCACTAGCGTCTTGCACAACGAAAAATTTGTCGAGTAATATGATTTAAGAACTGTCAAAATTAATTACCGAAAATCGGCTGTTTAGTGGATAATTTTATTAAAGAACTGTCACACTGATGTTGGCATCTTGTCATTAGCGACGAAAATTATCTTTAATTATATAACTGGACCGGACGACGCAGTAGGGGGAGGCCTATGTCCAGCAGTCGACGTCCCTAGGCTGACATGATGATAATTATGATATAACTGATAACAAATTACCTACTTGTGTTATTGTTAACCCTAGAATCCTACACTATTTGGTGCACATGTTATTCCTACACTGGGGTGCTAGAACACCCCATACTAAAATGACTGTAATCCTTAAAATAAAAATAAAACAATTCATGAAAATACGTTTTATTAAACATAATCGGTAACTTTAGATCACAAATCAGCCTTATTACACAAAGTTAAATGTAGTTTGAGCAACAGCGCTTGTAGGATTTGATCCTTTTTGAGGATCACTGCAATGGATTAAGTTGGCATCCGGTAACGGTCCTCCAAATGTTCATGTATCAGTTCCAAACCTAATTTCAAAACTGTCTGCTGAAACTTTATATTTGGTTCATTATTTGATCTTGAACACTTGTAAAGAACCCAGGAATTACAACTGGTCCCAACTTCTATTTCTTCCTCGCCAGATTTGTGGTCTAGAATAGAGCTTATTTCTTCGTAATTCAAACCTCTGACAGCCATCCGAAAGAAAATAAATAAACTTCATTGAATTTTACCGTCATAATATCTAAAAATATCTGTATTTAATTCATATAAGACTATTATTTTAATAAATAATCAAATTTTATAATTTATTACATATAAATGCATCAATCGTAATAAATAAATAATCTTACGATTTTACTACACTGGGGTACTGGCTTACCCCACAGCACTTATACAGGCGACCACACAACGCGGTCCCTCGTCACGGTATTGACGTAACGCGAGCGTTTGACACCAAACTAAAATACTCCGACGCGCAAATTCGTGGATATTAAAGAAATTGAGATATTTAGAAAACAAATCGGTGTGGGGTGCACCTGCACCCCATGTAGGGTTCTAGGGTTAATGCTCAAAAGTTTCTAGTTATTATTTGTCAATTGTCATTTCGTTGCTAGGCGACGACAATGCGTTTTGTTTTATGCTCAAAGTATATATATAGAAAACAAATCGGTGTGGGGTGCACCTGAACCCCATGTAGGGTTCTAGGGTTAATGCTCAAAAGTTTCTAGTTATTATTTGTCAATTGTCATTTCGTTGCTAGGCGACGACAATGCGTTTTGTTTTATGCTCAAAGTATATATAGTCTAAGGTTTTATGCGAAACCATACGCATAACATCGTTAAAATCGTAACAAAAAGGCTTCATGCCATGAAACAAAACGCAGAAACTACTTTACCGACCTCATAAAATGTTTAACTAAATCTAAGCGTTGTTGTCGTTGTGCAAGACGACGTTAAATACTTTTAACTTAAATTATTTTATGCTGTTAATTCTGTTCAACGAATTTAAATTAAGGAGTGACTTAAATCAAACGTTACGCAAGTGGGCCTAAGTATTTTAACAATCAAATTTGAACACAGGAGCATTATATTTAATGAACAGAAGGATAGTTGCTTTTTCAGGATCAAACTTACTCCGCAACGGTTCGTATATACCGCGTTCGTGAGCTTGTCCCGAGGCGAGGCGATTACGTTACGATGCCGATTAGTGTGCGTTGCAGTAGGGAGTTCCATACAAATAATACTGAACGGCTCCAGTTGATACGGTGCCGATCCCTTTACGAGTTGATACGTGTGCTACGACCCTAATCCTGCGCTACTAAATAACTGTTCACTTGGAACACTAGCTGGTGAGGCTGACTAGAATTTGCGTGCTATTTTAGATAACAGCTTGAACTCGCTTAGATTAACACTCCACCACTGGATTCTCATTTAAACCAATTCGCTTTTTATTGCGGAAAGCAAGTAACTCCTTTTTAAGAATTGCGCCAGAGCTGACAATTTCTGATGTTTCTTATGTCTCATATTCACTTGATGAATCGAGCATTATGGCAAGATCACTCTGTAAGCAGGACGGATGACCTGAAACGTGACTGACATCCGCATTCGCTAATGCTCCGCATCGATTTATGCGGATGCGAATGCGAATGCAGATGTCTGAATTGAAGCGGATGTTCCGCAATTGCGGATGCGGATGCGAATATTCGCAACAACCCTGTTTTATATTACACCTCTGCCTATCCCTTCGGGGATACAGGTGTGAGTCTATAAAAAAAAACCTTATAAGAGTTATAAGTCATTAATAGTTGGCAACAACGATTTTTCTAAGTTAGGTAATTAACTCAAACAAAGCAATTTGAAACACATATTATAAAATGAAAATACGAGTAACATTTGTTTATATTGTCAAAGAAATCATATCTAGAAATTGCAATATATTTTAAACTAGCTGTCGCTCGCGGCTCCGCCGGCGTGGTTATCGTGATAAAAACTATCCTATGTCCTTCCTCGGGTCTTTAATTAATCTAAGTTTATAAATACTGATCTCTCAACAAAAATCCTCATCATACTGGAAAACTACTGCTAAGACGTCAAGTCTGTATATGGTATAGTGCAGATGGACTCTCATAGTTCCGCATCAGAAGTTTCAGATGTTCGATTTTTATAAGTTAACAGAAAATGCTCATCAGACTGAGCAACTTTTGCAAAAACTTCAAATCTGTATAATTATGTTATAGTGAAGCTGGGCTCCTGAAGTTCCACATCAGATGTTCGAGATCTTTAAATTTAAACACTTATTATCAGAAAATGCCCATCAGGCGTAATGTTTTTTGCTAAATCGCAATTTTGATGTCTTATAGTTTCGTTGGGCTGTTGTGGTTCTGCATCAGGAGTTCCCCTTTCCAGAATAAATTATAGCCTATATGTTGCCCAGACCAAATAGCAAGATACCAAAAAAAGTTTCATTCAAATCCGTCCAGTAACTCGAAGATTAGCGTGTACAAACAGATAAACATACAACATTTTTTTTTTAGATTCTTGCCCTCTTTCTGTTTCTTAGCCTCACTGAGTTTCTTTTTTGGAAATATATTCAATGTACAGGAATACTTGTTTTACTGTCTTATTAAATGTATAGATATAGACGTATTATTGCAATTTCCAAAGTAAATTGCTTGTAATATTCATGAGTGAATGAAGGAATGTTATCTTTCAAGGTAAGTTAAAATCATAACTATCATATTATAATAAACTCCGTTATATAATTGAGATATTTACAATCAATATGTTTATTTGTCTTTCGATGTTAATTATCGAATACTAATTAAAATTAAGAGCACGCAGGGTACATTGCTTCACAGTGTTCTGTATATCAGACAAATAATTATAAGATACCGTCTCCTACAATTATAACAACTAATTATTTATTAGTCGCCCTAAACCGTCACAGGAGACGGGCGTCTATAAATTAAGTTAAAATAATAATTTAATTAACAATAATAATAGTTTAATATAAATTCTAATTATAAATTAAATTTACTACCAAAAAGCAGTGTTCGAAATATAAATTCTGTCTTTAAATAATTGAAAATTATTGTTCGAAATATAAATTCTATTTTTGAATAATTGGATATTAGTGTTCGTTTTTTATAATTGGAAATGGAAGATATTTTGTTCAAAGATAATAATATTTTTTATAATATTTTATGTTTTTTGATAACTGAAAATGAGAAGTTGTTTGATAGGAGTGATGCTAAGTTGTACTGGACCACAGTTTTCCATCTTTTTGGTCTGTTGCACCATTATTATATGAGTATATTTGCTACTAGTCTTGACGTAAAGAGTAGTCCACATGAAGATCTAGATAATCTGTACAGATTTGGACCTGGATATCTCACAGGATGGAATTTTGTAAGTACCCTACATACTTTTGAAACGTTAATATCAATATTCCCATTCATACAATTACGTGTCACTTAAAAACCCAAAAATACAATGAAATTATTCAATCCCCGTAGTAGTAGAATATCGAAAAATTCTTCGTTTTGTCGTAGAGGAACTCACTATCCAAGTTCTATGTTTCTAGTTTCAGTAGTTCAGGCTAGGGATGATATAATTAAATATTATGTCTTTGATATTATTATGTCTCTGAACTGTGATTTGCGTAATTCGTTTTTATAATTTAAAGTTACATGTGCCTTATATTTATAGTAATTGCTTTATTATTATACTTACCTATACTTTGATTTTGTCTAAATTTCTAGTGTTACTATTTCTCAATAAGTGATTTATACTTTTATGATAATATATTATTTTATTACTAACGTGATCTTTGAATAATTTTTCATTAAAACAAATGGCACGCAAAAGCTAGTGTCACTGATTTTAATTCGTTTTACTAGATTTTGCCCTTAGCATAGCCCACGTAGGTATTGGCCCAAAGGTAGACTATTCAGATATTACTGGTACATTTAGCAAAATCCCTTCAGTAGGTACCTAGTTGTTGCGTGAAAAAGTAACAAACATGCATCCTCGTAAACTTTCACATTTATGTCAAAATCATTTATTCATTTGGTCCACAAAGTGACGCTTATGAACGTCAAAATTAAAGTTAATTACTAGATGATTCTACATTTACTGCCACGGTCGCAATGGAATAGGTAGAACCACTAGAAAGAACGGGCAATAAAACTCGAGGCCACTGTTTTTAACTGCCAGTATAATGGTTTTACATGTTATCTTTGTAAGGAGCTGCAACTGTGTCACATTGTGAGTTCTCTACTAATGCAATTTTTTTATAGTAGTAAGCAGCCTATTGGTCTAGTGGTTCACATAGAATTCTGATAAATCGTGAAGAGACTAAACACATGGCGAGCAATCTGATCTGGAAGATTAGATGCCTACATCTTAACTACTATGATGAATGTGAATTATGAGGATATGGACGGATAAATGTTTGTAAATCTTTTACTCAAATCTACTGAAGGCATTTTGATGAAAATTTGTATGGTCTGGCTACTCATTCGATGCAGTAAACTGACCGTTCCAGTGTTGCAGTCATCATCGTCCTAGCTTTATCCCAGTTGCATCCAAGACTTCTCGCCTTGGAGTCCGAGGTCCACTTACTTGTCCAACCAGCAGGCCGATTCAGAATGTCACGACAAGTAATCGTACGATATGTCAAATTATTGTCCTCGTCTTTTAGCCGCCTTTCAGAGATATTTTGAACAAATATTCATTGAATTCGGTTTATTTATTAATTTACTTCATACTGAATGCATAAAATTGATAGGAAATGCGATAGTTTTGACAAAAAATGAGGTAGCCCGTTTGACAATTAACGGAATCGAATGTCAAATGAGATATCGAACGATTCTGAATCGCCCCCCTGATTTGACAAAATATCAGCTTTCCTACAAAGCGACTGCCGTTTGACCTCCGCAACCCAAAGGGATAGCGATATTCCATGGTTTATGGTTCCAGTGTTGTAGTAACGAGACTAAATTGAATGAAAAATCGATGAGTGTAAACTTTGATTTCTTTGGAAGGAAAATAAATTAATCTATTTATTTATAGGCATATCCTTTGTTTTTATACCATAATAGAAGTTTAACACACACACACACACACACACACACACACACACATACACACACACATAACTTCATGCCTTTTATCCCTGATGGGGTAGGCAGAAGTTTAAACTGATTTTATTAATACATTAGATACATTATTGGATTCATCGATTTTCATAATTATTATTACATACATACATACATAGACTCCCGCCTGTTTCCCCGAAGGGGTAGGCAGAGGCATATTAAACGCCCACTTTTCGCCAGTGTTTTGATCCCACGTAATAGGTGGCGAGCCTATTGCCGCTTATTGGGACATTTTGTTTCCCAGAGCCTCGTCCGTTGATCGGCAGGTGCACCACTTGCAGGTGAGGTTGGCTTGGGACCCTAAGTTCTTGGTGGGAACCCTATGCTATATATTATTATTGGTTGGGTATATGAGAAATCTAACCAATAATGATTGTGAAAAAAGGATATCTACTTGATATAAATACACTCAAAAGCCACAAACAACACAACATACCATAACTTCACGCCTTTTATCCCCGAAGGGGTAGGCAGATGTGCATTACACACCCACACTTCGCTAGTAATGTTTAGGTCCCAATGTAATAGGGGCGAGCCTATTGCCATCTACCGGGCACATCATTAAGCGAGCGGTAATTAATTTATAATGCCGACATAACTTCAAAAAGTCAGAGGTGTATGCCCCGGATCGAACCCGAGACCATCGTCCCGACAGTCCGTTACGTTCACCACTGGGCTATTGCCGCATATAATAATATAACAAGATTAAGAGAAGAAACGAAACATTTGTGCGTTTTCCGTAGGTTTCTTTTTCCAGTCTTCTGGTGATATGAAAATAATGAAATATGTAATAGGTATATTTTTACTTTTTAATTATTTTCCAATCAATCGAAAATTTAATAAAATCTTTTAGTTTACATTTGTACGTAAGTATAAACAGTTTATTAATTTTTTTTCGATTGAATGAGACAATCATTAGTTCATTACTAAGTTTAATGTGGTATCATTATTTTAGGAAGTAACATTATCTTACGTCAGTTTAGGTACTGCATCTAATAGCCAGGCTATAGTAATAACTCACATATCAGGGATAGCAAATGGACATTTGTAATAACAGATGCTCACGCGGCGCGGGTGGAGACCCGGACCGAAACCGAAACTACTTATTCATATTTAACGTATTTAAGAATATTTAGTTCAGCTGACGCCTGTCAGTATATTTCTGAAAAGATAAAATAATGATGCTATGGGTTGCAACGGACTAAACGGTTAATAAAGTATCGAAAGATATATGAAGTACGCTAACCTGCACATAACTTGGCCAGCGTGGTGGATTATGGTCTAACCGCTTTCTTAGTGATTTTTTTATAGCTTTACGCCTGTATCCCCTAAAGGGTAGGCAGAGGTGTAATATTACATCCACACCTCATAATTATTATCATCATCAGGCTGCCGAAGTCCTCTGCTGGATACAGCCATGTTAATGGCACGCCACGAGCTCGAATTTCAGAGGGCGTCCTAGCCAGCACTACGTATACCTGACCTTATGGTAAATGTAACACGAGTGAACCCGCGTGAAAACCTTAGCTTTAAACATGACCACAAAAATCGGTTACCCCACACACGAATCAAACTTACGACACTCTTACACGTGTTGATAACAATTACCAAATGTTTATTTATTTTTAACTAATTAGACGTAAATGTCGCGGGGTTACGTGATCGAATAATTGGGAGCACGGCAGCGCACCCGCCAAGATTTCTTTGTTGTATCCATAGTTATATTTAAAAATAATTGAGCCCGTGGTAAATCGCCGTTATTTGACGACCGGTTGGCGAAGCGGGAGTGTAAGCGACTGCTACGCCGAAGGTCGTGGGTTCGATTCCCGCTCAAGTCAAACATTTGTGTGCATGAACATGGATGTTTGTCTTGGTCTGGGTGTTTCTATGTATAATATGTATGTATTTACAAAAAAAAAAAGTGTATATGTATGTTTATCCATTGTCTAGTACCCATAGTACAAGCTCTGCTTAGTTTGGGACTAGATGGTGTTGTGTGAATGTGGTAGAATATTATTAAATCGTACCATAGTGAGATAAGAGAGATTTCTGAGATTAGCACGGTCAACCAAACAAACAAACAAATCCTTTATCTTTATGATAGTCAATTAGCATATAGATAATAACTATAACATGAGCAGCGATAGCTGAGTGGAGAGACCGACCGGCTATGCAAAGGGTCTCGGCTTCGAATCCACGGCATGCACCAATGACTTTTTGGAGTTAAGTGCGTATTAAATTGTTAATTTTCGCTTGCTAAACGGTGAAGGAAAACATCGTGAGGAAACCTGCATGTCTGAGAGTTCTCCATAATGTTCTCGAAAGACATGTGAAGTCTGCCAACCCGCACTTGGCCAGCGTGGTGGACTATGGCCTTACCCTTCTCATAGTGAGAAGAGGCCCAGCAGTGGGGCCAGTGGGACAGTATAAAGGGCTGATGATGATGATGAATAACTATGACGATGAAGTAATTTTTAACTCTCATTTTTTATTCCTGTTTTCCTATATTATAATTATAAGAAGTATCCATTCCAATTGCATAGGTAGTCAGAGGTGCGAACTGTGGACTGGAACCTGATTCCCTCTGCATGGCAGTCTGTTGGTATCTCCAATAGGCCGTCGCTGCTTGTTTTAAAATATTGTATAATTAAAATAAAAACATTTTTGTAAGGAGCTGGAAAGATAATATTATAAAAATAAAAGAGATAGCATGTGACATCCTAGCTTTGTCTCGTTCTAGAGAATAGTCACTTTACGTCCGGTCTCAATTTTCGGATTTGGAGATTCGAGATACGCATTTGATATAATTTGTATAGAGCTTATGTCAAAA
The DNA here is from genome assembly GCA_944739405.2 of Euclidia mi. Classification (NCBI taxonomy): domain Eukaryota; kingdom Metazoa; phylum Arthropoda; class Insecta; order Lepidoptera; family Erebidae; genus Euclidia; species Euclidia mi. The sequence continues at coordinate 3,866,519 of OX123208.2, forward strand.
ATGAATCTAAAAACAAATGCTTAGAGCTTACTAGCAAAGAGCTCAGATATTTACATAGAAGCGCATTTCCTATGGGCGCTCTGAAGACAAAACTTCTGTGAACCTAATTGCCGCTTGGCGGCGTGGCAGTCGCGTTGTGACAGCTGTCTCTACGAGAGCAAGAGAGACGAACGTTCCTCCTGTGTATCTTAACTACGAGAGCAAGAGAGACGGAGAACGACGCCAGCGCCGCCAACGGCGTCAATACGAACTAAACTGCCGAGAGTCTCCTCTTGGAATCGGCACACGAAATCCTTAAGGACTTCGCTTCTATGTAAATCTGTATTCATTGAATTCGGCGGTTACTGAAGATATTGCGCAGGCAATGTCTTTATACTAATGGATTATACGTATAAACAACCATTCCATTATATAGCTGATCTTGATTATAATCATTATAAAATCACGCGACGGTCACAGGTCATTAATGCCAGATAGCGGTATGAATGAATGTCTATAATATTATCTAAATATCACTAATGTCCCTGCTGACCACAGCTGGGGTAAACCGTGCTGAAACCTCGGGACTGATAGCTGGTATGGCACTTTGTTAATTGAACTTTGGTTAACCTACTACTACTATATCCCTACTTTTAGGCCCACTTGCACAACGATTCTTAAATTGAATTAAGATGTATTTAACGAGAAAAAAAATATTAAACACCACTAGCGTCTTGCACAACGAAAAATTTGTCGAGTAATATGATTTAAGAACTGTCAAAATTAATCACCGAAAATCGGCTGTTTAGTGGCTAATTTCATTTAAGAACTGTCACACTGATGTTGGCATGTTGTCATTAGCGACGAAAATTATCAATAATTATATAACTGTACCGGACGACGCAGCAGGGGGAGGCCTATATCCAGCAGTGGACGTCCCTAGGCTGACATGATGATGATGATGATATAACTGATAACAATGTACCTACTTGTGTTATTGTTAACCCTAGAATTCTACATTATTTGGCGCACATGTTATTCCTACACTGGGGTGCTGGAACACCCCATACTAAAATGACTGTAATCCTTAAAATAAAAAAAACAATTCATGAATATACGTTTTACGAAACAGAATCGGTAACTTGAGATCACAAATCAGCCTTATTACACAAAGTTAAATGTAGTTTGAGCAACAGCGCTTGTAGGATTTGGTCCTTTTTTGAGGATCACTGCAATGGACTAAGTTGGCATCCGGTGACGGTCCTCCAAATGTTCATGTATCAGTTCCAAACCTAATTTCAAAACTGTCTGCTGAAACTTTATATTTGGCTTATTATTTGATCTTTAACACTTGTAAAGAACCCAGGAATTAAAACTGGTCCCAACTTCTATTTCTTTCTCGCCAGATTTGTGGTCTAGAGTAGAGCTTATTTCTTCGTAATTCAAACCTCTGACAGCCATCCGAAACAAAATAAATAAACTTCATTGAATTTTACCTTCATAAAATCTAAAAATATCTGTATTTAATTCATATAAGACTATTATTTTAATAAATAATCAAATTTAATAACTTATTACATATAAATGCATCAATCGTAATAAATAAATAATCTTACGATTTTACTACACTGGGGTACTGGCGTACCCCACAGCACTTATACAGGCGACCACACAAGGCGGTCCCTCGTCACGGTATTGACGTAACGCGAGCGGTTGAAACCAAACTAAAATACTCCGACGCGCGAATTCCTGGATATTAAAGAAATTGAGATATTAAGAAAACAAATCAGTGTGGGGTGCACCTGCACCCCATGTAGGGTTCTACGGTTAATGCTTAAAAGTTTCTAGTTATTATTTGTCAATTGTCATTTCGTTGCTAGGCGACGACAATGCGTTTTGTTATATGCTCAAAGTATATATAGTCTAAGGTTTTATGCGAAACCATACGCATAACATCGTTAAAATCGTAACAAAAAGGCTTCATGCCATGAAACAAAACGTAGAAACTACTTTACCGACCTCATAAAATGTTTAACTAAATCTAAGCGTTTTTGTCGTTGTGCAAGAGGACGTTAAATACTCTTAAGTTAAATTATTTTATGCTGTTAATTCTGTTCAAAAAATTTAAATTAAGGAGTGACTTAAATCAAACGTTACGCAAGTGGGCCTTAATAATATTATAAAAATTTGTCCGTGTGGTGACGGATTAAGAATACAGATTTTCACCACCCCATATCATCCCATGGGTGTCGTAAGAGCCGACAGAGGGAGCATATTATGCAGAGAACAGCACTGTAAGAGAAGGAAAACTTGATACAAACCCTATACCAACCCGTTTGGCCAGCGTGGTATAGTAGGCCAATTCCTCCTTTCAAAGGAGAGGCCTAGTCCAGCAGTGGACTGATAAAGGCTGATGATGATGATGTAATGATTAGGTAACTACATTTTATGAAACAAACATTTTAACGACTGTGTATGGCGTAGATCGTTCTGCTGTTTGGCTCTGAGACACGCGTCGTGGTTTTGATCTTCAGACGAGATAATTCTTTATCTGAACCTCTATTTTTTCAATTAAGGCTTCGTGGAGATCTTAATCTCGATTTTTGTATGGTGACTACGTTGACTGATTGTAGGTGGATGTTATTTATGTAACTTCTACTATTCATCATCATCAGCCGGCCATAGTACACTGTTGGACACTGATGTAACTACTACTATGAATGATAAATTGTAAGGATGGATGGATAGATGTTTGTTAACCTTTCACGCGTAACTGCTGACCGGATTTTGATGAAACTTAACAGATTAGATCTCACTGCAACATGTCAAGGTGCATATTTTCTTTAAATTAAACATCATTTTATGTAGTGCTTATGTTATAAGTTACATATGTACATCAGAATAAAACATAGGCTACCTTTTGTCGCAAAAACCGACACAGCCGGTGAAGACTCGGCTGAAAGCAACTTGTAAAGTCTGGTCCCTATGAATAATAACCGGCCTGTATACATATCACATGGGCAGTTTGATTAAAATTGGTTGCCTAATCACTTTTCCCGGTCAGTATGAATAAGGGCAAATATGTTATGGGCAAAATAATAAGCCAAATGAAATGAAGTTTAGGTGAGACTATAACTCAAGTAAGTAGGTTATGTTAGGTTCTCTTGTGACCCTTAATCCAAAAATAGGAGCCCTGCAAAGCAGGGCTCCGTCAACTTAGTCTTTTTTACCAGGAAAATTTACCAGTAAATCCTAAGATTTACAAAATCGATTCTTTGCAGGGCTCCTGTTTTTGGATTAAAGGTCACAAGAGAACCTAGCATAACCTACTTACTTGAGTTACAATCTCACCTAAACTTACGGGCTTACGTTGATTTTTTAAATGGACCACGGACTGTCGGGCATTATAATATGGACCGGTCTAAGTAATTAAAATACTAAAATTTATCAAATAGCCCGATGCTCTTTGAAACTATTCATAACTCTCGGCCCTTATTCATACGGCCCAGTTAGTCACGTTGCCCGTAACATGTATTACATATACATGTAACAATTATAGACATCTTACCAAAACGTGGGTGTAATAAATAAAAACAAAATTTACCTCACCCGGACATCAAACCCTTATCAATACGGAGGTCCGAAGTTCAAACGTGTTTGACCTATATTATCAGCGTCCGGAAATAATTGGGACGGCGGCATATTATCAGCTTACGGTACTTGCGTGACCTGTATAAGGTCCGAGTGGTAGCGGGGAGCGGGGCAATAAGCGGAGCGATAAGCCGGGCGATAAGCGGAGCGATAAAATTGCATGTAGCACGTGCGTAATTGAATCTTATTTAAATTAGAAGTGCGATTTGATGTTTGGGCTTTTTTATGTAAATTATAGATATATCCATAACTACTGAAAAAATTAGTAACATATTGAGATACTTTGTAAAATAAATCTTCTACTTGAAAAAAATTTAAGAGCGTTTAATCCGTCGGAGGCGATTTTGCGGGTTTTTATTGTTCTATTACCTTACGGATAAATAACAATTAATGGAAAAGATATAAAAAATATGAAAGTTCAGTTCTTTATCAAGAGAGTGTTAAAGAAAAATATATGGGTTACTATAGTAAATATTTCAAAACGGATGAATTTAAAAAAGTAATTTTCGTAATTTCTGTAGTTTAGGCCAGCATTAATGGTCGCTAGTGCTATGAAAACTTATCGTTCTATAATTCTGTAAATGTAAACTGTACGAGCAAAAGCTATACAAGTGAGTCCTTAAAAAAGAAGTTGTACTTTCATTCATAATTTTCAAGAAAATCGTAGATCAAAACAGTGCATTTTGCTTAATTTTAGCCCGCAAATTTGCATTTATATCTAAAGAACTACTGTGTTTATTAAAAAGATATATACATATTTAGAAACCTTAAGATTCATTTTAAGTCATATAAAAAAATTGGAATCTAAACTTTTCGTTTGTAATTAATATGATTTTTTTTAAAAGACCTATAAAGCTCGAAGCGCGATGCTATGTCCGCCATTCAGCGCTGAGCGCTCTCAGAGGATGGACCTGTCGCTCGCGTCCGCGTCCGCCATTTTACGTAAATATTGCATTCCAAGCGCGGCTAAAGCTTCTTGATCCTTATTTTTTTTTCTCAACGTATTTTTTTATAAATATGAAATGTTGATGTACCTAACTTTATTTATGTATTACGTATTAAACTAGTGTGTTAGTCAAGACATCTGGAGTCTAGTGGTTACTGGTTAGTATAGTAGCGCGGTCAACTAGGGGCTGGGCGAGACTGACAGAAACGGACCGTTAGATATAATACCTTGCTGCAAAAATCAAGTGGCAATATACAGTATAAACATGTACAGTAGTTAGATGCATTTGATCTTTGATGGGTGACCATGGGATTGGCTTGCAGAGCCTATATCGCAGGTTTATTTTCGTACAAACTACATAAGTTAAGGTAAAGTAATTGACATCATGGACATAGTATGGATGGGTGACCGACCGATGAATTTACAGAGCCCATGTATGACGTTCTTAAGGGGGGCAAAATTATGGTTATTTTTAAGCTAGGACGCGCCGCCGTTAGCATGATACCAATGTAATAGGTATTTACCTAAAACGTACTATGCAATGCAATTAAAAGCACACTTGAATCGAATATTATCTTACGAACCGCCGCAGCTCAGCTGATCCCCACGAGCTCGCATTGCAGGTACCTAACACACACAAGCCCACGTACCTACTGTGCAGTCTTATTCTGCACCAGTTAACAGTTTATTTTGAGACTCAATTCTTCTAACTATATTTGTTCAAAATGCAATTTCGATCTAATGTCAGTGCCATACTCATGTCACAAATGGTATTCTCCTAAATAAACTGATATTGGAATGTTATCGTGACTAGATCGTTAATTGAACAATGTCATCATCATCGTTCTAGCATACCGTGGATTAGAACCCGATACCTTCTACATAGCAGTCCGTTGGTATCTCCAGTAGGCTATCGCTGCCTGTTGTTAATTAAATAATGTGTCAAAGTCGGTGAGAACAACAGAAGTCAAATTATTCTAGATGATAATGACATTTAAATTAGAAGAATACCAATTCTGAGTCAATTAAAATCTAATCTTATTTCGTTCAAAATATAATTTCAATGTCATATAAATATACGAGTATTGGCCTTATCTATGTAAAATTTTATAAAAAGAGGGATTTATATCATCGTACACTGTGTGAAATAATTTTAGGCGAATATATATTGTATAATTACAATATTTTGTAAATACAAATCAACATATTGTATATTTTTTTCTTTCTTTTAATTAATTAAGTATTTTCTTTTACCCGACTCTTTTGGTTTTGTATTTAGTGTCATTCGTGGGTTTTCATGCATAATTAACACAATAGATGTATATTTGAAATGTAACAATTATGTAGATGACAATTATAAATTATTTCTATCATATAATAAAACTGCGCCAAATTATTATAAATGGTCGTTGTTATCCTGAGGAACATCATCCTACTAAACAAATATGTAATATCTATCTTTGTTTGATACCTTTAAATGCATGTGCATTGAAAATAATCAATTTGAATACTTTCATATCATAATCGACGTATTACATAAACGGATACTGTTCATGTATGGCAAGAAGGATCAAGATTATTATTCCACGCGACACCGTCATGGTGCGCCGGGTCTCGCATCCGCGGTGCGCGGGCGACCGCGGTACTATAAAAACCTAAACTCGAGCCACCGCTCGAGGCGTATACGCTCTTAATATTAAAATGGACATGCCCACGTTTTCTAAGTGATCATCACAGATAATTAAAATATCAAACAAACGTAATTTAAGCGATTGTCTCGCTGTTCGGCACGAGTCATAGTACCTATTGTGGGTTCAATTACCACACGAGACAACACTTCGTTTGATCTATAAATAGTTTTTTCACCACTGCAGCTCAAACATGCCGCTTTTGCTGCGAGACAACAGTGAACAAAACGCGATTTTGATTCGAGCGTGAGTAAAAGTAGCTTTTTAATTTTTCAATCTTCATTGTAACATTGTTCAGCCATAAATTTGAAACATTCGAATTTTACTGTGCTCTGTCTCTTTCACATGCATGCAGTGAGTGAAAAAACAAACCCCTTCGAATTCGAAATTCGGTTTTGGAATTCGACCTCAAAGAAAACACCTACGGCAACGCAAAAAAAAAATATATTTGTAATAAAGAAATTACTTTTTTTTATAAGTATGGTATTGTTTACATGTTTAATTTATTATTGGATTTTAATAAAAATAGGTCTAATTAATAGTATAAAATTAGTATTTAACCAATACATTTTTATTTAGAATTACAACAATGATACATTTGAAAAATAAACGTGATTTAAAAAAGTAGCGGGAATAAAAATTTCGCTGATGCTGATACAGTAGGTATAGCGTAACGTGTTAAATTATATTAGGTAATATATAAAATAATCTAAAAAGATGAGTGAAACTAGCGATGATGACTGTACTTTAAAACCAGAAGAGTTAAATCAACAAGTGGTTATGCAGAATTCAATCTATTCCTGTTCATTTCTATGACTCCTAAGTAATATGTGTTCTCACTACTGTGATGAAAAGTTATGTGTGCTACACGAGAGCAAAAATTTTTGTATCTCGTGCTGTTGAGTCCCTCACCACGCTCAGGATTCTAACTTTGATTCACTCGCTACGCTCGTGAATCAATCATAGAATCCATCGCTTGCTCGGGACTCAAAATCAGCACTCGAAACAAAAAACAACTTTGCTCTCTTGTTGCACAAATAACTATTGTTAGTCTGTGTGTACTTTGCATTCGATTATTTTTATTTTTATTTATAGACTCACGCCTGTATCCCCGAAGGGGTAGGCAGAGGCGTAATATTACACCCGCATTTCGCCATGAATATTTAGGTCCCCCCTATTACGTGGGACCTAGTGGCGAGCCTATTGCCGTTACCGGGCACATCACCAGACTCCGTGCTGCTACTGTGAATTCGGAAAAACCCAGTAACACTTTTGCGCAGCCCGGGAATGGAACCCGGGACCTCCGATCAGCAGTCGACCACTATCCACTGGACCACGGAGGCAGTGTTTGATTATTGAATGTTCTAAAGTTGGCGGCGACACAAGATAAAGAGCGTGAACGCCCTAGCGGCTTCACTTCGATTTTATATGACTACGATGTTAACGCACTTACTGCGGCTAAAGTATGAGAGTGCGGCAGTTATCTTTTTAAATTGAAAACTAATTTGCGATTTAAGGAATATCAGTATTATTATTTTGCTCTATGTAGGTAATCGCCGTAGATCATGTGCCGTAAATAATTAAGTGACATCGCCTAATTATGACCTCTGATAATTCTTATCTCCATACAAACTCAAACTCAAACTCAAAATCGTTTATTCATCTAGGTCACAAGGTGACGCTTATGAACGTAAAATTTTAATGTACATTACTTAATGCTTCTACATTTACATTTACTGCCCATTCGCAAAGCAAGAGGTAGAACCACGAGAAAGAACGGGCAATAAAACTCGTGGCCACTCTTTTTAATCGCCAGTGTTATGTTACATATTTTGTTTTTGTAAGGAGCTGCAACTGTTTCACATTGTACTAAATTACTTGAAAATAGTAATTAGTTACAGACATAATACTTAAGAAATTAATGCAGATATAGAATACTTAAGAAATTATACACGTGTGTTATGCAGAGATCATTATATATATTTAATTATTATAAATATTACGTTTTTAAAATTCAAAGATTTTTTCTGGATCACGCCTGTATCCCCGAAAGGGTAGGCAGAGGTGTAATATTACACCCACATTTCGCCATGAATTTTTTAGGTCCCACGTAATAGGGGGCGAGCCTATTGCCGTACCGGGCACATTACCAGACACCTTGCTGCTACTGAGAATTTCCTAACGGAAAAACTCAATAAATCAAAAAATCTCACTTTGCCCGACGCGGGAATCGAACCCGAGACTTCCCAATCCCACGCGCACATTTATGCCGCGAGACCAACGAGGCAGTCAAAAACCTTTGGGAATGGGAAAGCCTATGCTTTCCCCGATTATTGAACGAGGTATCGACCGAGGGGTTGGAACAGCCCGTGCTACCAATGGGCTCTCCCCAAGAAGTCATCATATCATCAGCCCTTTATACTGTACCACTGCTGGGCACGGGCCTCTTCTCACTATGGGAAGGGTAAGGCCATAGTCCACCACGCTGGCCGAGTGCGGGTTGGCAGACTTTCGAGAGAACTCTAAGACATGCAGGTTTCCTCACGATGTTTTCCTTCACCGTTTAGCAAGCGATAATTAACAATTTAATACGCACTTAACTGCGAGAAGTCATTGGTGCGTGCCGTGGATTCGAACCTGAGACCCTCTGCGTAGCAGTCTGTCGGTCTCTCCACTAGGCTATCGCTGCTATACATATATCGCCCAAGAAGTACATTAGTCATATATTAATTTACGTATACGGAAGATTTTGTTAATAAACTTTAATCTCGTATACCGATAAATATTCCGGACAGATTGACAGTAATCGTTTACTAATATACTTAATATAAGATAATTATTGATAAATATGATGTCTTACACTACCGGGACTTACTTGATTATTTGATTAATCCACTATATAGGGAATGTTGCTAGACTAAAATAATACTAATAATATTCTACCACATACACACATCGCCATCTAGTCCCAAGCTAAGCAGAGCTTGTACTATGGGTACTAGATAATGTTATAAACATACATAATTATACACTATTTTTTTGTAAATACATAGGTATTATACATAGAAACACCCAGACCATGACAAACGTCCATGTTCACGACACAAATGTTTGACTTGAGCGGCTATCGAACCCGCGACCTTTGGCGTAGCAGTCCGCAGTCGCTTACACTCCAGCTGCGCCAACCGGTCGTAGAAATGAAAGTGAATTTTGACAAAACATTATCTGTCTTCACGCCTGTCCTCTATTGGGGTAGGCTGTGACTATGGAACGCCAAATGATCTGCTTCAAACAGCATTTTCGCTTCTTCGATATGTATTAACCTCATCACGCATGCTTACCTATAATAAAAAAAAAATAATAATAATAAATTATCGGTTATGCTTATGAGTTATTTTTAATTACTGATCATTGTATGACAGCGGTTCGGTCATTGTTTTTAAATTTTGCTAGCAGAAACACGCGATTGGTCCGTGTGGTGACGGATTAAGAATACGGAATGTCACCACCCCATATCATCCCATGGGTGTCGTAAGAGCCGACCGAGGGAGCATATTATGCAGAGAACAGCACTGTAAGAGAAGGAAAACTTGATACAAACCCTAAACCAACCCGTTTGGCCAGCGTGGTATAGTAGGCCAATTCCTCCTTTCAAAGGAGAGGCCTAGTCCAGCAGTGGACTGTTAAAGGGTTGATGATGATGATGATGAAGAAACACGCGAAGTCTGCCCACACGCACTTGGCGAGTGTGGTGGATTATTGCCTAATCCTTCTCACATAAGAGCCTGTGACAATTTTTATAAACAAGTATGACGGTGATGACCTGTCTGTATATGTAACACTAGATGATACTCGCGGTTACACCCTCGTTATTTAAGGCTACTGCACCGATAAATTACCTATCTAACACTGAAAGAATTTTTCAAATCGGACCGGTAGTTCCTGATATTAGCACGTTCAACCAAACAAACAAACTCTTCAGCTTTATATATTAGTATGCGATTCTTGCGGTACTGACTGACAGACAGATATGAAACTACTGAGCATTAGAAGCTAAAAGAAGAATGGCCATTTTTGACCTAAACATGTATAGAGATAAAACTTATTTTAAAATTAAGGTTATTTTTTAGTGTCATGATTTCACTAACAATTATATTTTATAGAAGTCTAGGTAAAAAGAAAAGTTTTGGGTTGTAAAGATGTTCTAGAACTCGTGAACGCATCCTTAACAAAATATTTTTTTATTCGCTGCATGGTTATATATTATCTGTGCCCGATAATACTTCCTTGTTAAGCTACGTTCCATTTCACTTATACCTACCACATCTTCAGCAACTGGTTTTGTCAAAACCTCGAGAAAACTTAATTTTATATATAAATTGAATCAAGTTGTTAAAAGCTGATCATAAATTAATGTATATTTTTATGATAAAAGATATAAAAAATTGGTTGCCTGTAAAGTCGGTATACGGGCGAAAGTTTTACGTGACAACGACTTTGAGTGGTAAAATAATTTTAATGTGAATATTCATTCGTATAGTAGGAAGAAGGATGAAAGACGCGTGCCTTTCACTTTTTATGTCTGTCTCTCTCGCTCTTAGGCGGGACGCGTGCCTCTCACTCGCTCTCATTGTGAGCGCATAACGTGAGCGGAGCGTAACGCAGTTTCTTGAAGTGTCACCCGGCAAACCAATTTATAAGACGTTGTCACGTCAAAAGATAAATATAAATGTATTTCTGCCGTTGAAAACATTGGATAAGGAATAAGGATGCAACGGAACGTTTTTGACGTAAAGACGCCGCCGGTGACATCGGACATGGGAGAATCTGTCAAATTAATACGAACTAATTTTGGTGTATTATGTAATTCCTGGACCTTAATAAGAAAAACTGTCTTCACAGTATAATTTCTTGATCATAGAGCTACTTGTTTTCGTACATTTTATATATATACGCAGTAATTCATTATCAGGTCATTCAATGTATGGGAAGTGGCCATTGTTCTTTGGCACGAATGTTCCTTGGAAACCGTAGAAGTGCACTAAAAAGGAATTTCGCCATATTTCCAAGGGATCAGGCAGAAGGGCTTAAAAAATGACCAGGCGTAAAAACGGATATCCTCTATGCATATGTAAATGGGTTATTATATACTACAATATCACGTGTCGTCTCTCTGACACACGAAGTATTCACACTAATCAGTAATTAAACTTTGTACCTATTCGATAACTGCCGTAGACAAAGTATGACCTTAGCGTGACCCACTATATGTAATATTATGTCAATTAGATCAGTGTGCGCGTAGATTTATGGTCCAATCAAGGGTACGAAGATATTACGTATGATATTTTGCTAGAAAATACTGTTACTATTCATCATTGCATCACAAATCAGAAGGTCAGATAACAATGCAAACTTGCCAAACTTGCAGCAAGTTTAAATCAAACTTACTAGTTTCACTGTGACAAACTTGCATGAATTTGGTTTTTCAAAGGCTTTGGATGACGACGAGCACAGGTTGGTGGTCGGTCGACCTCCTAGATACAGCAGGAGGTGCTCGAAGACCAGCTGTTGTTGTACCTCTAACCAGTGCTCGTCGTCATCCAAATCATCCTTTGGAAAACAAACTTCATGCAAGTTTGATGCAAGTTTGTCACAGTGAAACTAGCAAGTTTGATTTAAACTTGCTGCAAGTTTGTTATTATCTGGGACAGGAGAACCAATGTCGTCGATATAGCTTGCCAAATTCTCAATCTGAAGAGGCAGTGGACAGGGCACATAACCAGAAGAACCGATGATCGATAGGACAAAAAGCTTCTTGCGTGCCATGCACCGAACGACGGAATTCACTTATTGGAATCTCGGAAAGCGAATGGATACGAGCACGGAGCAGCACAAGTTCGGACTGTGTAGAGCCTTGGCCTGTCCATGTGGTGACGGATTAAGAATACGGATTGTCACCACCCCATATCATCCCATGGGTGTCGTAAGAGCCGACAGAGGGAGCATATTATGCAGAGAACAGCACTGTAAGAGAAGGAAAACTTGATACAAACCCAATAGCAACCCGTTTGGCCAGCGTGGTATAGTAGGCCAATTCCTCCTTTCAAAGGAGAGGCCTAGTCCAGCAGTGGACTGTTGAAGGCTGATGATGATGATGATGAGAGCCTTGGCCGTCGATCGCATGAAATGATGTGTTGTCCCGGATTCGATCCAAGAGCCCGGGGTCCAAAATATTATTACTGTTATCTGTTTAAATAACATTTTTACGTTACTGAAAGACAATTGAGTGCAAGGAGCTGAAATTTGGCATGCCTGTTCCTTGGGAACTGTAGGGGTTGACTAACAAGTAACAAGGCATTTCTAGAAATTACCACAGGATCGGGAAAGCTCTAGTTATGTACATACTAATATTATAGTGGTTTCAATGGGTAGGCCTACGTTTGTAGCGGTGAGTCTCATACACCTCTTTTACCTGCCAAAAGGTGGCAGATGAGCCTGTGATTTGAGTTTCAGCATTGGAAAAAGTAAAAGTTGAGGTTCTTTTTAACCTCCTAGGTCTACAAGCGTAACCTCTAGCAAGCGGGCATATCCAGGAGTCCTCCATCTAAACAAAATTGTCTCTTCCAAAGACAAATGGGTTTTTTTTTTAGTATTATAGTTATTTTCTGGATAACAACTTCGTTCTTCAGGTTCGAACACTTATTCCCATACCAAACGAATCCCCCGCAGAACAAACGATTTTAATGCGTATTCTCTTAGGAAGGATCTCAAAAACTGTATTATATTACATATGGCTCTATCAGACAGAGAGCGGTGACGCGGTCAAGCGTTCAAGCGGTCAGTTTTGCGTTCTTTGTGTTATATTACGTTACATAGATCGCGTGACCGCTCTCTGTCTGATAGGACCCTATGTAACGTAATATAACACAAAGAACGCAAAACAGACCGCTTGAACGCTTGACCGCGTGACCGCTCTCTGTCTGATAGAGCCCTTATTACTTGTTTTAACTCAATTCGTTTCTTCTTCCACAGATGTTCCAGACATGCTTCCTGACGATGTCTCTTGTGTACGACTTCATGGAATGGATGGACCGTCACGAGAGCGCCGTCGGCAGAAAACTCAAGTATTACAGGGATCTGATCTTCTCTGGAATTGTTGTGCCTCTCACTTTGGTAAGTAGATCTCAATATGCTCTATGAAAAATCGGTTGCGACGCTAAAGTTACGTTCATGATAGGTGGGACCCTCTGGATACCCTCTGTACAGCAGTCTGTAGGTGTCTACACTAGGTTGGCTGCCACTATCCACACAGCTTTGTTTGAATGACTGCCTTATACAAAAAATTGTCTTATTGTTTGCAAAGTTAGCCGCGATAACATATAACTCTTATCGGCTGAAGCAGCAAGTTTATCATAATTATTTTATAAATGTATAATATATACGAGCCGTGTGGTTGACGGCATAGAATACAAGTGTCACCACCCCCTATCTTCCCGTGGGTGTCGTAAGAGGCGACTAAGGGATAACACGATGCAAATACCATCTTTGCGTAGAGACGGAAAACTCGACATCAAACCCTATACGACTGCCTCGTTGGTCTCGCGGCATAAATGTGCTCGTGGGATCGGGAGGTCCCGCGTTCGATTCCTGGGTCGGGCAGTGTTATTGGGTTTTTCTGTCATGAAATTCTCAGTAGCAACACGGAGTCTGGAAATGTGCCCGGTACGGCAATAGGCTCACCCCTTATTACGTGGGACTAAAGTATATCTGGCGAAAAGTGGGTGTAGAAATACACTTCTGCCTATCTCTTCGGGGTTATAGACGTGAGACTATGTATGTATGTATGTATGTATAATATATTATATGTAGATGTACTACTAGTAGTAAGTATGTAGTAATAATATGTATTAATTGAAATTATGTTTATATAAACTTTATATTGTTAATACATATCTTAATTGATATCTATGCATGTATCTTATATATTTATTATAATCTATATATATATGTATGTAAGTTCAAATAATGCTCTCTTCATTATTATATTTATATACTACTACTACTATACCTACTTCTTTTCTCTCTGCACCTCTCAAAGGTAGACTGGGAGATAATGCCCGCGGCATTAAGTCCGCCTGTATACGCTCTGTATATAAACCTTTAAATAAATAAATTACTGTAGCGGATTGTTGCCTTGATTTTTACGTTGCTAATATACATCAGCAATTCAGTACCCGGGTATTGCTGGCTAGTAGGTAAAAAGAGCCTATACTTATCTTCTTCTTCAAGTTTTAACATTCATACATACATACATAGACTCACGCCTGTTTCCCGGAGGGGTAGGCAGAGACTACGGAAAGCCATTTGCAACGATCCTGACATATCTCTCTTGCTTCATTCAAACTCGTTTTCCATCAGATTCCTCATGCATGCTCTTCTGTTCATGATACTTCTAACCTGTCCTATTTTTGTACTAGCCGTGATTGTTGGCTACAGGTTTCGGTGCAGTGGCTTTTGGTTACCTTAGTTTTTAACCTTTGCAATTAAATATAAAGCTTTTAGGCGTATCATCGTAAAATAAATGCTATGCCCGCATAAGAGTGATAAAAATTACACGGACACCTAAGCTTGAAACAACGATTTTCAGATTCCACAAAGTGTTTATATGTGTGAGGATGGAACCCACAATACTCGGCATAGTTATAAACGACGAAGTGACCGCCTAAACCACTACGCTATACGTACATACACACGTACAGCCTTAGAATTCACTGTTTGATTGGATTTCTGTTTGCTTAACTTGCCTCCGTGGTCCAGTGGATAGCGTATGCGACTGCTGATTGGAGGTCCCGGGTTCGATTCCCGGGTCGGGCAAAAGTGTTACTAGGTTTTTCCGAATACTCAGTAGCAGCCCAGAGTCTGGTGATGTGCCCGGTAACGGCAATAGGCTCGCCCCCTATTACGTGGGACCTAAAAATTGATGGCGAAATGTGGGTGTAATATTTACACCTCTGCCTACCCCTTCGGGGATACAGGCGTGAGACTATAAAATAAATAAATATAACTTAGTTCCTACACCTAAATACGGCCTACCAAACATCCATCATCCATCTCTCCGCGACCACGACCGGTGCAAGTCAGTCGAAACGTCCGTCGGTATTATTAGGCCTTAAATATCTTAGCTATCGCGAGCAAGACCTGCTCAATAAACTTCTATAATCCATATAGCCACATAAGTACAAATATGTAGGGCATTTATCCCTATATTTTTCTTTTCTTCCAGTTCATCTCGTCAATGTTCTGGACCCTGTACTGGATCAACCGGGAGCTGGTGTTCCCCCAGATCTACGACCAGCTGGTGCCCTGGTGGTTCAACCACTGCGTGCACACCAACATCCTCATCGTCATCGGCGTGGAGACACTGCTGCAGGCCAGGAGACACCCAGTGAATCTGAAGCTGGAGCTGTGGCTCAACGGGATTATTGGAGTGTCTTATGCTGTTGTGTAAGTCTAAGAAAAATATCGTTCATACCTACCAACTTTTGTTGTGGGTCATAGTTGGAATCGCAAAACACAGGTGTTTCATATTATGAACTTTACTTAACAAAATGTATGCAGGTATTTTTTGCAAAGTTCCAACAAACAAATTTGAGACAAAGACACAATGATAGTAAGCTTTATCATGACACAGTCACTTCAATAATTTAAATCGTAAGACACAATTTATTATTATGATTATTACAATGAAACAACGCTTTAGACCTCAATATTTTGAATATTAAGTGATTTTCAAAGGCGATTATACGCGAATCAGTTTCTAAACATTACTATCTACCATATTATTGATTTATTACGTGTAAATGGACAGAAACAACTATAAGTTAAATTCGAATTTGATTAGTCAATATCATGATATATCACAGTTTATGACGCGATTCTAAAGAGGCATCATTCTAGGAGTAATACACACATTTAATTCCTTTAAAATGACTTTTTATATTTTGCTTTCAGTTACTACTCCATATTCTTCTTCTCGCACCGCTGGCTGTACGGCGTCTTCGGCATCATGACCTGGTGGCAAGTCTGCCTCTACCAGATCGGTATCTGGACTTCCACCTTCATCTTCTACTTCATACAATTCCCCATCAACAGGATCTTCCACAAAGAGGAGACAGATGAAACCATAGAGCCCAGAAAGGAGGATATAGTTCAGAATGAAAAGAAATCAGGTACCAATGGTTTTAATTCGGATTCATGGAATTTGAAGTACAGATCTAAAGGGCTTGTTGAAAATTCAAGCTTGTGAAAGTTCATAGAGATGATTAAGGATTACAGATAATAATAGAAGATAATGTTGATAAGTTCGGTGAAAACTATGATAAAGCAATTAAGTATAAACCAAAACTGGTTAAAGGGTATCATTGGATTAGCGAATGGCCATAAAATATGTTACGCTAGTCTTGACAATTGTGATGCTAAAGAGTTGTTGACAAATTTAACACGTAATATTTTTAATATCTTTGTTAAAAACGAATAAATTTCGCATCTGTAATACAGGACAATTATTATGCAGAGCCTTCAAGCTGGTTTTGAGTGGTTCTGGTGAAGGTTATCCAGTCAAAAGCATGCAGTTCTTGATGGTATTTCAAAATAAATATAAATTATCTAACGTCAAATTGCCAATAATCATTGTCATCTCTTTCAACTTGGGATGATGGTATGACTTCCATAGAAATATTTCCATACACGTAGCCTTCAAACATATACGATGGCTGAATAGACATATAGACATATAGTTTTTTACTGAGGATAGTAAAAAAGTCATCTTGTGCAAAATATTTTTCGTTTTCGATCTTAGAGCCGGTTTCTATGAAATGCATGTAATTCTTATGCAAACAAATACAAGGACGAAATAATAATATATTGAGCAAATGAGGATTTACATGCATACAATTATTTAATCAATCAATGAATTATAATAATAAGTGCTGTGAATAAAATAGAATGAACAATATGTAGATAATAGTTTTAAAATAACACAATATGTTTATTTGAATGAGTGTATACTATATTTTTTTACTTTTATATTAAGACCCAGCTATGCCAAAATTGCCTCAGAATGTTGGTTCAAGTATTTTTAATTTTTTAACAAGCTGTCTTATGCTATTTTATTGTAGTCCTCAAATAACAAAGAAGGAACAGATTTGACCATTTGTGATCGCTATAGCTCAAATGAAATTTTATTTTCAAGGAACCAATTAAATTTACTTTTAGAGCCCGAATAAGCAATAATCTAATATAATCAGATCAGCTGGTCCTTTTTCTTGGAGAATAGAATTATACATGTGTTGATTTTGGCATAAGTAGGTCAAATATTACTATACAATATGTGATATTATGATGGTTATATTTTAAAGACAAATGTGAAGATATTGACCTGGAGACGAACTATTTAAAAACATCGATTTAATTATCCTTTATTTTATTACCTACTGAATGTTAGCTCCTGCTTTTCTAGTCAGGCCGCTATTCTTGGTACATACCACTTATAAATTACCTAGTTTAATTCAAATTTCCTGATATGCAACGAATGAAACTCGTTGCGTGTATCTATGTTATCTCGCAATTTTAATCTCGCAGTGTCAAAGCATATCACTAGCAGTTTAGCAGCAATTTTTGCAATGTGTTTAATTTCAAGTTTATCATACACAAGGAGTGGAATGCCTTCTTTATATCCGTGTTTGTTAAAGAGGACATTCTTGAAATTATCATCTGCCGTATGTGTTTATACGTAAATTCTTGTTAAACATGTCTTCTCAACCATATCAAGTTGTAATATACATTATAAAAGAAAGTCGATTTGAAACAAGTATAGTTCGTTGTCTTGAAATGGCGTACTCTCGACATCGTAGAGGCTACTTGTTGTAATACTAACCGACTAAATGATAAACCAGACTTGTAGTAACATACTTCCGTTCTTAAAGCTATTATTAAGGTTAGTGCTGATTGCCAAACGGGTAGTATTACCGATGGTTGTATGTAATGAGTCTCAAAGTCCTCTGTTTGTGTTTCACTTGTTACCAAATTGTCACCAAATGTACCAACAAGTTCTCATTGTATGATTCTTGTATACATATCATCTGGGTTTGCAAGGTCAGACAGGCAGTCGCTCTGTGGAAAAGCTATATGTTTAAAATGCAGCTAGTATAGTCTGCTAAATCTAAAATACGTATGAGTTTATTAGGAATCCTACCAGGCCCAGTATAACGCGAGAGATAGTTAAACAATGTTAAATGTATGAACACGTCTTTTTACATATTGTATAGTACCTTTGTAACGTATGTGATGAAGAGATGTACCAATATAATATTAATGTAGTATAAGTATGTATGTATAATTATAAATAAGAATACAAAAATAGAAACGGTTAACTTGTGTTTGACTTTATTCATCATTATCATCATAATCAGTCGAAAGACGTCCACTGCTGCACATAGGCCTCCCCCAAGGCTCTCCACTTGGACCGGATTCATAAATTGTCTTTATGAAATTGTAGTCACTCTGTCTTATAGTATTTTTTTAACCCCTGTCCCAAAGAGTATTAAAGGTTTTCCACACTGACCGATTTTGAGCCGCCCGCATCCAACCACTTCCCGCGATCTTAACTAGATCGTCGGTCCACCTTGCGGGAGGCCACATGCTCTGTGCGGGATAGGCCCCTTCTGCGTCGTCCGGTACGTGGTCGCCACTCCAGAACCCGCCTGCCCCAACGGCTATCGGTTCTTCGCGCTTTGTGCCCTGCCCATTGCCACTTCAGCCTGGCTATATTACTTTTTTATGGTAACTCGATAAAAGAGAAGAAAAGCATTCGGCGCTTTCTATCGTAAAAAAATAATATGAATATTGCTACTTTGATGCAATTTTCTGTATAAGGGTGGTGCCTACCTACCTGGTCGAAATGGCTCATTCACCACAGAAACGAATGTGGCTTTGCCACTTGTTTCAATAAAGCAAAGATGAAGATCAGTATCACAATTTGTTCATATCGTATAAGGGACAGCACAGCTGTTCTCTTTGCTAGCTTATTGTGATAAAAGTGTTAAAATACTATATCTATTTTTTCATTGCTAGCTTATTGTGATAAAACTTGATTTAAATTGTCTTTCGGGATATATACCACGTACCTTTGTTTGGAGTAACCGATATTTCGGCACTGTTGCAAGCGCCATGTTCACAAAGGTACGTGGTATATATCCCGAAAGACAATTTAAATCAAGTTTAAATGACCACGAAAGTTTAAATTCCTATATTGTGATAAAAGTTTTAAAAATTCTATAATTTTAATGTTTTTTTTTATAGCCTCACAAACTCCTCAGCTTTTTATGCCCGGAGGGGTAGGCAGAGGTGTAATATTACACCCACATTTCGCCATAAATTTTTGGTCCCACGTAATAAAGGGCGAGCCTATTGCCGTTACCGGGCACATCACCAGACTCCGTGCTGCTACTGAGAATTCGGAAAAACCCAGTAACACTTTTGCACGACTCAGGAATCGAACCCGGGATCTCCGATCAGCAGTCGCATATGCTATCCACTGGACCACGTAGGCTGCAAAATTCTATTTAAACCTATAAATATTCTTTTATTATTCTAAATTCTTTATAAGTAGCCCGTGGGTTTCGAATATGGAGAGTAATCATTTCATAAGCTTATTTGACGAAAGAGCAAATTATGTTTAATAATCCCAGTTCCATCACGGGCGTGAAAGTGCCATAATGATAATAATTATGGGGAAACTCACGAGTGTCACGAGTCTTGTGATGGCTTAAGGTCAACGCTCATTAGAGCCACCTGGCACCCACTCCGCACTGCCTCGGCTCGTGCGGTTAGTATTCTTTATATGGATTTGTATGGGTATGCGCTCACTACATCAGCTCCGTAGCGTCACCGGATCGCCTCTGTCGTAAGCCGTCCACGCGCGGGCGGCGGGTGGTCCACACGCCGTCCGCGCGTGGACGGCTCGGTGGCAACTCGCTGCTCGCATGCTTGCCGCGCGTTGACTGCTCGTCGCCGCGTTGACCGCGCGGCGTTCACTCGTTGACGGCGCGCTGTCCGCTGGTTGACCGCGCGACGTCTACTCGTGGACGCCGTGCGGAGTGGGTGCCGGGTGGCTCTAATGAGCGTTGACCTTTAAACGGTGCTGTACATTCCCACTGGTGTAGACACAGGAGCTGTCTTTATGGCAAATACTGTTCGCCTTTAGAAATTGAATTCAGAGACCATCAAGTTAGTTGGCCAATCATTGCTTTACCGATTAGACTAAACGCCTTCTACTACTTACTAAGTTCTACTAGTATTCCTGGCAGGTAATACAATGAACTCTCAGACATGCAGGTTTTTCTTATTCCCTTCACCGTTTAGCAAGCGATAATAGGCTTGTGTCCACTAAGAATAAATCGGTTTGATTGTAGTATCTATAGATTCATTATGATTTTAAGATGTCAATAAAGTTTATTATTTATTATAAAAAGGTAAGATTCATGTTATTTTTAGGATTCTAAAACAAAAAATTAAGTGTTTATTCTTGTGACAGTGAACACCAATCAGAGAGCATTACGTCAAACAGTACGTCCGCCATTCATGTTGTTGACGTTTTAGTAGTAAATACAACTAAAACGCCAAACTTTCTACCTGTCAAATCGAATATAGCAAAATAAAAGTGGGTACATCAGACCAGACTTCATTCACGGTTTGTTTTGTTTTGGACTTTGTGATATCACTCAACCGCCATGATGGTTTACAGCGTTTTCGTGTCAAATTCAAAAAGGTTTTTAAAAAGCCGTAATTAGTAATGTTGCTAATCGATTTTTAAAGAAAAAATTCAGGTATTTCAGTTTGAACATCTAATAAAGGATCGAATCAATCGCTAATTACATTACACAAGCCTATTAACAATGTATAATGCTGGACTTTCTTCTATTCCCATACTCCATCCTAAAAGATAAGCAACGCACTTCTGACTCCTCTGGTAGTAGCGATAATCACTAACGTTCCTTCTGCTCGTTTTCCTCCTATTATATAAAAAAGTACAGAAAGGTAATAAAATAAATTACTAGAATTATTTTACAAAGGTTTTTATTATAGGAAAGTTATCTTAAAAACTAGTGTGTACAATATAAAAAATATCGTTCGTATTTATAAAAATGTACATAAATTTCTTGTTTCATACAATCGAGAAAAACACACACTATCAAATTGGACCATCCTATTGTGGCTATATATTGTGTGATAATAAGAGACGGTGAAAGTCTATTTTTTTAGGGAGGCTTGAGACTACTACTGAGCAAAGCTAAACTAAATGTTATCTATTAGTTTCCTGAATAATAAAGGAGAGGGATAGATAGATATAGAAAAAGAATTGAAAATGAAATGAAAACAAGAGTGTCACGAAATTATTTATAAGGATATCACCGTGGAAAGACAATAAGCAATTCTGCTCAGAAATCTTTGAGGTCGGACTGACATAACCGGTGTCGAAGATCTTTTTCGATGGGCAAGGGATAAGGTTAAGCTTACAGCAGGCCTCCAGTAAAGGAGTACAGTCCTCTGCAGCCGTCCACAATCCACTGATGGTCTTGAGCCTCTCTTAATTTTTCCAGCACATTCACTATATGAAAAGACATCATCATCATCCTAGCGCTGTCCCGGTTGCGGTCCAAAACCTATACGCCTTGGAGCCCGGAGTCCGCATACATTCACGATATGGAAAGTAACCCCGTCAAATCAGAACGAAGCTCTTTTGCCTGGTTTAAGAACTAAGATCACCTTGTCAGTTAAAGGAACCAGAAGCAATTTAAGTTTAGTAGATCTGACAAGAGAATTTCGGAGAAATGCTAGTGTTTATAGATTATACCAATACGTATATGATTTTCTCGATTGTATAAAAACAATATTCTTAAAGATACAGGTAACTAAGAGTATTTCGTATCAATTAAATTACAATTGGCAGTGGTTTTCAAATCATTGTCTTTCGAAAAAATATATATCGTAAATTTTTACATTTATAATTTAAAAATGACTTACATTTATTTAAAATTTTTGATACGAAAACTTGTAAGATATTGTTATTTATTTTGTAGGTTTCTGCAACAAAATATTCCGTTTCTTTGACGTATCAGTTCTATTCAAATTTACTAAATTTACCAAATAATTGTTACTTCTGAATAGGTATCTTACATTTTGTTTGCCACTAGGAATAGCACATTTGCACGTTAGTTATCGGGCATAATAATATGCTAAATAAAAATAGTAAATACCAGAAGGTAAATACATATTGTTGTGATTTACAGAATTTAAAAGACAAAACTTCAGCTTTCAGTCTTATCAAATATTGAAGCCCAATTCAGAAATGTCATACACATAGTCATTAAATGTAGACTATTAAAATCTGTTAAGTTGCTAAAAAAATTTTTGGTTAACTTTTTTGACCGCCACGTCATTACGGAAAATATTCTTACAAGTTTTCATATAACAATCGATTTTAATAAAAGTCTCCCATAGGTCTATAGAACAACTGTCTTGGCAACCTCTGAATCGAATCATCTTGGTAGACTAATCTCTGAGGATGCAAGTAATATGAAGAAGGAGTTCGTATGCTTACTTGGGGACGTTTCCTAACTTGAAAGGTAGAAATATCAGAAGCCGCGAATTGGGGATCTGGTTGTAAATTATTTCTAAATCTTGAAAACGTGTAATCCCTATCTTGTGGTATTACGAAGCCAGCTGGCACCCTACTAAGTGGTACATTAGGGGCTAAGGCTTCGTTTAAACGGACATCGTAGTCATTTTCTAAGCTATCTGCTAGATTTTGTTTGATTGATATGTTGTCTGGTATAAACGGTTTGCCTGTCGCTGTGTAAGGTTTTGATATTTCTGGCTTCGGTTTGATCTCTTTCTTGTATCCAAGCTCTGGTCTGTAAGGCTTTTCTGTTGCTATTGGTAGTGCTGTTGCTAGGTACGGTTTGATGTAATCACCAGGTGATAGAGTTGATTCTAGTTTCTCTCTGATAGCTTCGTATTGATCGTTGTAAACTCTTAGTACCTTAGAAGCTAGACTTTTAGCTTTCGGGTTTGGTGTTTCTGGTGGGTCAGTGGGAATGGCTGTTGTCGTTTGTCTGTAAGTTGTGGTTGGTCGCGTATCTGTCGTGGTTGGTCTTGTAGCTGTTGTTGTTGGTCTTGAAGTTGTGGTCGTTGGTCTTGTAGATACAGTGGTTGGTCGTGTAGTAGTGGTTGTAGTCTGTCTTGTTGTAGTAGTTCTAGCTGTTGTCGGTGGTTCCGTTACAACAGCTGTGGCTGTTTCTTTCCTTCTATCGTATTCAATGTCATCTTCATCGTAATATTCTTCTTCGTCGTATTCTTCTCTTAGATCTGCTGTTGTGCTTTTTGTTGTTATTGTTGTAGTTGGTCGCTGGGTGGTGGTGAGAGTGGTCGTAGGGGAAGGTCTAGGTTTAGGCGTAGTAGTCGTAGTAGAAGTAGTCGAAGGGGCAGTGCTAGTAGTCGTAGGTTTATAGGTAGTGGTGGTAGGTTTCGGGGTGGTATTTAAAGGCGCTGTGACATCCCTCCCAGCGATGGGCTGTAGGCCCCGCGGGAGGTATGGACTTCCACCCCTAGATGGTAAAAAAGGACGCTTTACAACTTTCACGTTAGGCCTGATGTCTTTTATCTTACTTGTAACATCTTCGCCTCTATCTCTTTCACGTTCAGGTTCCTTTTTTGGTTCGTCGTCATAATAATAATCATCATCTTCTACGTGCTTTTTAGGTTTCTCATCCCTAGGTCTCTGATTGTAAATGTACTTTTGTGATTTCGGAGGTGGTTCGTCATAAAGCTCCTCTTCGTAATCTATCGGCCTTTTAGTCTTCCTTTTGCTGTTATTCCCATAATGCGGTCTGGTTGGTTTGAACTTTTCCTTTTCTACTGGTTCTGGCTTTGGTCTTTTCTGGACTATGCTACTCTTTCCAGAAGACGAAGGTTGGCTCGTTTCTTCTTCTTCATAATCATAGTATTCTTCATCATCAACTTTAGGAGGCAATTTAGTTGTAGTTACTGGCACATACTCGTCTTTGTCTCTTGCAGTGAAGGGTACCGGTCGTTTGATTTTCGACGGCTTTCGCGGTTGACTGAATAGACCGTGACCGGCTGGTTTTACAAGAGCCACAGGCTGTTCTGGTGCAGTAGGTGCATCCCTATTTTCCTCCCTGTCATCAACGTATGGCTTTTCTTTAGCTGGCCTTTCGTCCCGACCTCTATACGGCCTATCTTCTCTGTATCTTCGCCCTTCAGAATATCTGTCTTCTCTTGGTCTGGAAGCTCTAGGTTTATCGGCATCTTCCCTGGAAGGACGTCTTTCTCTTTCAGGTCTGGAAGCCTCATCGCGTGGCCTTATCTCATCACGAGGTCGAATTTCATCTCTAGGCCTGATTTCATCTCGAGATGTAATTTCGTCACGTGGTTTGATTTCATCTCGTGGTCTGATTTCATCACGTGGTCTTATTTCATCGCGCGGTCTAATCTCGTCTCTAGGCTTGATTTCATCTCTTGGCCGAATTTCATCGCGAGGTCTGATTTCATCTCTGGGCCGCACTTCATCCCTAGGACGCATTTCGTCACGAGGTCTTACCTCATCCCTAGGACGAACTTCATCCCGTGGCCGACCTTTTGGTTTTTGACCTCCTCTAGGCCTTTCTTCTTCGTATCTGTCTTCTTCCTCATCTCTTGGTCGAGGCCTCCGTCTATATCCTGGCCTACGATCTTCATCTTCCTCATACGGTCTTCTGTCATAGGGCCGTTTCGCTGGTCTTCTGTCGTATGGTCTACGTTCTTCGTAATCTTCTTCTGGTTCTTCGTCTCTTGGTCGTGGACGACGCTCGTATCTGTAAAAAAGGATAAGATTTAGTAACTTTAAAAATACATGGGAATATTTCTTTTCGAGGACAGAGCCGGCTCTATTTTGTAAAATAAATGCTATATCATGATCTGAGTCTATACTTTTCGGAAAAACACTGACTGTAATACTATACAAGGTGGATAAAATATGTCATCAAAGTTTTATCTTGTTCGAATCCAAGAAATTTGCGTCGCAATAAAGGGGTACACTGTTTTTCAGTACATTGTATTATTCATCCTTGTCTAGTAGGTGTCTTTCCTGATATAGATGCAACACAGTAATCCTTACCTGTCGTCTTCATAATCATCAGCTGGGCGCTTCCTCTTCCCGGGTCTACCACCAGGCCTTGGACGAGGTCTCCTCCTGGAATAGCCACAGAGAAAAAACAGATTAAAATAGTAGGTCCTTTGACCAAGCTTGTTGGCTTCTGAAAGACTAACTATGGTCTTTTGACCATAATGGTTGTACTGATTTTAGACACGAATGCAGCAGCAGCAATTTCTTTTTGACGGAAAACGATAATTTTATGAGCTTCGTGTGATCTTGTGGATAATGTGGCGCTAGTTTATTAATACAGTTTAGTAAAACCCTCATGGTAGGTATATATAGTATTGTATTAAACTTCTCACAAATGGTCATTGTTGATAATTAGTGTGTGGTTTGGATATCTTATAACTTGGCAATACGGAGTATCGATGGAATCCTTACATCCGTAGAGTGACATAGACTATATTTATAAAAAAACGACACTTCTTGATTGAATTTTGGAAGGGCGTTTGCTTTTTTAGTTCTTGGTTAATATGAAATTGCAGGACAGACTAATTATTATTTCAAGTTTGAG
The DNA here is from genome assembly GCA_944739405.2 of Euclidia mi. NCBI lineage: Eukaryota > Metazoa > Arthropoda > Insecta > Lepidoptera > Erebidae > Euclidia > Euclidia mi. The sequence goes on from OX123208.2 coordinate 3,892,573, forward strand.
TAAAAATTGCCTGACCTACCTACTCTTTAAAAAAATACCCACCTATCCTCATAGTCGTAATCATCCCTGGAGTAGTAATAGTCATCATCATCGTAGTCGTAGCGGTAGGCTGGTCGCCTGCGGGGCGGTCTGGTCGGTCGCGCCGTTGTTGTAGTAGTAGTGGTAGAAGGTGGGGGTGGTGGTGGGGCGGCAGTGGTCGCTTTGTACAGCGCTTCGTTTCTGTAAGACAGAAAGCAAGAAAACATTTATTAGACACACCAATAAAAACACAACCAAGTTTGACAGTAGAAACAAAACTAAAATACAAAAACAAAAGAAAAAATGGGTTGCCTGTAAAGTCGGTATACTGGCGAAAGTTTTACGTGACAACGACTTTGAGTGGTAAAATAATTTTAATGTGAATATTCATTCGTATAGTAGGAAGAAGGATGAAAGACGCGTGCCTTTCACTTTTTATGTCTGTCTCTCTCGCTCTTAGGCGGGACGCGTGCCTCTCACTCGCTCTCATTGTGAGCGCATAACGTGAGCGGAGCGTAACGCAGTTTCTTGAAGTGTCACCCGGCAAACCAATTTATAAGACGTTGTCACGTCAAAAAAATTGTTATTACATTAATTATTACCACAAATGTAGCTTAGATACTTTGTAGATTGTAGATAAGCTACTGCTAACTAAGCCAATGTTTAAAAAAAATGCGTGATGGTAATTTATGGCTCTGGTATCTGGTAGATAGGATTGATCTTTAAGATGAATAACAGACAGGAATATATTAAAAAAAGTACAACCAAATATAGTTAGTAACAAAATATGTTTCAACAGCGAATTTTGTATTTCTACTTGAATAAAATTATGTTAAGTAGTTGCTAAGTGACATAGTAAGACTTTTCTACTGATGATAAGCATTTCAACTTTTCATCTTCTTTTTATATTATTATAGTGGTGTCGGTAAATCTTAATAGCGTGATACAGATGACCGGCATATCGCCATCTATCGGGTCACATAGTAAACTTTTAACAGCAATTAAGATTTACATGGAGAAATGGACTGAGATATTAAAAGATAAGATAAAGAAGATATGAAAGGATAAGATTTCTTTATCTTTAAATGTTTCTTTTTCTGTCTAATTTTTTGTGCACCTATTTTTTTGTGTATTACACAATCCATGTCAGTATATTTTTGAGTTAATTTAAAACATTAAATGCTGATTGACTATCATCATCATTGTCTTAGCGTTATCCTGGTTACGTCTAAATATTTCTTTCAAGGCTAACCAGATATAAGAAAATAGCGAAAGACTATGAATAATCCGTGGGTGTCGTAAGAGGCGACTAAGGGATAACACGATACAAATACCATCTTTGCGTAGAGACGGAAAACTCGACATCAAACCCTATACGACTGCCTCGTTGGTCTCGCGGCATAAATGTGCGCGTAGGATCGGGAGGTCCCGGGTTCGATTCCTGGGTCGGGCAGTGTTATTGGGTTTTTCTGTCACGAAATTCTCAGTAGCAGCACGGAGTCTGGAAATGTGCCCGGTACGGCAATAGGCTCACCCCTTATTACGTGGGACTAAAGTAGGTATATCTGGCGAAAAATTGGTGTAGAAATACACCTCTGCCTACCTCTTCGGGGTTATAGGCGTGAGACTATGTATGTATGTTAGTGCTTCCTTTCAGTCCTTCTCATAACTAGCTTATTTCACTCACAATTTTGATAGCCTACATTTCGTAATAATTTAGTTCTAGGTATCCAAGTATTTGAAGATGGTCTGGCCTTCAACAAAGGGAGAGGTGACTGGCATTGTCGTGATATGCTGAGGCAATATGGGTTTACTTATATAGACAACTATTACAGTAAGGCGCATCTTTTGATGTGTAAATCTTTGAATAACTTGAAAGTGTTTGAAATAGAAATAGTTTTTATGATAAGTCAAATCGATTATATCGATTAAGTAACATTTTGTTTAGTCTATTGTAAATTTTGACTATGGTCACACTGAACTGTCATTCACTCTTTTGGTTCATTGTCCGTTTCCCGGTAAAAGAGTTGTCTTGACCACGCCGTATCTTGTAATCTCGCGTGCCCTTGTGCTATAAAAGAATATTTGGAACCCGTTTGATTGCCGCTTCCTTGATCAATAACCGGCAACGGTTTATTTGTGATAAAAATAGTATCTTAATAAATATTGTAAAACTTTGGTGAATCCGTCAACGTGCATCGTGGTCTGAAGAAGGACGCCGACCTGGACCTCGAGTAGTGGTATTCATAACGATTTTCTTGTTATTTTGGCCAAAATTATGAGTTAATCTTATAGGTCCACTCAAGAACATCATCAGGAACATTATTTATTAGTTGTAATTCACTGTGCAACGCAGTGCATTGTGTCTGGATCCTTGTCTTGTCGTAGTCAGGCAGATGTATTACAACTTCCACTGTGCATTCTGAACAATTCCTGCCTGCCTACGGCAATTGTAGACAGAAAGGGTCTCAATTGTTCCAAGCGCTCATAGGATGATTAGCTGCTCGGAATAGATCGGCAATGTATAATATGTAAGTATTTACAAAAAAAGTATATAAGTATGTTTATCCATTGTCTAGTACCCATAGTACAAGGTCTGCTTAGTTTGGGACTAGATGGTGTTGTGTGAATGAGGTAAAAAAAAAATTACAACTACTACATCTAGTGAAGTGAAATTACCTTCCAACTAGCTTTTTTCCAACGTTACTACCGACACCTAGTGAAAAAAAATGAGCAACTATAGAAGCAAAGTAAATTTCTTACTTCTTTTGAATATTATACCTGTTAAAATAGTTTGGCGAGTTCTTGCAGTCTACTTCTGACACGAAGTGACAGATGAATGTTTTCTGGTCGAACGCTGTATAGTTGGCGCACAGGAAATCGTAGCGAGTGCCGTATAAACAGTGGTGATACACCTGGAAATAAGAGATTGTTATTATTAAATGATTAAGACTGTGGTGTCTTCTGTGTGGTGGCGGATTAAGAATACGGAATGTCACCACCCCATATCATCCCATGGGTGTCGTAAGAGCCGACAGAGGAAGCATATTATGCAGAGAACAGCACTGTAAGAGAAGGAAAACTTGATACAAACCCTATACTACCGTTTGGCCAGCGTGGTGTAGTAGGCCAATTCCTCCTTACAAAGGAGAGGCCTAGTCCAGCAGTGGACTGTTAAAGGCTGATGATGTGTGTGTGTTTGATTAAGACTGCATTTAATCTGTGTTGTCGAGCACCGTTATTTTGCTTTCATCATCATCATCATCTTATCAGCCAAAAGACGTCCACTGCTGGACATAGGCCTCCCCCAAGGCCCTCCACACAGACCGATCCTGAGCCACCTGCGGATGGCCGCTCAGTCAGTCCATCTTGCAGGAGGCTACCTCTGCTACGACGTTCGGTCCTCTTCTGCTATACCTAAACTTTTTTGAAGTCATTTGCTAGTCATGGGCTACCTACATATTTATTTACCTCTTGTTTTATTGCAAGTATAATGTGCCTCATAATACTCCAATAATACGGGTTGCAGACCAATAGCTAAGAAAAGTTAGTTTAGCTTAGCTCGCATAGGTGACGCACTTTTCCATACTTGTTTGCAGACTGTAAAGTGCGAACGAAGCTATGTAAGCTAACTAAAATATGCGAAGCTAAGTTAGTTGTGTATGCTGATGCACAGCTACACGAGCTAAGCTAAGTCCCTCCCGCCAATGCCGCTCTCCCTTCAGTGCTGTCCAATATCGTGTGTCGTGCGCACGGTCGTTTTGTACCGAATATGGAGCAACTTATTGAAATTGTTCAACAATCTCCTAAATTATAGAATACACATTAGAAGAACTGAAGGTGGAAGGACGAAAATAATAGTGGAGGAAATAAGGAACAACGTCCATCGAATTAAACCTCGCAATACTGACTTAGCTTTCACTTTTTTTTTAGGATAAATATTATTATACTAATAAAAAAAAATACTAATAACGTTATTAATTTGGTTTAGCTGGCTTAGTTTAGGTTCAGCATAGCTCATCTTTTGGTCTGCAACCCGCTTATCTATATTTTGCTACTTTGACAAGTCGAAATTTAAGCAATATCCTTTTTATTGTTCATTAGTGAAGTCGCATCGAAATCGGCGGAGTTGTTTCAGGAATTAGCCAGCACAAACGAACAGAGAGAAATTTGAGTATACATTTTAAAATTTTATATTACTAGACGTCGCCAGCGGCTTCGCCCGCGTCAATTATAAACCTTCCTCTTGAATCATTCTATCTATTAAAAAAACCGCATTAAAATCAGTTGCGTAGTTTTTAAGATTTGAGCAGATGATAGACAGAAGACCGACTTTGTTTTATACTATGTAGTGATTAAGACAGATATAAATTTTATACTTGAATACTAAAATAAGCTAGACAATAAAGATTTTCAAAGAGATCTATTTGCTCACCTGACATTTATGTTCGACAGAAGCGTAGAACCCATCATGCAGCCCATCACATTTGAAGTCGATAGTCTCCGGCTTCGGCACAGCTTCATAGAACGGGTACTCTGACAGGTTGTACCCATTCAGCTCCCGTGGCAAGTTTGGGTCGTATATGTAGTCATTCTGAGGTCTGCCCGTCAGCTTACTGTTGGTTGTCGTATTCGTGGGCTCAGCACCTTCGGCGGTTGTTTCAGTCTGGAAAGCAAGAGGAGGTGTTTAATAGTGGGTAGAGAAGTTGAAGCAACTCGCCATTTTCTTTATAATTTTTTTGTTATATTTATAGACTCACGCCTGTATCCCCGAAGGGGAAGGCAAAGGTAAACTACAAAATTAATTTGTTAGATAACTTTTACAAAATTTGTTCCAATTTTGAATTCATCTGGAAGATGAGGTCTATTAAGAGGTGGAACTTGGCCTTAGTATCAGCAATGAATACAGATTTATACATAGAATCGCAGTCCTTAAGGATTTTGTGTGCCGATTCCAAGGGGGTCTGCCCTCAGCTTAGTTCGTAGTTGGCGGCGCTGGCGTCGTTTCTCCGTCACTCTTGCTCTCGTAGCTAACATACACTGGGAGAACGCCCGTCTCCCTTGCCCTTACACTGGGCGAACGACTGCCACGCCGCCAGATGCGATTTGGGTCGCAGAAAGTTTGTCTTCAGCGCGCCCACAGGCAATGCGCCTCTATGTAAATATCTGAGCTCTTTGGCCTTAGTATCAGTAAAAAGTTAAAACTGTTTTGACAGATGTCAAATGATGCCATTTTCATGTCAGTGTCAATCCTAGCATTAAAAAGTGCCTGCTTTTTGTAGCATATTACAAATATTCGTGTTTAGATGCAACTACATTGCAAATCGTCATTTTGAAATATTGCCCAGCCAGTTTGGTTTTTGCTCCAGTACCTTGAGAAATAATTATTTATTATGTTGTAAGTATTTAAAATAAATGATGCCTTTAAAATATTTTACTTTTTTATAACTAGTTATTAATAGATTGATGAAGTCCTTGGCATTTCTGAGGCACGAGATGAATTTGGAATACGTGCAGGACATATTATTAGAGATAAATATTAAAATATTCCGTGTGGTGACGGATTAAGAATACGGAATGTCACCACCCCATATCATCCCATGGGTGTCGTAAGAGCCGACAGAGGGAGCATATTATACAGAAAACAGCACTGTAAGAGAAGGAAAACTTGATACAAACCCTATACCAACCCGTTTGGCCAGCATGGTATAGTAGGCCAATTCCTCCTTTCAAAGGAGAGGCCTAGTCACGCAGTGGACTGTTAAAGGCTGATGATGGTGATCTTAAAATCATGCTAATTTCGGCTCGAATGGGGAAGTACTACCCCACAGACAATGGACGTAAAGTAACAGTACCTACTTAAGCTGTTGCGTTTCGTCCGTTGACTGAGAGTGCCCGAAGCCCCAACCGCTATTCCTTCTGCCTCATCCTACTCCTCCTTTTATATTCCTTTTCCCAACCCAAAAGCAGCCGTAATCGCTTAACATCAAAATAATTATTGGCTGCTTGTTGCCACTCATTACACAATATTAATAAATATTTTAATATCATAATCATTTATTAGTACAGGCTACTGAAACTTCTTCAGAAATCACATTATCTAATGGTAAAACCAATGATGTTACATAAAAAGAAGTAGATACGTTATAGGCGTACCAAAAGCAGGACGCTAAACATAAGCCAGTTGGCAAGTCTGACATTTATGTGTGAGAGACGTCGCGAGCCGGCGTCATCAGGCGTCATAGTGAAACAGACACATCTTGTCAACCGAAAATAAAATAAAAATATGGAGTTATCGATGTGTATGTTAGTGTACCGTTTCTACGGAGTGATTACTACGTAGGTAACGTATCTACCTTTTTCTTGTAATATAATTGGTAAAAACCGTGAAAACCCGTTCTAAAGCTTATCAGTTTATCGCTTTTCTGCAGACCGACAGACGTGGCAGGGCATTTCATTTTATAATAAATGTATAGCTCGCTGACCCGACAAATGTCGTTCTGCCATACACCCTAGTCACCTAGCGGTATGAAATATACTTTATAACCTTACGTACCTACTAAAAATAATCATAATCATCGAATGGTTTCTGAGTAGTGCGACCACAAACGTCCAGACACGATTTGTTTATTAGAAAATATAAAATTACTAGAGGATGCCTGCGGTTACACCCGCGTTATTTAAGGCTACTGCTCCGCTCCCGTCGCTCATAGCGTGATGTTATATAGCCTATAGACTTCCCCGATAAATGGGCTATCTAACACTGAAAGAATTTTCAAATCGGACCAATAGTTCCTGAGATTAGCGCGTTCACCAAAACAAACAAACAAACTCTTCAGCTTTATATATTAGTATAAGATTAAATTGCCTCGCCGCTTGACACTGCGCCGAGTGTTGTGGGTTCGATTCTCACACGGGACAACACTTTGTGTGATTCAAAAATAGTTGTTTCGAGTCTGGGTGTTTCATTGTGTCCGTTGGTTTTATGTTTGTTAAGTCCCCCGCGATACAGGATTTATTCCTAATGCGGAAGTTGTCTTTAAAAAAAATACATTACTAGTTACCATACTTCAAACTTTATAAAGTTTGGGATTAGGTACATGACTAGTGACTAGCCAAGATAATAGTTATTATAACCGACAGTCGGTTATCAACAGTTTAACACAAAACAAATTCTTTCTCAATCCGGACACGACGGCTATTACTTACGAGGCAAGGCGTTCCCAAGGCTGATCACTTTTACCGAGCATGACGTCGATAGCTTTGTCACAATCAGATCGATGGCCACGAGGTTGTATACCGGTTTAATGAAAACATTTGTAGCGGATTAACAATGTAAGTTTATCTATGATTTAGTTGGAAGCTTCTAGAAACATATCTGTAAAATTTTGATTTTATTGGAAGCTTCTGGAAACATATCTAAAATTGTTCCGTTACTAACTGACTGACAACGCACAGCCGATGCTACTAGGCGCAAGAAGCTGAAATTTGGCATTGTGTTCCTTGGGTATGGTAGGGGAGCATTATGAAAGAATTTCCCGCAATTCCTTCGGAACGGGAGGAAGCTGCAGGTATTCTCTAGATCAAACATTCAAGGACAACTTACTTCCCCGTGTAGTGATTGATTAAGAATACAAAGTGGCACTGGCCCATTTTATTCCATTGGTAACGTAGGAGTACACCAGGGAAAATTGACGAACAAACACTATCTTTGAGACAGAAAACTACACATCAAACTCTATCCAACCGTCAATACGTCTGGCCAGCGTGGTGTAGTAGGCCAAATCCTCCTGGCAATCTGGCTGGCCGACCACGAACGACCCCGAGAAGACAGCGGTCTCGGATAGCCGAGGGACCACTGTACTCGCACAGTACGAGGTGGCGAAGGGAGGACACTTCCAGAGACTGAGCCCTACTACGGGACAAGCGTAACGGGACCCAGGAGCAGCACACCCGCGTTCCCTGTATCCCATTCTTTTGACCGCTGTGGTGGCTATCGTGGTGGTTTTAGACGGTAAACCCGGGTTCCGTCCCGGGGTTTCCGACATACCCTCTCTGCCCGCCACGCGGAGAGGCACTCGCAAAAGAGTTTCCCCACGTAAAAAAAAAGAGGCCAAATCCTTCTATTGACTTACTATGCTATTGCGACGCAAATTAGGAGAACTCGGGCCTCTTGTCACTCTGTGAAGGGTACCTAAGACCATAGTCAACCACGCTGGCCAAGTGCAGGCTGGCAGTTTTCATATATCTTAAGACAACATTATAGAGTACTCTCAGTCATGCAGGTTTTCTCACAATGGTTTCTATCACCGACTAGCAAGCAATAATTAACAATTTAGTAGTTCGAAAAGTCAGTGGTGTGAGCCGTGGATTCGATCCTGGGACTCTCTGCATAGCAGTCTGTTTGTATCTCCACTAGACTATCGCTGCCTCTATATCCGTTGTTTTATAAACGGTTAGTTGTAGGCCATCGTTCAACAACACAGGAAGTTTCCTAGTTTTCCCAGTTTCAATCTGGGGTCCGCTTACTAGTCTAGCCGGATTTGGCTGAATATTAGCTTTTTCACGGGGCGACTGCCTGTCTGACCTCCGCAACCAGAAGGGATAGCGATATTCCATGGTTTAGACTAGTGTCCGCCCTATAACGACTGTCAAAGATCTTCATGACAACCGGGGCCGACGGCTTAACGTGCTCTCCGAGGCACGAGGCTAGCGATAATTAACAATTCAATGCGCTCATAACTCCAAAAAGTCAGTGGTGCGCGCCGTGGATTCGAACCCGATACCCTCTGCGTAGCAGTTTGTTAGTATCTCCACTAGGCTATCGCTGCCTCTCTATCCTTTATTTCATAAACGATTAGTTGTAGGCCAACGTTCAACAACACAGGAAATTTCCATGTGCGGAAGTTACTATAAAAAGCGTAGTAGGAAATGTTATCATGTAAGCAATGATGATAAATAAACGGGCAAGTGAAAAGTGAAATATGTATTTTTTCGTGAACAGTGTGATGTCGGTGTCGTCGCACCGCTTCCCACTACTCCTGGCTGGTCGCCCCCCCCCCCCCCCCAGCGGCACATAAATACGGCGGCGCGACAGCGAACGTCCCTTTTCGGATCCTCAACGCTGCGCAAGATAAGTGTCTACTCTGCTGCAACACCGAAGCCTAGTCAGCCTGCCTGTCTACCCTGCCCTGAGTCTAGGTCTTAGCTCTTATCTCTCGCTACCGGGTTTATATAATTGTGTAACGCTTGCCCAATAAATACTATTTTGTAACGAACAATAATTATTTAATTTATCTCTCCAGTACACCTACTAGGTACTCATTAGGTACAGGTACCCACATCACACTAATAAACGTTACAACAGCGTTGGTTATATAATATTATGTATGTTCTGGACTCTATACGGGATCGACCTGTATTATGTTATGATGAGTTAGTTAACATACCTGTGCTCCATCTTCAGCCGTGGGTTCCTCAGGAGCGGCAGTACTGGTCGTGCTCTTGGAGAAGATAAGGGAGGTGGCCTTCAAGGCAGTCGTGGTGGGAAGGTCGGTGCACAGCAGGACTGTGAATACATGGCTGGCAATACCTGGAACGAGATGGAAACATACGTCAATATTATGAACTAGCTAATAATAATATATATGTATGTAATACATAATATTTGGTCTAGTTGTTTTGCCACGTAGATCGATTTTAAGCCTTCCGTATACTAATAAAATCGTCCACCATTTGTGCTAATAATGACTTAATATTTTGTCACGGATGTAGAAATGCTACGTTATTTTTTTTTTTTATAGACTCACGCCGGTATCCCGAGTGGAGTAGGCAGAGGTGTCATATTACACCCACATTTCGCCAGGAATTTTTAAGTCCCACGTAATAGGGGGCTAGCCTATTGCCGTTACCGGGAACATCACCAGACTCCGTACTGCTACTGAGAATTCGGAAAATCCAGTAACGCTTTTGCCCGACCCGGGAATCGAACCCGGGACCTCCGATCACTAGTTGCATACGCTATCCAATGGACCACGGAGAATGATGAATCACAAATATAGGTACGTTATCACTTTTTCCTGTAATATGACACCCAAAAATCCCCAAGGCAAGACAAAAATGAAAATTCTAAGAAACACCTTAAGGAAAAGATGGCGAAATATTATCGGCCATCACATGTTGTAATACATTTAAATATAATATGCAATATTTTGATTTAAATTGACATATAAATGATCCGAAAATGTCAATTCTGATATCTTATTGTTCCAATAGCAGTAAAATTTGTAATATGATTGATTAATTTGATTTTAAATCAGTATTGGCAGTGAAAAATAGAATAAAGATAAAATAAATTTGGCAATATGATCGATAAAAGATTGAGTTCGACTAAGCATTTTTTACATAACATAACATAACTTCACGCCTTTAACTCCGGAGGGGTAGGCAGAGGTATATTACACACCCACCCTTCGACAGTTATGTTTTGGTCCCAATGTAATAGGGGGCGAGCCTATTGCCGTCTACCGGGCACATTATTAAGCAAGCGATACTTATTATTTATTTTTATTTGAAGAAGTCAGAGGTGTGTGCCCGGGGTAACTGGGGATAGAACCCGAGACCATCGCCTCGGCAGTCCGTTACGTACACCACTGGGCTGACCAAAACTTAAAATGCCTGCTATAATAAACATCACTATTGCAATGAAGATAAACATTTTGTAGTCCCAATAAAAAAACGGCGGCGTAAGGAATTCGTCGTGTACTCGTAGTTATATCACCATTAGATGATATCCAGCAAAATAAGGCCATGAAAGGTAAATTAGAAGAGATTGAGGAATATCAAATCAGACGTTCTAGAAAAAGTTCATGACTGTATTTTCCTTCTTTCAAATGGAACCTGTCTCCTGTTCTGAACTCTGAGCTCTGCTATAAACCTCTATAAAAAGATCACATCAGACCGACTCGTGAAATTAACGATTTCTACTCTGAAATTCGTTAAGACTTACTTACTTGGCGATAAGGCCGCCGATTGTACATAAATTGTACATTAAAGATACTTTAAAAATGTACCTTATTTTGGTTTACAATAAAGAATATTATCAATCTATCTACATATTTATCTATACTTCAAGATGACCGCAGCTACTCCCGCACATTTTATTTTAGCCATTTTTTGCCCGATACCTAAGGTGGAAATTTCGGGAAATTATTTCTTAGTGTACCCCTAAGGTCTGAAAAGAACATAATTTCATCTTTGTGCCCCCTATAGTTTTGGCTGTGCGTTATCTGTCAGTCAGTGACGGACGAATATTATACAGAGTGTTGATATGCATTTGCAAAATATTTTATGGGGTGAATTTTTGAAAAATAAGTCACTAAAAGTTAAAAAAGATTTCGTCTTCATACTTTCTGAAAATTTACTCGGTGTTACCACCGCCGCCGCTAAGCTGGTCGCCATTGCAGGTGCTAACACACACAAGCACACGTACCTACAGTGACTGCGCGATACAGTCTTATTTTGCCCGATTCAACAGTTTATTCTGATTTACAAACATTTAATGAAAATAGGGTCTTATATGCACACTGTTAAAAATAATTTTAGGTGAATAAGTAGTCTATATTGTGTTATTAAAATATTTTGCAAATGCAGATAAATATACCTATAGTATATTCAGATTTCCACAATAGTCTACCACCACTCCGTAGCATGCAGTAAAACTTTATTATAATGTAAATTTTGACATTTTCGGACTCAGTTTCATCATAAATACCTTGACTTTTTGTAGAACTTCAGTGGTGAAACACTTCGATGCGTTTGCAAGCATATTACCATATAAAACACCAGCTAATAATCGCATAATTTAGTCATAAAGCTCTTGGAATGTGATATTTTCAATTCAGATATGGATCGGGAGTGAAAACTGGTTTAAGAAGACGTCAGATGTCTTTGAATGTCAAGTGATCTGAGAAGGAAATTAATTTGATGAGCAGATTTGACGTGTACTTAAAGATGCATGCAACGCCAAGGGCAGTTGCGAGTATCTTTATATGCTCAAGATTTGTGTTGAGTTCTTATGGTATGAAAGGTAGTGGAACAAATATTATTATCTTCTTAACATATAAAATCCTTGCGTTACTGACTGACTGACAGACACGCTACAGCCGAAACTATTGGGCGCAGGAAGCTGAAATTTGGCATGTATGTTCCTTAGGGACCGTAGGGGTGTTGGTGGTGGGATTTCCCGAAATACCCACGGGATCTGTCAAAACAGATAAATTTAAAAAAATGTGCAGGCTGCTGGCGTCCTCTAGTTATTAATAATATTTTACCGCATACCCACAAATAATGAGCGCTAGACAAAAATAAAATGCATTTTCACCACTGCAGCTCAAACATGCCGCTTTTGCTGCGAGACAACAGTGAACAAAACGCGATTTTGATTCGAGCGTGAGTAAAAGTAGCTTTTTAATTTTTCAATCTTCAGTGTCACGAATTGACATTGTTCAGCCATAAATTTGAAACATTCGAATTTTACTGTGCTCTGTCTCTTTCACATGCATATAAAAAGTGAGTGATAAAACAAACCCCTTCGAATTCGAAATTCGATTTTGGAATTCGACCTCAAAGAAAACACCTACGGCAACGCAAAAAAAAAAAGATATTTGTAATTTGTAATAAAGAAATTACTTTTTTTAAATGTTATTGTTTACATGTTTAATTTATTATTGGATTTTAATAAAAATAAGTCTAATTAACAGTATAAAATTAGTATTTAACCAATACATTTTTATTTAGAATTACAACAATGATACATTTGAAAAATAAACATCAGGGACGCGGTATTAAAACGTGATTTAAAAAAGTAGCGGGAATAAAAATTTCCCTGATGCTGATACAGTAGGTATAGCGTAACGTGTTAAATTATATTAATATTTAAATTATCTAAAAAGATGAGTGAAACTAGCGATGATGACTGTACTTTAACCCAATACCAGAAGAGTTAAATCAACAAGTGATTATGCAGAATTCAATCTATTCCTGTTCATTTCTATGTCTCCTAAGTAATATGTGTTCTCACTGCTGTGGTGAAAAGTTATGTGTGCTACACGAGAGCAAATTTTTTTGTATCTCGTGCTGTTGAGTCCCTCACCACGCTCAGGATTCTAACTTTGATTCACTCGCTACGCTCGTGAATCAATCATAGAATCCTTCGCTTGCTCGGGACTCAAAATCAGCACTCGAAACAAAAAACAACTTTGCTCTCTTGTTGCACAAATAACTATTGCATAATAATATGAGTATTTCTAAGGAGTAGGCTGCGATAGCTTAGTGGGGATACCGACAAACTGCTCCGTAGAGGGTCATAGGTTCAGCTTCTTCCCTTTATGAGAAAGGCAAGGCCATGGTCCACCGCGCTGGCTAAGTGAGGGATGGCTGCCTTCACATACCTTGCGAGAACATTATGGAGAACTCTCATGTCTGATAATAACGTCTACCTCACCATGCTTTTGCAGCAATAATTAACAAGCTAATATGCAAATTACTTCGAAAAGTCAGCGGTGCACGCTCTGGAATCAAACCCGATACCCTCTGCATGGCAGTCTGTTGGTATCTCCACTAGGCTATCACTGACATACAATTGGTTGTCTTGCCAAACTGGACCTTTATAGTTGACCTACTGTTCTGAACTAGATTAGCAGGTTTTGCAAATATCACGTTTATTTATGATATAACCACTATTTTTATCAACATCACAGACGAATATGTTTGTATAAATAATTTCAAAAGGAGGCTAAATAAATGTCTCGGATAGGTTAGTAGAAATACTATTGAAATAACATTGCGCATAAGAGATTTGATTGTTTATAATATACTAGAGGTTTGATTACGTGGAGAGAATGGATGACGAAAGACTGACAAAGAAGAAATACAGGGCAAGTGTGAATGGGACAGGTCGAAGGGGAAAAGACTTAGGCGGACGATCTCTGACCAGATTGGAGAAATCCTAAAAACAGGGCAGGTTAGAAGTACCCTGAACAGAAGAGCATGCATGAGGTATCTGATGTGAGTGGATGAAGCAAGAGAGATATGTCAGGATCGTTGCAAATGGCGTTGCGTTCATTTTACCATTTCTGTCCGATGCCGTGGGAATTGTAGACAATCTGTTTTTAAAGCAACTCTACGCTCCCCAACAAACGTACCAGCCAAATTTCAGTTTATTGCATCCATTAGTTTTGGCTGTAGTTTGTCTGTCAGTCAGTCAGTAACACAAGTATTTTATATATACAGATTCTAAGACAAGATCTAATAAACATATCCACTAAATATGGTCATTCTGTTAATGTCAATTGTGAATTTTAATGCCCAGTCAAGGTTATAAGGAAGGCAGAACAATCTAAATTTAGCTTTATAGCGAGCAGCGCGCTAATATAAACCTTGTCTTAAACGATATTACCATATTACCAATCTCTTAGAATATACTAGAAACAAAAGTTTCTAGATTTTTCGACGGATTGGCAGATTGCACGTGTTTTGTTATAAAATAAGTAGGTTTTTTGTTGTAGAAGGCTAACTAGCAGACGGATCGCCTGATGGCAATCGATTACTGCTGCCCATGGACATAAGCAACACTAGATGAGAAACAGTGCGTTGCTACCGTGGATGGGAAAGGAGCAGAAGCGAGAAAGGGGCAAAGGGGTTGACACCTGCGGCACTCTCATTCATCCAACAAAATGCAGAAGTATAGCTATTGTTAGTTTATGTCGATATTTTGTGAGAGGATAGTACTCCTCCGGTCGAGCCGGACCGTTCATGCTGGATTCGGCAAGGCTCTTATTTCTATAAAAGACATCAGTTAACCGGAACTTACCTATAGGGCAGTGATGAAACCGTGTCTTAGACTGAAATGTTGTGCCGTGTGGGTATTTAACCCACAACACTCCCAAGTGTGTGTGTGTAGGATTTCCGATGTGGGTAGATATCAAACACACTATCTACGTTATCCTAGTTGCATCCCGGGTTCCACTGACTAATCTCACCTGATTTGACTACCTACATATGAGCTTTTCCTAATAAAGTGCCCGGTAGATGGCAATAGGCTCGCCCCCTATTACATTGGGACTGAAACATAACTGGCAAAAAGTGAGTGTGTACTACACATCTACCTACCCCTTCGGGGATAATAGGTGTGAAGTTATATTATGAGCTTTTCCACAGAGCGACTGCTGTCTGACCTCCGCAACCCAAAGGGATAGCGATATTCTATGGTTTAGACCAGTGTCAGTTTATTCAGAAGCACTAACTCCCTATGACGACAGTCTGGGCTGACAGCTCTTCGAGGCACTGGGCAATCGAAAATTAACAACTTAATACTCACATTACTTCGAAAAGTCAAGTGACCATTTAAATTACTACTTCTATATCATTATCAGTTCGAGGCATTTACTGGTTAATTATTTATCAATAAACGTGTTATTATGTGATTTTAAATCACAAAAGTATTATCACCATAAATCATATTTATTACGACCAGCTTTTGATAGAAAACCTTGAAAATAGAGTCAGGAACTATAAATATTAAATTTTATGGATTTGGAATTTTGGATTAAGAACTATTAATTAATTTAAATTAATTAATGGCAGGTTATAATGAAATAATTGGATTGAGATTCACCTATATATTTATTATGACTGCACATATGACTTCGTAGTTTAGGCGATCGCATTGCCGTGTCATGCCATGTTGTGGGTTCGATCCCTACACGAGGCAACGTTTTGTGTGATCCATAATTAATTATTATTGTTTTGGGTAGGTGTAGTGGGTATAATCGCTGTGATTCTGAGCCTCCTTTGTATGCCTTGATTGTAACTTTCTACAGTTTTAAATAAAAAAACAACGAATATATTAACGTAAAAAATCAGCAGTCTTCCGTAAATCCACGGACGGTCAGATAGTCGGACGGATATGGCGAAACTGTAATGGTTCTTTTTAGTTTAATACGGAACCCTAACATTAGGGTGCTTGTACACGGTGCATGTAGCTGGAGCAAGTAAAGGTGCGGGTTATACGCGTGAGTAATATGCGCAAGCTACTTGTTCAAGTTACTCGATTGTACTTGTACGTGGTGCAAATAACTGGAGCAAGTAAAGACGCGGGCTACTTGCGCAAGCTGTGTGTACAAGTTATTTGTTCGTGGTCAAGAGCTAGGTACATGTGCATGCTCTTCGCGCGGTAGCTTTATGACTTGAATCGCGTCAAAATATCTCGACGAACAAAAATTATTTTAAAATCATACGTTAAAAGTGTAATTTTAACAAGTAACATGCGCGAGTGACCCGCGCGCGCCGCAGAGCACGCGAATTACTTGCGCGGGTGGCTCGCTTTGGTACATGCTCGAGTCGCTGAACCCGCACATTTCTTTAAACGATATGTTTACGGTGCATATAACCCGCGCACGTGCCTCAACATGCTCAAGCTACATGCGCCGTGTACAAGCACCCTCAATAAGCGCTCCCGACACAAATCTTGAGAAATTGTAGCTAGAAAGAACTGCAATAACGTCAGTATTCAACCAACCGCATTACTATCGGTATATTCGTTTAGCAGTTACAATGGCACAGACACACAGACACTTAAAACTTATAGTGTCCTCCTTTTCACATCGGGTGTTACAAAACTATTTGCCTCTTTCAGATAATCATATAACACAACATTCAAGGTCCTTCATATAAGGAACTATGAGATAATCGTTTATAACTCTAATCCCGTGGGTTTTATACGTAATCTTACTGACTGACTGACAGACACGCTACAGCCGAAACTATTGGGCGCAGGAAGCGGAAATTTGACATGTATGTTCCTTGGGGACCGTAGGGGTGCACTAAGAAGGGATTTCCCGAAATTTCCACGGGATCGGCCAAAACGGGTAAATTTAAAAAAAAAAATGCAGGCGTACCTGCTTGCGTCCTCTAGTATTTTATATAATATACCACACCATATATGATAATCCTTGTGGGTATTAAACTTATTATAATATATTCCCCATGCATTCTAATTCAGAACTTCCTTCTCATTTAAGTGTATTGGAGCTACCATTAAAAGTACTTATTTGTTTTCAAAATTGTATTATTTTTGTCCGCGTTTCAATGTATGAAACTCAAACAAATTTTAGCTGCCTAGTGCAAATAGT
Organism: Euclidia mi; assembly: GCA_944739405.2. Classification (NCBI taxonomy): domain Eukaryota; kingdom Metazoa; phylum Arthropoda; class Insecta; order Lepidoptera; family Erebidae; genus Euclidia; species Euclidia mi. Next base: position 3,909,783 of record OX123208.2, read on the forward strand.
TTTTGCGTAGAGCCGCGGATAACAAAATACAAGGAAGTCTTCCTTGTAGTTTACAAGAAAACTCAAAGAAATGTTAATGATATGTAAATACTTACATAATATGCTGAATCCGAGCCATCTATGTCGGGAGCGTTTCATTTTGTCTACACCAACTGTAACAATACAGAAAAAACATTAAGTACAATTTATGCATAATTATAAAAACTATGAACGCGGTTATAGAAATTTAAACTTTCGAGGTCATTTAAACTTATTTTAAATTGTTTTTCGATATATAGCATGTACCTTTATTTGTAGAACTTAACCGATATTTCGGCACTGTTGCAAGCACCGTGAACACGGTTTTGCAATTCGCCTCGCCTATTTTTTTTCCCGGTGCTTGGAAAATTATGCGATCACATGTAGACAAGACATGTATTTTGTTTACAACATGTACTTAACCATAATTATCTTAATCTTAATATATAAAATCCTTGTGTTACTGACTGACTGACAGACACGCTACAGCCAAAACTATTGGGCGCAGGAAGCTGAAATTTGGCATGTATGTTCCTTGGGGACCGTAGGGGTGCACTAAGAAGGGATTTCCCGAAATTCCTACGGGATCGGCTAAAACGGGTAAATTAAAAAAAAACATGCAGGCGTAGCTGCTGGCGTCCTCTAGTAATAAAATAAAGTTGTGAATACGATGTGGGCATTATTAAACATTTAAACAAATAATTGTGGCAACCTGTCTGATGGCTTAGGCTGATATGCTTATGCATACACCTTCTGATGGCGTGGAGGCATAGTGATACAGATCGTGCTGGCTCCCTAAATCAAGGTTGAGCTGTACGATAGCTGTTGAATGCGGGCCATGCGTCAGACGATACCCTGCATTGTACTCGCATACTAAACCCATCTCATGTCTGGACTTTAAAAAATAAGAAAAAATGAAAGAAATTTAAGTGTAAAAAAAAGCAATGACTCTGAATTTGTTTCGGCCTTTCTTCTCAAGAAGTCATTTAGCTAGGAAAAGCCGGCATCATCTAGAATAGGGTTTTGACATGTATAAGTGTTGTAAACAACCAAAATGCAGAAATAAATATGTCTTTATTATTTAATCGTCATTGCTGACCCTTATAACTCGATACAGATGTATAGATCAAGTCAAACAAAATGACCTTTTACAGATATCAAACCCACACTATCAAAAATTCTCAACAATACAAACTTAATCACGTAATTATATAATCAAAATCATGACAATAGCTTAGCAAATTTTATTTATTTATTTATTTTATAACTTTATGCACAAAATTTGTACAGAGGCGGACTTAATGCCGAAGGCATTATCTCCCAGTCAACCTTTGGGTGATGCAGAGAAACGTGTAATAGGTGCATTTCTTAAATTAAAAAGCAAGAAGAATAAAACAAAAACCTACTTATTATTATGAAATAATATATACCTAATATACATACTTATACATACCATAAATATATACTATATATATTAATAAACACAATAATATATATTTTATAATTCTAATAAATATATACATATAATATAAAATAAATAAACTATAAAATACCTATGACGATTCAGTTAGTGCATCTAAAAATGCTGTAACAAATCTGATAAAACTTTATGAAACCAATCAAAAGGTCGAGTTCAAATTTTACCGGATTTTACGTAAGGTTCGGTAAACTGTTACACAATAATACTTTGAACAAACGTTTATTTTTATTGCTGAGTTAGTTATATGTCACTTTACAAAATTATATATTTTACTGATAAAATTCAGGAAAATAATTAGGGAAATAAATTACGATTTAGTAGAGGAGAGGGGAAAAGGAACGAGGAGGGAAGGAAACAATTTAATTAGACGAAGGGGAGCTAATTATATTTTAAGATTGCCGACGATTTCTCCAGTATTCTTTCAAGAGATCTTGTCCTATAGGTCTGCCTAGGTATAATAAATATGTTCAAACAAAATTAGCATTTTTAAAATTAGGCCAGGCGCCTTTGAGTATTCGGAGAAAATGCATAAAATAAGAATTGTAAAGCTCGATCTGTTATAACACATACCTTCATGGTGATCACGCAAAGATTTGTATAATGTGGGAATCAAACCTACAAACCAGCAGTCAGTACTCAGTGTTACTAACCACTATACCAATAGGCCCGTCTAAATAATACTCCGACTGTTCTATAACTAGTTATTATACAATTATAACTATTTTAGTACATTGTTAACTGATATAGTCATAATTAAATACATTACTACCATATAGGCAGGTAGTTGGTAAAAGTGAAATGTCTATAACCTTGCTTTGTATAACGATAGTGATGTAACATGTATCGATATGTTTGTTATCGATAGTTCCGGCTAGTGTTGGTGTGTCGATATTATGATATTTTGAGAGTTCTGTTTAAATGTACTCGAGGATTTCTTATAGTTTAACTTTGTCCGTCTGTTTGTGGTTTAATAAAAGAATGCTATATACACAAAAGAGCTAAAATGTGCATTTAGACCACGCTTATGAAGTTGTGAAATATTTATTTTAAAAATGTTTTACGGGGAGTCCTCTAACACGTAAATATACTTATTATTGATTGATTATGACCTCAGAAAATTGACGGACGCATTGAATTTAAGTATTACCTACTTAAATTCAATGCATCCGGCAACTGATACCGCGGTCTGTATTAGTTGCTGTCCCAGTGGCTGGAAAGTCATCCGACGAAGGACAAGACTGAATACAATTAGGTTGCTATATTTTCTTGCCAACATAATTGTGTATATGTTGGTAAGTACCAACATAGAAGATATTAATTATTACATTTGTTAAATGTTTTAATTTTGTTAGCAATGTTTTAAGCGTATTTTAATCTTTATGTTGTGCATTAAAAGTATCTATCGTAGTATCATATTCGGCTTGCCAAATTTTGTCTAATTGTCATTAGACATAAGCATTAATTAAATTTAAAATATAACTCTTAGATTTAACCAGATTTGTATGAAATTTTGAAACAGTTCTAGTTAGTATTGCTTTAGAATTTCCACATTTAATACATTTGCTAATATTAATAGCGTATTGTCTCTTAATATTTTCATGTATTTCTCAACATGTCGGGTCAATAATATGCCAGGTTGCAACATAAACCATTAGTGGTACAATGGTGAGAATTTATGTGAATATATTACGAGGTTTATGTTACCATAAAATTTAATTAATACGCATAAAATGCGATGTAGGTGGTAGTTTTGTAATCTATGTATCTGTGGAAAGAGATTTGTCTTCATCATCATAATCATCATCATCCTCATCTCGGTTGTCAAACAAACTCTTCAGCTTTATGTCTTATACTAATATATAAAGCTGAAGTTTGTTTGTTTGTTTGGTTGAACGCGCTAAATTCAGGAACTACTGGTCCGATTTGAAAAATTCTTTCAGTGTTAGATAGCCCATTTATCGAGAAAGGCTACAGGCTATATAACCTCGCGCTATGAGCGACAGGAGCGGAGCAGTAGCCTTAAACAAGGTGGGTGTAACCGCGGGCATCCTCTAGTTTATGTACTTATAGTGGAAAGAGATTTGTCTTCATCATCCTCATCGTGGTTGTCATTGTCTTGGTTGCTATCCAAGGCCTTGCAACTTGGGGTCCATTTACAGACAAATATCATCGATCTGAGTTTAATTCAACTGTTCTTCTCAAGAAGTAATTTATCTAGGAAAAGCCAGTTTCGTTTTGACTAGGGTTTGACTTGTATACTTAAGGCGCTACCTCGAAAATGTATGCCCTTTTTGATTACCGATTTTGAAGCAGTGAGACACACCAGCAAAGTGAAAATTTTATATAAGTATTATTTATCAGGTCTTTATCTAGGGACTGCTCGGACAGATACGTGATTCGCGATTTTCCCTCGATAGAATTTTAATTTGAAAAACATGCTTTCTGTAAATATTTTTATGGATATTTAAAAAAATACTATAAAACTTTTCGCCTTGAAATTGCTACTCGCCGAAAGAAGAGCTAGTTTAATAGGGACTGGTTGAACGAATTGTCTCTAAAGCGAATATTACTTGAGTTATGAACGAAATAAGATTTAAGACAGATTCGTGGTGGCATGCCATGTCAAAAACCGTGCGACATTCAACTTTATGGCTAACACTTAGCGATGACTTCTGCACGATTATTTGACCTTGGAGGTAGCCTCTTAAGTGTCGTAAACAACCAAAATGCAGAAATAAATGTCTCTAGGAGACATTAATGCTAATTGTCATCAAAACTACTAAAGCTAGAATTATGATATTTGGATAAGCGGACCCCGACCTCCAAGGCGAGCGGCTTCTATCGCTACCGGAACAACGATAAAATAATAATAATACATTATGAAATTATTATAATAATTGTGCGTGTGGTGACGGATTAAGAATACGGAATGTCACCACCCCATATCATACCATGGGTGTCGTAAGAGCCGACAGAGAGAGCATATTATGTAGAGAACAGCACAGTAAGAGAAGGAAAACTTGATACAAACCCAATACCAACCCGTTTGGCCAGCATGGTTTAGTAGGCCAATTCCTCCTTTCGAAGGAGAGGTCTAGTCCAGCAGTAGACTGTTAAAGGCTGATGATGATGATGATGATTATGAAAGGAGAAAGACCAAATACGGCCTGTAGCGGCCAGAAAGTTGTGAATCGTTGAAATTAAACGTATAATTTTTAAAAATTTTACATCGTTTTCGTTTCTTGATAGAGTATCGGTGAAAAAATTTAGTTTTTAAAGATTAATTATTTTGAATAAGCTATGGTAATAGCGGATGAATGTCTTATGTTGCCAGCATTAAAAATAAAATGAAGTATGGTAGGCAGAAATTGTTTTAAGGAAATAATATTTTTATTACTATATTAGAAAACAATATATTTTATTTTCTTTATAAGTATATTTGTAAAAAGAATCAAGAAATATATAATTTATTATACATTCCATAATTATTAATCGGTAAAAATCGTTTTGTTTTTTAATCGATAGTAGAAATATTTTTTCAAACCATTTGCAACACTTTTTTTATCTGTTATGTCATTCGTGTTGCTACTGTGTATCGTAAATATTTTGCTCTGATTTATTGGTGTTTTCCTACGGTTTTAATGTAATGTAATTGAATATAAATTCAATAATAATGATCAGTACCTTCTACCCATGCTAAGAATATGCAGCGGTGTTTGTGATTGTGGTTAGCTCTTTTGGACGAGTATACATAGTACGAGGTTCCCTAGTACACAGGTGATTATTCATTATTATTGGCCACTCTTTATGTAGTTTTTGTTCTTTAAGACGCAAAGACATACTTTTATTAACATCTAGGTATTATATTTATGTTAAAATTCAATTTCGAGATATATTTACTTGCGGAATAATTTCCATTTCAAATATCTCGTATCTTATTTCCACCAAAAGTTATTTAAAAAGAAATTATACAGGTTAATAGAGTAGTCATTTATCTTCAAAACACACATGGTGTTGTGTTTGGCCGTGCCAGGCCCATAATGTATGGCGAAATGGTACATCTCCTTTGGACACTGAGTGTCTTTTATGATGTAGATTCACATTGAGAGAAGATTTTAAATATTCCAACTTTAGGGTATAATATAATGGGGTACACAATAGAGTAAAATATGAGGTCGAATTTTTGCTCGGAAATTCGCTGTTTTTGAATCTAGCACAATGAACCTTCATTTCAGTCTTTAAAATGGTCAAATGAGGAAATTTTTCGGGTACGCAAACCATCAGGAAAATAGCTAGTAGATAAATGGTAAAATTTTCACGCCTGTATCTCCGAAGGGGTAGGCAGAGGTGTAAATAACCCGCATTTCGCCATGAATTTTTTGGGTCTTTTTTTTATAAATGGTAAAAATGCTTGATTATACACGTGCACATAGACTCGCTAGTTAAACCAGTTCGTTTTGCTGACCATACGGGTGATTCATAAGTCTTGCAAGTTGTATGTATTCCATTCAAGTATATACGTGATTTTGTTCAATCGAGAAAGTTGAATGAAGAGCTCAATTTGAATTTTATTGCCACAAAAAGGTATTATTGAATTCGATGTATCATTATTTTGGTTTTGCGGTAACATACAAAAGTTACCCAATAATATATTATGTTTTAAATTTAGTATCAATTAGTTGACCAACACATTACGCTTTCAAGCTATTAGCAAAAAAAATCCAGGAAGAAAATTTCCAAAAGAAATGTTATTCTTGACAAAAGACAACTCCATCCTTTTCTTCTTTGAGACATTTTCCTACATACACACATACATAGACTCACGCCTGTTTCCCGGAGGGGTAGGCAGAGACTACGGAACGCCATTTGCAACGATCCTGACATATCTCTCTTGCTTCATTCACTCCCATCAAATTCCTCATGCATGCTCTTCTGTTTAGGGTACTTCTAGCCTCTCCTGTTTTAAGGATGTCTCCAATCTGGTCAGAGAACGTCCGTCTAGGTCTTCCCCTTCGTCCTGTCTCATTCCTACTACCATACACTTGCCTTATATAACTTTTTGGTCAGTCTTTCGTTAACCATCCTCTCCATGTGCCCAAACCACCTTAGCATGCCTTTCTCGATGCTTGTCACTAAATCTTCTTTTACACCACAACACTCTCTACAATTAGACATTTGCCTCACCAGAAATATTCAATCAAAGGCCACAAAGAATAGACTGAGACCCGCAATCATATATTTTAGATCACACAAACTTATGTGAGATGTTTGTTACTTATTAACGCAATTTCTACTAAGCAAATATTGGTGAAACTTTGATATTAGCAGAATTGCGCATAAGTTACCTTTTTTCCCTATAACCACGCAAGCCGGCAGAAAAAAGCAAAGTAGGTACTTAAGTATTTAACCATCCAACCTCACCAGAGATCCGTATTTACCTAACAAGCCAATCTGTAAATAACTCAAACATTATACAAACAGTACTTGGAATTCTGCCACGTCTCAAAGGTTAAATAAACGGTGATACATTGTATAATTATGTATATCTGTGGTTTGCCTTGTGCGGACGAAAAAATGTAGGTATAGCTTCGCGCTAATTTGGAATTTTCTAGAAGAAAGATTGCAAGCTTGTATTAGAAGGTCAGATCGCGATTTTAATTTACTCTGACACTGAATGAAAACTGAATTTATTTTAAATTATAAATTGGCAAAATGCCAATATCATCATCAGCCTTTAACAGTCCACTGCTGGACTAGGCCTCTCTTTTGAATGGAGGAATTGGCCTACTATACCACGCTGGCCAAACGGGTTGGTATAGGGTTTGTACCAAGTTTTCCTTCTCTTACAGTGCTGTTCTATGCATAATATGCTCCCTCTGTTGGCTTTTACGACACCCATGGGATGATATGGGGTGGTGACAATCTGTATTCTTAATCCGTCACCACACGGACATAATGCCAAAATGGCCTAGCAGAAATACCACAGAAATAAATAGATTTCTGTGACAAATACATTGGGCACATGGAGAGGATGGATGACGAAAGACTGACAAAGAAGATATATAAGGCAAATGTGAATGGGACAGGGCGAAGGGGAATACCTAGGCGGACGTTCTCTGACCAGATTGGAGACATCCTAAAAAAAGGACAGGCCAAAAGTACCCTAAACAGAAGAGCATGCATGAGAAACTTGATGGATGTGAATGAAGCAAGAGAGGTATGTCAGGATCGTTGCAAATGGCGTTCCGTAGTCTCTGCCTACCCCTCCGGGAAACAGGCGTGAGTCTTACGTATGTATGTAGAAAGACAACTGGAATGGTACGCATAGGGTTTTAGGTTTAAACCCATATTACGGCATACAAAATTAAATTTGCGTGGGTAGTTATGAGCGGTTTTAATTGCTAATCATCGCTTGTTAAATTGTGATGAAAATCATACTGACACAGCCTCTTGCCAGTGTGAGCAGGCTTAGGACATAGTCCAATCATTTTACTATCGCTTAACCGTAATAAAAGACACCCTAAGCACAGCTTCTTTTTATGAGAAGGCTTAGGACATAGCCCACCACATTAGCCAAGTGCGAGTTGTTAGTCTTTACATATTTTTTTTATGGTAATAGGCGGCAAACGAGCAGACGGATCGCCTGATGGTAAGCAATTACCGCCGCCCATCGACACAAGCAACACCACAGGAGTCACAAGTGCGTTGCCGCCCCTTGGGGTTGGGAAAAGGGATAGGATGAGGAGTGGGATGAGGGAGAAGGAATAGGGGATAGGGCCTCCGGCACTCTCACTCACCGAACGAAACGCAACAGTTTAGGTACTGTTACTTTTCGTCGATTTTCTGTGAGAGGGTAGTACTTCCCCGGTCGAGCCCGCCCATTCATGCTGAAATCAGCAAGGCTCTACTACCGTGTATATATACATTACTATCAAGAACATTATGTTGATCTCTCACCCATGGAAGTTGCCTCACAATGTTTTTCTTCGCCGTTTAACAACCAATAATTTCTAATTTATTACGCACTTAACTTCGAATAAGTCAAATGGCGCGCGCTGCCAGTTCAAGTTCGAGACCATCTGCCTCCGTGGTACAGTGGATAGCGTATGCGACTGCTGATCGGAGGTCCCGGGTTTGATTCCCGTATCGGCCAAAAGTGTTACTGGGTTTTCCGAATTCGCAGTAGCAGCACGGAGTCTGGTGATGTGCCCGGTAACGGCAATAGGCTCGCCCGCTATTACGAGGGACCTAAAAAATCATGGCGAAATGTGGGTGTAATATTACGCCTCTGCCTACCCATTCGAGGATACAGGCGTGAGTCAAAATAAAATAAATACCATCTACGTAGCAGTCTCAGTTGGTATCTTCACCAGACTAAAACTGAACGTTAGTTAAAGCATCCTTACAGGTAAAGTGACTACTTTACCTGAACAGGTAGCAAACAATTATAAGATATGAAAATGTGCTTTCGCCTAGCTATCAAACTCAGAATCAACAGTCACGCTACGACTAACTCTAACCACTGAACCGTCGATGCATATAAAAGAGTAATATTATATTATTAAACAATATATAAAATCCACGTGAAAACGAAAGTATTACGCAATTGCGTAAAATTTAAATAATTACGTGAACAATTAGTGTATTTTTATACAAAACGTAAGTAAATATATAATTTTATGACATACACTTACATTCTTTTACTTTTATACTGCCATGAACACTTGAATAATATTTTATTCATTAGATCATAAAATATGATAAGTTTATTTTTACAGTTACATAACATAATCATGTGTAAGTAGCTATCTAAGTAAGTATTTATATGTAATGCCGAGATTAGCTTGTTATGAAAGATTACTTTAAATTTGTGAGTTAGACGGCTCAGCTTTTTTTCTGAGTTTGCATAGAGCCATCGACAACCCAACCTACTAGACACCTAATGTTTTCATTTCTACCAACAAACAATTCTGTCAAAGCGGCAAGGTATGCGGGGCGAAGGGGGCTACAAAAATGCATTCTAATTGGCCGGTTCAAATTTGCGGTACGTCATAATTCATAACTAGTGTTGGGATTGGTCTTATGTAAGACGTATAAATCTAACGTGTTGTCAGAAAGTGTTCGCCTTACGTCTGCCGTCTAGTAGGCTGCTTTGTCGTTGCATAGAGCGATAACTGTAAGTTTGTGACTAAGAGGTCTCAGTTTCTATTCTTGGGTTAGCGTAGTGTAATAAGTGTTTTCTATTAGACTTAATGATTATGCTTCTAACCTGTCACTTTTACACTTTTCTGAAAATAACAACAGAACCCTGGATTTTGAGGTAAACTTACATAAATAACAACGTAAACTTTTGCGCCGCTTAACATAAAATTTATAGAGCAACAACGCCATAATATGTTAAGAAGACAATGCAGTACAACAGTAATGCCCACTTTCATCGGCTGTGGATAGGTCTGCTTATAAAATTTTAACGAAAATTGTATGTTTTCAGCAGCAGAACAGTGGTGAAACATGTCCTAAATGTTTCTCTTTCGATAACTTTCGTCGAGAACTACGCCACATATACCCACACTAAAAATCTATCGACAAAAGTATCGATATGTGCATTGTGCACATCACTATATCACACAATAGACTCCATATGGGCACAGACCCGACTTCCTACCATTGTTACATAAATGCACAATTGTACAATACATTGAACTATCGCAATATGGTGGTAGCAGAACTGAGGTAGCTAACCGTATAAACCTATTAATAAACTAATTATATACCTATCTTAGTAGAGGATACCCGCAGCTACGGCGGCACATTTCATTTGAATTTCATTGTTTCTGCCTGGTCTCGAAGTGCACCTCTACAGTCCGTAAGGAACACATGACATGTATCTATATGCCAAATTTCAGCATCCTGCGCCCAATAGTTTCAGCTGTGCGCCATCTTGACGACCGGTTGGCGGAGCGGGAGTGTAAGCGACTGCTACGCCGAAGGACGCGGGTTCGATTCCCGCTCAAGTCAAACAATTGTGTGCATGAACATGGATGTTTGTCTTGGTCTGGGTGTTTCTATGTATAATATGTAGGTATTTACAAAAAAAGGGTATATGTGTATGTTTATCCATTATCTAGTACCCATAGTACAAGCTCTGCTTAGTTTGGGACTAGATGGTGTTGTGTGAATGTGGTAGAATATTATTATTATTATCTGTCAGGCACTATCGCACGATTTTTACATAATATACACATAATTATATCAGCTGTTTATATAAACAAGTTTACTTATAATTAAATATTAATTAATATTAAAATGGCAAGATAGTAGTAGGGATCGCGAGACGGGCTTGATACCTTTGACAAGGAATGCCCCTAATACATACATACATAGTCTCACGCCTATATCCCCGAAGAGGTAGGCAGGGGTTTATTGCTACACCCACTTTTCGCCAGATTTATTTTTAGGTCCCTCGTAACAGGGGGCGAGCCTATTGCCATACCGGGCACATTACCAGACTCCGTGCTGCTACTGAGAATTTCCTAAAGGAAAAACCCAATAACACTTTGCCACATTCATACCGCGAGACCAACGAGGCAGCCCCTAATAAAGGCCCGAAAGTGTGCTTATGTCCTGCAGTGGCACGATAGGGGGTTAAAATTAATATATTTTTTAAGTTTCTATCTGTTTAATAAGATCGAGTAAAAAATTGCTTAAAATTACGTTTGTTGTATGGGAGCCCCCTTTAATATTTACTTTTTTATATTTAATTATTTATTTTGAAAGGAATTCTACTAACAACTACATATTCTGTGAAATTTTTAAGCGTTTACCTGTTACCGTTAGTAACATTGAGCAAAAACTACGAAAAAAAACACGTTTGTTGTATGGGACCCCTATGGGTATTAATAATTTCATATTTTTATTTTTAGTATTTGTTGTTATAGCGGCAATTGAAATACATACTTTGTGAAAATTTCAGCTTCACGGTTTATGAGATACAGCCTGGTGACAGACAGACAGACACAGCGAAGGCTTAGTAATAGAGTCCCGTTTTTACCTTTTAGGTATGGAACCTTAAAAAATGTGGGTATGTAGTTGCTTGCATCCTTTAGTACATACATACATAGTCTCACGCCTATAACCTCGAAGAGGTAGGCAGAGGTGTATTTCTACACCCACTTTTCGCCAGACACATCTAGTATTAAATCATCATTAATGCATCCTCTAGTATTAAATATAACCTTGTATACTGCCAATATTATAGTCCGTTCGATTTAATTTCACCATTTAAGTAAGCTAAATATGAGCTAAATACGTTGGTTATTGTAGCGGCAAGTAAAAGTACTTGGACAAGGACGGCGCAAGGTGAACGAACCGAACATACGTACTTAGTATAGGTATAGTACACTTAAACACGTACCTTACTTTAGTTCTTATTTAAGACCTTAGTACGTAGGTATTTGAGTAATGTATGTTTATTTGGGTTCAGTCATCAGCCATTAGCAGTCCACTGCTGGTCTAGGCCTCTCCTTTGAAAGGAGGAATTGGCCTACTATACCACGCTGGCCAAATGGGTTGGTATAGGGTTTGTATCAAGTTTTCCTTCTCTTACAGTGCTGTTCTCTGCATAATATGCTCCCTCTGTCGGCTCTTACGACACCCATGGGATGATATGGGGTGGTGACAATCCGTATTCTTAATTCGTCACCACACGGACAATTTATTGAGGTTTATCCACATCAAATTTATTGAGGTCTTGAGAAACAGACTGCATTTTAACTCCACTACGACTGTGGCGCTCCAGAATAGACCATAAGTCACCTGCTGGAGTGTCTTAAATGTCCGCACAGATGTTCGGAGGCCCATCACACCAAGCCACTGACACTGACAGTGTAGTCTGTGGTGTAGTTGCTGTGGCCACACACTGGGCTGGTGCCATTTAATCTCTGTACCATCGATTCGAGAAGAAGAAGTTTGAATACAGCATAAACAATGCCATTTATCACTCTACAATACACTACTGTCTTATTCTACACCTAATTCGCCTATCTTCTTAATATATAAAATCCTTGCGTTACTGACTGACTGACAGACACGCTACAGCCGAAACTATTGGGCGCAGGAAGCTGAAATTTGGCATGTATGTTCCTTTGGGACCGTAGGGGTGGACTAAGAAGGGATTTCCCGAAATTCCCACGGGATCATCCAAAACGGGTAAATTAAAAAAAAATGCAGGCGTAGCTGCTGGCGTCCTCTAGTTCGCCTAGATAGTTAATAGGCAAGTGTGGGTTAAATCCTGTCTCCCAACCTACTTAAGTAATTGAAATGATGCATGTTTTTAATTTACAATCGGTTTAATAGAATTTAGTAATGTAAGTATGAATATTAATAATATAATAATATTCTACCACATTCACACAACACCATCTAGTCCCAAACTAAACAGAGCTTGTACTTACTATGGGTACTAGACGATGGATAAACATACATATATACTTTTTTTTGTAAATACATACATATTATACATAGAAACACCCAGACCAAGACAAACATCCATGTTCACGCACACAAATGTTTGACTTGAGCGGGAATCGAACCCGCGACCTTCAGCGTGGCAGTCGCTTACACTCCCACTGCGCCAACCTTTCGTATAAAAGTAAAGTAAGGATTATACTCAATCTAAATTCGATTTTCATAGGTGTCGATCATTGCGAGAAACGTCTTATTCTGATGTAAGTACTTAATAAAGCAAAGTTGAATTGATATCCATTCAGTATTTTTTGTGTCGTAAGAGGCGACTAAGGGATAACACGATACAAATACCATCTTTGCGTAGAGACGGAAAACTCGACATCAAACCCTATACGACTGCCTCGTTGGTCTCGCGGCATAAATGTGCGCGTGGGATCGGGAGAGGTCCCGGGTTCGATTCCTGGGTCGGGCATTATTGATTATTGGGTTTTTATATCACGAAATTCTTAGTAGCAGCACGGAGTCTGGAAATGTGCCCGGTACGGTAATAGGCTCGCCCCTTATTACGTGGGACTAAAGTATATCTGGCGAAAAGTGGGTGTAGAAATACACCTCTGCCTACCCCTTAGGGGATAAAAGGCGTGACGTTATGTATGTATGTATCCATTAAAATTTTCGCGTTACTAACAATCCTTCCCCTCTCACAGATTTAATAAAAGTAGGAGAGTTCTAATAATCAAAAGGTGCATCTACATATTGCACCCAAAGGTCATCGATCCAGAAACCGGCCGAGCTTCCAGTACTTAACCTTGTACACGGAATGCAGCTTGAACTGTGCAAGTAAAATGTCTTGTTCGTTTTATACTACTGGTACAGTAAATATCAATACCAATATCTGTTAACTGTTCTTAAGACTGTGAGTTTACAAGAGATGAAAGAGCTGAATGGAACATGAGATGAGTGAGGCAACGAAACCAATGAGATAAGTAGTTTAATTAAACATCTAGGAATATAGCTTTACTGTGTCGCGGAGAAATTTACTAACAAGCAATCAACGGAAATAAATTTGTTTCTTTATTTTTTTTAAAAGACACCTCTCGCACTAGGAATAAATCCTGTGTCGCGGGGGACTTTACAAACATACAACTAACGGACACAATGAACACCCAGACCCGAAACAACAATTTATGGATCACACAAAGTGTTGTCTCGTGTGGGAATCGAATCCACAACACTCGGCGCAGTGTCAAGAGGTGAGGCGGCCGCTTAAACCACTACGCCAACCGTGCAGTCTGTAGTATAAATAACACTCAGACTCGAAACACAATTCGTGGATCATATAAAGTGTTGCTTCGTGTAGGAAACGAATTAAAATCCATAAACACATCGCCAAACCATTTTCAAATTATAATCTTGTCGATCAAGTTGGTACTTATTTCAAGTTTATACCACTTATTTGATAAACCTATATCCTATGGCTTTTCGTCATAAAATTTTGTGATGATTTTCCCAAAGTTTAAAATAAAAAAAAACACATTTAGGTAATTTGCGTCTTAAGTCACAGCATTCGCACATACAATCTTATTTGTTTCATTTGAATTTTATAAACATAATCTGTATATATTTTTATATATATATAATTATATAAGATCCTTGCGTTACTGACTGACTGACAGACACGCTACAGCCAAAACTATTGGGCGCAAGAAGCTGAAATTTGGCATGTATGTTCCTTGGGGACCGTAGGGGTGCACTAAGAAGGGATTTACCGAAATTTCTACGGGTTCGGGCAAAACGGGTAAAAAAAAAAATGTGCAGGCGTAGCCGCGGGCGCCCTCTAGTAAATAACATTCGCACTCTAAAAAATTCCTGTGTCGTAGGCAAAGATCCAACTACAAGTAATAATCACTAAATACTTACAACCTTCGTCACAAGCTGAAAGCACTTGGCAAGGTACTAGTTTGAACTTTTCAATCGCAGAAAGTACTTGTACCTAACAAATTTTGTCACAAACGCACAACACTTGGCAAGATATATGGAACCTTTAAACAAAGGCAGTACATACCTGGTCCACAGACTTCGTCCTACTGCCACCTTCCTCTAACATATGCCCCAATTATCCAACCCGGAAAACCGACAAGCAACAATAATTGTTATTATCAAACAAATCTATTGTCATCTCGAAGAAAATAAACAACCATTCATAACAGTTATAATATAACGCATATTGACAACATCGCCCTTTGATTTCATAACAACTGACATTGTATTTTTGACTGGTCTATCTAGTGGTTAGCGACCTGATTGCTAAGCTAGAGAGTTAATTTACCAGCTAGGACAAATTGTTGTTTTGATATATTAACAGATACATTTTCTCGTCGGGGTACGCAAAAAGAACAGAACGCCACTTGCCTCTATCCTTATAAACCATACGTGCTTCCTCTACATTTCATACATCCTTACCGGTTTCGGGTACTTAGAATCCTTCCGTTTTTCAGGAAGTCCCCAATGTGCTCCACGAATGTCCTACGAGATCAATACGATTACGAAGGACGTTTATTTTTGAAGTTACGGATGCAAATATGAGTTTCCATATTTGGTTCTTTAATATTGTTGACTGATACATTTTAGGAGAGCCCTATGCCCAACAGTGGACGGATTTATGAAAATATAACCTTATCTTTACGTGCGAAGCCATGAGCCAAGGTTTAGTACCATTATATTTAGAACACAAAACGTTCGGTCGGGCAGTGTTATTGGGATTTTCCGTTAGGAAATTCTCAGTAGCAGCTCGGAGTCTGGTAATGTGCCCGGTACGGCAATAGGCTCGCCCCCTATTACGTGGGACCTAAAAAATTCATAACGAAATGTGGGTGTAATATTACACCTCTGCCTACCCCTTCGGGGATACAGGCGTGAGACATTAAATAGTTATTTACGAATCGAACCCACAACACTCGCAGTATTATTCGCCTCCCCCGCACAACACATAAAAACACAGAATTTTTATTATATCAACGTTACATAAGACACTTAAAACAATAGTCTACACCACCAAGCGTAGAGAAAGCGTTGTTCAGCCGAGCGGAGCCGAGTGAAGCGTATGTCTTACGACCTTCTACGTCATTGTTTCAAGCAAAATTGTTCACGAAGTAAGCTAGTGTTACAGAGCGGATGTTGTTACTTGTTGGATGTATTGCTAGTAATAAAAATACGTCGATAAATGTATATAAAATGAGTCTGTGAATTGTAGGACTCAAATTAAGTTAAATCGGCTAACTATCGCGGTGTCCTTCGACTTGTGAGGCACAAGGCACAGTCCTTAAAAAGCTAGATTTGGGATGAGATTTCTCAGAGGACGTAATTTTATTTTTGAATGTCAAAGAGGAATAGTTAAAAGTTGAATCGAAATTACCGTATTCCTTCTTCTTCTGCCATCTTGGAAAAATTGAGTGCAGATATTAAAATAGCTTTTGCCCGCAGCTGTATGCGTTGTTTATCAGTGAAAAATATAGATGATTGATTGATTTGTCAATCATTTTTGTTACAAATTAAATTCTTTTCAACTCTGGTCCTGTAATTTTTAATCCTACTACAGAAGGTAGCAACATCTATAAATTACTTTTTACTGTTCCTACGTAGTATACATCCCATAGGAACAGTAAAAAGTAATTATAGTGACCATGAAAGTTTAAATTCCTATAAAATCTTGACCCCTTAAGGACCAACTGTAAAATTCTATACCACCTTATTCAAAATTACTGTCATTGTAACCATTAAAATATGACAATATATATAATTTACATTAACATTTGAATACAATAAATAACGTCTCGTCACGTAATATTACGACGTTGACGTAACGGTATGAACGTGACGGTTGAGACCTAGTTATAAATAAGGTGAAAATTTTTGTATTTGCAATCATTTTGACGTATTGAGGTGGCTAAAGGTATATGGGGTATTGATTTATTTTGTTACAAAGGTGACAAGAAGCTACTAATGGGATTGCCAATCTTTGTTATGCGTTTATATATATTGGGTGACAAAGATTAAAAGTACACAGGTACTTTTTTTTTCGTTCAGTGCACTTGGAACATATATTTCTCGTATATTTCTAATTATTTCGGTTGTCATATCCTTCATTTGTCTATCCATATTTGAATCCGACGACCGGTTGGCGCAGCGGGAGTGTAAGCGACTGCCACGTCGAAGGTCGCGGATTCGATTCCCGCTCAAGTCAAACATTTGTGTGCGTGAACATGGATGTTTGTTTTGGTCTGGGTGTTTCTATGTATAATATGTATGTATTTACAAAAAAAAGTATATACATATGTATGTTTATCCATTATCTAGTACCCACAGTACAAGCTCTGTTTAGTTTGGGACTAGATGGTGTTGTGTGAATGTGGTAGAATATTATATAAGTAAGTATTTTCCTTCATTCTTTAACGCAGTTTCTGTAACCTGGAGTTTTGTAGCGGTTTTACGTATTACTTACTGGGAGATTTTGTAGGTCTTAAATTATCTCAAGATTTATTAAGGAAATATAATTAATGCGTATAGTTTTGGAACATATACTCACGATGTTATGACCTTGTTTCGATACATATATATCAAAAGAAGTTGTCTTGACATAAGCTCTATACGTTATATGTCAAATATGTATCTTTAGTAGCTAAATCCATGGATAGATTGAATATTGAAAACGGCTGTTAATATTTATTAAACTTGGCTATACAGTTGACCCAGTGTCAGTACTTAAACTGCTAGCAGACCTAGCAGTAAAACAAAGGTCTCAGGTCAACTTAATTGAAGGACATACACATTACGAACCGATTTGTTCTAGAATATTCGATTCGGCGAAAGTATGCAACGAAATATTCCGGCGGCTGCATCGTCCTTGCTGTCACTTGACATTTAACTTTAATACCTTAAGTCACACTTCATTCCATACCGACTGACGAGCCCTTCATTTTGTATATAGATGAGCCGATTTTAACTAAATTTGCGCTCATTAGCAGAGCACATGTATTATTTAAAATCACTTTTTTCTCGTACAACTTTATTTAACGAGTAAGAAGAGTCGCGATAACTGACTAAATTAAGACCAAAAGACCTCTGAGGCTTCTTTGCCTTTAAAAAAAGGACATGTCTCGCTCTATGAATAAGTCTTTAGTCTCGGGAGTCTTTAAAAACATCAAATCAACGGATACGAAGTAAACCCAGACTGAAAGCATCAAATTATAAATCATCGTAAATGAGGGTGTTCGAAAAATTTCTGCCACCAGACGGCGTTTCATATACATCAGTTCCAAACGTGTACAGATGCGTACACACACATGAAACAAGCAAATACAGATGTGCAACGTTTTAGGCGCTTTGACACTTTTGACAGTTTTCTGGACCTGACGTCTCAGTGCTGCCGCCTAGCGGGCACCATTTCAGAAAACCCTCATT
Source organism: Euclidia mi (assembly GCA_944739405.2). Classification (NCBI taxonomy): domain Eukaryota; kingdom Metazoa; phylum Arthropoda; class Insecta; order Lepidoptera; family Erebidae; genus Euclidia; species Euclidia mi. Next base: position 3,928,207 of record OX123208.2, read on the forward strand.
GTCTCTTGTCATCGAACCCACGAAACCCGCCGTAGTGCGAAACGGCTTTAGATGGAGCCTTTGTCCAGCAGTGGACGTCTGTAGGCCGAGATGGATAATAATGATTGAATGTCTATCTGGACATCATAAAATCGGTATTTAAACTTAAATAATATAGTAATATATAAACAGACTTACACTGCAATAAGTGTCTATCAACATAATCAACAGCCTTTAACAGTCCACTGCTGGACTAGGCCTCTCCTTTGAAAGGAGGAATTGGCCTACTATACCACGCTGGCCAAACGGGTTGGTATAGGGTTTGTATCAAGTTTTCTTTCTCTTACAGTGCTGTACTCTGCATAATATGCTCCCTCTGTCGGCTCTTACGACACCCATGGGATGATATGGGGTGGTGACATTCCGTTTTCTTATTCATCACCACACGGACAGTGTCTTTATATTACTCTAACCATAACCATTGTTTTACCGTCAAAACAATCATTATATTATAGGTACCACAAATACAACAGCCTTATAAAACCTCATACCACACAATCAACACAAACCAACAAAAAACCTCTTATTGTAACCAGCACACGTAAAGGGCACTTACACAATAACTGTCTGTCCGTCTTTCCCACGTATTTACAAAATTACTTGACTTGTAATACGGTGATTAGACGCGGATGGTGTGAACAACACAGTTTTTAATTGTTGTTACTACTTTGGTTTGGACTCCTTCCTGATTGTGTAAAGTACTTACCTACAAAGATAACAAGATAGACATAATACATAAAACCTTTTCATACATACATAGAGTCACGCAGTCACCCCTGTTTCCCGGAGGGGTAGGCAGAGACTGCGGAATCCATTTGCAACGATCCTGACATACCTCTTTTGCTTCATTCACTCCCATCAAGTTTCTCATTCATGCTCTTCTGTTTAGGGTACTTCTGACCTGTCCTTTTTTTAGGATGTCTCCGATCTGGTCAGAGGACGTCCGCCTAGGTCTTCCCCTTCGTCCTGTCCCATTCACACTTGCCTTAAATATCTTCTTTGTCAGTCTTTCGACATCCATTCTCTCCATGTGCCCAAACCATCTTAGCATACCTTTCTCGATGCTTGTCACTACATCTTCTTTTACCCCACAACACTCTCTTATCACACAATTCTTTACTCTGTCGGTCAAAATTTTCAGTAGTAATTTATTTTGAATGGACGGTTGGCGGATTGGTTTAAGCGGTCACTTCGCCGTTTGAACCTGCGTCGCTTGTCTTGGGTTCGATTCCCACACTTGATAACACTTTGTGTGATCCATAAATTGTATTAATCCGTGATAAAAATCAAAGAAATACATTTGACGATTTGTTTTGTTAGGCGTATTTTTTATACATTTTCAAGTATTGGGAGTATCAATCGTATTATCAGCAACCTTTTGCACGCGGTTCCGCCCGCATGTGGGTCGGTTTCTTGGACAAATGCTATCCCATGAGCTATTCTGATGTATAAGCTATATTACCAAAGTTTAATCAAAATCTGTTCAGTGTTTTTCCAGTATTTTTACCCATCCTTACAACCTATCGCATTTATAATAGTAGTACCCAAGAAATTTTGTCTTAGCCCTGCTATGGAAAAATGTCACTTGCTAAGTAAATTAATGCCTCTGCTTACCTCTCTGAGAAGTGTTTAAGCGTAATAATTGTTTTTTATTATAATGGAATGCCGCTAGACGGTAAGGTCGCTTGTTGAAAGTAATGTAGAGTTAGTAATCTATCAGTAAAGGCAAAGGTGAAGCGGATATAGGAAATTAAATGCATTTCCTTATGGAACGTGTGTAAGTTAATATGATGTTTTTTTTCTTCTGATCGGTTATTGTTCAATAAATCTTGATGCATACCAAAAGACAATAAATTTGACGTTAAAATAAAACTAAGAATTGATTGTGTAGCAATATTTAGTAAAAAAGCCGAATAAAGTAGCAGCTCGGAGTCTGGTGATGTGCCCGGTACGGCAATAGGCTCGCTCCCTATTACGTGGGACCTAAAAATTCATGGCGAAATGTGGGTGTAATATTACACCTCGGCCTACCCCTTCGGGGATACAGGCGTGAGTCTATAAAAAATAACTGTCCACATCATCGTCATGGCGTTTTTACAGTTCCGTCTAAGACTTTCAGGATCGTTTTCTTGTCTAAGTAGATTTGACTCGCTCTATGAAAAAGCTAATATTCTAGCTTTTCCATAGAGCGACTATCGACTGACCTCCCAAAACCAAGAGCTAAAAGTTTTTTACACTGTCCTCACTGTAAATTTAAAATCAAAGTATTTTTCAACAGTCTTCTCTATAAATTCTTAAGCCTACATCACAGGGCGGCCTTCACTACTAGTACTAAAGACTGCAAGGTGAAATATATGTAAGTACGTATGTATAGTACATTAGTGAATGGTCATAAGTTTGTCATGTGATCATCACCTCGTCACGTGGTTTGTTATGTAATGAGTTGAGGTCGTAACGAAATTACATGTAGGGAAAACGATGTCGTTTTGGTTTTAAAGCAAATTGATGTTAAAGAAGTTTGATTGAAGATGTGTTGGTTGATTTGATACTTGTAAAAGTGTGGTTCTAGTGTAAATTCAAATGTGGTGGTTTACGTCTCGCTTCTGATAATGAGAATTGAGATTATTATGTGTTTTGAATGTTTTTATGTTAATTTGTTACGTTTGTAGGGTACACAGCTTTCTTATGATATAGGGATAAATATTTGAAATAGAGTAGTATAAAAAAAGTTAATTTAAAAAATTACATATTATTTTGGCGTAACGACTTTGGTATGATATCTATGTATAATCTCATGGGGGTGTTTTAGATTTTTTTTGTTTTGGATAATCTTCATTATCTATATTATGTTTAAATTAAAGTGTTTGTCAAACTAAATGTAGTATTTTAATTAGGATTAAAACATGAACGACAAAATAAATAAGTTCGTAAATAAACCCAATTAAAACGATTGACATACATTTTCGCCAATGTTCTTATATATTACAGCTGTATAAATATTAATCTGTATATATTAATTTTTTGCGTTACCAACATACTGACAGACGGCGCAAAGCTAAAACTATTTGGTGCAAGAAGCAGAATTTTGGCATGTGTGCTGGCCTTGGGAACTGTAGGGGTGCACAAAAAGGCATTTTCCGAAATGCTCGCGGGAATAGGCAAAAATGGTTAAATTTAAATAAAATAGGCATAGGGTTCCCACCAAGAACTTAGGGTCCCAAGCCAAGCCAACCTCACCTGCAAGTGGTGCACCTGCCGATCAACGGACGAGGCTCTGGCAAACGAAATATCCCGATAAGCGGCAATAGGCTCGCCACCTATTACGTGGGATCAAAACACTGGCGAAAAGTGGGCGTTTAATATGCCTCTGCCTACCCCTTCGGGGAAACAGGCGTGAGTCTATGTATGTTTGTTTAAATAAAATATGCGGAATTAGCTGCGTGCATCCATTAGTACAGATATAAGAGCTACATTCCTCAACAAAACATTTGTTAACATATATTATTTAATAATACTGTACACTGAAAGAAAGCAACAACCCACAACCTACATTTACAATAAGTAAAAGAAAAAACTACATAATAATGAGACTCATCTCCGTAACAAATAATTAGCGTTGCAGAAAATACAATACGTTATAAGTATTACATGTTGTTACGTAAGAATATGTTGGTCAAGTAACAATATTTTTTTTTATAGTAATAGGCGGCAAACGAGCAGACGGATCGCCTGATGGTAAGCAATTACCGCCGCCTATGGACACAAGCAACACTACAGGAGTCACAAGTACGTTGCCGCCCATTTGGGTTGGGAAAAGGGATAGGATGAGGAGTGGGATGAGGGAGAAGGAATAGGGGATAGGGCCTCCGGCACTCTGACTCACCGAACGAAACGCAACAGTTTATGTACTGTTACTTTACGTCGATTTTCTGTGAGAAGGTAGTACTACCCCGGTCGAGCCGGCCCATTCATGCTGAAATCAGCAAGGCTCTACTACCTCGTAACAATAGCAAATATTCTGTGTCTGGTTAGACCACTAAAGAGGCAGCGATAGCCCAGTGGACTTAACAACAGACTGCCATACATGGAGTATCGAGTTGAAACCCAATGAGCGGCTACAATCTGAAGGGCCTATTCTCGTAATTACATACATACATACATAGTCTCACGCCTATATCCCCGAAGAGGTAGCCAGAGGTGTATTACTACACCCACTTTTCGCCAGATATATTTTAGTCCGACGTAATAGGGGGCGAGCCTATTGCCGTACCGGGCACATTACCAGACTCCGTGCTGCTACTGAGAATTTCCTAACGGAAAAACTCAGCACTTTGCCCGACCCGGGAATCGAACCCCAGAGAGCTCCCAATCCCACCCGCACATTTATGCCGCGAGACCAACGAGGCAGTCCCGCGAGACCAACGAGGCAGTCTCGTAATTATATTTGTTTAAAATGCAATTTTGATCTAGTCTCGTGTCATACTTGTGTCGTAAATGGTGTTCTCCTAAATTAACTGATACTTGAACGATATTGTGACTAGATCTTAAATTAAACAACGTGTCAAACTATGCGTCAACGACAAACTATCTATATCTATACCAGGGTTCGAAAATATCCGATATTTATTATAAATATCAAAATATCGGATATTTACGATATATATCGGATATATATCAAGTTTGATATATATCAATTTTGTATGAAAGTCATATTATTTCATTGTATAATTTATGAATACTATTGTGTTATTTATGAATACTATTATATAAATAATAAAATAATCAATAAACACAAAAATTTACTTACTTTTTCGTAACGATTTTTTTCTGACACCACTGACGGACTGATGCCATTAATACCGGCAGAAGTGTTGCCATTTTTAGATTAGAACTTACTATTAGGGAGTATGTTTTAACTCTACTCCCACGCCATCTACATTTGTGAAGTAGAAATACAGTAACAAACGCAAAAATAATATTCTTTTTAAACCATTTTTGTAATGCAATGTATCACAAAAAAACATTTGATATATATCGTCGAATCGAGGTTGATATATATCGGATATATATCTTGATATATATACTCGAACCCTGATCTATACACATAAATAAAATTGGAGTGTCTGTTTTTAATACTAAAATAACCGCTTTTTACTAAATGCATTTGGATGTATACATGATACATATACGAAATGACATTTTTTACAATTTTTGTTTGTCTGGCTGTCTGTCTGTTTGTTCTCGCTAATCTCTGGAATGCCTCGACCGATTTTGACGGGACGTTCACTGGCGGATAGCTGATGTACCAAGGAGTAACTTAAGTTTATAACTTATACTTATAAATTAATCGGGTACGCGAAGTAGTTCCCTCAGGACGCGGGTGAAAACGCGGGAAACAGCTAGTTTATTATAAATTTTAAAAAAACAGCTTCTTACGCCCAGTAGCTTCAGCTTAAGCTAGTCTGTCAGTCAGTAAGTTACACAAGAATTTAATATACACAGATTGCGCTACTCAAAATACCGGTCTCATAACTCTGCTCGGCCATTTACAGGCGAAACAGGCAAACAGGTAAAATACTCCATCGTATTAACAAAAAGACAATACCGTTACACACAACATGGTACTGTATTACGTAACGTAAAGTCGGTCAAGCAACAAAAACTGGTAATGCCTTATTGTATAAGTACTGTTACAATGCAGGACTCTGAGAATGGCGTGGGCTACTGCCGAGTCGTATGGAGACACTTCTGTGCCATGTATGTGTATAACACACAAGTTAAGGCGCTTACAACCGCTATTGAGTTGAGCTGTTGCTGTCACTGTCGGATTGTATACATAAGAAAGAGAAGCGCAACGACGATGGGACGTTCAGAACTTTTTACAAACCATAAAATAAATTGATTAGAGAAAATGTATTGATTGGAATAAAAAAACAAAACAGTATTTCGTTGGTATGTTGCTTGTTGAATAATTTGCCAAAAAATCAGAATGATTGTAAGTATGTATTTTAATATGGTTTTTATTCGTTAAAATATTTTTTTAGAGGTATCTTTGTGATTTTTTTCTATTGATTAAAGTTAGTTGTATTATGCTTTCAACACACTATTTAACTAGATTATATCCTGAAGAATATCATATATTTTTCTGATTGTGTTAACTGCATTGAAACATATAGTTTAAAGCATTATAAAACTCGCGTTTAGCTCTTGTAGTCACCTTTATTTATTTCTACAGTATGTTGATATGCATTTGAAAAATACTTTCAAGGGTAAATATACTACTATAATTGAATACAAATACAAGACAAAATAAGTCACTAAAACATTAAATTTTTTTTCGTAATCAAGCATTTCAAAGATCAGCTTGGTGTATTGCTAATCGGACGAACTCGCATTGCAAGTACCTAACACACACAAGCACACTTACCGTGCAGTCTTATTCTGTACCAGTCAACACTTTATTCTGATTTACTATCTAAGTAACATTTGATGAAAATAGGGTCTTATATCATCGCACACTGTTTGAAATAATTTTAGGTGAATAAGTATACTGTCTATGTTGTATTATAAAAATGTTTTGCAAAAGCATTTCAACCTTTCTCGTGGTTCTACGCCCTTGTATTGCGAATGTGGCACTAAATGTAAATATAGAATTATCACGTAACCGAGTTCAACATTTTGGCTTTCTTAAGTGTTGCATTATAACTTAAAACTTAAGTGTAAAATAATTTTGACTTTGACATAATTTGTGTCTATAATGATTTATATATTTATGATTTGATTTATATTATTAAAAATTATTTTCCGTATAGAGTAGTAGTCAAAGTAAAAGATATATAACTTATAATTAAAATTGCGAATGTTACGACACTTACCTCTAGCATAATTGTCTCTTATTCTGTATATTTACTTGTGTTTATCAGAAACAGCTAGACCTATTTCGATGAAAATTTAACTGATAAATAGCTGTTTTTTTATGTTGCAACAAAAAGCAATGGTCTTTACAGCATAAGACTCGTGACGGGGTATTTGTAGGTACCTGTAATATTTAATACTCAGCAACGGCCAAGCCACGTCTTACTTACTACAGTAATTTCTTACTGCCGAATTGCGTATACGCATGTCAATTAACTGTAGTATTAATTGCTATCGTTTTATTTTTGATTGCTATGTTACGATATACATTTGATTCATGGATTACGTTACAAGATAACTGCTTGTTACGTATAAATAGGTTTTATAATAGAAGGTAACTGTTTAAAGGTTATTTTTAGGAGGCATTCAACTTTGTTTTTAGACAAGTGGGGTTGTCGATGTTAGAACGTGAATGCTTTTTAAATATATCAAATTTGCTGAGTTGATCATTATAACATCAGCTAGAGTTTAAAGTTCTATCAGCATGGGGGCAGTCCATTTCTGCCCTTTTATAAAAATACTAGATATTTTCTTTGTTTTTTTCCTTAGTCGTCTCAACGATTCCTTCGGAATGAAACTGGGTAGTGATACTTTATATTCTTAGTCCGTCACTACACAGAACTTACCTAAGATATACTTAAACAATACATGACTTCACGCCTTTATACCCGAAGGGGTAGGCAGAGGTGTGTTACACACCAACACTTACGTTTCGGTCCCAATGTAATAGGGAGCGAGCCTATTACCATCTACCAGGCAAATTATTAAGCGAGAAATAATTACCATTTTTAATAGACACACCACTTCGAAAAGTCAGAGGTGTACCCGGGGTGCCTGGGGATGGAACCCGAGACCATCGTCTCGGCAGTCCGTTACGTACACCACAGGGCTATCGCTGCTAATTAAAGTGGCTACTTATACATAACTAAGCTAAATAAACAGCATGGCTGTGACATACAGACAGGCATGGCGAATCTATAAGCGCACCGTTGTTTGCCATTTTTGGCAACGCAATCCTAAAAAGGCACTACCCGAAAATCGAAGACGACAAAACCAGTCGCCAATTCAATTTATGGCTTACTCTTAAAAGGTGGTCGAAACCACCTACTTATAACTCTCATATATATGATACTTAATAAAAACATCTAGGCAAAAAGGTCGAATGTTCGAATAGTCGAATAGTCTAATGGCTGTGTGGTCGGATGCGGTAACGATTTACACCTACACGATAATTAAATAACTACGACTAGTTTAGGCCATAGTCAGTAGATTTTCCCATTTTTATAGTGGATTCGATTCTTCAAGTACTTTGTCTACATAATAATATACTTAGCGGGTTCGATTCTGGTCAAGTACTTTGTCTATCATCATCATCAGTCGTCCTGTCGGAGGCCAAGACTCACTTTGGGTCGCTGAGCTACCGCGAATGGATGAATATTTCAATGTCGATATTATGAATCTAATTGTAATACAGGTAAGCGACTCATGACTAATGTTGTCTCTGTTTATAAGTTAATAACATTAATAGCTGTAATCATGAAATTGTTCCTGAAACTCTAATTCTTTTGAAGAAGCAGGAGTTCCACTTAATTATTACCACCACCACCATCATCAGCCTTTTACAGTCCACTGCTGGACTAGGCCTCTCCTTTGAAAGGAGGAATTGGCCTACTATACCACGCTGGCCAAACGAGTTGGTATAGGGTTTGTATCAAGTTTTCCTTCTTTAACAGTGCTGTTCTCTGCTTAATATGCTCCCTTTGTCGGCTCTTACGACAGCCATGGGATGATATGGGGTGGTGACAATCCGTATTCTTACGTCACCACACGGACGTGGGTGAAGTTTAGTTCTGAATAAAACTAGAGCTAGAATGAAAACGAATTTATATATGGACCCTGACTACTAAGTCGTAGGTCGCGGGTTCGATTCCCACTCAAGCCAAATGATTGTGTGATGATTTGTTCTGTATCTGGGTATAACTATTAAAGATGATTATCTCTGAACAACGCTTTCATTTTGTATACTTATTTATTAATTTATCACATCCATCCATCCATTGCAACAGTGTAGCAACATAAAATATGTAAAACATAATAATATACAATAACTTAAACTTATGGCGATCATTATTTCATACAACGTCCTCTGTACCTTTAAAATTTTCCAAGCATAGCTCTATGTCACCAAGCACAGACACCAATCCAAAAATCGACCTCAATAAAATTGCTTAACATCAATTTATGTCACACAAAGACGCTAATTAGGTACATCTAAAACGTCAACGTTATATGAGATGTAGTTGCTTAACGAAACTGACGCAACAAACAGACAAATATTGTTTGTTATATAACAGTTGTTAGGTCATAAGACAAGTCTGAGTCTGGTCTAGACTTTTAAGATAAGGATAAATTGATGAAGGATAGAACTTGCTTTTTTATTTACGGTTTAAAAAGGCAACTTGAGTGTTAAGATTAATAATATTGTGTCGCCGACTAAACAAATATTTGACCAACGGTCACAAAATACAGACAGATTCGAAACAACAAATTGTGGATTATATGACGACCCGGCGTAGTGGGAGTGTAGTCGACTGATGCTTCGAAGGTCGCGGGTTCGATTCTCGCTGAAGACAAACATTTGTATATACCTATTTGATACAAATTAAAATTGTGGTTTCCCTAAGATATTAGTTTCCAACTTTCAGCGTCTAAAAATATTTCTAGGTATAAATTTAATTATCATTTATTATTAAAAAATACTAGGTATTCATTTATTAATATCTATATGGTAGTCTATTATTTTCTTGCATATTAATATTATAATAAAACAATCAAATTAATTAACAATAACATTCAAATATTGAAGGTTATATACTTACTTACTTATTATACATATATGTTAGTGCAAAAGTCCGAAGTACCTACGGTAAATCCTAAGGTTTATCAGCATGAGTTGGTAAATGTCCGAATTTTTTAATAAAAATAAATAAGTATGATGTAGATTAAAACTGATCTGATTGGAGACAACATAAAAAAGGACAGGTTACAAGTACCCATAACCAAAGAGCATGCGTAAGAAAGATGGGAGTGAATGAAGCAAGAGAGATGTCAGGATCGTTGCAAATGGCGTTCCGTAGTCTCTGCCAACCCCTCCGGGAAACAGGCGTGAGTCTATGTATGTATGTAAAACTGATATGAGACTCGGATTTAGACTTAATTTTACCTAGACAAGCAAAGTAAAAGTAGGTATATAATTTTTTGTTAATTTGCAGGGTTCGAAAATATCCGATATTTATTATAAATATCAAAATATCGGATATTTACGATATATATCGGATATATATCAAGTTTGATATATATCAATTTTGTATGAAAGTCATATTATTATTTCATTGTATTATTTATGAATACTTTTTGCATATGTGTTTCATAACATACTAAAATGATCAAAATATAAAAAACTGAAATGTTTTAATGTTTTATTTATTTGAGTTTTTTCTGACATCACTGAGGACTGACGCCATTAATACCGGCAGAAGTGTTGCCATTTTTAAATTAGAACTTACCATTAGGAATTATGATTTAACTCTACTCCCACGCCATCTACATTTGGGAAGTAGAAATACAGTAACAAACGCAAAAATAATATTCTTCTTAACCCATTTTTGTATTGCAATATATCACAGAAAAACATTTGATATATATCGTCGAATCGAGGTTGATATATATCGGATATATATCGGATATATATCTTGATATATATCCATTGATATATATCCTCGAACCCTGTTAATTTGGTATGTACATAGGTACACCACACAAGGCTGACTGTATATTTATATATTTGAAGGTCAAATCACAAATGTTCGTCCATTTTTAATTAATTCTATTGGTTATGTCTTTATGATGCTATTTAATAGTATCTATGCATTTTCTAGACTCTAGGCACTTCTGTTTTATACATTTTAATGATAGGTATATAATTATCATTTATCTGTATAATTATATATACTAGCTGACCCGGCGAATTTCGTACCGCCTAACAGTGGATTCTTTAATTTTTATTTACTTTATTAAATATTCTCTAAGAACGGTGCATAGGGTTCCCAGGGTGCATAGTGCATAGGGTTCCCACAAGAACTTAGGGTCCCAAGCCAACCTCACCTGCAAGTGATGCACCTGCCGATAAACGGACGAGGCTCTGGCAAACAAAATATCCCGATAAGCGGCAATAGGCTCGCCACCTATTACGTGGGATCAAAACACTGGCGAAAAGTGGGCGTTTAATATGCCTCTGCCTACCCCTTCGGGGAAACAGGCGTGAGTCTATGTAGGTATGTATGTATGTAAGAACCGTCCATCCTCGTACTTCAAGTAATATTACGTGGGACCTAAAAATTCCTGGCGAAATGTGGGTGTAATATTACACCTCTGCCTACCCCTTCGGGTATACAGGCGTGAGTCTATAAAAAGAAATTAAACTGTAAATTATTCTTTCTTAAATGTCACTTTAAGAAAATTGATGAAATAACGAATTAAATACTTGCTTATCTGGTATGAAATCTATAATCGTAAGTCTATTACCAATAATTTGAGGAAAGAAGAAGTAGCAAAAATGCCCCACTTCCGACTGCAAAGATAAGTATCTCAAAAAATCGCTAAAAATCAGTATAAAAAAATTATATACTTCCGGTAATCATCTTTACTGGCTAGCACATAAAAAAATTGCTTTAAATATTAATTCAGGAGTAGAAAACCTGTAATATACTAACTTCTGATTTTAGTTTTAGAATAGGATTAAAAAGCAATTAAACACTGTAATAACTCACGTTTGATAATAGTTATTATACTAGGTTAGTAATAAAGCACATATACTGAAGAGTTTTGTCAAACAATAAGACTAAATATGCTTAAACCAAACTTGTTAGCAGATTATGTCGAAGAACATAATCTAAACCAGCAGAGTTCCCATTGCGAGGTTGGAAGCAACTAGCGAAGAAGTTAATTTGATTTTCCGAGACATATGAGGAATTAATTATGATATGAGAGGGTCTAGTACGAGTTTGCACTCGATCGTCACGGTTGACGATAGCCTAGTCGTCGGGAACAATTTCCATACATTTTCTAAATGCGCCCCCTAGCGGACTGTATCGATCGCTACTCTCCGTTAGGAGCGCTTTTAGAAAATCTGTTCGGGGATACAGGCTAGAGCCTATAAAAAAATATGTTCATTTTTTAAATCTTTATTCAACTTTTTTATGGTCGTTAGAGTAGTAGGTATTGCATGATTGAAAGTAAAATATTTTTAAGATAAGTACTTAATACTGCGCCTGAATCAATATTTGGAGGAATTTCTAAGTATGATAGCCAGTAAGGATGACAATCAGAGGTATGCAATTTATTAATACTCAATTTTATCTATTATTTGAGATACTTTTCTCAGCTGTCGGACGTGGGGTAATTTTATATGGAAGTTGCAACTTCTCCTTTGATCATTAAGTAATTCTATGAAAATTAATTACTTAAAATAGATTAAGCAGTATTATAGTTGTAATTATGAAATTAATCGAAAGTTAATATAGTAATTATAGTAATTACTAGTATTTAATTGCGTTTGTGAGTAACTATATTAGTGCTACTTATAATAAACTCAGGTTCGATTACCGGGATTTGTGTTTTTTTGTCTCGTTGTTAGGTAAGTACTTTGAGTTTTAAACAGTCCTTTACAGCAAAATTTACCTGAAGAATTTTTCTAATAAATTTTGACTAGCAAGTAAAACTTTAGGATTTTATGTTTTTTATTTGGATTAAGTACCTAATTAAAAGTAAAAAAAAAGTTTTTTTGTAACTCAGAGATCACACTATAGATAAATTATACACAGACACACGATAAATCATTTGGACACTGTATCACACTATAATAATTACGTTTTTTTTTATTACATAACAAAAAAGAAAAATACAAAAAATATTTATTCCCACTAACTGTAACAATTACGGTTTATTTTCATTATTTCATCTATAAAAACGACCGGTTGTAAATCCCTAGTCAACCTATTATGCTAAGTTTAAAATTAATGGACAATTAAGAAAACTTCTTACTACTTCATAAATGCAAAAATTTGTGTCAATGGATATTAGATAGGTACTCTTTCACGCAAAAACTTACAGAAGAGACTTTGATCAATATCTGCAGTAAAATACCTTAAACCTCACAATAGCACATAGACAAATTTAAGTTCCAATACCGCGAACGACGCCATAATTATGCAAAAACTCAAATTAAATAAAAGATAAAAAAAATAACTTACCGCATCACTTCAAACAGTAAAGCAAATCCAACTCAAAATGAAAAACGACTTCTCAAACACAAATGCAAATGAACTCATCAATATAATATTACAAAAAAAATAAAAATTAATAAATTACATTACATTCGAAGACACGTGTTAAACTCGCGACGACCAAAAGCACACTGAACAGATTCGTGAGTTGATGATGACATATACTTTAATGTCAAAATGTCATACCAAAGGTCAGGTAAAATCCTTGCTTTTAAGTATTTTTCTTCGATCACTTTTTTGTTGTATTTTTCCTATGCTGTTATATTGTTAGAGACGGTTTTTGTTACTGATAATGGCTTCTACTGCAATAATATTATACTAAACTAGAGGACGCCAGCAGCTACGCCTGCATTTTTTTTAATTTTACCCGTTTTAGCCGATCCCGTGGGAATTTCGGGAAATCCCTTCTTAGTGCACCCCTACGGTCCCCAAGGAACATACATGCCAAATTTCAGCTTCCTGCGCCCAATAGTTTCGGCTGTAGCGTGTCTGTCAGTCAGTCAGTAACGCAAGGATTTTATATATTAAGATAATGGCTTCTTCTGCAATAATACTAAATGATTGTTGATTGGACTCCTAGATATTTGTAAAAACAATAGTAAAAGAAATAAACAAGATTTCTTTATTATAGGTACAGTGAGGGATATAGGCAGCGACAGCTTATTGGCGATATCAACAGACTGCCATGCAGAGGGTATCGGGTTGGAATCCACGGCGCGCACCAATTACTTTTCGGAGTAACGTGCGTATTTAATTGTTAATTATCGTCCTGTGCCTCGGAGAGCACGTTAAGCCGTCGGTCCCGGTTGTCATGAAGATCTTTGACAGTCGTTACAGGACGTCAGTATCTCTAATTAAACTGACACTAATCTAAACCATGGAATATCGCTATCCCTTCGAGATGCGGAGGTCAAAGAGGCAGTCGCTCTTTGGAAAAGCTAATATTCAGCCAAATCCATTGAGACTAGTAAGCGGACTCCAGATTGAAACTGGTCTTCTTACAGTTAAGAAGACTTGGTTTATGTTCGTAGTAATATTCATATAACGGGTCTGAAAAGAGTAATTTTATTAAACTTATAGTAAAGAAGGACGTCGATGGACACCGAGAGATTTCGGTTTAATAATATTTTTTTTAACAAGTGAGTTAAGGGGCCTACAAGTGCTAAACGCAAGTTTTATAATGCTTTAAAGTATATGATTCAATGCAGTTAGCACAATCAGAAAAATATATGATATTCTTCAGGATATAATCTAGTTAAGTACTGTGTTGAAAACATAATACAACTAACTTTATTCGATAGAAAAAAATCACAAAGATACCTCTAAAAAAAATATTTTAACGAGTAAAAACCATATTAAAATACATACAATAATTCTGATTTTTTGACAAATTATTCAACAAGCAACATACTAACGAAATACTGTTTTATTTTTTTAATCCGATCAATACATTTTCTGTAATTAATTTATTTTATGGTTTGTAAAGCGTTCTGAACGTCCCGTCGTCGTCGCGCTTCTCTTTCTTACGCATACAATCCGACAAGGACAGCGAAGTTAGCTCTTGTAGTCCCCTTAACGGTCTGTCTCTGGCCCTAGTGAGTCTCACGATATCGTGTATTTGAATGCAAAGTTAAAAGACTATTTCCACACTAGGAATAAATTTAGAACCGCGGGGGTAATAGCAAACATTAAAACAATGCACAGAAAGTGGTTGCACTTGACTCGAAAAGACAAATCACACAGAGTGTGGCCGCAATTTTAAATTCTGGCGGTGTAAATTTCTGAGGTCATCGCTTAAGCCACTGCGACATAATATGTTCAGAAAAGTTTAATTTTCTTTAGTGGGCAGCCTACCACCGCATCGAAGGATGTTTTTAAATGAAATCATCACCTGGAAGGCACTCAATAGGCAACGTACCCAGGTTGGCAAATTCAGGGACAATCTGTCAAGGAGGAGATTAATTTATAGACCTAAGCACGAATATGCGACTGTGGCACGTCTTCACAGATGATGGACCATTTACTTACGTGCCCCGCAGGCCCGGAGTCGTGTTCGCTTGACGACCTGTATGAGGCAAGGCCAAATGCCATCCGAGTGAAAGAGTTTTCGGCCAAATATATTTAAAGTGTTGCCATCGACACGATAAGTAAATAAGTATCACCAAAACTGATATTTTGGTGGGATTTTCATAAGCAACTTGATGGTAGTGAATGAAGCAAGGTATGTCAGGATCGTTGCTAATGGCGTTTCGTAGTCTATGCTTACTCCTCCGGGAAACAGGCGTGAGTCTATGTATGTATGATATTTGGTGATGGCATATAGACATCTACCGTAGTAATAGGCCTCAGCTAAGGGTCTTCAAACTCGGGACTCGACCAGTATTCATCGTTACGTTATTAAAAATCTTCCAATGCAAGTTCGAGATGATGTAACAGTCATCATTAATCAAGTCATTCTGTAGAATGTATGACCTGTGCGCAAGGGTCATTTACTTACGAATAATATATTTGATTGACGGGTAAATACAGCTTTGTTTTCGTTTTGTTGTTTTCTCGCAGTAAAATACTTTGCGGGTCCTTTACACCAGAGGCCTAATTCTCGTATTTATATGACATTGAAATTATATTTTGAATTGACTCAGCAGCGGTATTATGATAACCTAATCTTATTATCGTATAATTTGAAATAAACAGTTCGTCGTTGACACATATTTTGACACTTGTTTCAATTACGTTCTCGTTACTATATATTTCATTCAAATATCAGAGATCTGGTAATTTAGAAGAATACGCTTTTTGTGACGTAAGCATGACACTGATATTATATCGAAACTGTATTTATTTAGGAGAATTGGGCCCCAGAGCTCGTGCCAGATAACAGATGAACCAATATTTTTAAAAACATACGTCATCATACAGCCTTTTTAGCCCACGGCTGGACTTAGACTTTTTCACTTGCGTTACAACAACATGATGAAGTAATAGGCAGATTTTTTCTACTATACTACGCTGGCTAGACCTCAGGGTTGCTTCAGGGTGTGCTGCCGAGTTTTTCGTTTACTCCGCAAGATACAATTGGCTTCGTAAGCAACACAAGTAACATAGTATTATTAATCCGTCACCACACGGAGTTAACCAATACTATAGTAATACACATAGATAATACAAATAAATTACACCCAGATACAAGACAAATCACCCAGACACAATACTAGATAGATGAAATCTTTATGTGATCATAAAGATTTCTCCTGAGGGGGGTATCGAACCCCGACCTTCAGCTTAGCAGTCGGTCGCTAACCAATACACCAACAAGCAAAATAATACAATTTCATAGAAAAACAAACACATACCAATAAAAATTATTATTCCTGTCTCTCTTTAAGTTCTTTGACCCTACAAGCTTATTATAATTCAAAAGTTTCACATGTTTTATACGCAGACAGACCGATAGCAGGGTGAATGTCCCTATTATTGACCGAAGAAATTTATGGCGAAAATAAAAAAGTCAATAAACGAAACGGCAAAATAAATATAAAAAATAATAGGTGAATGTACTGAATATGATGATTTAATACTGTTATGTGAAATTGATGGCTTTTATTATTAATATTGTATTGTGATTTTATTTTATAATAAAATAGGAGAGTTATGCTAGATTTTTTTTAGTAAGAGATTGCCTCCGTGGTCCAGTGGAGAGTGTATGCAACTGCTGATGGGAGGTCCCGAGTTCGATTCCCGGGTCGGGCAAAAGGGTTACTAGGTTTTTCCGAATTCTCAGTAGTAGCCCGGAGTCTGGTGATGTGCCCGGTAACGGCAATAGACTCGCCTCCTATTACGTGGGACCTAAAAAATCATGGTGAAATGTGGGTGTAATAATTACACCTCTGCCTACCCTATCGGGGATACAGGCGTGAGACTATAAAAAAAACATTTATAAGGATTAAAAAACAGACTAAGGCATGGAGTATCTCTGTTCCTTTGTGTTGCGGAGGTCAGACGGCAGTCGCTTTTTAAAATATGGTTAAGCAAAATATCGTTCACCATTCAATAGTGAGCGAAATGAATGAATGTGTTAATGTAACGACGACGAACGAAGAAAGTAGTGCCACGCTCCAGCGAACGAAACACGTTGATTTAATAAGGGGAAAACTAAAAAGAAATTACTTTATCATTGATTAATTCTAGGGTCGGCAGACTAAAGAACATAAGTCAAATTTTTCATATTTTTTTTTATTACATATTCGGTGTTCCTTTTATTCCACTCGCAGTCTGACTAAAGCACATAAGTCAAGCTGAATTATTTAATGGCGTATTCAAGTGGTGGACCGTATCAACCTTATCCTATTCTAATATAGGTCGGACGCACAAAAAAACATAACTTGACTTATGTTATAAGGACTCACTCTTAAGTGTGAAGTTTTTGAGCCAAGAGGTCTGACTTATGTTATAAAGAACATCAATTGTGAAGTGTGTTTAGAGAATATGGGTTTTAATTTAAGTGACACCTACTAGTTTACTTATTTTTTTTTATTCGTTTAACGTATTTTTTTTTTATTTTCATGTATTTTTCTTTATTTTTTCATTTATTTTTTCATTAAAATTTTTCATTTAATTTTTTCATTTATTTTTGCACACATAAGTCATACTACTAACTGTGTCCTTATAACTTAAGTCATCTAAATATTAAACAACTAAAAATTTCACCTAAAATATTGTATCTTAGTAATAAGTCATTGTAATACACATAAAGTTAATAAAAACATTTTAAACTATCCAAATCAAAGATTTTATAAACAGTTTTTTTTAATTCCTGTAAAGTAGGGTTTTTTGACTTATGTACTTTAGTCTGCTGACCCTAGAATTACTCCACTATCTAATATGGGAGTTTAAAACTTTGCAAAGGTTTTTCGCCTGGCAGATAATTTTGATCCTGACTGCCAATTCTCTTACTTTATCTGAGGACTAATTTTTCAAGTCAAAATCTAATCAGATTTCATTCGTATTTAAAACTAGAGGAAGCCAGCAGCTACGCCTGCATTTTTTTTTAATTTACCCGTTTTGGCCGATCCCGTGGGAATTTCGGGAAATCCCTTCTTAGTGCACCCCTACGGTCCCCAAGGAACATACATGCCAAATTTCAGCTTCCTGCGCCCAATAGTTTCGGCTGTAGCGTGTCTGTCAGTCAGTCAGTAACGCAAGGATTTTATATATTAAGAAGATAGGAGAATTAGCCTTCTGATATCGACACAGTATTTTGAACAAAATGCGATTAGATTTTGAAATCACAATTGGTATTCTACTAACTTAATGTATTTGTGGTCTAATTTTACACATATACAGGTTGTCACAAAACCTATCACCAAGCCGAAGTCTACGCGTTGTGGACATGAACCAGTAATTTCCCAGGTATGGTGCCGAAGTAAGAAATGTTTGTAGTGATTGGTACAACATGGGATTTCAGTTTTCGTTAAGGGTCTTTTTACAACCTGTATATATGTAGTTCGACGTTGACACATAGTTTGACACTTTGTTCAATTTACGATCTAGTCGTAATCGTCAACAGCCTTTGACTAGGCCTCTCCTTTGAAAGGAGGAATTGGCCTGCTATACCACAATGGCCAAACGGGTTGGTATAGGATTTGCATCAAGTTTTCCTTCTCTTACAGTGCTGTTCTCTGCATAATATGCTCCCTCTGTCGGCTCTTACGACACCCATGGGATGATATGGGGTGATGACAATCCATATTCTTAATCCGTCATCACACAGACCTAGTCGCAATATCATTCAAGTATTAGATAATTTAGTAGAATAAGTACCATATGACATAAGACATTACTATGAAACTGACACTACGTCAAAACTGCATTATGAACAAAAACAATACGAGCTATAGGTAGTTGAGCCTTGCTGATTTCAGTATCAGTGCAGTAGTAGTAACCGGGGCAGTGGCACCCTCTCACATAAAAAATTGGGCAAGTGTGAGTCGGACTCCTGCACAAAGGGTTCCATACCATCATCTATAAAAGAAAATCATGTTTGTTATATATATACTTAAATATTTTTTCAGTTTCTACCTGTTTATTAAACATGCATATGCTCCCGTCGGGGCAGG
Organism: Euclidia mi; assembly: GCA_944739405.2. Classification (NCBI taxonomy): domain Eukaryota; kingdom Metazoa; phylum Arthropoda; class Insecta; order Lepidoptera; family Erebidae; genus Euclidia; species Euclidia mi. The sequence continues at coordinate 3,947,621 of OX123208.2, forward strand.
CAGAGTGATCGAGTAACAAATTGCTTAAAAATTACGTTTGTTGAATGGGAGTCCCCCGTTATTATTTACTTTTTTTGTATTTAATTATTTATTTTTAAAGGTAATGTACAACTACATATTTTTTTTAGGTACGGAACCCTAAAAACACTAAGACACAAAAATATCACTATTTCAAAACAAAACTATAGATGGAGCACACATTTTCCGAAGATAATTTAAATGCCGCGCGCTTCTTTAGTTCAATAAAAAAAAGAACCACAGATACTGACATTCGATAAAAAATCCTTTGTCTGTGTTTATTTCGTATTCTTGTTGCGTTGTCTGTCTGTAGCGAAATAAACAAAGAAATGTGGTTTTAAGCAGTAAGGTGAGGCGGTCAAGTATCGGCATTTTTATGCTTTGCCAGTATTTCTTTTAGAGGTGGTAAGGTTAAAAATAATGCTTGGTAAGATCATTCAAAGGCTTCAATAGTTGGATATTTTCAAATTAACTGTACATAGATGTTTGTCTTGGTTAGAGTAATTCTATGTACTTATAATATGTATCTATTTACTAAATAGACCTGTAAAATATGTATGTAATCCATTACTAGATGAGCCCGCGGTAACACCCGTGTTATTTAAGGCTACTGCTCCGCTCCCATGGCTCATAGCGTAATGTTATATAGCTTATACCCTTCCTCGATAAATGGGCTATCAAACACTGAAAGAATTTTTGAAATCGGGCCAGTAGTTCCTGAGATTAGCGCGTTCAACCAAGCAAACTCTTCAGATTTTATATAAGATTTAATACTTATAGTACAAGCTCGGCTTAGTTTCGGACTAGATGATGTTGTGTATATGGTAGAATATTATATTGTATTTTCTTCTCCGACAGTCTTCAGTTTATTGAGTTTTCCATAACTAAATATTGACACTAATACCATTGAAGAGGAAATTCGTGCACGCAATATTTAAAAAATAGAGAATATTTTCAAGGATGGAGGGATGGATGTTTGTTACTCTTTTACGCAAACTGTTTGAATTTTGATGAAATTGATCTTATAGATCAACAATACAACACCGACCATCTTTGGAAACCGCGGATGGAATTAGGTGCGTTAATACACACATTCTAAAAATGGTTTTCATCCGCCATATCATCCCATGGGTGTCCTAAGAGCCGACAGAGGGAGCATATTATGCAGAGAACAGCACTGTAAGAGAAGGAAAACTTGATACAAACCCTACACCAACCCGTTTGGCCAGCGTGGTATAGTAGGCCAATTCCTCATTTCAAAGGAGAGGCCTAGTCCAGCAGTGGACTGTTAAAGGCAGATGATGATGAAAAATGTTTTTACAGACTGGCATATACATACATTGACAGACAAACGAACGGACAGACAAAAAGTAAACTATCTTTAGAATTTTGTTTTACATTTTTACGATACGTATTCCTAGAAAATTGACAAGCTTAATAAAGGTGTCAAGCTCGTTTTAAAATGATCTAATCATTATCAGAAATAGATTTTGTCGCGAAATTCTAAACCCGTTTGTGATTATAACTGTTCAAATATTATTTCTGATACCTGGTGCGAATGGACTGTTATTCTATAATAAACTAATAATTATCTCTTTTACTTTTAAATTGTTCATTATCGCTTGCTAAACGGTGAAGGAAAACATCGTAAGGAAACCTGCATGTCTGAGAGATCTCCATTTCTCGAAAGACATATGAAATCTGCCAACCCGCACTTGGCCACCGTGGGTACTATGGCCTTATCCTTCTCATAGTGAGAAGACGTCCGTGCCCAGCAGTGGGACAGTTTATATACAGGGCCAATGATGACTTACGTCCTAAAACAAATACTAGGTACCTACCTACTTCATTGTTGTATTATTTTATAACATAGTCTATACATACTACACATACATAAAATTGGAGTGTATGTTTGTAATATTAAAATAACCGCTTTTTACTTAATGCATATGGATGTATACACGGTACATACATATACCGAAATGTCATTTTTTTCAATTTTTGTCTGTCTGTCTGTCTGTCTGTCTGTTTGTTCTCGCTAATCTCTTGAACGGCTGGACCGCTTTTGACGAGACTTCCACTGGCGGATATTTGATGTACCAAGGAATAACTTAGGCTATAAATTAACCGAGTACGCAAAGTAGTCCCCTCAATACGCGGGTCAAACCGCGGGAAACAGCTAGTAAATAATAAAATTATGTTTATTATTCACATATCTGTTAGCCCTATAAAAGGTTACAAAGCCTATTCATAAACCTCGCATTTTCACAATGTTTTGCTAAATTTCAGTTTAAGAAAACACCCAACCTTTGGTGAGTCTACTTAAAGTCATGGGCCTAAAACTCTTTAAGAGTTTTAATCTAGAATGTAATGGTACTGAGAAGTATCCATAACTGTACTATTATACACTAAGTCATCATCCTCTTAGCGTTATCCCAGTTTCAATCTCGAGTCCGCTTACTAGTCTAACCGAATTTGACTGAATATTAGCTTTTCCACGGAGCGACTGCCTGTCTGACCTCCGCAACCCGAAGGGATAGCGGTATTCCATGGTTTAGACTAGTGTCAGTTTATTTAGAGGCACTGACGCCCTATAACGACTGTCAAAGATCTTCATGACAACCGGGACCGACGGCTTAACGTGCTCTCCGAGGCACGGAGCAAGCGATAATTAACAATTCAATACGCACATAACTCCGAAAAGTCATTGGTGCGCGCCGTGGAATCGAACCCGGTACCCTCTGCTTAGCAGTCTGTTGGTATCTCCACTGGGCTATCGCTGCCAAAGATCTTCATGACAACCGGTACCGACAGCATAAGGTGCTCTCCGAGGCTCGGGACAAGCGATAATTTACAATTCAACTGCACTATTAAGAGTAGATACAGTCACAGATTAGCCTCAGCAAGTGTATAACTATTGCTATTCCTATTATGTTTATTATTAAATCTTATTTTTGACTGCCTTCGTGGTCCAGTGGATAGCGTATGCTTCTGCTGATCGGAAAGTCCCCATTTCGATTCCCGGGTAGGACAAAAGTGCTACTGAGTTTTTCGGCATTCTCAGTAGCAGCACGGTAACGGCAATAGGCTCGCCCCTTATTACGTGGGACCTTAAATTCATAAGGCGAAATTTGGATGTAATAATACATCTACGGCGACAGTGAAAAAATAACACATAATAAAACATAACGTCACGCCTTTTATCCTCGAAGGGGTAGGCAGAGGTGTATTACACACCCACGCTTCGCCAGTTATGTTGATGTGCCCGGTAGATGGCAATAGGCTCGCCCCTATTACATTAGGACCGAAACATAAAAAAATAACATAATTTTTATTACTTATTAGAGGATGCCCGCGGTTACACTCGCGTTATTTAAGGCTACTGCTCTGCTCCCGTCGCTCATAGCGTGGTGTTATATAGTCTATAGTCTTCCTCGATAAATGGGCTATCTAACACTGAAAGAATTTTTCAAATCGGGCCAGTAGTTCCTGAGATTAGCGCGTTCAACCAAACAAACAAACTCTTCAGCTTTATATATTAGTATAAGATGTTATCAACTTAGCCCAGAAACTGATCAATTTCCATGGCTTTCCACACAGATCAATCTTGAGTCATCAGCATCCATCCGCTAATTATTTATTTCGTACTTAACAAAATAATTGCAAATTAAAACACAGATATTACAAAACTAGATGTCAAATCATTACGCAACTTGTAGCGATTGTTACGATAATCGATTAGTATCGAGAATCGATTGGCCACACAGCCGTCGCTTTCAAATCTAATACTAATATATAAAGCTGAAGAGTTTGTTTGTCTGTTTGAACGCGCCAATCTCAAGAACTACTAGTCTGATTGGAAAAATTATTTCAGTATAAACATCACGCTATGAGCCACGGGAGCGGAGCAGTAGCCTTAAATAACGCGGGTGTAACCGCGGGCTCATCTAGTGATTTAAAACGATTCAACGGCGAAATCGATTGAGAATGTTTGACTTTTAAGTAATATTGATGAGAAAGTGACGACTTTCGGGGATTTGAACATATTGCACTTATAGCGGAGTGGTCGAAGTGGTCACTGATAGTGATAAAATGAATACAAATTCAATTATTGTACTCAAATATGTAAATTGTAAGTAGGTACTAACATTTTAAGGCAATATTTATGTAGGTATTGGGTCTACATCGCGTAATTATATGAAAATAAAGGAAGAATACTTTGTATTTAAATTTTACTTAAATCGGTTACTATATAGTATTATATTATTATCTGTGCTACAGCCAAAGAGCTAAGATATTTACATAGAGGCGCATCTCCTATGGGCGCTCTGAAGATAAACTTTCTGTGACTCAAATTTCTGCTTTTCGGCGTGGCAGTCGTGCTGCGGCAGCTATCTCTCACCTTTAGTGTTTCTTAACTACGAGAGCAAGAGAGACGGAGAACGACGCCAGCGCCGCCAACGGCGCCAACTACGAACTACACTGGAGCCAAACCCTATTTGGAATCGGCACACGAAATGCTTTAGAACTGCGGTTCTATGTATAAATCTGTATTCATTACTAAAGCCGTGGCCACGAGATGACTGATGTACGGAAACCTTTATTTGGACGGACGAATGGTTCATCACAGCGTGCAGTGTTGGGTTTAAGCCCCACACAGTAAAATGTTTGTAAGTCCGCCGTGATATAAGACTTATTCTGAAGTGTGCAAAAAATTGCCGTAATTTTTTTTAAATATTATCAATCAAACTACTATAGGTACTTAAATTTTATTGTCCATTAACTTTTGAACCCAAATACATAACTCAATTATTTTTCCAACTATAAACCATTACAAGCGGCGCAAAGCACCGATGGGATAACGGTTACAGTCATATATATTCAGGGCACACGCATGTCGACTGTATAAGGATGGTGCAATATACCTCCCTTATGTGAAGTAGGTTACACAGTAACCTCCTGTCTAATAGTTGTGCTTTGGGTCGGAGACCTGCTAACCTTGGTGTGACAGGATATGGGGAGAAAGTTTTTGTAATATTTGATGATAAATAATATATCATGGATGTAAATGGGCCATGTCAACCTTAAATTCCAACAGACTGCTATGCAGAGGGTATCGGGTGCGAAAAGTCTTGGATGTGGCTGGGATGGCGCCAGAATGATGAATCCATATACATCTACACTTATGCAATTTTGCTATATGTTATAAAAAGCTATATAAAGCTGAAGAGATTGTCTGTTTGTTTGAACGCGCTAATCGCCAGAACTACTGCCTTGATTTGAATAATTATACTTACTTTTGGACCAGTCCATTTATCGTGGCAGGCCATAGACTCATACCATCACGGTAAATAACGCACGTGTAGACGCGGGCTCTGCTAGTAGTATAAAATAAAACCATTTTATTTACTTTGACCACGAGCTACGCCTCAGGCGATAATTACAGTTCGTAGCGCACAATATTATACTTGTAATAAAGCTGGCCCACATATTATAGGTGTTACATCATTTTGCCCACGGCTGAACTTAATTGGGCAATGTTAAACACGAATGTTTAAAAATAGATTATTGGTTGTTCTAGATTGCGATAACGTTTAAAACGATTATAATAACGTAATAATATTGAAATAATTAATTATTGTTTATTTTAATTAGCTTTTTATTTTATTTAGGGCCACTGCACCCACCCGTTGCTCAAAGCGTGATGTTATATAGCCTATGGCATTCCTTGATAAATAGGCTATCCCACACTAAAATTATAGGTGCAATAACACTTCTTTTTCCAATATAAACTAGATGATGCCCGCAGCTACGCCCGCACATTATTTTTTAAGGCGCCGCGCCGAGCACAGCTACTGAGTTGAGCTGTTGCTGTCACTGTCGGATTGTATACATAAGAAAGAGAAGCTCGACGACGACGGGACGTACAGAACTTTTAAAAAAACATGAAATAAATTAATTACAGAAAATGTATTGATTGATTTAAAAAATAAAACAGTATTTCGTTAGTATGTTGCTTGTTGAATAATTTGTCAAAAAATCAGAATGATTTGTATGTATTTTAATATGGTTTTTAATCGTTAAAATATTTTTTTAGAGGTATCTTTGTGATTTTTTCCATCGATTAAAGTTAGTTGTATTATGTTTTCAACACACTACTTAAATAGATTATATCCTGAAGAATATCATATATTTTTCTGATTGAGTTAACTGCATTGAATCATATAAGTACTTTAAAGCATTATAAAACTCGCGTTCAGCTCTTGTAGTCCGCTTAATTGATTCTGTCTAACTTCGTGAAAATCAAAATTTCTGGAAATCCCTTCATTCTTGCAACCCTACGATCTCCAAGGAACATACATTCCGAATTTCAGCATCTTGCGTCCAACAGACTTCTCCGTCTGTCAGTCAGTATTATATAAAGATAATATAACCTGTTCAATTTGAAAATCTTTCATTTATAAATGAATGGCCATCAATTGGCAGGTGCCTACTTCATAAATGTAAATACATAAACATACCTAATTAAATGTAAATAAAATGAAGGTAGTTCAACGTGTTGGCATTACTTTTACATGTCAATTTTAACCGGAACTACACTTCTTTGAATAACTTGTACAGATCATCAATTAAAGCAAATGTTTGTGTGTATGTAATGTATGACACGGTTTACGTCAAAACGGCTGGACCGAATTTGATAAATGAATGAAATGAATGACACATGTACAAGCTCTGTTTAGTTTGGGACTAGATCGTGAAGTAGGTATGAATAATAAAGTAGTGGTCTACCTAAGTGTATCCTTGTTCTTTTTGAAAATTATTCTAAAAAAACAATTGCCAAATAAATAAATAAAAAGTAATACGTACCTCTCTCTTCTTTTTCAGCGAATAAAAAACACAATTGTTCACTTTCTTATAACATTAATATCACTTCACCACACTATTCACATCTCTGCTTACACCCGCTGCTAATTATCCAAAATAATAGTCGTAATAATAAAATATAATGTAAATAATTACAGCATAAAACGCAAATTTGAAATATAGGTAAAATATGTCTTTGATGTAATATAAGATTTTTTGGGTTGTGCCCTTTTCCTGTTCGGCGACGTTATGCATTTAAAATGTGCCAATCCTGTGAAAATTAAGTTTATGTGTTTTTACTGCAGGGATTCCGGATTAAGAATATAAAGGCCCACTTTCACCAGTAGATAGACCTTATATCTATACATACCTATAAATAAAATTGGAGTGTCTGTTTGCAATATTAAAATAACCGCGTTTTACTAAATGCATATGGATATACATATACACAGTACTTACACCGAAAAGACATTTTTTTACAATTTTTGTCTGTCTGTCTGTTTGTTGTCGCTAATCTCTGGAACGGCTGGACCGATTTTGACAGGACTTTCACTGGCGTATAGCTGATGTACCAAGGAATAACTTAGGCCATAAATTAACCCGGTACGCGAAGTAGTTCCCTCAGGACGCGGGCTGAAACCGCGGGAAATTCCAGATAAAATCAAAACTGTAACAAAGTTTATATGAGGTATGCCGAATTAATTTAATAGGAATAAGACAGTGGTGAAACCGGGCCAGAGTATGACTACCCCATTTCATTTCGTAGGTGTTGTAAGACGCGACTAATGATGATGTGAGGATAATACACGAAGCAAGTAGTATCCATGGGAAGAGATGGAAACCCATAGCATACCCTATACCACTGCGTCTGGGCAGCGTGGTATAGTAAGCCAAAACCTCCTCATCATCCTCTTAGCGTTCTCTCAGTTTCAATCTAGGGTCCGCTCACTGGTCTAACCGGATTTGGCTGAATATTAGCATTTTATGTATATATACTAGAGGACGCCAGCAGCTACGCCTGCATTTTTTTTATTTACCCGTTTTGGCCGATCCCGTGGGAATTTCGGGAAATCCCTTCTTAGTGCACCCATACGGTCCCCAAGGAACATACATGCCAAATTTCAGCTTCCTGCGCCCAATAGTTTCGGCTGTATCGTGTCTGTCAGTCAGTCAGTAACGCAAGGATTTTATATATTAAGATATATACTAGAGGACGCCAGCAGCTACGCCTGCATTTTTTTTCAAATTTACCCGTTTTGACTGATCCCGTGGGAATTTTGGGAAATCCCTTCTTAGTGCACCCCTACGGTCCCCAAGGAACATACATGCCAAATTTTAGCTTCCTGCGCCCATTAGTTTCGGCTGTAGCGTGTCAGTCAGTCAGTAAGTAACGCAAAGATTTTATATATTAAGATAATACTTAGAGAGGATTTTCTGAATTACCCTCCTAAGGGGGTAAAAGATCCCACGCGGACGGTGCTGCGGCCAAAGCCTTGTAAGAAATTGAATAGAATTCATTACCTTTTAAGCGATAGTTGTGCTATTTTGTAATCTTTAATCTTTACTAGATGAGCCCGCAGTTACAATCGCGTTATTTAGAGCTACTGCTCCGCTCCCGTGTCCCATAGCGTGATGTATTACAGCTTATACCTTTCCTCAATAAATGTGCTATCTATCATTGAAAGATTTTTTTCAAATCGGACCAGCAGTTCCTGAGATTAGCCCATTCAAACAAACTCTTCAGCTTTATAATATTAGTACAGATATAAATCTATAGCAAATATGTTTTTCTATACAAACTGATTGCGACTCAATATATCTTGTCTAAGCTTAAGATTTATTCCATCCACCCACCGGCTTACATAAGGCTGTAATTTAGTTTAAAATAGCTTACGACTGATTTATGGGCTGTTCGAGTTCCGTGTTGGGTATAGTGTTATTAAGTATACCAATTAAAAAGGATAATTTAGTATGGGTAGTATTAAACTAATTAATAGGACTATTTGAAAAGCTGGTTTGATTCTTGAGTAAAGAATAGGTATAGCTTTTATTCAGCAGTGTGATATTATGTAACATTACGGCAATATGGACGTATAAGTACAGACAGATAAGCATGACTTAAATAATTACTTTCTTATTGCCTGCTAAGTTTAAAATAAGACCTACGTTACGTCATAAATGCACTAAGTCTAATGCTTAATTAAAACTTTCAGAAAATAATTGCAGACCAAACATAAGGCAAAATTAACTATAAATTAGAAATTCAGATCAAAACCGGGTACTTTACGCGGCCATTTAATTCACTACCAACCAAAATATTAAAAAATCAGAAAAGAATCCACAACCCCAAAACCGAACACTGCTTATTCCCTTTTCAATTACGTACCACTCACATAACATAAGAAACACTGGCAACACAAACAACAAAAAAGAAACACAAAAACAACAACAATTTGACAGCAAAGAGTTCCACACACAAATATAAAAAAGAAACAATACCGAGAAACGTCAAAATTTCGAAAAAGAACGCAAGATGGCGGTCTGTAAATATGAATAAAATTAAAAGGCGTCTATACGCGCGCAAGTGTTGAGCGCACTGGTAACTATCGTTGGTAGAAGTGGAAGGGAGAGAGGGGGTATAGAGTGCCCATATGTTAAGCAATACACGGACAAAATTCAAGGTTTCTCTGTGCAATCGTATGTGTAAGTATGTTAGTGGAAATGCGTATTGAATTGCTTGCGTAGACTATTTTGCGATAAATTAAAATGTACTAGAAATATGTAGGTATTATTGCTGAATTTGTAAAATAACTGTTTGCGTTTTGTGGTTCAAAATCTATACAGGGTATAGCAATAAAGCATAACAGTTCATAAAGGCCTTACAAAAAACTTATTCCATTTTATATTTTCCACACACAGAACCTGCACGTATGGCTTCTGGTTTTAATTGTCGCCTTGCCGTTGAGTACTGCTGTTGGGTGTTCGATCCCCACACGAGACAACACTCTGTGTAGTCTGGGTGTAATCTGTGTCCGTTGAATGAATGTTTGTAAAATACCCCGCAACTCATGTCTATTCCTAGTTATGGTCGAATTTGAGAACTAGGTACCGATAGAAAGAAAGAAACTTATTTTCTTTTTGTATTAGTGATGGGCTCTAGTAATATTATTATAGGTTACTTTTCGTAATTATGGGCAAAAATCAATCAAAAATCTAATTCTTCCGTTATTGCCAAGCTTCCTGTTAACGCACAGCCGAAATTACTGGGCGCAAAAAGCTAAAACGTATGTTCCTTGGGTACCAAAGGGGTGCACTAAGGAGGGATTTCCCGAAATTCTTACGAGATTGAGAAGAAACGGTCCAAAAATATGTGCTAGCATTACTGTGGGCATCCTCTACTAGCTTATAAAACATACATACATATCGTCATAAGCTTATAAAAGTGACAAAAAAATCAAATAAGATGGTGTCCCTAGCGTATTGCGTGTGTTACTAGTAGACAGCGCGTGAAATCGAACTACAGCAACCCAGCCGTGGACTGCACAGTGTTCATTCAAAATGTTTATAACAAGAAAACATCACAGAAATTATATGCCGGCACTAAGAAGGCATTTCTCGAAATCCCTACTCGATCAGGGAGAAATAGTTAAAGTTAAAAAATCACTTGTGATTTTTAGGATGGAGTAGGTTTTCATATTTTCTCTCGCCGTTTGATACTGTCCCAGGTGGATCGGTTTTCACAAAGGACATAATTGCACGATCCAAACATTACCTCCAAATCTGGGTGTCTTTGTGTCTATTGATGGAATGTTCGTAAAGTCCCTTACGGTAAAGGATTTATTCCCAGTGCAAGAGTAGACTTTTCCAAAGATAAAAAAGGCATATTGCAATGAAATAAATGCAGTAAAAACTATAGTACAAATCTGTTGGTGTCACTAGCCGGTCGCGTGTATAACTCGAATACTCGCAGACAGCGCGTGAAATCAGTGAGATTGTTCACATTATACTATAACTGTTTTAGTACTGAAGTGAATAATCTTTGGTACAGTTTGGATTAATATTGAAGTGGTTAAAGTATCAATATGCGATCAAGAGGTTTGGAATTTGAATTGCACCTGACGCATAACCAATTAGGAGCTACTCGCAGAATACGCGTTTCTTATAAAGCAGCATATGCATACGACAGCAATAGCTTAGAGGACAAACCAGCAATGCTTTGCAGGGGTTCTAAAGTATGAAAAACACGGCCGATCTCGCGACTTTCGAAGTTAAGTAGCTTTACAATGTCTCCCATTGCTGGCCCCAGGCCTCTGCGCATTAGGTATGTCAAGCCTTAGGCACTACCACTCTGGCCAAGTGCAGCACTCTGACAAACATCGTGAGGAAACTCACAATGTTTTTCTTCACTATCTTCTTCACTATCGCACTTAGTTTCGCAAAGTCATTGGTGTTTGGCGTGGATTTGAACTCGAGAAGTTTGGTAATTTTAATCAACGGATCTTACTCACAATATTTAATTTATTTAGTGTAGGTAATAATAATAATACCTTTATTTTTCCGACGAAAATCAAAAGGTGATAAAAATTGTATGATATATACAAATCGCGAAAGTCTTAAATCGATTATGTGTAGGTACCTAAATATTAGGTATAAGTATTAATATACCTACTTAGTATTACAAACCATAATGCCCTCATTTCTCCCCTCTCTTATTCAAATAGCTGTGCTTGTCACGTGAAATCGAAGTATGGAGTAATAATGTAGCTTGTGGTTACAAATTCAGTTCCCATCTGACGCAATAATTAGAGAATGGACCATATTTAGTTCGTACTACCTGGTTTGTAAGCCCTTCTAATAAGCGGATATTTGCGATTTATATAATAGTTTATGTAGGTTACAATTATTAGCTTGATAATTTATTTTAGAGCTGAACTCAACTTACTTTGTGCGCGTGGGATGGGGAGGTCTCGGGTTCGATTCCCGGATCGGGCAAAGTGTTATTGGGATTTTCTGTTAGGAAATTCTCAGGAGCAGCACGGAGTCTGGTAATGTGCCCGGTACGGCAATAGGCTCGCCCCCAATTACGTGGGACCTAAAAAATTCATGGCGAAATGTGGGTGTAATATTACACCTCTGCGTACCCCTTCGGGGATACAGGCGTGAGACTATAATAAAATAAAAACAGATTTAATTCTTGCGTTACTGACTGACTGACAGACAACGCACAGCCGGTTACTAATAGGCGCAAGAAGCTGAAAACTATTAAATCTTGCGCCCCGCAGGGGTACACTAAGAAATAATTTCCCGAAATTCCTATCCTCTAGTGCATTATATAGCTTAGATTATAGTGAGAAAAAGCCCTTACCCAGCAGTGGGACAATTTATACACAGTTTCTTTATTACTAGTATAACAAGGGCAATATCGAAAGTAGGTATATTTGCACCAATCGCGTGGCACATACGTACATATTTTCTGCGGAAATTTATAAAAAACACTACTTCATATTCGAACGTAAGGAAACAGTTATCAAGGAAGGAAACTTTGGCGTAAAGTAATGTGGAACACGCGATCACTGTGACGGACTAGGTTCGACACCGAATGTGCCATTTTTTGTTATTGTCTAATTAAGGTGTATTAACAGCAATTTGATCAGCACGCGTTAATTTTGGTTTAATTTATGATAAGTATTGTTTGTGAATGAAATCGGAGAGTAAAACATTTTTTTTTTTAATTTACTCATAGTGTCTGAAATACTGCTACGCAGAGGGTATCGGGTTCGAATCCACGGCACGCATCAATGACTTTTCGAAGTTAAGTGCGTATTAAGTTGTTAATTATCGCTTGCTTATCGGCGAAGGAAAACATCGTGAGGAAACTTGTATGTCTGAGAGTTCTCCATACTGTTCTCGAAAGACATGTGAAGTCTGCCAACCCACACTTGGCCAGCGTTGTGGACTATGACCCTAGCCTTATCATAGTGAGAAGAGGCCCGTTCCCAGCACTGGGACAGTATAAAGGGCTGATAGTGGTGGCTGAAATATTGAAATATCTATTTCGCTGTTTTACAAGTATTAGGTATACCTTGTATCGACACACCAAGAGCAAAGACAATTTGAATATGATAATCTGAGGGTCTTGGTGGCAGTCACTTGGTATGTCGACTAGGCTTTCGCTGCCTCCATATGCCATGCCATGCCATGCTTGTATTGAAGTGTTATAAACAATCAAAATGCAGAAATAACTAAGTATGTCTTTATCCGTTAATTCAAAACAGTATTGCAACATTAGTATAGTCATTGCGTATATTAAAATATGTTATTTAATTCGAACAAAATAATATCATGCTTTCACTATTAATTGAATTTGTTTTGTAATCATTGCAGTATGTATTGCAGAGTTAATTTCAATCGACCACCGGTAACCATATTGAAAAACTGTTGGACCCAAAATAAATCATATGAAGTGCGAGTTAGACTCTCGTCTATCCAGGGTTCCGTAGTGGAGGTATCCACTAAATGTACCCATTACCTTCACTTTGTACAAATACCATCATCATCATCATTAGCCTTTAACAGTCCACTGCTGGACTAGGTCTCTCCTTTGAAAGGAGAAATTGGCCTACTATACCACGCTGGCCAAACGGGTTGGTATAGGGTTTGTATCAAGTTTTCCTTCTCTTACAGTGCTGTTCTCAGCATAATTGCTTCTTCTGTCGGCTCTTACGACACCCATGGGATGATATGGGGTGGTGACATTCCGTATTCTTAACCCGTCACCACACGTACAAATACCAAATGTTTTGAAATAGTGCTATACCCCAAAACATATTTTTCAATTAATGTAACCCGCTTCTGACTCTGTTTATTTTTGTTTAAAAGTTGCGAAGCGTTTCCCATAATACATCTAGCTGCCTACTAAGTTTCAACTTTGTAGTCTTAATAGTTTCGGAATAAAGTGGCTTTGACATACGGACAGACAGGCAAACATGGCGACTCTTTAAGGGTAGGTAATGTGTTTTACTGTTCGGCTACGGAGCCCTAAAATATGTCATATTTAGTCCTAGTGTGGGAGTTGTCTTTTTAATAAAGAATAAATAAAAAAAGAATATGACGAGTAGATGTTATTTCGAGACTGGGGCTAAGGATTTGAGCTACGCCTATCAGCACCGCATCGCACTTTCCTATGCTTCTATCCTTTTCTGTCACTTAGGACCGTCATTTACTAGAGCGAGAAAGAGAGAGGGAACGCGTCAGCACGATCGATTCCGCGGCGTGCTGACGCGTTCCTTCTCTCTTTCTCGCTCTAGTAAATGACGGTCCTAAGTGACAGAAAAGGATATTAGCTCAACCCTAATTCATTTTTTGCGAGACTACTCCCGCATTACGAATGAATCTTGTGTCGGAGAGGACTTTACAAACATACAACTAACGGACACAAAGAACACCCAGACTCGAAACAACAATTTGTGGTTCACACAAAGTGTTGTCTCGTGTGGGATTCGAACGGCGAGTGTGCTTAAACCACTAAGCCACTCGGTCAACTTAGAAATCTAGAAAGTCAATTGTGTGTATAATTAGTTTTAGTTTAGAATTGCAAGAGTAATTATATAACAGTTGTACAGTCATAACTTGTAGTCGATAGTTATTACGCGGAGGTAGTTGGTTCGGTGCCGGGTCGCAATTATCTCATCAATAAGTACTGTTATTTTTATGCCATTGAAAGTTGGTAGTCGAAATGTAATAGTAAACTTTCTATATTCAGACTTGAATATAGGGGTAGCTAGTACTTCTAATGTTATAAATTGTGAATGTAAGTACTCCGAGAGGAAACTTTTTAAAGCGAAGAGTTGCTATTTTACTAGCGTTTATTTTCAGCTGTCTTGTGAGTTCGTATTACTCTACTTATAAAAGACTGTAAAATATTAATATCATAAAAAATATATGAACGTAGAAAACTTGAGGTGAGGTCTCGTACTTAATACTTAAGATAAAATTAGTCAAAAAACATAAAAATGTCTGTAATGACAGATCAACTCTCGCATTTGTATATAAGCTAGGCACCAGAATATGGTTAAGGTAAAAATATATTTTCTGTTGTATTATAGGGATATACATACATACATACATAGACTCACCCCTGTTTCCCCGAAGGGGTAGGCAGAGGCATATTGAACGCCCACTTTTCGCCAGTGTTTTGATCCCACGTAATAGGTGGCGAGCCTATTGCCGCTTATCGGGATATTTTGTTTGCCAGACCCTCGTCCGTTGATCGTTATAGGGATATCTAGGATCCAAGAAAGTTTTAGGAGCTACAATGCCACTGTTAGACACACAGACACACATCCCAAGCTGTAAGCAGACATGATTTTATAACACATAATAAAGCAAAGAAACGGTTTCTCTGCATGAAAACAGTTCTCACCAACACCTAGCGTGCCTACATAAAAACACATTAAAGTAAAGATTAAGAGATAAGTCATTGTGCAGAGTTCCCAAGCCTTGCTGAGGTAATTAACGGCAGCAGTAATAAACAGACGTAAGGACATTAGGTATTGAGATAAGTGCAGACAGCTGGAATGATGTAGAGAGGTGAGTAGTTTGATTCCTGATTGGCAGTGGAGACCGGGTATGGTACGTTGTCACACAAGTTGGTTATCACAGAGGCCATAACCGAAAACCGAATGGTCAAATAACTCTTTCATTCTCGCCTGAGTGTGTAGCCAACTCTGGTGTCTGAGCTTTCAGACCGCCCTAAGGCCTCCGACATGGTCGAACGATTCTTGTGCAGAAAAAAATAACCGGATCCAACAGCTTTACGTGCCCTTCAAAGCACGTTAACGCTCTGATGTAAATATCACACGCGGTCACCCACGCAAGTGGCGACCTGTGCTAACGTTGGTTAACTTTGCCGATCTCTTACAATGGGCAAGCCAAGTCTCGCTATGAGCGCTACATAAGTCTATTAAACGGCATAATAGGAGTGAGGGAGCAACACTTCCATTTGTACCTCGATATGCCGTTTAATGGACTTTTTTCACCATTCGGTTTTTTGT
This sequence comes from Euclidia mi, assembly GCA_944739405.2. Lineage (NCBI taxonomy): Eukaryota > Metazoa > Arthropoda > Insecta > Lepidoptera > Erebidae > Euclidia > Euclidia mi. The sequence continues at coordinate 3,963,556 of OX123208.2, forward strand.
TATGGCCTCCGTGACAACCAACCCGTGTGACAACCATATCCGGTGTCCCCCATATCAGAGTGTGTCAATATTGAGGCCCAAAAGCGCCTGTTTGGGCAAAGAACACGAGTCGCATGTACGTATAATAACAATATCCCAGGGCTATGTAGGTATTCAAAAGAATCTAGCTTTGTTTATCAATTATCTGGTTGCTATAGTACAAGCTCTGCTTAGTTTGGGATCAAATAGCGGTGTCAGTTGTTCTAGAATATTATTATTATCATGGTCCTAGCGTTATCCGTCTCATTCAAGACTTTAGCTTTATAACCTAAACAGATTTCAGAGAATATAGTTTAGTCTGTTTCTGCCTTTGCCATCCGACTTCTGCAACCAAGAGTTACTTGGGTTAGATGAGTCTCAGTATATTCAAGGGTACAGACTCTATGTAACGAGTGTCAAAGATCTCCATGACAGCCGGGATCGACGGCTGTTCTGCTCTCCGAGGCACAGGAAAAGCGACAACTAACAACTCATTACGTCATAACTTCGAAAATCAATATTGCACGCCGTGTGTTTGAACCCGATATCCTCTGCATAGCAATCTAATGGCATCTCCACTAGGCTATCACTGTATAGACTCACGCCTGTATCCCTGAAGGGGAAGGCAGAGGTGTAATATTAACCCCACATTTCGCCATGAATTTTTAGGTCCCACGTAATAGGGGGCGAGTCTATTGCCGTTACCGGGCACATTACCAGACTCCGAGCTGCTACTGAGAATTTTCCTAACGGAAAAACCCAATACCACTTTACCCGACCCGGGAATTGAACCCGAGACCTACCATCTATCACTGTCTAAGTCTGGAAAGCTCCTGTACCCAGTCTTCCTCCCGTAGGGTGTCCTTGCTCAGCAGTCGGGGTCGTTTTTAGTAGTAACACCACTCCGGCTCTCGTTTCCCCAAGAGCCGGAGATTCAAAGGGATTTTCCAACTCGTAAAAATATTAACTAAAAAAAAAGCATGACAAAACATAACTTCACGCCTTTATCCCCGAAGGGGTAGGCAGAGGTTTATTACACACCCACACTTCGCCAGTTATGTTTCGGTTCCAATGTAATAGAGGGCACATTATTAAGCGAGCGATAATTAACATTTTTAATACACACATAACTTTGAAAAGACCGAGGTGTGTGTCCGGGGTAACTAGGGATCGAACCCGAGACCATCGTCTCAGCAGTCCGTTACGTACACCACTGGGCTATCGCCAATTATTTAAATGAGTCATTGTCCGTCGGTTTCACTTGTCTTGTACGGTTGTCTGAACACGAGATACACGCGAATACCGCATCTTAATTTGTTAAGCATTATTGTACGTTAAGGTGTAATGAGTTTTAATGTGAATTGATACTTAGTTTATTTTAACATGTAATGCACTTATAGCGTGGTGGTTCAAGTGCTGGCCCGCAATTAGTGCGTTCCTTATGCGTTCAGTTACATCCAAGACTTTCAGTTTGGATGCTGATATCCGCTTTCTAGTCTAACTAGATTTATAAAATATAAAAAAATATATAAAACTTTTATTCAATAAAATAAACGTCACATGTTACATAGGAAAGTATTACATTAAAAATAATTAAATTTTATGATTAAGTATAATGTCTGTGATAAGTGCATATGTTCAATTGTGGTACATGAATGCGTAGGTACTTTATTTATAACGGTAATCTAATACTAATATATAAAGCTAAAGAGTTTGTTTGTTTGTTTGGTTGAACGCGCTAATCTCAGGAACTACTAGTCCGATTTGAAAAATTCTTTCAGTGTTAGATAGCCCATTTATCGAGGAAGGCTATATAACATCACGCTATGAGCGACGGGAGCAGAGCAGTAGCCTTAATAACGCGGGTGTAACCGCGGGTATCGTCTGGTACATTATATTTGGTAACTGAACTAGGCTGTAACACCTGTGTTTCAGGAAAAATCTTAATAATCATGATTTGAAAGAATATGTATTACCTTTTACGCAGCGCGACTGCCGTCTGATCTCCTACCTAAGGGATAAAAATTTGGATCAAAATTGGCAACACCTAGCTTCATTTCTTCATTTTAGTAATACGTGCTGTGTCGCATGAATCTTTACATACCTACATTTAATCAACGGACACAATAAAGTATACCTAGACTCGAAAAAACAATTTTTGGATCACACAAAGTGTGGTCTCGCGTGGGGTTTGAACTTTGAACACACAACTCAGCACAGTTCTACAAACTGTGGCAACCGCTTAAGCCACTGCGCTATACTTGCAGTCAAGACTTGATAAAATTAGTAATAACTTCGAAAAGTCAGTGGCGTTTGCCCGGGGTAACTGGGGATCGAACCCGAGACCATCGTCTCGGCAGTCCGTTACGTACACCACTGGGCTATATCGGTGCTTCATACAATCTGTTTTGCGATGTAGGTACATACTTAACTTTCCCATATATCAATACTAGATATGATCATCATCATCAACAGCCCTATGTACTGTCCCACTGCTGGGCACGGCTTCACGTGTCTTTCGAAAACATTATGGTGATCTCTCAGACATGCAAGTTTCCTCACGATGTTTTCCTTCACCGTTTAGCAAGCGATAATTAACAATTTATGATATCAATATACCTATCACAGACAAAAGCTAAAATCGCCTGCACAAATGGATAGTTAACTTTAGGACAGCAGTCAGGACAATGAGACAACACCACATTGTCGCTAATTACGACAATTCACAACCCAGGCATTGAACCCAGAGCCAGTGAGCAGAACGGCTCGCACGTAATATTTATCAATAGAAAGTTATACGTGGTTATATGTGTATCAGATTTGAGAACAATGCTTATGCAATGGAGATACTGCAGTTTTATACTATGTAATGTTTCACAGATCTCCAGCGAAAAGTTTTGAAATGCTTAGAAAAGTTAGACACCACTTTCTTCTTTTTAAAATTTACTATTATATATTTATTAATTTATATTTCTAATTTACTTCTTAAATTTTATACAAATTTGCGAGAGCCCTAAGACCCTCTTAATCCAGCCCTTTCGAATATTCCGTTCTTAGCGGATGCCTACCTTTTATAAACTACTTCCCTTCCAAATTTCATCTTTATACGTGCAGCGATTTTCCTGATTTCGTTATGAGCAGGTTGCTCATTCATGATCATCATCAGCCTTTAATAGTCCACTGCTGAACAAGGCCTCTCCTTTGAAAGGAGGAATTGGCCTACTATACCACGCTGGCCAAACGGGTTGGTAGAGGGTTTGTACCTATCAAGTTTTCCTTCTCTTACGGTGCTGTTCTATGCATAATACCCTCTGTCGGCTCTTACGACACCCATGGGATGATATTGGGTGGTGACATTCCGTATTCTTAATACTTCACCACACGGAATACACAGGTTGCTCATTAGCTTTAATATATATGGATTCCCTTTAAAAAATAAATTTTTCGCTCTGGGTATAAATCCTAGGTCGTCAGGGACTTTACAAACATTCCAGCAACGAACAGAGAGTCCACTCAATCTCGAAACAACAATTTCTGAATCACACAACGTGTTGTGTAATGTGGAGATCAAACCAACAACAGTCGGCGCAGTGCCAGGCGGCGAGACAACCGCTTATACCACTACACCATCGGTACCGGTATCGGACTAATAGCTTTACGTGCCCTCCGAAGCATGGTGCATGTCTGATGTAAACGCTACACACGTTCACCCATCCAACTTACCTCAACCCATCTAACTTCCTCGCTATGGTCGCTATAGGCGTATTAAAAAAGATACAGAAACGACGGATTTTAAATATATCATCATCCTCCTTGCTTTATCCCAGTTTCAATGTGAGGTCCGCTTACTAGTCTAACCGGATTTGGCTGAATATTAGCTTTTCCACGGAGCGACTGCCTGTCTGACCTCTGCAACACGAAGGGATAGCGATATTCCATGGTTTAGACTAGTGTCAGTTTATTTAGAAGGTACTGACGCCCTGTAATGTCTGTCAAAGATCTTCATGACAACCGGGACCGACGGCTTAACGTGCTCTCCGAGGCATGGGACAAGCGATAATTAATACGCACGTAACACCGAAAAGTCATTAGTGCGCGCCGTGGATCCGAATACGATACCCTCTGCATGGCAGTCTGTTGGTATCTCCACTAGGCTATCGCTGCCTAAATAGGGTTTTAAATATATCTTATAGTGTAATACTACAGTCTGTACCTATTTACACTGTGGTATTATCAACGAAACCCGTCAATTATTTAACACATTACGTTCTAGAGACATGTACGTACATTTCACTTTCTTCGGACACAATGCTACATAAAACACATAATTACTAACCAAGGAGCGCATACCTACTTCCTTTATGTTATTAACTGTCAGCTGTATATAAAATTAGCAATAGTCTAGTGGAAATATCAACAGACTGCCATGCAGAAGGTAACAAGTTCGAATCCACGACGCGCACCAATGATTTTTCGGAGTTAAGTGCGTATTGAATTGTTGATTATCGCTTGCCCCCAGGTCTCGAAGAGAATGTTAAGCCGTCGGGCCCGGCTGTCATGAAGATCATTGACAGTTATAGGGATTCGCACTAGTCTAAAACATGGAATATCTCTATCCCTTTGGGCTGTAGAGGTCAGACAGGCAGTCGCTCTGTGGAAAATCTAATATTCAGTCAAATCCGATTGGACTAATAAATTATTTGTAAGTACATTTTTGTGTATTATTCTAATAATAAATTTTGTTTTCAACGGGTCGTAGTCGTTTCGCACCGACAGTGATTCAAAGGGCGTGCGAATCTTTCAAGATGGGTCAGATCGGAGCATCGGGCAAACGATCTAAGGTACCGTAGTAGGTGTGATTTAGGGATATTGTTATATGAGCTCATATAAAAATATCCTTAAATCACACCTTTTATTATCTCGCAAATATAATATTATTAGAGAATACCCGAAGCTATGACCGCACTTTTTTTTTTAATAGCATTAGGCGGAAAACGATCAGACAGATCGCCTGATGGTAAGCAAATACCACCGCCCATGGACACAAGCAACACCACAGGAGTCACAAGTGCGTTGCCGCCCCGTGGGGTTAGGAAAAGGGATAGGATGAGAGTGGGATGAGGGAGAAGGAATAGGGGATAGGGCCTCCGGCACTCACCGAACGAAACGCAACAGTTTAGGTACTGTTACTTTACGACGATTTTCGTCGACCTTTTTTTAATATATCTGTTTCTGCCCGATTCCTTGGTAATTTCTTGGTAAAATCCCTTCTTAGTAGCCAGTACTCTCGGCTGTGCCTTGTCTGTCGGACAGTAACGTAAAAATGTAATTTATACAGATAAGTAAAAGTACTTAGCTGGATAAGTGATCTCAGATTATGTATTTAAAGCAAATGCCGAGCAGAGATTGTTATCAATATAAACTTACAGGTGCGATTACGAAATTTTTAAACACGTTGAAATTAAACTACAGTTGACGGATTTCATCGCGTTATATTGGTTTCACTTGCTATTACAGTTAAACCGAATGATCTAGAAACTACATTTTTATTATTAGCCAACGTTTCGAATTCTTTAAAGGATTCATGTTCACGGCAGACTGAGGTGATTTTTGTCTTGAACATGAATCCTGTAAAGAATTCCAAACGTCGGCTAATAATAAAAATGTAGTTTCTAGATCATTCGGTTTAAATGTACCAATATAATGCGATAAAATCCGTCAACTAGAGTTTAATTTCAATGTGCAACATTCGCGTAAATCCAAGAAAATACTATTTTTTAAACACAGTTATAATCGTTACTTGCATATTCGAGCATACACTTAAATCAGAAGAAAACCATATTAAAGATAAAATCAAAACCGAAAGCAACCACATAAATACTGTAGTACCTATTTAGAAAATATATAATGAATAAACTATGCAAATACCATCTTTGCGTAGAGACTGAAAACTCGACATCAAACCCTATACGACTGCCTCGTTGGTCTCGCGGCATAAAATATGTACGCATGGGATCGGGAGGTCCCGGGTTCGATTCCTGGGTCGGGTAGTGTTATTGGGTTTTCTGTCACGAAATTCTCAGTAGCAGCACGGAGTCTGGAAATGTGCCCGATACGGAAATAGGCGAGCGTTTTCAATGTACATGGCGCATTTACTGTGACGCGGCGCGCGGCCGCCTCAGGGTAAACGCGCCATATACATCGCCCCTGCCGCGCCGCTCGCCGCTTAGACCGATCTCGTGACCAGACCGTAAGTCTGGCTGTTATCAGCATAATTCTAATTGTTCAAAAGCCAGTTTGTATCTAATCTTAATGTCATAACTGTCAAAAGTTTTATCGGATCAAAGCTTAAAAGAAATGTTACAAATTAGAGAATAATTTTAAACTGACATTGACAGACAAAAGCTATTAATAAACGTCAAACAGAAGATGAGATGATATTGGAACCGGCTTCTTAATACCTTTTAGCAGCGTATTAAAACTAGAAAATGGTGTCGTGGTTCTAGTGGCATCAAGTGTTTGGGAAACATAACTGGCGAAGTGTGGGTGTCTATAGCACCTCTGCCTACCCCTTCGGGGATAAAAGGCGTGATGTTATGTTATGCTTATGTTCAAGTGTCGTAGGTTCGACTTGCAAACGGTGCAACACTTTGTGTGATTTGTTGTTGTATGTAATGTATTGTTTTTGTCTAGAATTTCTTTGTGTCGGTCGGTATTTGTAAAGCGCCCCACGACACAGGATCTGTTCATATTGCGAGATTAGTTTTTTAAACTTAATTTTACTGATACAATAGGGTAGTTTCCAGGGTCGAAATAATTAGGTACATTTTATTTAGTCCGTATTTTAGATTATAAAAAAATATTGGACACGTATTTTTTCTTTTTTCGTTTAAATAAAAAATTACAAAGATATAGCCCATTAAAGTTACGTGTGACGTCACCTAGTGTGAAAAAATGCAGCACGGCGTGACGTTATACGTAACTTTAATGAGCTATATCTTGGTAATTTTTGGTTTAATTTACAAATAAAAAATTGGGCAAGTGCGAGTCGGACTCGCGCACGAAGGGTTCCGTACCATCATGTATAAAAGAAAATCACGTTCGTTGTATGTATACTTAAATACTTTATAAGTTTCTACCTGTTTATTAAGATCGAGTAACAAATTGCTTAAAAATTACGTTTGTTGTATGGGAGGCCCACTTTATTATTTACTTTTTTTAAATTTAATTATTTATTTTGAAAGGTAATATACAACTACATATTCTGTAAAAATTTAAAGCGTCTACCTGTTACAGTTAGTAATTTTGAGCAAAAAATACGAAAAAAAACACGTTTTTTGTATGGGACCCCCCCTTAATATTTTCATTTTTTTATTTTTAGTATTTGTTGTTATAGCGGCAACCGAAATACATAATTTGTGAAAATTTCAGCTTTCTAGCTATCATGGTTTATGAGATACAGCCTGGTGACAGACAGACAGACAGACAGACAGACAGACAGACAGACAGACAGACAGACAGACAGACAGCGGAGGCTTAGTAATAGGGTTCCGTTTTTTACCTTTTAGGTACGGAACCCTAAAAAATACGGATCGCTTATTTTTGAATAATCTAAAGGACGGACTTATATTTTTTTTGTCGTCAACTAGCCTATTGTGTCTAGTGCATCAGAGCGCTATCGTGCTTCGGAGGACGCGTAAAACTTTTGGTGCCGGTTTTTGCCGTTAGGCCCGAGACCTTCGGACGGCACAATGCCACCACTGTGCAGGCGACCAGGATTCCGCCCAGCATACGCTGGAGGATTGCCCGGCATGGGCGTCGGAATGTGAAGTTCTGGTCGACCAGATCGGACGAGATCTGTCGCCGCCAGCAGTTATTGCTGCCATACTGGCGGGCGAGGAGGGCTGGGACGCAGTGGTTTCCTTTTGCGAGCTTGTAATGTTCCAAAAAGAGGCTGCTGAACGGGATCGGGAGAGGGCTGATCCCGCCCGAAGACAAGAACGACTTCGCCGAGATCCGCCAACGGGGCCGCGGGCCCTCTGGGAGCTCTGGTCGCTGATTAAGATTCGTTGCTCCGGGAAGTAGTACGGGCAGGTGAGGGCGTATAGCTTTCCCTGAGAACGGGTTCTGTTGAACCTGGCGCCATGGGAGGAAGACTGGACAGCTGTACCCAGTCTTTCTCTCGTAGGGCGTCTTTGGTTGGCAGTCGAGGTGGTTTTTAGTGGCAACACCACATACTCCGTCTCGCATTTCCCCAACAGACGGAGATCCGAAGGGATTTTCCACCTCGTACCAAAAAAAAAAGGCCCGAGACCTTAGGATGGACTAATAATTCCGACACCAGATATGGCCACATACCTAATCAAATGAAAGAAAATTGGTCCAATTTATTTTATATTACTAATTTTTATATCAATGTTAATGAAATACTTGCAAGAATTGGCCTTCATAGTCAACGTAGCATCTTTGTCAACCAAATACCCGGCAAATTAAAACTCAATTTAGATTCGTTAAGCATCATTGGATTGGCGGCATTCGGAGATCAGACTCTTTGAAGGTGAACGATTACTGAAATCTCTAGACATGTTTTTATCTATTACAAGATGAGCCCGCATTATTTAAAGCTACTGCTCCGCTCCCGTGGCTCATAGCGTGATGTTATATAGCCTATAGCCTTCTTCGATAAATAAGCTAACTAAAACAGAAATATTTTTTCATATCGGACCAGTAGTTCCTGAGATTAGCGCGTTCAACCAAACAAACAAACATACTCTTCAGCTTTATATATAAGTGCTAGACTAGCCGTCATCGTCTTGCAGACTTTTGCAGTCCACTGTTGGACATTATTTCGTAGTCAATCCGTCCCCTATTCCTTGTCCCTCATCCCACTCTTCTTCCTATTCCTTGACCCAACCAACGGCGACAACGCACTTGTGACTCCTCTGGTGTTGCTTGTGGCCATAACATAACTTCACCCCTTTTATCCCCGAAGGGGTAGGCAGAGGTGTATTACACACCCACACTTCGCCAATGTAATAGGGGCCGAGCCTATTGCCATCTACTGGGCACATTGTTAAAAACGAGCGATCATTAACATATTTAATACACACATAACTTCGAAAAGACAGAGGTGTGTGCTCTGAGTAACTGGGGATCGAACCCGAGACCATCGTCTCGGTAGTCCGTTACGTACGAGTAGATACACCACTGCGCTATCGCCGCTTGTGTCCATGGGCGACGGTATTCGCTTACTATCAAGCGACAAGGTGGCTCGTTTGCCGCCTATTACATAAAAAAACATAGGCTTCTCCTAATTTGCATTACAATAGCATTGTGAGGTAATAGGAGGATTTAACCTACTATACCACGCTGGTCAGACCGGTTGGTATGAGGTTTGATGTTAAGTTGTCCGTCTCTTGGATAAGATACTATTTGCTTAGAGTATTTTCCTTAGTCGTGTATAACGACACCCAAGGAATGAAATGAGTTAGTGACACTTTGGATTCTCAACTCTTCATCACAGGGATTTTGAATTCTTGAATGAAAGATTAAAAGTGACAAAAATAATGATAATGTTATGCTTTTTAGGGTTCCGTACCTAAAAGGTAAAAAACGGGACCCTATTTACTAAGCCTCCGCTGTCTGTCTGTCTGTCTGTCCGTCTGTCTGTCTGTCACCAGGCTGTATCTGATAAACCGTGATAGCTAGAAAGCTGAAATTTTCACAAATTGTGTATTTCGGTTGCCGCTATAACAACAAATACCAAAAATAAAAAAAATGAAAATATTAAGGCCCCCCTTAATAAAAAATGAAAATATTAAGTGGGGGTCCCATACAAAAAACGTGTTTTTTTTTCGTATTTTTTGCTCAAATTACTAACTGTAACAGGTAGACGCTTTAAATTTTCACAGAATGAGTAGTTGTATATTACCTTTCAAAATAAATAATTAAATAAAAAAAGTTAATAATAAAGGGGGAGAGTCCCATACAACAAACGTGATTTTTACTCAATTTGTTACTCGATCTTAATAAACAGGTAGAAACTTAAAAAGTATTTAAGTATACATACAACAAACGTGATTTTCTTTTATAGATGATGGTACGGAACCCTTCGTGCGCGAGTCCGACTCGCACTTGCCCAATTTTTTATAGGTTGTGTCACGTCTGAGGTCCGAAAGGGTGGCCGAGTTTTTCACCTTATGAATTTTAGGTATATAGGGGGCGAGCTTATTGTTGTTACCGGACACGTTTCTAGACTCTGTGCTGCTACTGTTAATTCCAAAAAACTTAGTAACACTTTAGTCCGACCCAGGAATCGAACCTGTTACCTCCAGATCAGCAGACGCATACGCTATCCACTATACCACAGAGGCACTCGAATAATTATGATAATAATATGCTTTTTTATACTTACCTAATAGAAAAGAAATAACCAGGTATCCCATATTAACATTGCAACACACAAAACTAAGTCAGTATGTTATATGCTCATATATGCAATAAGATGTCAACTTGTCATAGTATCGCAGCATGTCACAGTTTTTATTAAAGATGCCAATATATATAGACTCTATGCACGCAATTGGAAACTAGAGTGGATTTAGACATAAGTAATAAGTATTGCACTTATTGTACGTGTGGTGACGGATTAAGAATACGGAATGTCACCACCCCATATCATCCCATGGGTGTCGTAAGAGCCGACAGAGGGAGCATATTATGCAGGGAACAGCACAGTAAGAGAAGGAAAACTTAATACAAACCCTATATCAACCCGTTTGGCGAGCGTGGTATAGTAGGCCAATTCCTCCTTTCAAAGGAGAGGCCTAGTCCAGCAGTCGACTGTTAAAGGCTGATGATGATGATAGCACTTATCTGTATATTCAAAATGCTTGCGTTACTGACTGACTGTAAGACAAGCTACAGCCAAAACTATTAGATGCAGGGAGCTAAAATTTGATATGTATGTTCCTTGAAGACCGTAGAGCTGCACTAAGGAGGGATTTATGCAAATTTCCTCAAGATCGGGCAGAAACAGCTAGATTAATAAAATGTGCGAGCGTAGCTGCGGACATCCTCTAGTACATACATACATACATAGACTCACGCCTGTTCCCCGGAGGGGTAGGCAGAGACTACGGAACGCCATTTGCAACGATCCTGACATATCTCTCTTGCTTCATTCACTCCCATCAGATTCCTCATGCATGCTCTGCTGTTCAGGGTACTTCTAACTTGTCCTGTTTTTAGGATGTCTCCAAAATAAATAAAACCTTAAAGTTATGTAAAATTTGTTTTAAGGATCATCATTGTTCTAGCGTTATTCCAGTTGCATCCAAAGCTTTCGCTTTGGGACCAGGATCCGCGCAGTGGTCTAACCAGATATGACAGAATATTAGCTTTTCCACAGAGCGACTGCGGTCTGTTCTCTGTGACCCGAAGGGGCGATATTTCATGGCTTAGACTAGTGTCAGTTTATTCAGAGTTACTGACTGTTCACAATAATTATAGTCAACTAGAGGACGCCAGCAGCTATGCCTGCAATTTTTTTTAATTTACCCGTTTTGGTCGATCCCGTGGGAATTTCGGGAAATCCCTTCTTAGTGCACCCCTACTGTCCCCAAGAAAAGTACATGTCAAATTTCAGCTTCCTGTGCCCAATAGTTTCGGCTGTAGCGTATCTGTCAGTCAGTAAGTAACGCAAGGATTTCATATATACAGATGATCTTTATGACAGCCGAGACCGACGGTTTAACGTGCTCTCTGAGGCACAGGGCGAGCGATAGTAAAATTAATGAAGTGAAAATAATAATTATGATATATCTAATACCAATTCAAATAATTTATTGCAGAACCAAGTGTAGTTATGTGACCGTATTTTTTTTTATGTTAATAGGCGGCAAACGAGTTCCTGATGGTAAGCAATTACCGCCACCCATGGACACAAGCAACACCACAGGAGTCACAAGTGCGTTGCCGCCCATTGGGGTTGGGAATGGGGATAGGATGAGGAGTGGGATGAGGGAGAAGGAATAGGGGTCTCCGGCACTCTCACTCACCGAACGAAACACAACAGTTTAGGTACTGTTACTTTACGTGGATTTTCTGTGAGAGGGTAGTACTTCCCCGGTCGATCCGGCCCATTCATGCTAAAATCAGCAAAGCTCTCCTACCTGCCTATCTAACACTGAAAGAATTTTTGAAATCGGTCCTGTAGTTCCTGAGATAAGCGCGATCAACCAAACAAACAAACAAACTCTTCAGCTTTATATGTTAGTACTAGAGGACGCCAGCAGCTCCGCCTGCATTTTTTTTTAATTTACCCGTTTTGGTCGATCCCGTGGGAATTTCGGGAAATCCCTTCTTAGTGCACCCCTACGGTCCCCCAGGAACATACATGCCAAATTTCAGCTTCCTGCGCCCAATAGTTTCGGCTGTAGCGTGTCTGTCAGTCAGTCAGTAACGCAAGGATTTTATATATTAAGATAAGATTGTTTAGTCAAAATGTATTTTTTCTATCCGTAAACAAGTGTAAACTGAATTCTTTGTCGATAAAGCAGTGCAATTTCCCTAATTCCTCACTATCTATCGCGCAGTGATCTAATTCTACTTTATATGCAGGCGTCGAATCGTTTGTAATGCCAGGAGCGAGTCGGTTGCCTTACTTTTGCGTAACGCCGCAGTGAAAGTCGCGAGGTAAATGATTTTCGGTAAGGCATTTCGTATCGGAGTTGTATTTAGTTTGTGGAATTAGATGCGGTTTTTAGTTAGTTGGAGTTGTGATAGCCGTTTTCTACGACTAGGTGGTCCCAATATATTATGATCTATTTGTGGTTTGGGGATAAAAGATACATAATCATCAGCCGTGTATATATATACATATATTGTCCCACTGCTGGGCACGGGCCTCTTCTCACTATGAGAAGGGTAAGGCCATATTAGTCCACCACGCTGGCCTAATTCGGGTTGGCAGACTTCACATGTTTTTCGAGAACATTATGGAGAACTCTCAGACATGCAGGTTTCCTCACGATGTTTTCCTTCACCGTTTAGCAAGCGATAACTAACAATTTAATATGCACTTAACTTCGAAAAGTCATTGGTGCGCGCCGATAGATAAGTTACATATGTACCTATGGAGCTTATGTCAAATATGCATCTCTTATTCCCAAATTTTAATTTTAATGTTATTTATTGGGACAAAAACAGTTACATTTTGATGTACAATTCATAGATAGATCAGATATTCAATCGGCGGTAAAAGAATTGTAAGTCCTACCTATATGTTCTCCTAGCATTGTATAAAGGATACCTTCCTTTTAGGGACCCACATTAAATTTAATCCACGTCTTTATATACGCATGAGTAAGACTCTGGTATTTTATAACTCGAGGAGTAAATCTTTATTTCTGTGAGGCTACAAAAGAATTTTGTAACTAAGACCAAACCGAATAACATTAATAAGGTTGCATGTCATGCCATGACAGACAATATTGACTGCACGGTTGGCGTAGTGGTTTAAGCGGCCGCCTCGCCGCTTGACACTGCGCCGAGTGTTGTGGGTTCGATCCCCACACGAGACAACACTTTGCGTGATTCATAAATTGTTGTTTCGAGTCTGGGTGTTCATTGTGTCCGTTAGTTGTATGTTTGTAAAGTCCTCCGCGACACAGGATTTAGTCTTAATGCGGGAGCTGTCTTTTTAAAGAAAATAAAAATTTGCATGCTCTCCGTATCAACTACAGTGTATTCATTTACTCCAACCTAGTGTAATCGGGCTCTAAGTTGGACACATGAATAGTTTCGTGACTTCGAAATATGCATGCATGCATGCATGACCATCTTAATACATATCACAATTCCTTTTTAGGTACTTGTGTTTGTCACTTTGTCTCTTTAAAAAGTTGCACCAATTTAAATGTATATTATTATGCATTTCTGGCTTTCTGAATCGTTTGTAAATGCAATTAGAGCCGGTGGTGATTCGATGGATACGTTATCAAAGTTTTGTTGCCGAAAAGTATAATGCTTGTTGGTATTCTATAATATACTATACTAGAGGATGGCCGAGGTTACACCCTCGTTATTTAAGGCTACTGCTGCCTTCCTCGATAAATGGGCTATCTAACACTGACATATTTTTTCTAATCGGACCAATAGTTCCTGAGATTAGCGCGTTCAACCAAACAAACAAACAAAATCTTCAGCTTTATATATTAGTACTAGCTGTGCCCGCGACTCCGTTCGCGTGGAATTTGTCTTTTCATTGGGCTACAGAATTGATACCCAAAATGTTTTAAGTTTCATAGGTAATATAATACCTATACCTAAAACTTCATGGCGAAATGTGGGTGGAATATTACGCCTCTGCCTACCCCTTCGGGGATACAGGCATATGATTATAAATAATAAATAATACCTATATTGAATAGTGTAGATGTCCTAAAAATAGCTCAAATGACTTTCACTTGTTCGTGCAAGTCCACACCGCGAAGTTACCAATCGCGAGTAAAAGATCAGAGAATTCCTGTGCATGTTCGTTGCCTCTTAATCATGCTCGCATATTTAATGTCAAAAAGAAAAGCAATAATACAATCCCATAGTTATGTCTCATATTCTATGGTGGTATAACAACAGAGCCTAACGAAAATCGCCACGTAAAAGTACTGTTATACCGCCCATGGGTTCGTCATTTTGTATTCGCACAATCTTACTTTAGCTACGTTCCTTTGCCGAAATCACCTTGGTAGGAAAAGTCTTGCCGTCCACCCGGAGCATCTACAAATATTATTTTTCTCAAATCACTATCCACGCTACGACACACACAATCATAATTTATATCAAACGCTGTTCTTCAGTAAGTCTCGACAGATCATTTTTACACCAGCAAATGATGGTTCGTATCGGTCGTCGTGGTCGTTCATATTGAGTAATAGGATAGATATCACTATATCTACTGTCAAACAATGGTTTATTACATTGTTGTGGGAACCTAAAAATGTCCTCGGCCAATTTGTCTTCATATTTATGCCATAACTATGCAGCATCTCAAACCCATGGCGTAATAGATGAGGACTTTTACTTATACTTGCTTCAGACAGTACCATCCCAGTGTTTATCCCCATACAGTAAAATAAAATGACTCCAACCTCTTTACATATACATGTGCAAAAACGTCCAGCCTAAGCTGAACCCTATTTAAAATAATTAATCATACAGATTTAAGCTCAATTTAAATTGGAAGTTCCAAATGTTCGAAAATATTCTATTTATTATCTTTGTTTTTAATTGTTTATAAACCGATTTCAATATTTAAAACAAATATAATATACATATTAAAGTGTACTTTTTGAATATGGCAGTTTGATAAAGATATATCTATGTGAAATACAATATATTGTTGTTTTTAATACACTTTGAAGAAATGCCTAATGATTAAACCCGTTATTGTGGCTAATTTATAAAAGATAGATATATACTATTAAAGACTTTTTTGAAGATCTTTTGAAGACCATCATCTTTGTTATACACACTTTTGGTGAATGATCAACTTATGCGAGGATAAGAGCTCGAAAGCGCATTTTCATCCGACTTGCTTCAAATTTATCGTCACTGCTCAGCTCCTATGTGTCTTAGCGTTATGCTATATAGCCTATAACCTGCCCAGGGGTATGGACTACAATCGTACTAAGTTTGGTTAAAATCCCTTCAGTAGTTTTTGACCCATGCGTGCACATACAGACAGACAGACAGACAGACAGACGGACAGACAGACAGACAGACAAAAAAATTACTGATTGCATTTTTGGCATCAGTATCGATCACCATTCATCCCCCAATATTAATTTTGAATATATATTCAATGTACAGAATTGACCTCTCTACAGTTTTATTATAAGTATATAGATAAGCTAGATGATATTATATCAGTCAAATCCCTCACAGTCATCTCATCCCTAACTAATCAGAGCCTTTACTATATCAACCTGACAACTTCTTACTATAATTATATATTCATAAGTATAGGTAAATTCACGAAAGTTGACCACAAATGGCGGCCGTCGCGCATATGTACATTCGTGCACCAATGGCGTGGCTCCATTCTTGACGCATTTGGGGAATGCGTCAAGAACGGAGCCACGCCATTGGCATTCCACCCGCGCCCCACCCCGCACCTCCAAGGGGACCTAAAAAATGATTTCTGCGCAGTGGTCATCTTTCGTGAACCAACCTATACATAAATACATAGCAGCAATAGCCGAGTGAAGATACCGACAGACTGCCATGCAGAGGGTCTCGGGTTCGAATCCACGGCACGCACCAATGACTTATCAGAGTTAAGTGTTAAATATCGCTTGCTAGTCGGTGAAAGAAAACATCGTGAGGAAACCTACATGTCTGAGAGTTCTCCATAATGTTCTCGAAAGACATGCGAAGTCTGCCAACACGTTCTTGGACAGCGTGGTGGACTATGGCCTTAACCTTCTCATAGTGAGAAGAGGCCCGTGCCCAGCTGTGGGATAGTATAAAGGGCTGATGATGATGCATTATACATCAGTTACACTCGGACACAGAACAAAAATCGGTAATCGCACTCATCCTACAAAGATTTGTCCTGGTTGAGAATCGAACCTAGTACTACCTTCAGCTTTGACTGCCTCTAGAGGTAGTGTTAGCGACTGCGGATCATGAGGTCCCGGGTTCGATTCCCGGGTCGAACAAAAAGTGATATTGGGTTTTTCTAATAGGAATTATCCAATAGAAGTTCGGAGTCAGGACGTTGGCGGTGTCACACCTCCGTGCCTCGGAAAGCACGTTAAGCCGTTGCTCCTACGCCCAATCTCTCTCCGGTCTTGTCGCTTGTGCTTCCCATCGGACTATGAGAGTGAGGGAACAGAGAGTGCACTTGTGTACGCGCACACACTTGTGCACTATAATATGTCCCGCGCAGTTGGCAAGTCTCATATATAGACAAGCCGCCGTGGCCGGAATCGGTCAGGAGGACATTATTATTACCTTCAGCTTGCCAGTCAGGGTTCATAACCACTAGACCAACAGGACTAATCTATTATTTCTACATTATTATTTTTTATATCGACACGAATTATCTTTTTACCGATTTAATTCTTCAAGGTCAAATGTCTAAAGTCCTTTCGTGCCGAAATGACAATGATGAAATGATAAAAAACATATTCTACAATTACAATTATAATTCATTTTCAGTTTAACGCACCAATAAGTATTAAGTGCGATATTCAATTAGAAATAAATACACTCTTTTGCAATTATTGCTGACTATTATGTCTAATAAATGAGTTATTAAATTATTATATAAAAATATTACCTAAAAATAAGTTAACAAAAGTGAAATAGATTGAATTAGATTAATCTGTTACGAAAGGTCTCAGGTCAATTGGAAATATATTGCCTTGCGTCAGAACTTCTGAATGAACTGACACTAGTGTAAACCATGGAATATCGATATCCCTTCGGGTTGCGGAGGTCAGACAGGCAGTCGCTCTGTGGAAAAGCTAATATTCAGCCAAATCCGGGGGGCGATTCAGAATCTTTCGATATCTCATTTGACATTCGATTCCGTTAATTTTCAAACGGGCTACCTCATTTTTTGTCAAAACTATCGCATTTCCTATCAATTTTATGCATTCAGTATGAAGTAAATTAATAAATGAACTGAATTCAATGAATATTTGTTCAAAATATCTCTGATAGGCGGCTTAAAGACGAGGACAATAATTTGACATTTCGTACGATTACTTGTCGTGACATTCTGAATCGGCCTGCCGGTTAGACTATTAAGCGTAGGTACTGGGTTGAAACTGGGATAACGCTAGGAGGAATGTGAATGATTGGGTCGCTACGCCGAAGGCCTCGGGTTCGAATCCGCGGCGCACCAATGACTTTTCGAAATTAAGTGCGTATTAAATTGTTATTTATCCCTTGCTGAACGGTGAAGGAAAACCCCGTGAAGAAACCTGCATATCTGAGAATTCGCCATAATGTTTTGAGACATGTGAAGTCTGTCAACCCGCACTGGGCCAGCGTGGTGAACTATGGCCTTAATCTTCCTATAATGAGAAGAGAGTGTGTCCAGCGGTAGGACTGTTAACATACAGCGCCAATGATAATGATCACTGGTTTTCTCTTACTACACAGATTTTTTTAGATTCCTACTGAGGAGTTCTCTTATTATAAAGAAATCTTCTTCTGCACCAGGAATAGAACTTCTGTCGCGAGGTACTATCTAATATATATTTAGCTTAAAGCAGCGATAGCCTAGTGGAGCTACCAACGGACTGCCATGCAGAGGGTATCGGGTTCGGATCCACGGCACGCACCAATGAAATTTTCGAAGTTAACTGTGGACTAAATTGTCAATTATCGCTTGTCCCGTGCCTCGGAGAGCACGTTAAACCGTCGGTCCTGGCTGTCATGAAGATCTTTGACAGTCGTTACGGGGAGTCAGTACCCTCAAATAAACTGATACTGGTCTAAACCATGGAATATCGATATCCCTTTGGGTTGCGGAGGTTAGACGGCAGTCGCTCTGTGGAAAAGTTGATATTATGTCATATCTGGTTTGTCCAGTTAGCGGAACTCGGGCTCCAAGGCTGTAAGTCTTGGATGCAACCGGGATAAAGCTAGGGCGATGATGAGCTTACTACACAAACATTAAATCAACGGAACCAAGTACGACCAAATTAGAATCACCAATTTATGAATCACACAAAATGTTGCCTCGTGTGGGAATCGAACCCACACAATCGACACAATGCCAAATGGCAAGATGGCTACTTTAACCACTTCACCACCAGCTGTTTAGTTATATCAGAGATGCTAAGCCAGGTTAAGCTATCTTGATCACGATAATCTTGAGGATGGGAACTCGCATTATTCAGAGTCAGAAATTAAATACACACTAATAAATCACAGCAGTTTAAGTTACAAAACGACTAATAGTTCTACTTAACCTCCTAACAACAAGAGTCGAAACGATATTAATTATCTAAGCAAAATGACAAAAAGAATCATCCAACATACAAAGACCTCTCACATAATACTACTATAAGTAAATCAGAGATCAACTTATACTGGTTAATTTCACCAATATACAAAGACCTCTCATATAATACTACTATAAGTAAATCAGAGATCAACTTATACTGGTAAATGTCACCTATCTAACCATTTTGAGAAGACCCCGTTACCTACATACTTTATAAAGTAGCAGAGGTCAAAGTAAAATAGACATTTACAGACACCACCAGTATAACGCGAGCTCTAATTGCGAATAGTTTCGATTCAATCAGAGGTCATGATATGTTGGTATTTCATGCACTATTACTTTCACTAGTATTAAGTAACAGTTTTTGCGCTGATTTTGCTCGTGTTTTGTAACCATATTCCTATTTAGATAATGCACTTTAATAATGCAGTATGGAAACTGGCATTGGTACTGTGCTTAACTTAGGCTCAGTTTGAATAGTGTAGGATTCGATACCTGTTTAATAACTTAGTATATCTATTGATTCACAATGCTATTGAGACGCAAGTTAGCAGAGGCCTATGTCCAGCAGTGGACTAGTAGAGCTATACCGAAATAAAGGATTTAAAACATTATAACTGACTTCAAGCTATATAAAGGAAACTAAAACATTATAGGATATACCTGAACTAGGAACGAATTTAATTGTATAAGTACTAGAGGATGCAGCTACGCCCGCACATTGTTTTTAAATCATAAACTGTTTTTGCCCGATCCCGTGGAAATTTTGGTCCTACGGTCCCCAAGGAACATACATGCCAAATTTCAGCTTCCTGCGCCCAATAGTTTCGGCTGTAGCGTGTCAGTCAGTCAGTCAGTAACGCAAGGATTTTATATATTAAGATACAGTTATCAAAGCAGTGTCCAAAAAAGCACGTTTGGTTGTGCATAGAGGGGTTTTAGTACCTACGCTTATGTACGGTAGTGGAGTTAGGTATGGCAGAAGAGTCATGAAAGTAGAATAAATGCTGTAGAAATGAGAGGACTGAGAAGTATGTGTGGTGTTTCTTTGACTGACAGAGTAAAGAATTGTGTGATAAGAGAGTGTTGTGGGGTAAAAGAAGATGTAGTGACAAGCATCGAGAAAGGTAAGCTAAGGTGGTTTGGGAACGTGGAGAGGATGGATGACGAGAGATTGACCAAGCAGATATATAAGGCAAGTGTGAATGGGACAGGACTAAGGAGAAGACCTAAGCGGACGTTCTCTGACCAGATTGGAGATATCCTAAAAACAGGACAGGTTAGAAGTACCCTGAACAGAACGGCATGCATGAGGAATCTGATTGGAAGTGAATGAAGAAAGAGAGATATGTCAGGATCGTTGCAAATGGCGTTCCGTAGTCTCTGCCTACCCCTCCGGGAAACAGGCGTGAGTCTATGTATGTATGTAAGTAGTTGTCAAAGTGCCGATAGTCCAGTGGTGTACGTAACGGACTGCCGAGACGACGGTCTCGAGTTCGATCCCCAGTTACTTCGGGCACACACCTCTGGCTTTCCGAAGTTATGTGTGTATTAAAAATGTTAATTATCGCTTGCTTAACAATGTGCCCGGAGGGCAACAGGCTCGCCACCTATTAAGTACATTGGGACCAAAACATAACTGACGAAGCGTGGGTGTGTAATAAAAAAAAATAGATGTTAAATAAGAAAATAAGGACTTAAATTATACCTTCTATGAATATTCATGAGTGATATTTACGTAGTCAGAGACAAGCTCAGCTGTCATGAATTAACCATAGATAATAAACATCTGTATTGTCTGTGGCACGTCCGGCTCCGTCCATAAATGTGCATTTGGAATATTAATTAAACTTGTCATCTATACATATATTATCATAAATTCGTCCTGTATGTCTGTATGAACGCAACAAACTCGAAAACGTATGAACAGATTTTTGTACGGTTTTTAGCCAAGTGTGATTCCTGAGGAATGTTTAGGTCTGTACTTCAGACGGGTGGAGCCGCAGGCGAATTCAAGTTAGGCATATTTTTTTTATTTATAGACTCACGCCTGTATCCCCGAAGGGGTAGGCAGAGGTGTAATATTACACCCACATTTCGCCAGGAATTTTTAGGTCCCACGTAATAGGGGGCGAGCCTATTGCCGTACCGGGCACATTACCAGACTCCGTGCTGCTACTGAGAATTTCCTAACGGAAAAACCCAATAACACTTTGACCGACCCGGGAATCGAACCCGAGACCTCCCAATCCCACGCGCACATTTATACCGCGAGACCAACGAGCCAGTCAAGTCAGGTATAAACATGAAAGTTTGTTGTTTCGTGTCTGTATGTTTTTTAAGTCCGGTGATCGTATATTTGTTAAGTCCCACACGAAAGAGGATTTATGTCTAATGTGGGAGTGGTCTTTTTAGAAGCAAAAACAATTATACTAATTCTTATTAAAGTAGCTTATTTAAAGTAATTTAGTTGCGAAATAATCCAGTTTAGATACCACATGGAATAAATATACTACCTACATGTAGGTAATTGTACATAAATAACCAAATTAAGCAAGTACAGCACATTAATTGGTACATAAAACCAAGTTTAGAGATAATAAAGAAGATCCAATACAAATTTGATCAGTAGGCTTTGAGGAAATCGCTGAAATACGTGTTGGTCGAATACAGAACCTTCCTAAACCTAATTCGGCAAATAAGAATCCAATTATTCTTTTTGGAAACACTACTAAAACAATTCAATGATTCTGCTGCCTAAAATGTTAAATAGAGTATGCTATAAATATAATTAATGCTATTAATAAGCGGCGGTGGCCTAGTGGTGTACGTAGCGGACTGCCGAGACGATGGTCTCGGCCCCAGTTACCCCGGGCACACACATCTGACTTTTCGAAGTTATGTGTGTATTAAAAATTAAAAATGTTAATTATCACTCGCTTAACAATGTGCTCGCCCTCTATTACATTGGGACCTAAACATAACTGGCGAAAGGTGGACGTATAGAACACTTCTGCCTTCCCCTTCGGGGATACAGGCGTGAGACTATAAAAAAAAATGTAATATTACACCCATCTTTCGCCATGAATTTTTTTAGGTCCCACGTAATAGGGGGCGAGCCTATTGCCGTTACCGGGCACATTACCAGACTCCGTGCTGCTACTGAGAATTCGGAAAAACCCAGTAACACTTTTGCCGGACCCGGGAATTGAACCCAGGACCTTCGATCAGCAGTCACATACGCTATCCACTTGATGTTCATAAGTATGCTTATCGGCTATCTAGTACAAGCTTTGTCTATCAGAGATCAAACGACTGGGTCTGAATGTATGGATTGTACCTATGCAAACCCTGTGTAGTATGGTGACTCTCTTAAAAAAAACATACAAGTATTTTATTCAAAAGACTATTGCCTAGTTATATTTCTATTGACCCGTAAAGGAATCGAATCAACTACACCCAATAAGACCACTCAACCATTACATCATTATAACACAAAAATGAAACAAAAAATTATAGATACAAATCATTTTATAATAACCTAAATAATTTTGATATTAACAACTGGTATCGATAATACAATGTTACGCAATCCTTGTGTAACGGTTTACAGCACTAGTCCTTGCCAGTGTTGGGACACCGCGTATCGATAATTTAGTGATGGGCAAATCGATTTTCTTCGCTTGGATAGTGTTGATGATTGAAAATTTTAACGGTGAAATCTTGGTGATTTATTATTATTATGTTATTTTTTGTATTTTTTGGAGTATTATGTTTTAAGTGGCAAGATTGAGAAAGTGACAAATTAATGAGGTGTTTGGTTTCAGTTTTCTGGGTTAATTTAATTCCATAACAATAATGAGCCTGTGAGCCCAGTGGTTAGTGAGTGTGACTGCTATGCTGAAGGTCATGAATTCAGTCCTATGCAAGGCAAAATACATACATACTCACGCCTGTTTCCCGAAGGGGTAGGCAGAGACCATGGAACGCCATTTGCAACGATCCTGACATATCTCTCTTGCTTCATTCACTCCCATCAAATTTCTCATGCACGCTCTTCGATTAAGCGTCCTTCTAACCTGTCATTTTTAGGATGTCTCCAATCTGGTCAGAAAACGTCCGTCTAGGTCTTCCCCTTCATCCTGTCCCATTTACACTGTAATGTATCAATATTGTGTTAAGTACACAATTTAAAAACATTTAGGTATTTACCTATCTATCTATGGAGGCAGTTTTAGTTTTTCTAAGTAGATAAACTACATGATATCGCTCATTAGCAATATTAAAATACTTAGGTTAAACTAGTTCAATATTAAAGCGGTTACTTTGTTACACAGTTTATCATATTTGATTCTCTGATTATTATTGTCGATAAAGCAATTACAAATAATTGTACATGTATTTGTTGGAATACTGCAAAAATCCAAGTACAAAAACCTCTTTAATGTCAATCTGTAATTCAGATATCACTGGCAATTGTATAAATTTGAATTAAGAATATTTTATTCATTTCTATTTTCTTTGAATGCTTCTTGATGTTTTTCATTAAAATATATCGAACTATTATGCAGTAAATTTGGGTTTTATGCCTCTCCCTATGGTCTCTTCCAACAGTATTCAAACAAAAATAGATTACTAGTATATTTTTTACGAATTGTAGTTACATACTGTTTAAAGAAAGAGATGAGGTTTATTACTCTTTCATGCTATAATTATTAAATGAATTTTGATAAAACTATGCAGTTAAAGTATGACTGTGTTGTCTTATTTTGTGATGACACGCATGCAAGCAGAAATGCAGGCATAAGCTAGTATTTAAATACTAGGCCTATGTACTATTGTTAAAAATACATACGTTTTCAAATAGAAAAATATTTTGTTTCATTCGCAATGTATTTTTCAAACATCGATACTATGAATAATACACATGTCACATCACTATTAAAACAGGTTTTAAACGCTTTAGACTCGATACAGACTTAGGAAGCAATCAAGGCATTTTAATTAGAGCTGCGTTGTATTAATATTCATTTAATATTAATATGCTTACATATAATTTATATTTTATAGTGTGTTTATGTGCAATGAACGGGGCAATGATGTATTTGGTCACTTCACCATTGTGGGCTATGAATTCCTGTATGGAGAAAAATACAGGGTGTCTCAAGACCCATCACCAAGCCGAAGGCTACTCGTTGTGGACATCATGCCAAGTCATACTAAGCAAAAATAATACCTGGGAAACGATATTTTTTTAAGTTTGTACATTTTTTAAACCGCAATTAAAAGCGCGCGCGTGTAATGCTCGAAATACCTACTTATCCATGGGGTTGTAGGGCATCTAAAGAACATATTGGCGGGGTAAATGCATCGATTTTGTACCTAATTAGAAAAATTCCATACTAATTTCGAGCCAGAATAGCACCTGAACCAGTAATTTCCCAGGTATGGTGCCGAAGTAAAAAATGTTCGTAGTGATTGGTACAACATGGGATTTCAGTTTTCGTTAAGGGTCTTTTTACACCCTGTATACATATAATTATTATTTATAAATTATTTTATAAGTCTATCAGTTTCTTGTGCACCTTTGATGACTGGTTGTGGAGATATAAGAGATTTAGGTACTGTGTAAGGCTTCAAAAATGTTTATTACCGCTCGCTTAATAAATTTGCCCACTAGGTGGCAATAGTCTCACCCCTATTACATTGGGACCCAAACTTAGCGTCAAAGTCATTGGTGCTCGCCGTGGATTCGAACCCGATACCCTCTGCATAGCAGTCTATCGGTGTCTCCGTTAGGATATTGCTGCTTTAAAGGATTAGACCCTTAAGGGGGTAATAAGTATTGAAATTCTAGGGGACTGTCTCGTTGGTCTCGCGGCATAAGTGTGCGCGTGGGCTTGGGAGGTCTCGGGTTCGACCCCCGGGTCGAGCAAAGTGTTATTGGGATTTTCCGATAGGAAATACTCAGTAGCAGCACGGAGTCTGGTAATGTGCCCGGTACGGCAATAGGCTCGCCCCCTATTACGTGGGACTAAAATAAATCTGGCGAAAAGTGGGTGTAGCAATACACCTCTGCCTACCTCTTCGGGGATATAGGCGTGAGACTATGGTAATAAATTCTAGGGCAAGTGAAGCCACGGATGATTGCTAGTGCGAGGATGTTCGTTTCATAATATCTTTCACAAAACTGCATAATAATATACTGTCATTCATCTATAGAAAGATTTCTAAAGGAGCTATAAAATTTTAAGTCTTGTAAAATGTTATTCATAGCATTCAATTCTATATTACATGTCTGAGAACATTACATCATCTTTAGAACATTATCACAAACGGTATAGCGGTTTATGAGTATGGTACGGCAATACGGTTCAATAGCCTTGCTGAAGCATTAAATAAGTTACGTAGGGCTTAATACAGACATGCCTCCTGACTGCCTCCGTGGTCCAGTGGATGCGTATGCGACTGCTGATCGGAGGTCCCGGGTTCGATTCCGGGGTCGGGCAAAAGTGTTACTGGGTTTTTCCGAATTCTCAGTAGCAGCACGGAGTCTGGTAATGTGCCCGGTACGGCAAAAGGCTCGCCCCCTATTACGTGGGACCTAAAAATTCATGGCGAAATGTGGGTGTAATATTACACCTCTTTTTATAGACTCACGCCTGTATCCCCGAAGGGGTAGGCCCTTCGGGGATACAGGCGTGAGTCTATAAAAAAATAAACTTTATTTTATGTATAAAAGAAAGAAGAAATAAAAGAAAGAAATTTATCTTTATTGTCGCAAATTATAAAAATTGTTTATTTTGTTGAACGCGTTAATCTCAGAAACTACTGGTTTGATTTAAATAATTATTTTTGTGTTGGAAGCCCATTCATCGAGGAAGGCTATAGGCGTAACATCACCCTATGAGCCAAGGGTGCCGAGCAGTAGCCCTACATAACGCAGGTATTTAGTTTAGTTTAGTTGGTCGTGGGTTTTCCGCACTTAGCCACTTATTTGGGCCATTGTGCGTAAGTGGCGACTTGATTGACGCCGACTACTCATACCACCTTTTAGGTCCACCAAATTTTAGGTCCCACGTAATAGGGGGCGAGTCTATTGCCGTTACCGGGCACATCACCAGACTCCGTGCTGCTACTGAGAATTCGGAAAAACCCAGTAACACTTTTGCTCGACTCGGGAATCAAACCCGGGGCCTCCGATCAGCAGTCGCATACGCTATCCACTGGACCACGAAGGCAGCAAATAATGTATACTAATACTATAAAACTTCAGCGTTATCATATCACTATAGATATGTACAATTCTATTGATGTATGACTCAATACACTATCACTTTAAAACATTGAGTAACACCCAATAGTTTAAAACACAAAGCTTATAACTAATCTCCATACAAAAGACATCAACGCGTCTAATTATTACTGTGTGTCTGCCTTTCATTCTTAACTCGAAAACTGATGAGCCCCGTCGATATTTTTGCAAAGAGGTAGGCGGAGATGATTCAATATGTGATGTGGGAAAGAATTCGAATTTTTATTTTACATTTCTTTTATAAAAATATTACTAATCAGTCGTTCTTGTTTTCACCTGCCCTTAAATTTCAACCCTTATTTTACCACATAAAACATTAATAAATATTTGTTTAGTTCGTGAATTCACCATAAAAGGAATCTACTGTCCAAACTTCATATTTTAGCTTCATTCTGGCTCTTTGATGATATTTCAGTCGGAAAAAGTTATTTTATACATATAAACATATACTTATGCTTTTTCCGTTGCGGTAGGCAGAGAACACGGAACCCCACTTGCGTCTATCCTTCCAAACCTCATGCACGTTTTTACTTATGATAATTTATAAAACGATCATATCACATATATAACAAACAAGTACTTATAAAAATAATTCGCATTTATCGATAAACTGCACATCCCTAGCTAGCTCTTAACAATTCAGGCTACACAAATAGGTTGCACATACACTTGGTTACCAGTAGTGATGTCAACACCTTCGGTTATTCAATCAACCAGCACGGTTGAGCAACCTGTCAAAGCGGTTGTCAACTTATGACCTGACATTTGTGACAGGTTTTTTGTAGAAGGCGTTAATTATAATGGCTAACCTGTTAGATTTTTTCTTATATTTTTTTTTGTTATAAAATTATATGCAATCACCCTACTGGTTCACTACTGTTATAAATCTGTATAGTTTTTTTTATTTTACTCACTGACTGACAGACAACGGTTAGTCAACTCTATTGGGTGCAAGTAGCTGCAATTAAGCATTTATGTTCATGGGGGACTGTATTGGAGCACTAGTAAGCCCGCAGTCCACCACACTGAACTGCTGTGGCACGGCTCCTGTGGAGCCTGATGCAACCCTGCGCGCTGCCGCGCCGAACACACCCGTGTACATCTCGCGCCTGCACTACACCACTAAGGTGGAGGACATCGCGGAGTACGTGCGCCGAAAGTCGAAGTACATGCTGAGAGTACAGCTGCTGGAGTCGCGACGCAACGTCAACTTCAAGGCGTTTGTGGTGCGGGTCCCGAAAGGTATGGTGTTTCGTCGCTTCCGCGGACAAGTGCCACAAGAACGCACAACAATATTGTGGCCGTAAGTGAAGCAATATTAACATAGTATATTTACTAACAAAAAAATTATATTGTATGTATGTCAACCCATTGTCTAATACCCATAGTACAAGCTCTGCTTAGTTTAGGATTAGATGATGATGCATGTATATATGTATTGTGTATGTACTTATTATTAAATAATTTTAATTGAATTGAAAACTAGCCAAGTGCAGATTGGCAGATTTCTCTCAAGATGTTTTCCTCTACCGTTTAACAGGCAATAATCAATAATTTAATAGGCACATAATAGGGTAGTTTCCAGGGTCAAAATAATAACATTTTATTTAGTCCGTATTTTAAAATATTGGACACGTATTTTTTCTTTTTTCGATTAAATAAAAAATAACAAAGATATAGCCCATTAAAGTTACGTGTGACGTCATCTAGTGCGAAAAAATGCAGCACGGCGTGACGTTATACGTAACTTTAATGAGCTATATCTTGGTAATTTTTGGTTTAATTTACGAATAAAAAAATACGTATCGCTTATTTTTGAATAATCTAAAGGACGGACTTATAATTTTTTTTTTGTCAACTAGCCTATTTCGAAAACCCAATACTGCGCGATATAGTTTAGAACCCTCTACGAAACAGTGTATCGGTCTTTCCACTAGGTTTTTTGCTGCTCGCCATGGATTCGAACTCGTTACCCTCTGCTTAGCAGTCTATTAGTCTTTCTACTAGCCTATCGTTGCTCTACATTGCAAAATTAAACTCATTCATTGCCATTAACGAACTGAAGTACTTATTTTTTTTATGAGCCAGTAACGTCACTTTGCAGGGCAAAGGCCTCCCCACTCTTCTTCCACAAGTACCTATCTTCTCCCTCCTGGAACCAATCCTTTTTGAAGGAGTCTAGTTCATCCCGCCATCACCACGTGCCACGATGTCGTCTGGCGTTTGTATAAGTACTTTTTATACATTTATATATTTGCATTGTATTTAAAACCGCGGTCGCCTAGCACGCAACCGTGCTGTTACTAAACGTAGTTTAGTAACAACTAAATAAAAGGTTGCCAAACTAAAGGCAGGGTTACTAAATGAAAAATTTGCAATTCGACAACCGTACGGAGGCTTATGTTAGAAGGGTATTACAAATATTTTGTTATAAATTATATTCAAATACTTTTAAACTTTCGCGAATTTTATAAATACCTAGCAATGTGTGAATGGGACAGGATGAAGGGGAAGGCCTAGGCGGACGTTCTCTGACCAGATTAAGGTTATCTTAAAAAAAAAGGACAGGTCAGAAGTACACTTAACAGAAGAGCATGCATGTGAAACTTGATGGGAGTGAATGACGCAAGAGAGGAGATATGTCAGGATCGTTGCAAATGGCGTTCTGTAGTCTCTGCCTACCCCTCCGGGAAACAAGCGTAAATCTATGTATGTATGTATAAATAGCAACTACGGCTCGCAACTCGTGATCGCAGCTGGTGTAACCCATGCTGAAACGTTGAAGGAAATATTAGGTATTTTACCTATATTTTCAAATAATTACACCTTGTAGACTAGTTACATAAATATTACTTCATAATCAAATACTAGCTATGTACTTAATTTTAATAATTTTCATCCCTATTCCCTATTTTCTAAACCCTATTTTGCGCCTTGAGTTGAAAATCTCTCCTTAGTGGATATTTATGATATAAAAGACACTCTATTTTATTTTTTATTTATAGACTCACGCCTTTATTCCGCAAGGGGTAGATAGAGGTGTTATTTTACACCCACATTTCGCCATGAATTTTTAAGTCCCACGTAATAGGGGGCGAGCCTATTGCCGTTACCGTGCACATCACCAGACTCCGTGCTGCTACTGAGAATTCGGAAAAACCCAGTAACACTTTGGCCCGACCCGGGAGCTCCAATCAGCAGTCGCATACGCTATCCACTGGACCGCGGAGGCAGTCTCTGCCAGTCTTTCTGCCAGATCTTGCGGGAATTTCGGCAGTTCCCATCTTAGACCAACCCGGTCCCCAAGAATCATTCATGCCAAATTTCGGCACTTGCGCCAAATAATTTCGGCTGTGCATTGTCCATCAGTCTATCAGTAACGCAAGGATCTATACACATAAATAAAATTGGAGTGTCTGTTTGTAATATTAAAATAACCGCTTTTTACAAAATGCATATGGATGTCTACACGGTAAATACACTGAAATTATTTTTTTTACAATTTTTGTCTGTCTTTCTGTCGGTCTGTCTGTTTGTTCTCGTTAATCCCTGGAACTGGACTTTCACTGGCAGATAGCTGATGTACCAAGGAGTAACTTAAGCTATAAATGAACCGGGTACGCGAAGTAGTTCCCTTAGGACGCGGGTGAAACCGCGAGAACAGCTAGTTTTATATATATACAGACTGGTATAATAACATTATGATAAATGAAACAGAAAAGTAAGAGCTTTTATATAGGCTCAGATAAAAGCCATATTAGCAGATAACCTTCATTCTTTCAACTTTGTTGTAACACTTGTAGAAAGGTGACTGTTGTTGGTACAATATGGTTATATAACCCGATAAGTTCAATATATATATACATATATGTTAAGAGCAGAATGCATTGCACAATATCTATACAAACATTATAAAGCCGAAGAGTTTGTTTGTTTGGTTGGTTGAACGCGCTATTCTCAGCAACTACTAGGTCAATTTGACCAATCCTCTAAGTTTTTGACAGCCCATTTATTGAAAAAGGCTATAATATAACATCATCGCACTATGAGCCAATATATTCCTGTGTAGCAGACTTAAATACAGGACATGAAGATTTAAAAAAAATTGATATTGGACAGATGAGGAATTGAATTCATATCTTTTCTTGTGAAATTAACACCTAACTATTACGCAATTTACGCAATCAAATAACACATTTAACAAGAAACTATCATCTAAATCAATTGAAAACCAATATAGACATATTGTATAAGCCAACCGATTCTACCAAAACGTTTCTACCAACTCTGAGTAGAATAATAATGCGTTGCATCACAAGCTTATAAAACTATTTTAGAAAAGTACCAAATGTAAAAACTCGTGCGTTCTTACTTTTAACACATTCTACAGAAATATAACTATCGCTTAGAAAACGGCACTGTAAAAATTTCAAACATTTATCATTTTATTATTTTTACTGTTTTTGATATTTTTACAGTTTTTATTATTTTATAGAATTTTAATTTTATTGAAACTAAAAAATAAAAATAAACAAAATATAAATTTTGTTTTTTTTTTTAATTTTACACGTAAATTTACTTTTATGTTTTTGGATTTTTTATAGTTAGATGTTGTAAAAATTCCAGTGATTGTAATTTTGTGATTTATTCTGAAATGTTATTTTTTCGCTGTATTGTTTAAAGAATAGCCCGTAATAGTCTGTATTTGTTTGTAGATTGATTGTGGTCGTTTGCTCGGGGGAAAGTCCAGTTTATGAGTACAGTCAACCGAGGCGCGCGCAAAGAATGTGATGAGAGTGTTTCAAGCAAAAATAAAAATATGGCTGACTATCCAAGGTAATGTTATAACATTTGCTGATTTTACAGAGCTATATACAGCGGAATGTAATTTACTTAAATTTGAAAAATCGATGTGAAATAAAAGTAAAAATAGTAGTTTAAAAACACATAGCATGGCAGTCAGCTTGGAGATTATGCTATATCTTATATTCCTATCGAAAGATAGGTCTTTTAATAGGAGTATATGGAGGCAAAGTGAACAGTCTATCTATCTATTGTTATTTCGTACCTATCCGTACATTGCACAAGCATATGCTCAATGTGGGAACGCAAAATGTTACTAAGTCGTAGCATGGATATTGGTTAAAGTCATTTGGCGAAAATAATATTATAGTTAATTAATCTTAAAGTTAGAAAATTTAATTTCTAATCCCTATTAAGTATCAAAATTTAAATGTAGTTATTTTCTATTGAAATATACTTAAGTTATAAGTATACATATAAAATTAATATGTCACCGTCTGTCCATCTATCAAAGCACGATTCACCAACGAAAATATTCAAAACCCGACCCGGTTACAAAACGAGTTGCCGAACGCAATATTACCGAAAAAAAGTTACGGCAGTTACGTAATATGAAAACAAGAAGTAATAACACAATATTTTACCAAATATTTCCTGTGTTTTACACTTTTTAGTGACAATACAATGACACTGACACTACACAAGAATGTTATTTTGACAGTTTATTTTTTACGCGGGCCGCGTCTTTGCGTGGCACTGGTAACTCGCGTACTGCCTTGTAGCCCCTCCATTGCATCTAAAGTAACAGTTAAAAGACCTCGTCTATAGTGGTGAGTTTAAGAAATGCGTTTTTGTAATGTTTATTTATGTAATTCACTTTTTTTAAATAGATCGGTTTGTTATTTTAGATTTGTAAGGTAAACGCAAGATTTAAATAGGCATGTACGTTTCAGATTAGATTTATAATTCGATATTGTTGTTAAGTATTACTGGATGGACTTTAATTGAGAAGTATGATCATTTATATAGATTACTTCAACAGTGACATGTGTACGAGTCGAAGTAATTAGTCTCAGTCTTAAATTACTCGCAGGAAAGAGGTAATTATCATCTCATAGAAAATATCAAATCAAATCATTTATTTGCATAAACATGGTAGGTAACAAGATGTTAATTAAAATATGTATACATCATGTTTTGCTGTCAACAACAATCAAATAAGTATTATATAAATAAAAGAAAAATAAACTTCAAATCAATTAGGCATGAAAATCAATATAAACAGAAAAAAAACAACTAAACATTATAATTATAAATTAAAAACAATTAAATATTAAAATTATTTTCATTGAGGAATTCATGAATACTATAATAACATTTATTGGCCAGAATTATTTTCAATTTATTGTTAAATACTTTTACATTACAATTTTTAATATCATTAGGGATTTTATTATATATTTTTGGCACCATACATAGTACGCTTTTTCCTGCCAGAGTTGTTTTTGCCCTATATAGACACAGTCTATTACTATTAAGTTTGCGCCTGTTCCTTTTTACCACATAAGATCCTAAAGCCTTTTATTTATGGACAAACATATATCTATCTAATATGTATAGTGTAGGTAATATATATATATATATATATATATATATATATATATATATATATATATATATATATATATATCTCTCTCTCTAATATGTATAGTGTAGGAAGTGTTAAAATTTTATGTGCTATAAAGAACGGCTTACAAGAGTCAGTGGAGTCCAAGCGAAACATGGCTCGTATACAACGCTTTTGGGCCTTAAAAACCACCGCATTATCTGTTGAGTTTCCCCAAAATCAGCCCAACTTGTGTCATTCTTGCGGTGATCATGGGCGGTAAAAATAAAGGCCAGTAACCCTCGCACTAACCTCGAGGTCTCTCAGGTTGTTGAAGCGAATATGGATGGATGGTGTATGTCCGCTGATTGGCAGAATTTATGCATTTGATGGTTTTCCTCATGAGTTGTTACCAATAGAAAGATTTCTACTAGTGCAAGTACACTATCCCTGGACCTCCGATTCAGACAAAAGGACGTATTTTGTCTGAATCGGAGGTCCGGGGATAGTGTGATGATGAGATCCAGTTAGATGGGCGTCGACAAGGGGGGCAGGGGGGCCAGCTGCCCCCCTAGAGACTCAAAAAACCCTACAATTTGTATTTTCTCAATACTTTTCTCATTTTCCATATCAACTTGCCACCCCCCCCCCCCCCCCCCCTAGACAATCGGCTGGCGACGTCCTTGTCCGGTTCGTTTGCCGGATCAAGCAAAAAGTGATATTAGGGTTTTCTGTCAACAAGCCCTGATGAAAGCTGAAATAGTTTAAAACCGAGACTGTTAGTCTCCCCACCGATTTGTTATCATGCAGCCTTTTATATACTGCTGAATACAGGCCTTTCCTAGTTTGCGTCACACTAGCATCATCAGCCTTTAACAGTCCACTGCTGGACTAGGCCTCTCCTTTGAAAGGAGGAATTGGCCTACTATACCACGCTGACCAAACGGGTTGGTATAGGGTTTGTATCAAGTTTTCCTTCTTTTGCAGTGTTGTTCTCTGCATAATATGTTCCCTCTGTTGGCTCTTACGACACCCATGGGATGATATGGGGTGGTGACATTTCGTATTCTTAATCCGTCACCACACGGACGCACTAGCATTGTGCGTCAATTGGACGATTTGGCCTACTATACCTAGATGGCCAGGCAGATTGGTATAGTATTGATGATAAGTTTTCTGTCTCTTGTTCAGGAAACTATTTGCATTTTACGGCACCCGCGGAATGACTTAGGGTAGGCTAGTGACACTTTGTATACGTTTTATCACTGAATACAGATTTACATAGAAGCGCATTTCTTAAGGATTTCGTGTGCCGATTCCAAGTGACGACTGTCGCCAGTGTAGTTTGTAGTTGGCGCCGTTGCTCTCTTGGTCTCGTAGTTAAGATACACAGGAGCGTCTCTCTTGCAACCGTAGAGATAGCTGTCACAGGGCGAGTGGCACGTCGCCAAGCGGCAATTTGGGTCAAAGAAAGTTTGTCTACAGATATAAGTCCATAAGAAATGCGCCTCTATGTAAATATCTGAGCTCTTTGGTTTTATTTATAAAATTAAAATCGCACGTATTTTTTTACACTGTGACCACACCTTTACAGTGTCATAAGCACTCACACATATACACGCAATGCAACTTTTTTGTTTGTTAGTGTGTGTTGGTAGATAGAATGCTATATTCATATTCAATAGCGACTGCCAGCCTTTCTGTATATCCTGTGAGGATTATGGCTTGAAGATATAGTTATATGTTAAATTTACGGTACTTTTATTGGTTTAAAATATTGAATGTACCTACTATTGCACCTAGTAAAATTGTATTTTCACTGTTTCTATTGTCTTTTCACTTCTTGCGTTAGGCAGCGATAGCCTAGTGGAGAGACCGACAAACTGCTACGCAGAGGGTCCGGGTTCGAATCCACGGCGCGCACTAATGACTTTTCGGAGTTATGTGCGTATTAAATTATTAATTATCGCTTTCTAAACGGTGAAGGAAAACATCGTGATGAAACCTGCATGTCTGTGAGTACTCCATAATGTTCTCGAAAGACATGTGAAGTCGGCCAACCCGCACTTGGCCAGCGTGGTGGACTATGGCCTTACCCTTCTCATAGTGAGAGTGAGAAGAGGCCCGTGCCCAGCAGTGGGATGTAACCAGGATATCGCCAGGACCATGATGCTCTACATCATCATCCTAGCGTTATCCAGTTGAAAGTCTCCAAGTGTCAAAGTGTCTCCAAGAGATAGCTAAGATTCCGAGGTTCGTGCTCTAGTTTTAGTAGATTTTATAGGATATTATATTTACCACAGAGTGACTGCCATCTGACCTCCGCTAACTCAAAGCGATTGTGATATTTCATAGCTTATACTAGTGTTAGTAAATTCAAGGATACTTACAGCTTAATATACTCTCCGAGACATGGAGAAAGGATAATTGAGAATACAACTTTGAAAAGTCAGTGGTTCATGCCGTGTGTTTGAACCCTATACCATAGAGCATAGATATTTACATAGAGGCGCATTTCTTATGGGCGCTCTGTAGATAAACTTTCTGTGACCCAACTTGCCGCTTGGCAGCGTGGCAGTCGCGCTGTGACAGCTGTCTCTACGAGTGCAAGAGAGACAAACGATCCTCCTGTGTATCTTAACTACGAGAGCAAGAGAGACGGAGAACGACGCCAGCGGCACCAACGGCGCCAACTACGAACTACACTGGCGACAGACGCCACTTGGAATCGGCGCACGAAATCCTTAAGATATACACTTCTATGTAAATCTGTGGGGTGCATAGGGTTCCCACCAAGAACTTAGGGTGCAAGTGGTGCACCTGCTGATCAACGGACGAGGCTCTTGCAAACAAAATATCCCGATAAGCGGCAATAGGCTCGCCACCTATTACGTGGGATCAAAACACTGGCGAAAAGTGGGCGTTTAATATGCCTCTGCCTACCCCTTCGGGGAAGCAGGCGTGATTCTATGTATGTATGTATGTAAATCTGTATTCAGTGCCGATACCCTCTTAATGGCAGTCTGTTGGTATCATTACTAGGCAATCGCTGCCTTTGAGACAAGCTTTAACTAAGTACAAAAGTTTAGCCTCGAGTCACTAAGGGTGAGAATAGTAAACTGGAATTATTATTATCCTTTGCATTGGTTGACTGAGAGTGCAACTAATCAGAATCACCTTCATTTCTGACTGCACATATAGCTTTTCACTAGAGGATGCCCGCGATTACACCCGCGTTATTTAAGGCTACTGCTCCGCTCCCGTGGCTCATAGCGTGATGTTATATAGCTCATAGCCTTTCTCGATAAATGGGCTATCTAACACTGAAAGAATTTTTCAAATCGGACCAGTAGTTACTGAGATTAGCGCGTTCAACCAAACAAACAAACCAACAAACTCTTCAGCTTTATATATTAGTATAAGATTCGTGTGATAAATGACTCTGGGCCGGAGCGGCAAAATATCAGCTTGATCCACTTGACTCGAGATGACGTGAGATCGGGATCCTCGACGATTCGAACAGCTCGTCTCTGTAGAGACAGAGACGAGCTGTTCGAATCGTCGATGATCCCGATCTCACGGCTAGACTAGAGTCGCTTGAGCAGCGGAGAGACTTTGGTTCTACATACATACATACATACATATCGTCACGCTTTTTATCCCCGAAGGTGTAGGCAGAGGTGTATTTCTACACCCACTTTTCGCCAGATATACTTTAGTCCCACGTAATAAGGGGCGAGCCTATTGCTGTACCGGGCACATTTCCAGACTCCGTGCTGCTACTGAGAATTTCGTGACAGAAAAACCCAATAACACTGCCCGACCCAGGAATCGAACCGGGGACCTCCCGATCCTACGCGCACATTTATGCCGCGAGACCAACGAGGCAGTCGTATAGGGTTTGATGTCGAGTTTTCCGTCTCTACGCAAAGATGGTATTTGCATCGTGTTATCCCTTAGTCGCCTCTTACGACACCCACGGGAAGATAGGGGGTGGTGACACTTCTATTCTATGCCGTCAACCACGGGTTGGTTCTCTCTGCGTATTTTACCGACTCTTTCACGGGGAGTGCTCTAAAGAATTGTTTAATTTGGTACCAGGGTCACCCTTCTACCAACGTACCACTCGCCGACGCAGTAGAGTTCACTCGTACTACCTGGAAGCGTTCTCATCTAGTACGGTGCGCTTCCAGCGATCTTTTCTACCACGTACGTGTAGGCTCTGGAATGAACTACCTGCTGCGGTGTTTCCAGAGCGATATGGCTTGTCCTTCTTCAAACGAGGTTTAAAGAGAGCATTACTTTCACGGTAGGTAACGGCTTTGCTGTGTATACCCTGACATTAGCGAAGTCCATGAGCAGAGGTTACCGTTTACCATCAGATGGGCCGTTTTCTCGTCTGCCACTAGCAGCTATAAAAAAATATATATATATGTTGTAACTATGACAGTACTTTATGTCCGATGGTAGAATGTTTGTAAAGGTTGACGACCGGTTTGTGCAGCGGGAGTGTAAGCGACTGCTACGTCGAAGGTCACGGATTCGATTCCCGCTCAAGTCAAACATTTGTGTGCATGAACATGGATGTATGTGTCTTGGTCTGGGTGTTTCTATGTATAATATGTATGTATTTACAAAAAAAAAGTATATATGTATGTATATTCATTATCTAGTACCCATAGTACAAGCTTTGCTTAGTTTGGGACTAGATGGTGATGTGTGCATGTGTAAAACAAAAAAAAAAAGTCCTCCGCGATATTGTAATTTTAAGTCTAGTTGGAACGAAGTATTATACTCCTAGAAACATCCACTAGCTAGGTGATCGTGCTTAGTGAACTGCAGCCCCGACATTACTGTGAAATACGTAGGTATTGAAATCGCATGCAACACTTTACTAGCATATTGTCTTAAGGCGCTGACAACCGCTATTAAGTTGAGCAGCTGCTGTCACTGTCGGATTGAATACATAAGAAAGAGAAGCGCGACGACGACGGGACGTTCAGAACTTTTTACAAACCATAAAATAAATTAATTACTTAAAAATAAGCTGAGTAGTGAAAAATAAAAATCAACCAAGTTCTGTATTTAAATATGATACGTTATTGTTATAAAGGTCATTGGGCAAATAGTATGGGAGAAAGACCCACGGCGGACAGACATGAAATTGTGAGTATATATCAGTAAATATCTCTAGTTAAGCATGGTAAGGGTCGCTTTCTTGTGAGTTGTGGGAATTAAAAAAAAAACATATTTTTAACATTATTTATTCGGCGTAATCAATGTCTATTGTGATTTTATCTAAAAATACCGCAAACATTTTGATTTCTTGTTGGTGTCTAGCCGAGGTTAAAAAGTAAATGATACTGGCACTATGCGCGCAACTGCATATGGTGCGGAGGCCATGTATACACGAGCAGTAATAATCTTCAACTGTTTGTCTTCATTGTCTCGCCTGGTTTATCAAAATATCTTCGTACGTAGTATTTTCGCGCTCTGACATAACGACTGATTGGCGCAGCGGGAGTGTACGCGACTGCCACGCTGATGGTCGCGGGTTTGATTCCCGCTCAAGTCAAACATTTGTGTGCATGAACATGGATGTTTGTCTTGGTCTGGGTGTTTCTATGTATAATATGTATGTATCTACAAAAACAAAGTATATATGTATGTTTATCCATTATCTAGTACCCATAGTACAAGCTTTGATTAGTTTGGGACTATATGGTGATGTGTGTATGTGGTAGAATATTATTAGAATTAGAATATTAGAATATTTTATTGGTTGTTTAAGGCAGCTATAGCCTAGTGGAGATACCAACGGACTGCCATGCTGAAGGTTTCGAATCCACGGCGCACACCAATGACTTTCAAAGTTAAGTGTGTATTATATTGTTAATAATAGCTTACCCCGTGCCTCGGAGAGCACGTTAAACCGTCGGTCCTGGCTGTCATGAAGATCTTTGACAGTCGTTACGGGGAATCAGTACTCTAAAAATAACAGATACTGGTCCAAACCATGGAATATCGCTATGCCTTTGGGTTGCGGTGGTCAGACGACAGTCGCTCGGTGGAAATGTTGATATTCTGTCATAGCTTGTTAGACCGGTAAGCGGCCCTCGGACTCCAAGACGTGTAAGTCTTGGATGCAACTAGGATAACGCTAGGGTGATGATGATGATCAATATTTTATTGTTTATAAAATCTTAGTCTCATATGCCCATGACAGTAGGACTTGTCCAATCTTTGATGATAATAAAATTATCAGTTCTTCGTATGGCAACTGTGGGAAATCTCTAAAATCTGGTTTGTTTCCATCTAATGGCATGAATGATCACTCGGTAGGCACATGCATGCACTCGACAGACCCGATTTGTGGCTATTTTTAACAGTACCACAATTTATATTATTTAAATAGAGTATGAGATTTTTGCTTTTTTTATAAATATATTTCTAGCTCAAACTTTGTTCTCCCATGGATTAAAAAAAAAAAACTCGTATTTACTGGTAAGAGCATTCATGCTCTTTCATTTTATACCAAGTTCGTCAATGTCCGTGACCGGGTCGGAATACGCCCAATGTCCTTTTACCAACGTACGTTGATAAGTAATATAGATATTTTAGTTGGAAGATCATTTTAAGAGGTTAGTTTACTATTTTTTTGTATCGGGAAAACTTTTCAAACACGTGTTTTGAATACAACAGGGCTTTCAGAAATATGTTCAACATATATTTATTCCGCCGTCACAAACTTTATAGATTTAGCAAAAAAATTGTTTGAGGCAAGCCTTTTCACCTATTTGGCTGTTGTCAGCGTCCTAATACACGTATGGAATATTGGATAAAGCGTCGCATCGCCGATAAGAAATGGGCTAATTTTATGAATTTCATCCCCACAGGAAATAACACTTTGTATGATGCATAAATTGCAAGCGAGACTCTACTAGCATATTGATATACTATGATACTACACGTATGCAGTTGTGGTTTATGCGGACTCCTCACCGCTTACAAATCTACGCTGACAACACTTTTTGTAATCCATGAAATGTTGTCCCTTGCGATAAGAGACTAACGCAAAGCCTTTGGTGCTAAAGAAAATCTTTTCGTATAAGACTGATTTAGCAAGCAGTACCTTTATTTCTTTTATTATTCCATTCGAGGTTGTCTGGAAGAAATCGGATTTTGTGATAAGACCACCCATGTACACTAGTTTTGAGTTCTTCGTTTTAGTTATTGTAAAGTATTTCTATCTAATTATACTATTTTACTATATTTTTATATTATTTTATTTAGAGATAGGCAGCGATAGCCGAGTGGAGATACCAACAGACTGCCATGCAGTGGGTATCGGGTTCGAATCCACGGCGCGCACCAATGACTTTTCGGAGTTATGTGCGTATTGGATTATTAATTATCGCTTGACCCGTGCCTCGGAGAGCACGTTAAGTCGTTGGTCTTTGGTTGTCATGAAGATCTTTGACCTCTTTGATAGTCGTTACGGGGCGTCAGTATCTTCTAAATAAACTGACACTAGTCTAAACCATGGAATATCGCTATCCCTTCGGGTTGCGGAGGTCAGATGGAAAAGCTAATATTCAGCCAAATCCGGTTAGTCTAGTAAGCGGACCCCAGATTGAAACTGGGATAACGCTAAGAGGATGAGGATTTGAGGATATTTCTTTAGAGAAATGAGAGAGCAAATATTTCTTCTTAGTAGTCCTCCCCAAATTTGGGTAAAACTAAAAGTTCCTTCCCCCACGCTAGAGTAAAGCAAAACCTAAAGTTGGCCACGCCTCGGTACAGTTAAGCAATGTTCATAAAAGTCACCACTTATATGAGTGACCTGCCTGTGTTGGCTGCCTCCGTGGTCCAGTTGATAGCGTATACGACTGCTGAGCGGAGGTCCCGGGTTTGATTCCCGGGTCGGGCAGTGTTATTGGGTTTTTCCGTTAGGAAATTCTCAGTAGCAGCACGGAGTCTGGCAATGTGCCCGGTACGGCAATAGGCTCGACCCCTATTACGTGGGGCCTGAAAATTCATGGCGAAATGTGGGTGTAATATTACACCTCTGCCTACCCATTTGGGGATACAGGCGTGAGTTTATAAAAAAATAAAAAATAAAATAAAATATGAGTGACCGTTTGTCAGTTGAGTGCCATTTGTATCAGAGTGCTAGCGTGCTCCGGAAAGCACGTCTTCGTAAAGCCGGTGGTTCCGCTTTTTGTTTTAGGATAGTAATCCTTAAACCATGTCAGATGCCTTTGGAGGGTCTAAAAACTCCGACACCAGAGTTTACCATTCATTCATACAAAATAGAAGAAGAAAGAGTGAAAAAAAGTAAAGTCGAGAGTGCATAACAAGTGTCATTTGGCTACCGAATAGACCAAGGTCAATGAAATCCTTGTTCAAATAAAACAAACACTAATTCTATTTAGTAATTAATTTATTTAATACAAAAATACAAATTAATATCTTATTTATTTACATAAAAATATACTTATTTTATGGCAATTTTTAATATTATAAATGTCAATTTCAAATTATTTTTATTTACATGTATGACTATCATTTATCCATATCAAAATTTTCAACACAGGTATTTCTCGTATTTAACGCCCAATTTTAAAATACTTTTCGTTCTTCAAAATGGACATTACGTATTATTTCTGTAAATAAAATAATGTTCACATTTATCTGTCAAGATATTATCGGACGATTTTTTTTTATTTTATCGATTAGGAAATGTTGGAGTAAATACTGCTATTCTACAGTTTTGTTTAGATATTGTTTAGTATTAACTCCAAATTGACAAATTAATTATTTTAAAATGAATTCTACATAACATGACTGTTTAAGAAGGTAGATGCTGTACAGCATATTTTATTTCGTGTTTACATAGATACTGGCAACGAATATAATCAGAAGTATCTCACATTGCTTGCTAATCGGACAAGGAAAAAATCGTAAGGCAAAGTACGTATATTGCAGAAAATGCAAAAAAAAATAATTATGATATGGACATGATCAGGTAAAGGTACTACTACTTAGTACAATTTTATGATTATATTTTTCAGTGTGATAGGAGGCAAAACGAGCAGTCAGATCGCCTGGAAAGTGATTACTGTCGCCTATGAACACAAGCAACACCAGAGAGGTCACAAGTGCGTTTTCAAACTTTGGAATGGAAAAAGGACTGGGAAGAGTAGTAAACAGTCATGGCGACAACTTTATATATATCGTATATACATATATTCCATAACCCAGATAGCAATAAACTTGCAGCAAGTTTAAATCAAACTTCCTAGTTTCACTGTGACAAACTTGCATCAAACGTGCATGAAGTTGGTTTTTCAAAGGATTTGGAGGACGACGAGCACAGGTTGGTGGTCGGTCGACCTCCTTTAGATACAGCAGCAGGCTCGATGACCAGCTGTCGTGTGTGAAACGTCGTAGTGAAACTAGGAAGTTTGATTTAAACTTGCTGCAAGTTTACATTGTTATCTGGGAAGGAACTTAGTCAGTCAATCCTGTCACCTGTCATATCTGTCATGCCTAGCTTGTTGTAGACTTGTCTGTCCTGTCGGTCTTGTCAATTGTCGTGTCATATCTTCCACTGTAATTCCTTTTTCTGTTAGCGTATTCTTGGCGTTTCTTTCTTGCGCTCAGTCGTCGTCTGTCATATACACTGTTGTCATTGTCTGAATTACCCCTGCAAAACATATTTTATTTAGTGTAAGTTTTAGGCATTTATATTCAATTGAATGCTTTATAAACGGATTAAAAAATGTATAGCGTATGAACATTTCGGAGAAAAAACGGCTGTAATGTTAGGACGGACAGACACCCCAGATAACAACAAACTTGCAGCAAGTTTAAATCAATCTTCCTAGTTTCACTGTGACAAACTTGCATCAAACTTGCTTGAAGTTTGTTTCTCAAAGGATTTGGATGACGACGAGCACAGGTTGGTGATCCGACAACAGCTGGTCGTCGAGCAGCTCCTGCTGTACCTAGGAGGAACTTCATGCAAGTTTGTCACAGTGAAACTAGCAAGTTTGATTTAAACTTGCTGCAAGTTTGGCAAAGTTTTCATTTTTATCTGGGTCACAAGTTATCCTATAAGGGATTCACATTTTGGATTTTTGTACGAAACACTAAAAATTATAAAATATAGTACTGTTTACACATAAATGAACTATTGTTTATATTGTTATCGTTAAACGGTCTCGACTTATTCAGAAGTCATTACGACACTGAGAGAAGATAAACTGTATGTTCCACAATTATAATTACGAAAATCGGCTTTCAGATCATAATTTGTTATAATAAAAGGTAAAATTTAAGCAATATGAGTGACATAAGCTAATTTAAATTGTCTTTTGAGATTTTGTTTTGTTTTTCAAGAAATAATTTCCAATATGCTGTCAGCACTATCCTAACTTCCATGGCCGTGACCAAGGAAAAATTTACTGTTGGAGTAGATACATCTTTGATAACACCCTTGCAATGTACATTTCTCTAAAGACATTTCATATTTTAATAAGCTAGCCTAGTATAAATTCCTATACAACGTGACACATCCAACATTCATCGTAGATAGTCCTATCTCCGTTATTTTATTGTCAACATCGTCATACGAATATAATACGTCTAAGATTACACAATTTTACTGTTTGTTGTAAGAGTCCGTTCTCACTATAACTAAGTAAAAAAGTGTCATATAAGTTGTACTGCCACTGGCATTATCCGTATATTTTCTCGATCTGTCTAAACGTGATCAATGTCATATAAATTGTATTGCCATTGCTCGGTCCGTCTAAAGTGTCAAATAAATAGTACTGCCGATCGCACTATAGGTTTGTTTTCTCGGTCCGTCTAAACGTGAACAATATCATATAAATTGTATTGCCATTGCTCGGTCCGTCTAAAGTGTCAAATAAATAGTACCTACTGCCGATCGCACTATAGGTTTGTTTTCTCGGTCCGTCTAAACGTGAACAATGTCATATAAATTGTATTGCCATTGCTCGGTCCGTCTAAAGAGTCAAATAAATAGTACTGCCGATCGCACTATATTAGGTTTGTTTTCTCGGTCCGTCTAAACGTGAACAATGTCATATAAATTGTACTGCCAATGGCATTATGCGTCTGTTTTTTCGGTCCGTCTATATGTGAACAGTGGCATCGCACTGCCACTAGCATTATCTGTCTGTTTTCTCGGTCTGTCTAAATGCGAACAGTGTCATACAAATTGTTCTGCCACTAGTACGTTTATCTCTTTACGGTGATGATACACTTGAGCATTCACCTGTAATGAGAATTCTTGCGAACGTTACATTTCAGAAAAGCAAAGAGATCGTTTTAGCGAGCATTCTATCGACCACTCTCTCAGATTACTCCCTGCCACCTCTTTTCGCCATCGTTCTAGGCGACAGCATTTCCATCCCCATCATTAAGATGGTTGGCAATCCACAACTAGAAACTTTCTGCCTCGCACATCTAAACTGTGGAATGATCTGTCGCCTGCGGTTTTTCCGAACCAATACGACCTTCAAACCTTCAATAAAAGAGCGTATTCCTTTTTAAAAGGCAACGCACTTGTGACTCCTGTGGTGTTGCTTGTGTCCACGGGCGGCGGTAATCGCTTAACATCCGGCGATCCGTCTGCTCGTTTTCCCCCTATCTCATAAAAAAAAATTGGCGAGCATTCTAACAAAACGACGAAAGATATACTTCAAGCTTTTTGCCGATTAGAGCGTTCGCTAGAAAGTTCGTAAAAAATGTTCGCATGTTCAGGTTGAGAAATTTAAAAACCGGCCAAGTGCGTGTCGGGCCACGCGCAATGTAGGGTTCCGTAGTTGCCCATAATGGCCATTATTGATAATAACTTCTGGTTCACATGGGACTAAAAACGGGCATCTTTAAGATTAAGCCAGCGCTCCCAATGTAAACTCACAGAAATAGGTATTTATAAGTTAACCGACGATTACTCGTAAACTAGTGATGTCTACTTAGCCGTGATAGTTTTCCTTTTAAATTCGTTATATGAACTACATTTGTGATTTTTTTCACCTCTTCCAAATGAATAGTTTAGCCGGCAGAAGGGGGGGACACTTGAGTCTAACAATTTTTTTCACTTCAAAGCTTGATATTTGACAAACCAATCACTTGATCGAAAAATTATTTGAGCAAACTAATAATATTTTTTTAAAACCTATTCAAT
The DNA here is from genome assembly GCA_944739405.2 of Euclidia mi. Classification (NCBI taxonomy): domain Eukaryota; kingdom Metazoa; phylum Arthropoda; class Insecta; order Lepidoptera; family Erebidae; genus Euclidia; species Euclidia mi. The sequence goes on from OX123208.2 coordinate 4,008,545, forward strand.
GATACCCCACATAATGGGGTGCTCAACCAAAAAAAAATTCAACCCAACTATATATGTAGGGGAGATAGGCTTAAAAAAAATATTTTCCAAAATTTTATTTTACAGTTTTGTTGCAATATTTTATGTCTATATTCATGTCAAATATCAGCTTTCTAGCATCAGGCGTCTTTGAGCTAGGCTGCGGACGGACAGACGGACGGACATGACGAAACTATAAGGGTTCCTTGTGGACTACGGAACCCTAAAAAACGGTGAATACTCGATGTTCTGTGAATGCTGAAGTCTATCAACACCTTTAGTCGTACCGGGAAAAAAGCCGGATAGTGTCATGAGAACGGTCCCTTATTTATCTTTGCAGTTATACAGAATTTTCAACAGATTAATTTCACTTGTCGTGCTCAACTGTGTAGAAAGTCTCTTAGCAATGCATTATCTTCAATCTGTGGATTTGCATAAGATGGAATATTAATTTCAGCTGTTATATAGTGTGTGTGAAATGATGATTTATTACAGAAATAGTGCAACGCCGGTTTGAATTTAAAATATATTTTTGTGTGCATATTATGGCACCTATAGCGCAATTTGCTAACTGTATCAAAATCTACTGGCACCTTTATAATGAAGTTGCAATAAAACTCAAAAAAAACTATCATCCTTTTTTTAAAATGTCTGAAACTATTTCACCAGTAATGTCACAAAATCTTATCCAACAGAAAAGTGTTAAAATAGTATAGGCGTAGTAAACATTGTCGGGTAGAAAAAACTGTCGCAAAATATTATTTGGTTGAAAACTCTAAAAATGTCTGTGTAATTTTAAATCTTTAACTTGTGCATATCCATTGGGCGTCTTTTCTAATATTTTATATTAACATTTGTTATTTTGTATTTAGTAGGTAAGTAACTAGTTACTATTTACAAATTATTATATTATAATCTTAAATATATATTTGTATGGTAACTACATATATCTTGGTATATTAAGGTTCTGTCATGATAATATTACTTATTGCGTAAAATATTAAGTTTTTGCTCAAAATTAAGTAATGAAGCTAATTTCAAACATATTTAAAGGTTTTAGCTGAGTCAATAAGTACTATCTAAATTTGTGTATTGTTAAAATCTCACATGCATTTTGCTTAAACCGCTGACCGAGGTATACTACGTAGATCACTTGAAAAATCCAAAAAATGAAAGCTTTTTTTTATTTGTCCTATCAATCAATAATTTATCGTCTGATTAGATCAGTCATTTATTAAAAAGCCTGAATAGGTATTCTTAAATAAAAAGCCTAATGAGTCTAACGATACGTAGTATGTTTTTAGATATCTCTTTTGCATTGTTGTTGACAGAACCCTAAGGGAGTTAAAATCTAAATAACTTAATTACTATAATAAAATATATATCACATTCTAATTAAAAATTTAAATCACACAGTTATATTTGTACTAATTACAATATCTGAATGAATTAATAAAATGTATTTTTGTTTGTTAAAACAAATCAATGAGTGAATTAAACTTTCTAACAGAAATGAATTATTATAGAGAAATATATTTTTTACTTAGATTTGATTTATTATCTAGTAATAACATTATAACCAAAGCGTGTGACAAACGTTTTATAGTTATTTTCAATATTCAGCATTCATACTTTTAATAATCTCCTATAGATAATATTTGTTTACTTTATTTCTCTGCACGCATATTTAAATTTAACTTACTTTTAAATATACAAAATGGTAACTTTAAGGTTGTACTTATGTTTCCTATATAGTAACTTAACTATAAATTAGAGACGGATCGACTAAGGTGATTATCGACTAAATTAATAACTTTAAAAATACTAAATAATTCGCTGAAATTACAAAAAATATTTTGTTAGATATTCATTTTGTGTTATTGCTGAACATAATATGTTTTTATGCATCGTACGAGGTACATCGTTCACTGTTGGTTCTAGTTTAATCACACTATTTCTAAATTAAATTACAACTAAATAGTTTACAAAAAGAAAACAATGCAAGAATATTAAACAGAATTGAGTCAGAAGATAATTAGATGTTTTTTAAATTGAAATAAGTATGCAAATTAAAAAATAATTAGTTAAAGAACTCTTTATTTAACGATCCTGAGACAAGAACCGGGATCGACAGCTTTACGTGCCCTCCGAAGCACGGTAGCGCTCAGATGTAAATGCCACACACGGTCACCCATCCAAGTGGCGACTCGTGCAAGCGTTGCTTAACTTTGCTTAACTTTGTTTATCTGTTACGAATGGCAAGCCAAGTCTCGCTATGAGCGCTACAAAGAGAAGAAGAATATAATGAAAACTATTCAAGGAAGTGCGTTAAAATATTATTTATCGATGTACTTCAAAAGATTATTTTGAATTCTTTTATAAAATATTATGTTATTATAAGCTTCTAGCATTTTGCTAAAGTTAAGTCGATTAGCATTTAGTTTTAGTCGATTATCGTTTAGTCGATACGTCTCTATTAAAACTCTACTTTTTCCCGTTGATGTAGTTGCCAGCCTCGTCTTTGTACAAGTCTTCGTTTATCGAGTAGTACGATGGTGCGTTTTGACAATCAACCTGAAAAATATATCAACAATTAAATATTAATAAGTGTGTAAAAATCAGGGTTCGAAAATATCCGATATTTATTATAAATATCAAAATATCGGATATTTACGATATATATCGGATATCTATCAAGTTTGATATATATCAATTTTGTATGAAAGTCATATTATTATTTCAATGTATTATTTATGAATACTATTATATAAATAGTAAAATAATCAATAAGCAAAATAATTTACTTTCTTTTCCGTAACGATTTTTTTCTGACACCACTGACGGACTGACGCCATTAATACCGGCAGAAGTGTTGCCATTTTTAGATTAGAACTTGCCATTAGTGACTATGTTTTAACCTACTAAGTAGAAATACAGTAACAAACGCAAAAATAGTATTCTTTATATACCATTTTTGTACTGCAATATATCACAAAAAAACATTTGATATATATCGTCGAATCGAGGTTGATATATATCGGATATATATCGGATATATATCTTGATATATATCCTCGAACCCTGGTAAAAATGCATTTGCGCGAAATTCTCAAATCTGTACATATAAAATTCTTGCGTTAGTGACTGACAGACAGACGAGCTACAGCTAATACTATTGGGCACAAGAACCTGGAGTTTGACATAATTCTTTGGGGACCGTAGGATGCACTAAGAATGGGTTTACCCCAAATTCCGATGGGATCGAGCAGAAATAGTTAAACTAAAAAAAATGTGCGGAGTTTGCTGCTGGCATCCTCTAATTATCCATATTTAACTACATAATAACTTAACTTCATTCCTTGATCCCCGAAGGGGTAGGCAGAGGTGTATTACACACCCACTTTTCGCCAGTTAAGTTTCGGTCCCAATGTAATAGGGGGCGGGCCTATTGCCATCTACCGGGCACATTATTAAGCGAGGGATAATTAACATTTTAATACACAAAATATAACTTCGAAAAGTCAGAGGAGTGTGCCCGAGGTACTGCGGATCAAACCCGGGACCATCGTCTCCCGCAGTCCGTTACGTACACCAGTGGGCTATCGCCGCTAGCTTTATATTTATTCATATTTTTGTTAACCTTTTTGAACTAAGCTAGACTGGCATGAGCTGGTTTATTTCGAAGTAGCCCCGTTTCAACGACAAAACCCAATGACAAACAGGACTCTGAGAAGTGAAGCGAAATTATTGTCGGCCCTGGCTGCCATGAAGACCTTCAGCAACCGTTATGGGGAGTCAGTATACTGAAAAGTCTTTTAACTTGTCTATAATAGAGTGTAAGTAGTTGTAAACCCTGAGTTGTTAGATGGCAGTCGCTCTTCAGAAAAGCTAATGTTCGGCCAAATTTTATTTATTTACTTATAGTCTCACGCCTGTATCTCCGAAGGGGTAGGCAGGGGTGTAAATATTACACCCACATTTCGCCATGAAGTTTTTGGTCCCACGTAATATAGGGCGAGCCTATTGCCGTTACCGGGCACATCACCAGACTCCGGGCTGCTACTGAGTATTTAATAGACTAGAAAATGGATCCGAGCTGTACCTAAGTCAAAAGTGTTGGATGTTACCCGCATACCTCTATGGCTAAGTGCTTTTTAGCCGAGCTGTATGGGCCAACAAACAACGCCATATATGTGGCAGATTTTTGGTCGCACACAATTTAAATCGCCATTGATACCACAAGATAAAGAACGAGGGCAAGAATTATTTTGATATTACAAATTGAGGAAATAAATAGAACACTATTATGGGTAGGTACTTTCGGGTCACGCTCCAGTGGATACGAGGACACAGTGACTCCACGAGCAATGACGCAGCAGACCAACTGGCAAGGAAAGGATCGGACACAACAACTCTGGGACCCGAACCAATTGTTCCGATACCTTTCAACCAACTAAAAACGTGGTTATACGAGAGAATCCTACAACAACATGTAAAAGAGTGGGCAGAGTTAAAAGAGTGTAGGCAATCTAAAGATGCCTTTCCCCTATTACACAAACGACTCTCGCAAAAACTGTTGCACGCCAACAGGAAAACACTCAACCATCTGACTGGCATAATAACCGGCCACTGTCCACTAAACAAGCATCTCTACAACATCGGCGTCACGGACAGCCCACTATGTAGGGGCTGCATGGAGACCGAAGAAACACCCGCTCATGTGATCCTACATTGTACCAGCGTGAGCGACCAACGGACGAGGTTTCTGAACAATCCCAGAACCATGAGCGAAGCCATACGCAATACTGGTCAACTCATGGCCTTCTGGAAGGAGCTTGCATGGTATGAGTAGCAGACGACAACAGTGACACTGCTCACGCACAATAGCCCAATTCAGTGGCTAAGTGCGGAAAACACCTGTCCAGCTAACTAACTAACTATGGGTAGGTACTTTGGGTAAAACCATGGAATACTAGGACTAGAGCTAGAAATGCGGTGTCTATCGCTTACGTTGTAGAAATAGTCGCAGACCCTGGTCCTCTGGTTGAAGGCTGTGCCGATCCCGCAAATGAACGAGTACATCTGGTTACCACCGATAGATGGCACGCACCAATGCCATACCTGCAATTGGAAAGAGATATAAGTGTATTTATTTGCCATTCCAAGTGACAGTTCTTATACATGCAGATTCCAAATTGAGTACAGATTTTCTATTTAAAGCGGTGGTACATGAACAGCTTCATCACTTATCCTAATACTCCTCACACTAGGCATAGCCTGTCCTGCCAGGAGCCTTATTATACAAGTTACTAATTTATTTATGTTGTCAGTATACTGATATCTTACACTCAAATCATTATACACTTGCAATGAATACAAACGGAAAACAAATAAGTAATAAATATTAATGAGTTCAAATTATGCGATGCAAAAAATACTAAATTGATTTCAAGTAGATCAATTACCAGCTATATTACAACCCATAAACACTATAGTCCGTGTGGTGACGGATTAAGAATACGGATTGTCACCACCCCATATCATCCCATGGGTGTCGTAAGAGCCGACAGAGGGAGTATAAGTATTATGCAGAGAACAGCACTGTAAGAGAAGGAAAACTTGATACAAACCCTATACCAACCCGTTTGGCCAGCGTGGTATAGTAGGCCAATTCCTCCTTTCAAAGGAGAGGCCTAGTCCAGCAGTGGACTGTTAAAGGCTGATGATGATGATGATGATGAGATATGTTACTTTAAATTGTTATCATACAGTAGATGCCAAAAGAAATTAGTTTTTGCTTTTAAGACGTTCAAGAAAGAGAGTCTTAGACAGAGAGCGAAAGAGCAATAAATAATGTTTAAACGAAAGTTTTTTTTTTAATTTAGGTATTTAATTTTGGCTCGAAGGAAATCTCAATAAAGTAGCAGTATTCCTACTTCCCGTTTTTCTATTGTGCTTCGCGTATCGCGTGTTAATGCAGTATGATTTGAGGACACGTTTGATTCGTCTTGACGAGTAGGTACCTACTTTGATGCTCTTCATGTAAAGGTACCTATGTATTACATTTTCTTTTAAATTTAATTCATGAAGAAGAAAACATAATACCTAATTAACAATATTATTTTCTGTTTTTGTCGAGTAAATCTACATTCTATTTAGTTGACAATTTCGATTAATTGCCGACAGGGTAGCGTGGCCGAGCGGTCTAAGGCGCTGGTTTAAGGCACCAGTCTCTTCGGAGGCGTGGGTTCGAATCCCACCGCTGCCAACATCGTTTTTCTTCATTCGTTTCTCTAATTGAATTCGTGCTATCTCAACAGCTGGCATTGGCAATATGCCATGACAGTCTGTACATTGAGGTCGGAGAGATATTTTTATTTTGAGATTTTGGTTAAAACCTTATTTAATATATCTATTGGTCGTAATTTTATTATGGACGTGCTTAGGTTGTAAAAGATTTCGGGCCTGTTGATTTAACAATAATATTTGCACCTAAGCAAGAAAGAAAAGCAAATATTTGAAAACACGTTGCTATTAACTTTTAATCAGGCGTTTAAAGTATGATAGTTATTTTCAATACCGATTATTTTGATGACAAGGTGGAAAATTACAAAAATATTTATACCTCGATATCGCAGAAACTGTAAATTTTGGATTCTTAGTAGGGGGTCAATTTGTTGCAAATGACCTCAAATATAACCTTCTTCAAGGAATAGGTCGAATTACCTACCTGTCAACCTGTATTACCTACTTGAAGACGAATCATTTACTAAACCTTGCATATAGGTACAGGGTGTAACAGACGTGAGGGATTAACGGGTTCTCAGAGATAGGGTTTTCTCTTATGTATGCTCTACAATATTCAATGGTTCAGTTGATGTTTGTTTCAGGGTCTCTCTTTTTTATGGTAAAAGGCGACAAACGAGCAGACGGATCGCCTGATGGTAAGCAATTACCGCCGCCCATGGACACAAGCAACACCACAGGAGTTACAAGTGCGTTGCCGCCCCTTGGGGTTGGGAAAAGGAAGAATCCTTCTCCCTCACCCCACTCCTCATCCTATCGGATGAGAAGTGGGGTGAGGGAGAAGGAATAGGGGATAGATCCTCGGGACTCTCACTCACCGAACGAAACGCAACAGTTTAGGTACTGTTACTTTACGTTGATTTACTGTGAGAGGGTAGTACTTCCCCGGTCGAGCCGGCCCATTCATGCTGAAGTCAGCAAGGCTCTACTACCTTGACCTTTTAACAAATATTTTGTATTATTGAAAATACAGCCTAATTGCCGTGTGGTTGACGGCATAGAATACAAGTGTCACCACCCCCTATCTTCCCGTGGGTGTCGTAAGAGGCGACTAAGGGATAACACGATGCAAATACCATCTTTGCGTAGAGACGGAAAACTCGACATCAAACCCTATACGACTGCCTCGTTGGTCTCGCGGCATAAATGTGCGCGTGGGATCGGGAGGTCCCGGGTTCGATTCCTAGGTCGGGCAGTGTTATTGGGTTTTTCTGTCACGAAATTCTCAGTAGCAGCACGGAGTCTGGAAATGTGCGCGGTACGGCAATAGGCTCGCCCCTTATTAGGTGGGACTAAAGTGTGTCTGGCGAAAAGTGGGTGTAGAAATACACCTCTGCCTACCCCTTCGGGGATAAAAGGCGTGACGATATGTACATGTACATGTATGTACATGTGTACAGCCTAATTGTTTGATCTAAGCTCGTAATCTTTTTTTACTTTGTCTTGTCTTACATAACTTTTCTATGAATTACACCGTGATAGGATTTATACATATTTAGCATAAGTTGTCTTTTACAAAGAAACATAGATATCATACCTGGCACATAGTCTCCGGGTCGGCATAGTATCCGGGTATCTTGTCGTCGCACGTGAAGGACAGTCCCTGGGGCACCTCTGTGTACACCGGGTAGTCCTCCCCCGGTACGTAGCCGTCTAGTTGCTGGAAATACATAAATTACTCGTATAAATAACATAATTTCATAACATGACAAAACGTGGGTGCAATATTACACCTCTGCCTATACCTTCGAGGATATAGGCGTGAGTCTATAAATAAAAAAGTTATTTTTTTTTTCATTCTCTTAAAATACTGAACAGAAGTTTGAATTGGGGTTAGTCCTAGTTTTTTGACTCAAGCGGTTGGTATTCGGCCACAGAATAGGCTCACTATTTGCCCTGCTTTAAGGTCATATCGTTGAGTAATGACATTATAAGTAAAAAGGTGTTGCTAGATTATCTACCGATCAGTCTTCAAAAAAGGCACATTATAGCACACTTCGATAACTCCACAATGAGTAATCAACATCCTGAATAAATGAAAAAAAATATCGAAACATACAGATTTTCAAGACATTTACAATTGGACATTTAAAATTTTAATTAATCGTATGTGTCACCATTTGTACCTACTTACAGGCTATCGACATGACTGTTTGTTATTCAGGCAAAAGAGACTATGATCGGTCATGATTGTCTATCTCTATTGTACTTGGTCAAGGGTTTTATTGTTTCACAACGCGTCACTGGTCGTGTCCATACACCTCTTTACTTATAATATCATTGTTGTTGAAGAACTGGATACAAGGTCTGCAAAATTATGTTTTCTTTTATTGTTTGGACTGTATTTTTCGTTATTTTAACTGTAACTAGTACTAAAAATACACGCCTGGAATTCTAAAATACACGTCTAGCCTTAGTTTAGACTCCAGATCTCTCACAAATTACATTTTCCCATACCTCGTCAACTGTATCCCTTACAAATGTAAATTAGTTATGTAACGAGTGTAATTTGTGGAGATCAATAAATGCTTATTTATTATTCTTTTCGTCTGAGTTTGTGGCTAGGCCAACTCTGTTGAAGATTTTATGGACCACCTGAAGGCCGCAGACGTAGAAGTGCGCGACCTAACAATGCTCAACCTGAAGCAGGGTTTACATTCCCAAACTGAGTGGTGACCGCCATTAACGCTTGCTTTACTTAACCGATCTGTTATGAATTTATCTTCGAAGTAAAAGAAAAAACGAATAAATTAGTTTCTATTATCCAATAGCAATCCATTGGATTAAGAATCAAGCTAATCAACAATACCCAATTAGTATAATGACTTCCATTGATATGTCAACAATCTTTCCATTTATACAATCACACAAAAACTGCAATCCTATTTCTAGGAGTTAATCTGAATAATTAATACGTAATTATAATTATTTTATAATTGGATCTGATTACAATTGAACAATTATCATATCTATTTAAACTGATGTTCGTGCTTGGATAAGTAGGTTTTAATGAATCTCTTCTACTGTTCTTTAATTTACCAAATAATATCATCCCTACATAATAGGGTTATTTCCAACTAGTCAAATCAAGCACTTTTAATGAAATGTCAAAAACGACCTTTGCCAAGGGTTTTGTATGAAATATGTCGTAGTGACGTCATAGTGTTTTGTTGTCAAGTAGAATACTTATTATCAATAAATTGACGATAAAATATGTTAAATAAAGTTTTAACATTAATTGATGAATGAAACTACCATTATTTTGACATGTTTCACTAGATAAAAATACTTGTATAATTTATTTCACTTGCAGGAAACTTCCCTATTATCTATGTAGCCGAAAATCGGGCTCAGTGGCACCATTGGAGAGGCCTATATCCAGCAGTGGACTCTTGCAGGCTGATGATGATGATGATAATAATATTATTATATACCTACTGTCCTACACAAAAAAAAAGCAGCGATAGCCGAGTGGAGAGACCGACAGACTGCTACGCAGAGAGCCTCAGGTTCGAATCCACGGCGCGCACCAATGACTTTACGAAGTTAAGTGCGTATTAAATTGTTAAATGTCGCTTGTTTATCAGTGAAGGAAAACATCGTGAGAAAACCTGCATGTCTGAGAGTTCTCCATAATGTTCTCGAAAGAAATGTGAAGGTTGCTAACCCGCACTTGGCCAGCGTGGTAGACTATGGCCTTACCCTTCTCATAGTGAGAAGAGGCCCGTGCCCAGCAGTGGGACAGTATTATTACAGGGCCGATGATGGTGATGATGACTGTCCTACTCATAGGCGCATAGAGCAGGCGGTGTGCCCGTGGCCAGTATGGTCTAGTTCCCCAGAAGTTTGGTTACCGATTCGAAGTTCTGGGCTAGACAATTGAGAAATCTTCCACTATTGTTTTATCAGACACAAGCCCACGCTAAAAAATAACATCCCATTGCTAAGTACGGGCCTAGCTTCTTACTGTGAGAAAGGTCAGGCTATAGCCTACCATCTGGCCAAGTACGTGACAGACTTCACAATGATATATTTTTAGAACATTATGGAAAACACACGATATTTTCCTTCACCGTTTAGCAAACGAGAGAACTCAGTGGGGCGCCAAAGATTTGAACCCGGTACCCTATACGTAACAGTGTTGGTCTCTCCAATAGGCTATGGGCTTAGCCTGCTATGGCTATTTTATATAATTAGTAAGATGCAAGAGATTTCTTTGATGTTTCTTTTTTTTATAGACTCACGCCTGTATCCCCGATGAGGTACGCAGAGGCGTAATAGGTATTATCATATTACACCCTAATTTCGCCATGAATTTTTAGGTCCCACGTAGTAGGGAGCCTATTGCCGTTACCGGGCGCATAACTAGACTCCGTGCTGCTACTGAAAATTCGGAAAAACCCAGTAACACTTTTGCCCTACCCAGGAATCGAACCCGGGACCTCCGATCAGCAGTCGCATACGCTATCCACTGGACCACGGAGGCATTTTATTGTTTCGCTATTCGATATATTATATAGATATTTTATCCCCTTAGGAGTGGAATATTAGTGTACCCTTTGAAGTTGGTGCCTGCATCTTAATCGATCACTGTTCAGATTTTATTTTCTATATCATCTGTAGTTTCGACAGTTAATGTTTTTTTATAGTTAGGTATACGATATTGGTTACTTGTTTCAGTACCACCGCGGAATATGGCTTTACCTTTGGGCAAAGAGCTCAGATATTTACATAGAAGCGCATTTCCTATGGGCGCTCTGAAGACAAACTTTCTGTGACACAAATTGTCGCTTGACGGCGCGGCGTGGCAGTCGCACTGTGACAGCTGTCTCTACGAGAGCAAGAGAGACGAACGATCCTCTTGTGTATCTTAACTATGAGAGCAAGAGAGACGGAGAACGACGCCAGCGCCGCCAACGACGCCAACTACGAACTAAACGGTCCCCACTTGGAATCGGCACACGAAATCCTTAAGAACTGCGCTTCTATGTAAATCTGTATTCATTGATTTAGGTTACAGAATTCAGACGACAGTCGCTCTATGCAAAAAGCTTATATTCTGTCAAACCTTATTATTTTCTTTCATTACTTTGTATATAATGATATTAATGATGCAATTATTCAAGTAATGTAACGCTTTTTAGTGGCACGTATTGATTATTTGTCCTTAGTGAATTTGCGGACGATGTAGTGGGCTGCAATATTGACTATTCTTTGTGCAGTGCTGTAATGTTTAAACATATATTGAAGCTGTTTATTGTCCCCTAAATAAATAAATAAAAAAATAAAAATCCTCAGTCAGAGTAGAGTAGGTAGTGAGGACATTGATGATAGCATAGTGATTGCATAGTCGAGAAACGCCGCCAGGAGGAGGACCCCCGACATCCATTGCACGACCATAAACTGCCCCGTAGCAGACTAAAAAGCCGCAAAAGCTTTTTGCGATCTACTGAGGCTAGCAAAGACCAACCACCTAACCTAAGGAAAAAAATGTGGCATGAGACAGTCCCACCCCCCACCAATTATGTTGATGCCAACGAACACCTACCCCCCGGTGGCGATCTGCAATGGCCTGTATGGAGATCCCTGAATCGATTACGAAGCCAGGTTGGCCGTTGCAGATATAACCTAGCCAAATGGGGTATAATCGATCCGGCCAAAACGCAGTGCGAATGTGGCATCCCAGAACAGACCATGAGCCACCTGCTGGAGTGTCCCAAATGCCCGCACAGATGTTCGGCGGCCGATTTACACCAAGCCACCGACAATGCAGTTGCTGTGGCCACACACTGGGCTGATGCCGTTTGATCTCTATACCATCGACTCGAGAAGAAGAAGATTGATGATGATAACTATAGCCCACATGTATTAAACATTTCCCTCTCTTCAATCTAGTCATAATTGATATAATTACATCAATCAAGAATAGAACTCACGTGTCTAAATAGCGTGCGATGAACACTGCGTTATATATTTCCCTATGTCGATTAATAAACCGAGTTATTTACTACTACACTACAATTATAAAGATAACTTGTTTTAATGGGTCACGCAGTCTTCACTACATAGTATAAAACTAAGTCTGCCTTCTGTCTGTCTGTCCCTATGTAGGTATGCTTAAATGTTTAAAACTACGCAACGAATTTTAGATAGAATGATTCAAGAGGAAGGTTTATTAGCGCAAAAACTTTTACAGCAAGTACGAATAAAAATGTATATGAGTAAAATGTTTTTTTAATAGATAGAATGATTCAAGAGGAAGGTTTATGTGTGGCGGTACGAAGTTCACCGGGTCAGCTAGTTCAAATCGCACGCTTAGAAATATAGTGACTTAATCCAAAAACATACGTTTTTGAGAAACGTCTATTAAAGATTATTTTCCTGTAGATTAGAAAAAACAAAACTAAAATGCTTTTATATCGTGCTTCTGTTATTAACCTACATTTTTATAAACAATAAACAAAATAAAATGAAGTGTAAATATTTTTATTAATTTATAGATAGTGCCTTTTTGGGTCTTTCTATAACTAAAATCGTATTTTTTCAAAAAAACCTTATATTGTTTAGGTCTCTCATTTCCTGAGCATAGACCAGTAGCCTCGTTGCATAACTAAATGAGTCTAAGTAATAATAAATTTCAGACAGAGACTCGAAACAACGTTTAGGCAATCACACTATAGTTTGTCTAGAATGGCAATCGAACCGACGAACTCTATCTTATGGGTTCCATTCCCGGGTCGGACAAAAGTGTTACTGAGTTTTTGCAAATTCTCAGTAGCAGCACGGAATCTGATGATGTGCCCGGTAACGGCAAAAGGCTCGCCCCATATTCCGTGGATAATGACCTAAAAATGACGGACCTAAAATGTATGCTAAAATGTGGGTTATAGAGAATTTATAAATATTAGACCTCTGGCTACTCCTTCGAGGATACAGCCGTGAAGATATAAATAAATAAACAATACTCACAGCTATAGATCTGTCGATCAGGTACATTAACACTGTGATGACCCCGAGGGACGCGATTCGAACCCCACACAAATGTCTGAGTTGTACCATCTTGTTTATACCCTGATCTGGTCGCACTACTAAGTAATCTGAAACAAGACAGTACAAATATTAAAATCAAAAGGTCATCTCTACATATTATAAAACAAAGTCCTCCGCCGCGTCTGTCTGTCTTCCGTTTGCTTAAAACTTGAAAAGTACTGGACAAATTTTTATACAGTTTTCAGTAACGTCAAGAGTGATCCCTGTGGAACGTTTTGGTGTATAATAAGTTTAGGTTATGTGCAAACTGACGATTTTACGACGATATTAGTTCAACGCGCCGGCAAAAATTAAGCCGATCGGAAACTTTTCTCGAATACGCTGCCAAAATCTTTTGAGTTATAACAAAATAATGTATGATGGGATTTTACCTCTTTAATAGATCTACAAAAAAGGCCGCGACTTTTCCAAGGATAACACACAATAACCATATTTTGCTTTTACATATTACAATAAAATGATGGGTTATTTTCGACGATACAGTATTAATCCTTATTAAATTAAATACGCTAGATACGTTATGCATTTAATGTAGATCAAAATTGCATTTTATACAGGCAATCAACAAAAGGCCACAAATATACGAAGACATACTTTAGTTGGTCAAAGAACATATAAGAGTCATCGCTATTTATATTTATTTATCTACCAAAATACCCGTGCGAAGCCGGGACGGGTTGCTAGTACAGCATAAAAGCATTACCCTAATGCCCCTACTTCACCTGCGTCTTAACGCTTCAATAAGCGCGGTAATTTAGGCGCTACGTAGATGTGGCCAACGTTTTAACGCGTTAAATTACTAATGGCCTACGCACATTTTTAACGCGTTAGTTAACGCATAGTTGGCCATTGCCATTAACGCTAATGCTTACGCAGGTTTAGCAGTAACATAATGGAGAAAACGATCGCCTAAACAGCGAGTTGCAATGGTCGCAGTCGCTCTGTGGAAAACCTAATAATCTGTCAAATCTGGTTATACTAACAAGAGGACCTCGAACTCCAAAGCAAGAGTCAAGAGTCTTGGATGCGACTGAGATAACTGGGCTCTCTAAAGGCTCAATGTTGCTTACAAAAATGCCTTACAAGAGAATGTAAATCTCTCAAAGAGCCAGTTGGAACTACGAAAAATCATTTCATCCTTATGAGGTCTAAGGCTTTATTGGACAGCATATTATCATGTCCGTGTGGTGACGGATTAAGAATACGAAATGTCACCACCCCATATTATCCCATGGGTGTCGTAAGAGCCGACAGAGGGAGCATATTATGCAGAGAACAACACTGTAAGAGAAGGAAAACTTGATACAAACCCTATACCAACCCGTTTGGCCAGCGTGGTATCGTAGGCCAATTCCTCCTTTCAAAGGAGAGGCCTAGTCCAGCAGTGGACTGTTAAAGGCTGATGATGATGATGATGATATTATCATGTCAAACCACGGATGAAGAGAGATCTTTAGAGTTAAGAGTTAAAACACGGAAATTCTTAATGTAGAAATGATATACTAAAATTATACGAGACTAATACTAAAATTAGCCTACGACTCTTCTTCGACGAAAGTTAGCCTATGTATCATCCGGATGTATAGGCTATATTACTGCAAAGTTTTATCAAAATCTGTTCAGTAACTTTTACTCAAAACAATAACAAACACACATCATCAGCCTTTAACAGTCCACTGCTGGACTAGGCCTCTCCTTTGAAAGGAGGAATTGGCGTACTATACCACGCTGGCCAAACGGGTTGGTATAGGGTTTGTATCAAGTTTTCCTTCTCTTACAGTGCTGTTCTCTGCATAATATGCTCCCTCTGTCGGCTCTTACGACACCCATGGGATATATGGGGTGGTGACATTCCGTATTCTTAATCCGTCACCACACGGACCCAATAACAAACATACGTTCATTTATCCTTCTATCCACACATGCAGTACAGCTACTGTATATACCTAATATATGTACTTGTCAAGCAATGTCCCCTCTGAAACTGCAATCTGATCGGCCGCGACAAACAAGGATACCAGAAATCCAAGATGGCCGCAAATTGTACTTGAACTTGACAGCTCATCAGTGGTGACACTCAAGTAATAGTAGATCATTATCAGCCGGTTTCAATATTCGATTCTATTCATGGTTGTGGAACTTCGAGATACGTGTTTGACGTAATCTTAAATATATAAAATCCTTGCGTTACTTACTGACTGACAGACACGCCACAGCCGAAACTATTGGGCGTAGGAAACTGAAATTTGGCATGTATGTTCCTTGGGGACCGTAGGGGTGCACTAAGAAGGGATTGCCCAAAATTCCCACGGGATCGGCCAAAACGGGTAAATTTAAATTGCAGGCGTAGCTGCTGGCGTCCTCTAGTATATTATATGGAGCTAATGTAAAAAAACAAAATTAATCTAACATCTCATAAAAATAAATATATCTAATATTGAATTCAGTGGTATATTTATCCCGGTGTAAAATTGCGGTTGTGCACGAGCCTTCATTCTGTACTCCACAGTCGATTTGCGCAAATACTTTTACAGCAAGTACGAAGAAAATGTAAGAGGTTTAGTAACAGTGCAGCTTTCTGAATTTTAAGGTTAATTACTCTTTCACAAAACATCTTCTAATTGGTTTTTGATAAAATCTTGTAGCAACCTAGTTTATACAATAACGAATATACTAATTTACATCGTGGTAACTAACACCTTCTTGATCGGAGCCAGAGTCAAAAGCGCGTAAATCATCATCCTCTTAGCGTTATCCCAGTTTCAATCTGGGGTCCGCTTACTAGGCTAACCGGATTTGGCTGAATATTATCTTTTCCACAGAGCGACTGCCTGTCTGACCTCCGCAACCCGAAGGGATAGCGATATTCCATGGTTTAGACTAGTGTCAGTTGATTAAGGAGGTACTGACGCCCTGTAACGACTGTCAAAGATCTTCATGACAACCGGGACCGACGGCTTAACGTGCTCTCCGAGGCACGGGACAAGCGATAATTAATAATTCAAAAGCGCGTAAATAAAATAAGCAATTCAAGCCAAATTCCTCAAACACGAATATTCTACCAGTAGTAACAGGCCCTTTCATTTCTCCGTATCGCAGTGGAAGTAACAATATCTCGTCACAAAAACTCCCGACATTATGGGAACTAATTAGTTACCAACAAAGCTGGCAGCACCGCTAAAAACTAAAATAACTCGAAACAATCATAATTATAAAGGTATGAAAGAAATTAACGGTTATGCAAACATATACATGTCAATTTGTCAATAAGTTGCTACATAGTATAGTTTTGTCTTTCGGGATTTATACCACGAGCCTTGGTTTTGTGTATCCGATATTCCGCCACTGTTGCAAGCGCCGGTATTAATGATCAGGAAAGCTTAAATTCATATAATGTCTATACATATTTAGCTTGTTTACTGCCTCCGTGGTCCAGTGCATACCGTATGCGACTGCTGATCGGAGGTCCCGGGTTCGATTCCCGGGTCGGGCAAAAGTGTTACTGGGTTTTCCGAATACTCAGTAGCTCTATTATGTGGGACCTAAAAATTCATGGCGAAATGTGGGTGTAATATTTACACCTCTGCCTACCCCTTCGGGAATACAGGCGTCAGACTAAAAAAAAAATTTAAAAAAAATTACTTCCCACTGGCACAAGAAGAGCCAACTGTTGGTAGGTATGCTTCTGACAACCAACTGTCATTATCATCAGCTTTTTTTATAATCAATCCCACTACTGGGCACAGGGGTCTTCTAATTGTGAGCAGGGTAAAGCCAAAGTCCAACACACTGGCCAAGTGCGGGTTGGCGGATAGTCATATAGTAAAACAGGAGATATATAGGGTCCACACTTTTTCAACTATAATGCCTTTTAACTATTATACGACGACTGCATTGTTGGCGCCTCGCCGCTTGACACTGCGCCGAGTGTTGTGGGTTCGCTCCCCACACGAGACAACACTTTGTGTGATTCACAATTTGTTGTTTCGAGTCTGGGTGTTAATTGTGTTCGTAAGTTGTATGTTTGTTAAGTCCTCCGCGACACAGGATTTACTACTAACGCGGGAGTTGTCTTTTTTAGAAAAAAAGGGACTATATAACTACAACATCGAAAGCACTAAACCAATTGTCATCTTTCTTTATCGTGTCGGCTTTTTCGGACCGCTCGAAGGCCTCCATCCTCCATCGCGTCTTGGCCTAGTGATTCTTGTTTAAAGATAAGAACCGTGACTGTTAGGTTTACGTGCTTAAACCTCCGAAGCACAGTAGCGCTCTGATGTAAATGCCACACGTGGTCACCCATCCAAGTGGTGACCAGTGCAAGCGTTGCTTAACTTTGCCGATATATAACGAACGGCAAACTAAGTCACGCTATGAATGCTACCAATTGCCATAATAATTATATAGGACCATCTCTGAAAAATGATGTATTTTTTATGTTTTTTATAGAGTCACGCCTATATGCCCGAAGGGGTAGGCAGAGGTGTAATATTACACCCACATTTCGCCATGAATTTTTAGGCCCCACGTAATAGGCGAGCCTATTGCCATTACCGGACGCTTCACCAGACTCTGCTGGTATTAAGAATAACGAGAGAAAAAAACAGTAACACTTTTGACCGACCCGAGAATCAAACCCTGAACCTCCGATCTGCAGCTGCATACGCTATTATATTACGAAAAATAATAATTAATTCATAATTGGCAGAGTAACTTTGCCCGATATGCGAAAAAAGTACACAAAGATAGACATATTATTATAGTCCAGCTTTTTGAAGTCGATTAAAAATCAGATAACACTTTCTATGCTCTTCAAAAGTGCGAAGATTTTAAATAGAAACGCATAAAAAGTAAAAGGTGTGCATCTGAGAACTGTGTAAAAATTTGTAGCAGATGCTTAGAAATAGCCGACATCACACCCATTGTTACGATTTATTAACTTTCTCACATTATTCCGACTGTTTAAACGTTAGTACATGAGTGAAAAGTTTAGAAAAATAGCCTAATGGTGATACAAACAGACTGCTATGCATAGGGCATCGGATTCCAAACGAAGGCGCTGATGAATAATAGCTTTTCCACGAAACGACTGCCTGTCTGATCTCCGCAACATAAAGGAATAGTGTTCCATCACCATCGTCGTAGCGTTATCCCGGTTGCATCCAAGACTCACACGCCTTGGAGCCCGAGGTCCGCTTACTGGTCTAACCAGATATTATAGAATATCAACTTTTCCACAGAGCGACTGCCGTCTGACCTCCGCAACCCAAAGGGATAGCGTATTCCAGGGTTTATCCAGTATCAGTTTATTTGAGAGTACTGACAACCGTAAAGATTGTCAAAGATCTTCATGACAGCCGGGACGGACGGTTTAACGTGCTCGCCGAGGCACGGGGCAAGCGATATTTAACTAACTTCGAAAAGTGAGTGGTGCGCTCCATGAATTTCAGTCTGATACCTACCCTCTGCATGGCAGTCTATTGGTATCTCCACTAGGCTATCACTGCCTATGCTACTATACGTACATAATATGCTATTAATTATGTCTGTGCCTTTTTTGCCTAGCACTCAAGCTCCACGCCACGGTTTGAGTGGTAGTTGTCAGGTTCAATTGACAATTCCTTTCAGATCTGTGACAAGTAGATATTAAGTATAGTTCAGCAAACAATACCAGACAATACTTTATTATTTCCATCAGTAATGAGAATTATAATGTATGTCATAATTAGGTATATGGACAGCTTGGTTTATTTTTCTGTCTGTATCATCATCATCATCAGCCTTTAACAGTCCACTGATGGACTAGGCCTCTCCTTTGAAAGGAGGAATGAGCCTACTATACCACGCTGTCCAAACGGGTTGGTATAGGGTTTGTGTCAACTTTTCCTTCTCTTACAGTGCTGTTCTCTGCATAATATGCTCCCTCTGTCGGCTCTTACGACACCCATGGGATGATATGGGGTGGTGACAATCCGTATTCTTCATCCGTCACCACACCGACTTCTGTCTGTATAATACATAGTTTTTCATCTTCACCATCATCATTATCAGCCTGCGTCATCAAATCACTGCTGAATATAGGCCTCTCTAGTTTTCGGCGCTTGGTGTCCAGCCGCTGTCAGCCACTTTGCGTATATCGTCACTCCAGCACCTAGCCGGAGGCTAGCTAGCTACACTATGTTTGTTAAAGCCGGTGTACACTCTAGGACACGATTACTCGCTTAACGGTTCTGTGACAAATGTGACTGGCCCAGTACCATTCTTCAGCTCTCTAATTCTTTCATAGATGTCGATCACTTTAGTTCACTCTCCTATCATTTCATTACGAATTCGATCCTTCAGAGAAACTCTATAATTGCTTATTTGGAAATTTCCGTAATCGATAGATATTAGTTATACCTCATTTATTTAACGGTTATTCAATTAAATAGGCAGTGATAGCCTGGTGTTAAAACCAGCAGACTGTTACGTAAAGGGTCTCGGATTCAATCTGACTGTGCGTACCACTGACATTTCGAAGTATCGTGCGTATTATAATGTTAGTTATAGATTGCTAACGTGCAAGGGCAGCGATAGCCGAGTGGAGAGACCGATACACACTGCTACGCAGAGGGTCCTGGGGTCAAATCCACGGCCAATGACTTTTCGAAATAAAGTGCGTTTTAAATTGTTAATTATCGCTTGCTTATCGGTGAAGGAAAAACATCGTGGGGAAACCTGCATGTCTGAGAGTTCTCCATAATGTTCTCGAAAGACATGTGAAGTCTGCCAACCCGCACCTGGCCAGCGTGATGGACTATGGCCTTACCCTTCTCATAGTCAGAAGAGGCCTGTGCCCAGCAGTGGGACAGTATATAGGGCTGATGATGATGATGAAATCGCGAGAATATCCTGGATGATAGTAAATCTCGTAACTATAAGATGTATAACCGCTGAACTGAAGCATCCAATGAGCAAGCATTTTAACTAAATTAATATTGCTTTTGATTATATCTCATTCAATGAAATGACTATATAAATTTACCATACCGTTCAAAACAAAGTATTTAACAATTACATTTTGCTGAATAGAATTTAACATAATTTAAGATAAATGAAAGTAAACCATTATGAGTAACTATTTACCTCAGGCTGACTTAAGTTTTTAATAGTAAAATTAAGTTTGTGAAATGTAATTATCTCCCTCTAGTATTTTAACATCAAAGTTAATTTCCCTGGGACCAACAAAATGTTTCGTAAATTAGTTATAATAGCACTTTTGAAATGTTTAGCTTAGGACTTTATTTTGTCATGATAACTAAGTTTGTATATGTAAGTTTGTAAAAGGTATTTACTCCAAATACCTTCTTTCCCATTCTTATACATAATGCGTCATTCACTACTCACTCCTCCTAGTCGAACCTCTCCGTTCATCCTTATTTCTCCAGAGATCTTTCCTCACACATCTAGTCAGGGATTTTTTATTTTTATAGACTCACGCCCGTATCCCCGAAGGGGTAGGCGGAGGTGTAATATTACACCCACATTTCGCCATGAATTTTTAGTCCCACGGAGGCGAGCCTATTGCCGTTACCGGGCACATCACCAGACTCCGTGCTGCTACTGAGAATTCAGAAAAACTCAGTAACACTTTTACCCGACCTGGGAGACGTACCCGAGACCTCCGATCAGCAGTAGCATACGCTAGCCACTGGACCACGGAGGCCTTCTAGTCAGGCAGGGCATGGTATTCGAATGAACTACCCTTTAAACCTAACCTTAGGAATGAGATACCTGAATACCAAACTTCCTCCTCCTCTCAGAAATCTTATTATGATATCGGTAATTACTTGCAACCGTGCCGAAATATACAATAATATGGAACGTAAAGTAGTCCCGTGCCTCGGAGAGCACGTTAAACCGTCGGTCCCGGTTGTCATGAAGATATTTGACAGTCGTTACATGGCGTCAGTACCTCTAAAATAAACTGACACTAGTCTAAACCATGGAATATTGCTATCCCTTCGGGTTGCGGAGGTCAGACAGGCAGTCGCTCCGTGGAAAAGCTAATATTCAGCCAAATCCGGTTAGACTAGTAAGCGGACCCCAGATTGAAACTGGGATAACGCTAAGAGGATGATGATGCAACGTAAAGTAGTAAAAATATTTCGAAAGATAATCAGTACATATAAAACTCTTATGTTACTGACTGACAGACAAAACTATTTGGCATGAATGTTCCTATTTTTTTTTTAATAAGATTTCCCGATTTTCCGAGAGAAACGGTCAACTTAATATTCTGCGGTTTTCATGTAGTACAATTTAAAATTCATCATCACGAGCTCTGTATTAAAATATATTCTCACTTCTGGGCACGGGCCTATTCTCACTATAGGAAGGGTTGGCCACCATGCTGGCCATATGCGGGTTGGCAGATTTCATAGGCCTGCCAACCCCCCACGATGTTTTCCTTCACCGTTTTTCCGTTTTTCAAGCAATAATTACCAATTCAATACGGACGTAACTTTGAAAAGACATTGGTGCGCGCCATGGATTCGAACACTGGGCTCTCGGCGTAGCAGTCTGTCAGTTTCTCCACTAGGCTATCGCTGCCTTCAACCTTGTGCCTTCTGGGTCTCTTCACTAAGATAGTATATTATTGACTCTACATACTTAAATTCTCTCTACTTCTCCTTCGGGGATACATCGTGAGGTTATAAAAATAAACCTAATTACAAAACATCTTAACAAATTTAAATAAAGCATTACTTAGTTTGTGCTAATTGCGTTATCCGGGCCCCGGTCGCGAGATACCGATCGTATATACCTTACATCCACTAACTATATGGGAACGATGCTATCGCGCCGCTAAACAATATGATTACAACATGGCGGCTGTAATCGGTGGATGGCCAAAATCATGACACACTTCTGTGTGATTTCTGATGTTCATATTGCTAAAAGGTCACTGTTTATTATGGTTGATGGTTAATTAGGGTACTATAGTTTCATGGGATTCATATTTCAACCACAGCAATGATGATAATGGTGAGAGTCTTTAGTTTTATTACATTTTCACAATGTTCTTCATTACCATTTCTTAAAGACATTTGCTACAATACCCTGCAGTATTAAATCCCAGGCTTAGATGTTCACAATAAATTTTATTTTCATTGTTTAAGATATCGCTCATATGATGATAGACATAGACTGGGATAATAATAGTTTATGCAGCGTACAAAGTGTTGTCTCGTTTGGGAATCGAGCCTACAACACTCAGACCAAACGACGAAGGAAAATACAACTATACGGTCGTCATTTTTCTTCCTCTCTTCACGTTCTGTATTGCTGCTTTATACAGATTATCGTTTGGCAAGAATGATGTACTACATCAATTAATGCACGCCGCCTTATTTTTCTCGTATATTTTTATGAGTATATAGTTTCGGAGGGCTGCTTATAGTCTATTATTATATAACAGTTCTATTTTGTGCAATTATTTGAAAATAATGGTGAAAAGCCTTAAATTTTACCGTACATGCCGAAACATAAATGTAAAGGATTTCACATTTATTCTCAAATAAGTGAAAAGAATAGTCCCATTTTTATACAAGTCGCGAAAGAATGAAGTATCTAATTAGGAAGTATAAAAACAAACTTACACTGGCGACATCTAATTGTCGCCGACGGAACTTGGAAGACACGACTGAGGATCCTGAATCACGCTTTTCATAATTTCACACGCGGTTATTATACACATGTAATATATTGATTTTTGACAATATCCATCAAGGAAGCAGTCAAACAGTGACGATCACACTATAGTGAAAGAATCCACAACACTTTGCTCAAAAACATCATCATCTTCAGCTTTGTTTGTAATTTGTCGCATTGCTGGGCATAGGGCTAAAACTATGAGGAGAAATCAAATCTCATGGAGAGCCAATCTTCTGAATCTTTCCTTACTCTACCAACCCGAACTTCACAAACTCGACATAAAATGTATGGCTTGGCCGTTTGTTAGCCCGCACTTAGCCTGGGTAGGTAGAGGATTATGACCTTACCCGTCTCATCTCAGTGTGTAATGCCCGTGCCTAGCAATGGGCCAGCTTACTAGGCTCATGATAATGACCTTAGGTAAAATATAGTTTAAAAGTTTGATTAAAATTTCACTGATTTAGAAGCGAGTATTTAGAAAATATTCAATAATACAGCTAGTTAATAATAAAAAACATACTTAACCCTTAATTCGACAATGTATAACCCATTATACGTATACTTAAAAAAAATCTGCTGCACTTGATTTCAAATATTTCTAAATTTGATTTACACTGTTCACTATGGCAACATTTTACCTGTCAAATAAAATATTTTGGACGTCTGTATTTAGAAATGACAGTGACATATAGTACGAAAAAGTTTTCGAAAATGGACCGTCAACGACCACTCTCTGTAAGTTATTATACATTCCTATTTTTTATTCAAAAATATGTTTATTTCGCTTCCAGTTCTATTACAAAATTATTGATAATTGAGATAACTATCAAACTACTAATTTGTATTCAATAATTTGTGTGAAAAATGTCACCAAAGTCTTATGTATAACTGGTTATACATTTCGCTATGTTCAACAAAGTGGGCTTATTAACTTTAGTATAATGGGCATTTCTGATTCGAATCCTGCTAATGTGCATGTAATACCGGGCTGTTTTATGTTTGGGCATTTTTCTATTATCTTGGTTTACGGTTTTTGCATGTATTTCTTTAAATGTATTTTTTTAATTTAACTAAAAATGTATTTTTTTAATTTAACAGCGCAGACTAACAACCAGGTCTCATCGCATTCTGGCTCTTATTCCTCCAGAAGATGGTAGGTCTGATGATAGTGGTACATCGTTAGGCGATGAAAATGATGAGAGTTATCTTTTTTGTAAAAACATGCTGTGTGACTCGTCTTCGGAGACTGACACTCCCTCTATTGACTCGTCACTCGAAAGAATGAATTTGCTATCGGATGATAATTACCTCGTACCAGCGTCAAATACAGAACAAGAATATTTGTCACCAAACATTCGCCAGGAATATACTACACCTGACAATGATGATGACTTGAGGAATTCTCCATCGATTATTCTAGATAGTACCTACTGAAACACCTACAACAGAGCCAACTTATTCACCAATTATTGCAGTAATGCCGTCGTGTTCATCCTGGGATGGAGATTTACCATCTGTACCATCAAATATATCTTCTCTTCTCTCTGAACCGTTTCCTACACTAACCTACTGATCAACACAGCGAATCAAAGATGTCCCACTGAAAGAAAATCAAACGATTTCCGCGCCAAAAAGAAGCCGTCCTTTTGATAACATCCGACGTGATAAAATTGGCCATGAACAAGCTGGCACAACATACGGTGGTTGACTCTACTGTAAGAAGGGACAGACGAACGTTTTTTGTACAAAATGTCAATTACGATTGTGTTTTATACCAAATACGAGAAATTGCTTTTACAGTTACCACAATGATTGATTTTCATTAAATTTTGAGCTTTAATTGTCTGTTTAATTTTCCCACAAATCATCCCCTGTCGCTAATGTATAGTATATTATACAAACAAACAGGTGAGTACAATTCTGAACATCAAGTTATGTATAGTATATTATACTAAGGGTTTGTAAGTAAAAGGGGGGTGAAATTTTTTTTAAATATTTTTTACAGTCCTTTTAAAAGTATTATAATAATATAATTTAAGAAAAATATTTGAGATAAAGATAAAATATCCTGCCAAATTAAGGGTTAAGAAGAAACACTACGGGCGAGAGAATTGAAAAATAGGTATTTGTAAAATCTATTGCTGTCGCGCAGCCTCAAGCCTCCCCCCGCAGAGCGCGATAGAGATAACTGCAGCTTGGACCAAAAATACCTATTAAATGTACACAAAATCAAAGTTTCGTAGTCCCTTGATTCGGTCTCCAAAACTTCATGGATTTAACAAGTTTTTTCATATTAAATTAAAGAAAGGCTTTGGCCGTGTTTCTATGTTTTCCTTTTTAGGGTTCCGTACCTAAAAGGTAAAAAACGGAACCCTATTACTACGCCTCCGCTGTCTGTCTGTCTGTCTGTCTGTCTGTCACCAGGCTGTATCTCATAAACCATGATAGCTAGAAAGCTGAAATTTTCACAAATTATGTATTTCGGTTGCCGCTATAACAACAAATACTAAAAATAAAAAAATGAAAATATTAAGGGGGGGTCCCATACAAAAAACGTGTTTTTGTTCGTATTTTTTTAAATAATCTAGCCAAATTTGTTTTTTGGATGTTTGAACACAGCGGAAAATCTGCCCAATTTTGAGGTACTTGAAGATTCATATCTTTTTTAATATTTAATTTATGAGAAAAAGGAAAACATAGGGACATGCCAATCGGGGCCATACATCTTTTGGAAATAGTTATTTGTGCAACAAGAGAGCAAAGTTGTTTTTTGTTTCGAGTGCTGATTTTGAGTCCCGAGCAAGCGAAGGATTCTATGATTGATTCACGAGCGTAGCGAGTGAATCAAAGTTAGAATCCTGAGCGTGGTGAGGGACTCAACAGCACGAGATACAAAAAACTTTGCTCTCGTGTAGCACACATAACTTTTCACCACAACAGTGAGAACACATATTACTTAGGAGACATAGAAATGAACAGGAATAGATTGAATTCTGCATAATCACTTGTTGATTTAACTCTTTTGGTGTTAAAGTACAGTCATCATCGCTAGTTTCACTCATCTTTTTAGATTATTTTGTATATTAATATAAATTTAACACGTTACGCTATACCTACTGTATCAGCATCAGCGAAATTTTTATTCCCGCTACTTTTTTAAATCGCGTTTTAATACCGCGTCCCTGATGTTTATTTTTCAAATGTATCATTGTTGTAATTCTAAATACAAATGTATTGGTTAAATACTAATTTTATACTATTAATTAGACTTATTTTTATTAAAATCCAATAATAAAACAAACATGTTAACAATAACATATAAAAAAAAGTAATTTCTTTATTCTTTTTTTTTTGCGTTGCCGTAGGTGTTTTCTTTGAGGTCGAATTCCAAAATCGAATTTCGAATTCGAAGGGGTTTGTTTTTTTACTCACTTTTTATATGCATGTGAAAGAGACAGCGCACAGTAAAATTCGAATGTTTCAAATTTGTGGCTGAACAATGTCAATTCGTGGCATTGAAGATTGAAAAATTAAAAAGCTACTTTGCCTCACGCTCGAATCAAAATTGCGTTTTGTTCACTGTTGTCTCGCAGCAAAAGCGGCATGTTTGAGCTGCTGTAGTGAAAAAAATAATTGCTCTACTGGCATTATCCAGGGAGAAAACAGGCCACTACGTTTGTATGGAAAACGGCCGTCGTGTTTCCTCTTAATTTAAAGTAAAATATCCTATCCGTCTGTCTGCTTGAATGCGATAAACTCAAAAACTACCGAACAGATTTTTATACAATTTTCACCAATAGATAGTGCAATTCCTTAGCAAGGCTTAGATGTATAATTCACGCGTCTAGCACATAATAATATCGCAATATTTTCGTTTTCCTCTAGCCGTGCACATATCCGTCGTTCCCACACCAATAAAATTGCCTACTCGCTTTTTACGTTATACAATTATGCTTTTGTCTGTCTGTCTGTCCGTGTGATCCGTACACATTGTTTGGGTGACAATTATGAGCCAAGTGTTAAACTTGACATGACTACGTATTGTCAATGATTGTTTGGAATTTGATTGATAAATGTGTAGGTTTTTTGGGACTATCCTGTGACATAGAGATTGGCTCGAAAACCCGCGATCGCAAATTAATGTAGTGGTTTTATTCTCAAGTTATGTTGAGTATCATTATCTAGCTCGACTCTGTATTTTAAAAGAATAAAAAAGATGAGAGAAAATGAAGTTACAGAAGAAAATCAATTACTCTTAAATTTGTTTTGGCTGTTTTATCTCAAGAGGTCTTTTAGATAAGAAAATTATCTAAAATAGGGTGTTGGACTAGTATAACTAAGTGCTTTTAACAACCAAAATGCAGAAATGAATTGCTTACCAATTTATTTTTTGTATTAGTGTGTGGTTAGCTCTGGTGTTGGAGTTTAAGGGACGCCTAAAGGCCTCCGACATAGCCTTATATTTTTGGTCCTGAGCCAAGAACGAGGACCAAAGATTTTATGAGCCCGGGAAAGAAGACGCCAATCAATAATGATTTGAGGGAATGAGTGTAGATAAGAAGATTAAGTTCAACATTATCTAGGTGCTTCCAAACTATGCACTAAGAATTTTATCACGCTTTATTTAGGGTTTATAGTAACATCTATATATAGTATACATATTATAAAACGAAGTCCCTCGTAATAAATTCTATATAAATTAGCAAACAAAAGAGATAGAGCAGTTTCTGTCTCTGTTGTTTGCTACTATACAATTTTTTTTTTTTAAATAACATTGAAAAGTAAACAAAGCATTTACAACCTTAAAACAATTATCTACAAATCGCACAATTGTTTGCACTTTGCAGATAAACCACAACTCTCGCCAGGGTTATAGTCTAAACCACTAATTATTGTGCAAGATTGTACTAAAATTTGAGAACACTTAAAGTAAATTATTTGTATACGAATACGTGGTGTCTTTAGAAGTCACCTCTACAAAGTGTTGTGGGTTCAATCCCCTTACGTAACAACAATTTTATATTATACGAAAGATCTAAATATTTTAATGTTTGTAAAGCCTATAGGCGCAAAAGGCTGGGAGTAAAAAAATATTAGTTGACAAAAGCTCCACAAACTCTCATAGAGCATAAAATAAATAGAGACTGAGAGCAACAATTTATGGATACAATTTATAGGTCACAAAATTGTATGATACCACAATTTATGTGTCACACACATCATAGGTCACCCCATTTATGAACCAAAAAATTTTAGGATCTCACAGTTTAAGGATCACACACTTTAAGTATCACAAAGTAAAGGATCACATAGTAGAATCACACATTTTACTGATCACACAGTTCAAGGATCCCACAATTTATGAACCAAAAGATTTAAGGATCACGCAATAGGGAATATGCATGTGATTCAGATAATAATATAAGCGAATATATTTTTATGACATTCTTTATCGGTAAAGAAAGATACCTCTAACATTATTTTATATTTAAACACTCTACAATCGCGAATATTATTTAATAAAAGTTGGAAAATTTACGAGCGAAATTTAAAATGTCAAAACGCAACGCTATTGCCTAGACACCAACGTGACGTCACCGTTCGCAAGGGATATGTCAAAAGTGTCAAAACAGTACCAGACATTTGACAGAGTTGACAGTTAACAACTCAATCGTTGCGAACGCTGACGTCATCACAAAGTGCGCTAATATCGTGGTGTTTAAACTGGCGTTATGTCATTGCAATTTTCAACATTTAATTAAAAATAAATGTTGACTTTTCCACGACTAATATTTTTTTACAGTATTGTATTAACATAAATAAACGATAGCAACAATAAAAAAAATCATGCATATTCCGTATTATTGGATCGCGCAATTTCTGGACACAAAATTTACTGATCACTCAATTTATGTATCTCACATTATATAGGGATAACACGATTTGCCCCGCGAATCGAACCCATACTACAACCGCCAACCATTGCGTTATTCCACATATTAATTTAACAAACAATCCGTCACTCGATACGAATGGTCTGTTTCTCATGCGGTCGCATACTTCCTCTGTTTGGCAACTATTGAGAAAGGCTAGCCGTTTCTTATATAGAGTGGGATATACATACATACGTGCGCGACTGATAAATTTGTAGTTGTCGGTAGATCAATTAAATTTATCTTATGCTATGATCGCTTACTAAACTGTGAAGGTGTATGAATATCAATGTAAAGAAATCTGCGTGCCAGAGAGTTCTTCATAAAGAGCTGGAAACACATATGAAGTCTGCTGACCCCCATCAGGTCGTAAAGACGTGGAATTCATTACCTGCCCACGTGTTCCCTTCTTCTTATGAACCCGGGTGTGAAAAGGCCTTTCATTAAGTCATCAAGGTAGGGGCCGTCATGCCAATAGTATTGATATTTTATTGATATGATGACTTTTGTTATAGGACTCCAGGACTGCTTCTAATCAGGCAGCATGGAGTCATTTTGATAGGCAACAATTAACAAAAAACCTAATGATATTAATATGACTTTTTCCCCCTTCCTTTTAATCCCCGAAGGGGTAGGCAGAGGTGTAATATTACACCCACATTTCGCCATGAATTCTTAGATCCCACGTAACAGGGGGCGAGCCTATTGCCGTATCGGGCACATTACCAGACTCCGTGCTGCTACTGAGAATTTGCTAACGAAAAAAACCAGGGAACCGGGAACCGGGAATCGAACCCGAGACCTCCCAATCCCATGCACACATTTATGCCGCGAGACCAACGAGGCAGTCAATCAGGTAATATGACTTGCAATGCTGTTAAACATTAAATTACCATGTGAAACATTTGTATTATTACAAAACCAGATTGTTTTAACTCTGTAATGGTCGCCTCGCATTATTGTGGGAGTATTATGAAATAATATTAAACAAAGTAATTTTATCTTCATACCATCGGCGTGGGGTCAGCAGATATTCAAGTGGTTGGAAGTTTTGTAATAATTATGTTTTGTAATCATGTATTTTTTGGAAGGAAATCGTTTGGTTTGTGTTGTTAATATTTATGCAATTGTTCTAAGGTCAGATATTTGGGAGAACACGTTTTAGCTTGTTTCTAACAATTTTAAGTACTAGTGTGTCAGCGTAAGAAAATAGACTAATAGCCAGACAGAGGGTCTCAGGTTCAATTTATGGGAAAATTAATTTGTTAATTATCGCTTAGGTACTTAGCGGTGAAGAAAAAATCGTGAGGAAACCTGCTTGTTTGAGAGTTCTCCATAATATACTTGCAAGCCACGTAAAGTCTATTAACCGGAACTTAATCAGCATGGTGGACCAAGACCTAACTCTTCTCATACTGAAAATTTAGACAGTTTATGTAAGGGTCGGGCAAAAGTATTACTGGGTTTTGCCGAATTCTCAGTAGCAACACGGAGTCTGGTGATGTGCCCGGTAACGGCAATAGGTTCGCCCCCTATTGCCTGGGACCTAAATATTCGTGATGAAATGTGGGTGTAATATTACGCCTCTGCCTACCCCTTCGGGGATACAGGCGTGAGTCTATAAATAAATAAATATTATGTAAGGGTTTGTCAAATCAGCCAATAATCAGCCCAGCATACCTTCTGCTGACCTCGGAAACCACTCCACACATTCTCATACTCTGATCCAATTCATCTCTATGATTAATAATTATGTAAGTATAAACAAAAAAAGAAAAAGCCTGTAAGTATGTTTATCCATTATCTAGTACCCATAGTACAAGCGCTGCTTAGTTTGAGACTAGCTCTGGTGTTATGTGTGTGTACAGTATATTATTATTATTTTATTTTCAAGGTGCCGTACCCAAAGGGAAAACGAGACCCATTTACTAAGATACCGCTGTCCATCATTCTGTCTGTCTGTCACTTCATTTCATACTCTGGTCACAAGGCCTCGTCAGCCGATTGCCTAGTGTGGAGGCAAGGTTGCCAGGCAGGGTCGGTTGCAAGGGGGTTGCAAGGGTTACTGGGTTGCAAGTTGATATGGAAAATGAAAAATTATGATTTGTACATTACTGCAACAAATTCAGACAAATCATATCTTTATAGACCTTTTTATAGGTTAGTGAGCAACACAATTATCGTAAAACTGATCACTTTAATATAATCCGGAAACCATATTGAATGTTCAGGAGCATACACGCGTTGGTCACAGTCGACTAGCAAGCGTAACGTGGTAGAAAGTAAGGAATGGTACAACACGCCACGCAATAATTAAGTACCAGTTAGCATTCAAATTATTAAAGTTATATTAATCAATACTTATTATAGAAAAATAAAATAAGAAAATAGAGTAGTTATACTAATCAAAAATTATTATTGAAAAAGAAAAAAATAAAAATAAATAAAAATGAATAAAGGAAATGTTTGAGTGCGCATAACTTCGAAACAACTGCACTAAATTGGATAAACCTTTTTTATGTATTCGTTATTTCCAAGTTTGTATGCAAAATATACATAATATTTGGCGGCTCGCCAAGTCGGCTAGTGTTTGATATAAAAGTGTTTTGATAAGTCGAACGCCCTTTTTATGTCAGCATCAGCATGAAGGAACAATAGGGTAATAGCTGATCATTCATTAATCTTAGCCAAAATATGTCCAACGCTGAACATAGACCTCTTCAAGTTTTCCCATACCTACACATCGATTTTAAATCACCCGCATCCTAACCTTGCTCGCAATCCTAACAAAATCCTCGCTCCATCCTGCGGCGGGCCTACCCTTGCAACGTCGATTAATGTGTGACCGCCTCTCCAAAACCTTCCCGTCCCAAACGACATTGGTTCTTCGAGCTATGTGCCCTGTTCACTGACACGTCAGGTTGAGTACTCGGAGAGCCATATCTTCAACTTTGGTTTTCCTGCGGAACTCCTTATTATTTATTCGATCTCGCAGGAAAACTCAGAGCACCTATAACTCTCTCCATTGCCGTTTGAGTGACTTGGAGCCTACGATAAGTTTAGTACAAGTCCCCAAGGGCGTCGCCAGTCGATCGCCTAGGTGGGGGCAAGGACGCCAACTGATGGTCTAGGGGGGGCAAGTTAATATGGAAAATGAGAAAATTATTGAGAAAACAAAAAAAAATCGGGTTTTTTCAATCTTTAGGGGGGGGGGGCAGCTGCCCTCCTCTTCCCCCCCTTGGCGACGCCCATGCAATCCCATAAGTCCCATAGTGACCGAACATGTCTCTGATACGTTAATCACCACTCAGAACAGAAACTTTCTTCTTGAGACACTGTGAGATATTGAACGTGAATATATGCCGTAGCTTCCTGAACGCTGCCCAGCCTTTTTGGCCATTCAACGATGGATCACTTTCTCCAAGTTTGTCCTAACTAATTGGGTCACCGGTATACATAGGTATACTTCTTACTTCAAGGATAGAGTTCCCAATTTCAAAAGGAGCAGGATCAAAATAATTATCAAAGCATGATCTTATCGTCTTCGTATGCGGTTCGATTGACTTGAGCGGGCATCGAATCCGCGACCTTCGGCGTGGCAGTCGGTTACAGTCCCGCTACGCCACCGGGTCGGCTTTATTCAAAACTTACTATCATCAACACAGCTAGAACAGTCGACTATATTATTATTTGTTACCCATTTCCACTTATTGCGTGCTATAATATTTACGGGTCTTTCTTCAAATTCTTCGACACATGATTAAAATTTATAATAATTAAAAATAGCAATGTGTCGGTCAATTATAAACGGTTAATTATTACTGTAAGAGAAGGAAAACTTGATACAAACCCTATACCAACCCGTTTGGCCAGCGTGTTATTGTAGGCCAATTCCTCTTTTCAAAGGAGAGGCCTAGTCCAGCAGTGGACTGTTAAAGGCTGATTATAAATGATTACTGGTAATAAAGTTAATTAATTCATTCTTGGAAGGAACTTCAGTGTCAATATTCAGTCATTATTGTGTCAATAGATAGAGACAGATATACCGACTGTGCGTGCCATTGATTTATTAGTTGACTGTGATTATTATAACTGATATAATTCCCGGACTCGAATATTACGAAGAAAAAGAAAATAAGATCAAAATATTTGTGTTTTTATTCTAAAGTTACCTTTATCCGAAAGTAAGAAATATTTCGAAATAATTTTATATGATTTCTCTGTGAATGTCAAGGTTAAATCTCGCGGCAAAGTATGCGAGCCGCAATTTGTGTGACTCTGCTGCTAAGGGATGCCGATGTCACAGCGGTAGTTTTAGTGAGTTGGCCTTGAAAAGGGCAAGTCTTTCTTCGTCAAGTCAAAACTCTCACACTATTATCATATTTACTATCAACTATCATTATCATATCAGTTGCAACCCGGGGTCCAAATACTAGTCTAAACGGATTTGATTTTAGCTATTCCAAAGAGCGACTTAGCGAGCGTCTGAGCAAGGCAACCCAAAGAGAATATACCCGAGGTACCTTCTGACTCTTCGTAACGACTGTAAAGTCTTCATAACATGTAGATCCTTGTCATTTTAGAATATAGGTAGATTACCTAGTGAAGATATATCTCTCAGAAAAGTGCAAAAACCATCAACCCTTTCTCCGAATTTCTCAATAATATCATTTGTACCTAAGATGTTATGAAGGACTCAAACACAAAAGAGAAGTATCCCACGAGAAAAAGAAAAAGATGAAGGTTATTATTTTTAATTTTAAATGTATTTACTGTGAGAAAACAATGGTCACGGTCAAATATTTTGAAATGTGCTGTGCTTTTAGAGAATTGCACAAATGTAACTTCACATTGCTTATGGCATTAATTTTACGTACACTTTTTGTTTGTTGCTTACCTTTGCAGATTTATGATAAAGCACTGGGTGCATAGAGTTCGCACCAAGAAATTAGGGTCCCAAGCCAACCTCACCTGCAAGTGGTGCACCTGCCGATCAACGGACGAGGCTCTGGCAAACAAAATATCCCGATAAGCGGCAATAGACTCGCCACCTATTACGTGGGATCAAAAAACTGGCGAAAAGTGTGCGTTTCATATGCCTCTGCCTACCCCTTCGGGGAAACAGGCGTCAGTCTATGTATGTATGATAAAGCACTGTTCATAAGATCTATCGAAGTAATGGAGCTTCAACGCTAAGAAACAACTTGCAAAATATTTTCCAAACCAACCAAGCAAAACCACCAAATGTTACCAATTTTTTTGTCACCTCGGTCAATGTCAAGGAAGATAAGTTAACTGCGCAGAACCTATGTCTAAGTGTAGTATATATTCCCTTTCTCCTATAGTCCAATAGGACGGCACTTCAACACGATCGGAGTTAGATTGTTTGCAGGACCAACTTAACAGGCTTTTCGAGGCAAAAGGATAATAATATACAGGATGTCACAAGACCCATCACCAAGCCGAAGTCTACTCGTTGTGGACATTATGGCAAGTCATACAAAGCAAAAATAATACCTGGGAAACTACTTTTTTTTTAAGTTTTCTCATTTTTTAAACCGCAATTAAAAGCGCGCGCATGCAATGCTCGAAACACCTACTCATCCATGGGGTTACATAAACATATTGGCGGGGTAAATGCATCGATTTTGTACCTAATTAGAAAAAATCCATACTAACTTTGAGCCTCAATATCTCCTGAACCAGTAATTTCCCAGGTATGGTACCGAAGTAAAAAATGTTCGTAGTGATTGGTACAACATGGGATTTCAGTTTTCGTTAAGGGTCGTTTTACACCCTATACAGATTAAAGGTATATCCTCGAACTTCCTGACTCTGTACCACTATTAGATAACAAGGCTTCACCCGTGACCCCACCCGCATAGGTGTCGGTTATTACGGTAAAAAGTTACCCACTCTAGCCTCCTAAAAAGTTCTTCTATAACGTTGCTCCGTTTCTATATGAATAAAAGACAAGAAATCAACGCTTTCGAATTCAAAATATCGGTGTAGATTCTCGACTTTATAATCATAAAGCACTTTTTGTTCAACCCGGGATTAGTAATCGAAACCGCCCGATTCGCAATCACTCATACTACTGCCGTAGCACTGAAACAGTCTAAATAGCGACGTCTTAGCCTGCCAGATACTATTACTAAAATATTAATTGTCATGCTTAGGTCCTGTTGCCTTTATTATATTTAACTAGAGGACGCCAGCAGCTACGCCTGCATTTTTTTTAAATTTACCCGTTTTGGCCGATCCCGTGAGAATTTCGGGAAATCCGTTCTTAGTGCACCCCTACAGTCCCCAAGGAACATACATGCCAAATTTCTGCTTCCTGCGCCCAATAGTTTCGGCTGTAGCGTGCTCATAGCGTGTCTGTGAGTCAGTCAGTAACGCAACGATTTTATATATTAAGATTAGGAATTTCACCAAAAATATTTTCATGTGAAATGTTAACAAGACAAGATCACAAGCCTCACACTGTCACAAAGTTCATTAATGTAGAGCCACGCTTCTAAGTCTACACGCACTACAACTCGGTCAAATATGTGGCTTGGCGGTTTTGTTGTAGATACGAATAGTCAGTTCAAAATTTGCTAAAATGTAACTTTAGTATCATAAGTATTCTAAACAGAAAAGTGGGTGCTTTAGCTAACAAATAATTATTAACATTCATGTTGTAAGTATTTAATTTTAAACCAAAATAAGGAAGTAGGTAAATATTCAATAATCAAAAACATTCAGAAAGGACTTCAGAAGTACACAATTCGGCGACTATGCCTATTAAAAAAATATCTCTATATGCTTCATGGACCTAAACTAGACTATGCCAGTATGATGGTTTATTCAACATGTAGATAGTATACCTATAACAATATCTAATGAAAATAGAAGATAATGTAGGTATCACGGATTAAAATGTCCCATATCCATAAAAAAGCACGTTTGGCTGTGCATAGAGGGGTGTTAGTGCCTACCCTTATGGTAGGGTAGGTAAATAAAATTTAACATTTTATTTTTATAGGGCTGATGATGAGACAGAGAGAAAACTTGTCATCAAACTCTATACCAACCGGTCTGGCCAACGTCGTGTATAGCCTATATCCTCTAGCCATAGACTCACAAAACGATTGAGAAAGGTTTTTTTAATATTCTACTTCTAAGAGGGTAAAATAAGGTTTGATAGTTTAGGGAGGGCAAAGCCATGTGTAAGAGCTATGAAGATGTAATATATAAAGCTCTACGAAAATGCAAGCAGTATATTCTTATGTATATTAATTTAACTTTCTATCAAATATTCATGAAAATTTCAAGCACAGTAAAAGTACCTACCTAAAGTCTTTCACGCCTGAAAATCTTTAGGTACTTCTTTCTTAACAAAATATGGACGAAATATAAGGCTAATATTAGATCTAGCCCCTTAAAAATTATTTTTCTACTTAAACTCGACAAGAATTTTGGACACAAAATCTTGTAATTTTTTTCCAATAGTCCAAAGATAAACTTCGAACTAAGTCAAACACTTGTTTTGTTATACTTGCCATTCGTTTAAATATACATTACATCCAAAATATTTGGCACTTAAATAAAACAGGACAATTTGACTAATTCATCATCAGCCTTTAATAGTCCACTGCTGGACTAGGACTCTCCTTTGAAAGGAGGAATTGGCCTACTATACCACGCTGGCCCAGCGGGTTGGTATAGGGTTTGTATCAAGTTTTCCTTCTCTTACAGTGGTGTTCTCTGCATAATATGCTCCCTCTGTCGGCTCTTACGACACCCATGGGATGATATGGGGTGGTGACAATTCGTATTCTTAATCCGTCACCACACGGACAATTTGACTAATTAAATGTTAATTATTCAAATTGTCCTGTTTTGTGTTGTTGAGTTTGAGTAAATTATTAACACATACATAATCATAAATTACACTCTTATTAAAAAGAATATTTTCAGTAATTAATTAACACATGTTTATATATGTGAAAGATATCTACATGTTTGACATACTTAATTTTAAGACCTTTTTATATCATGTTTATGTGCAAATAAATGATTATTATGTTTCTCTTTTACACGGTTATTCTTCTAACATGTGGCGTTAAAAGAATAACCGGACCCTTGCAAGGCTTATACGATTGATTATAATTATTATTATATAGGTTTATAAAATACAGCTTGTTACCTACCGTGTATGTCTGTTTGTACAAGCACTACACTGTCACTACAGTTGGACACTGACACTCGACTGAAATGCGAAGACAATCGCCGGCGAGTTTTATATGCACTGATGGAATAGTGTGGATACGACTGTAGCCGCTGTTTTATGAGCGAAATGTTGTTGATAGTGAATTGGATGGATTAGTAGTATTTATGTTGTAATATATACAGGGTGTAAAAAGACCCTTAACGAAAACTGAAATTCCATGTTGTACCAATCACTACGAACATTTTTTACTTCGGCACCATACCTGGGAAATTACTGGTTCAGGAGATATTGAGGCTCAAATTTAGTATGTAATTTTTCTAAATAGGTACAAAATCGATGCATTTACCCCGCCAATATGTTCTTTAGTTGCCCTATGATCCCGTGGATAAGTAGGTATTTCGAGCATTGCACGCGCGCGCTTTTAATTGCGGTTTAAAAAATGAGAACACTCAAAAAAAATGTTATTTCCCAGGTATTATTTTTGGTTAGTATGACTTGGCATGATGTCCACAACGAGTAGACTTCGGCTTGGTGATGAGTCTTGTGACACCCTGTATATTTTTTTAATCTTCACTCCTATGTCCCCGTAGGGGTGGGCATAGGTGTAATATTGCACCCACATTGCGCCTTATGAATGCTTAGGTCCTACGTAATAGGGGGCAAGGCTATTGCCGTAAACGGGCACGACGCGTGGCAGACTTTGTGCTGTTACTGAGACTTCGGCAAATCTCAGTCACACTTTTGCCCGACGCGGGAATCGAGATCAGAGATCCCCAGATCAGCCTAGGCATACGCTATACATTTTTTTATTATTATAATAATAACAATAATAATACAGCTTGTAAGATATACTTTCATTCTACCGATTCATTAAACACACCTTTCAGACACCACCACCACCAGTCTTTGGGTGGCTTACATGGGGTCATGTGGACAACGTGCAGTGAGCCGTAGATAGTTTTAGTATTTAATACGTCGCGTTGTCCCCATGACCAAATGTTCAAATAGAATAGTGAAAGAAATGGTTAAAAGGAAAAAAGAGGAAAAGAAAGATGAGTTTGATAGTTGATTATCTGACGACTTTCGGAGAAACATTATGTTTTTCTGGAAATACGTTCGTGCAGTTCGCGGAAAATCTCAATCCTCAGAATACACAGCAATCAGAGACAACAATAGAAAGATACTGAATGGTAAATCGTGCGTGCTGAAGAGATGGAAAGAGTATTATGAAGTATTATTTGAAAGAACGACGACAGAGTTATCAACAGGTGAAATGAATGGTAATGATAGCAATGATGAAAGCGATATAGGCGTGGATGAGATTTTGAAGGCACTGGCCAGTATGAAATTAGGTAAGGCTGCAGGGTATGATAGGATTACAGTCGAAATGCTGAAGGCTGGACAGGGCATTATAGTTAGTCAGCTGCAGCGTTTATTTAACTTGTGCTTTAGCAGCGGCCGAGTACCTGATGACTGGGCCACAGCAGTAGTTGTGCCTCTTTAAAGGAAAAGGCTCGCAGCAAGACTGCAAAAACTATAGAGGCATTAGCCTTCTCAGCATTGTTGGCAAATTGTATGCAAAGGTATTGATTGAAAAAGTTATGAAAGTAACCGACATTCAAATATTGGATGTACAAGCGGGATTCCGAAAGGGCATGGGGTGTACGGATCAAGTCTTTTCCTTGCGATGCATAGCCGAAAAATTCTTGGCCAAAGGTCAAAAGGTCTATTGCGCATTCATGGATTTGGAAAAGGCTTACGATAAAGTGGTGAGGAATGAAATGTGGTCGGTACTGTCGATGTATGGGGTGAACAGCAGCCCCATAAGAGCTCTGAAATCCCTTTATAAGGATTCTAGAGCTTGTGTGAGGACAAACGGGGCATACACTGACTGGTTTATCATCGACACAGGTGTTAGACAAGGATGTGTAGTGTCGCCGTGGCTGTTTAACCTCTTCATGGACAGTTGTTTGCAAGATTTGAAACATAGTGATTGTGGATTAAGGTACAGGGCTGATTATGAAAAAAAAACTAACATTTTACACTTTTCAGCACAAAATGACTGACTGACAGACGTAGCCAAGACTATTGGACACAGGAAGAGGATATTTGCCCGTGTGGATCTGTGGTCCGTGAGGATCGGGCAAAAATAAATAGAGCGCGGGCGTAGCTGTGGTCACCTATATTTTCACAAAGCATGTCCACACTAAGACCGCGCAGTTCACACGCGCCCGCGGTCGCCACTCTCAGCAGTAATGCACAACCACATTTATTCGCGTTATTTCTTACACCAGATACTATCTATGTGTACCACGCAATATGCTTATATATTAATATCATGTTTGTGTTTAATTTATTAGTTTTTTTTTAGACTCACGCCTGTATCCCCGCAAGGGTAAGTGAATATTAGGACCCACGTAATAAGGGTCGAGCTTATTGCCGTTGCCGAGCACATTGCACATGTCGGAAAACTCAGTGACACTTTTGCCCGGCCTGGGAATCGAACCCAGGATTTCCTGATCATCACACGCATACGCTATCTACTGGACCACGGAAGCAGTCTCTAACTATATTTATTAATAGGGCAGCAGTAGCCTAGGAGAGATTAACAGACTACTAAGCAGAGGGTCCCGAGTTCACAAGAGCACCACTGTCTTTTCGAAGTTGAATGCGTCATCATGTTATCATGTCAGCCTAGAGACGTCCACTGCTGGACATAGGCCTCCTAAGGTTATTCACACAAACTGATTTTGAGCCAGCCACTTCTTTCAGTTCAATCTGTGTTAAATTGTTAATGACCGCTTACGAAGAAGAAGAACACTGTGAAGTAACTTGTATGTCTAAGAGTTCTCCATGATGTTCTCTAGAAAGACGTGTGAAGGCTGTAACGGAATAATTTTATATATACAGTATACTTTGAATAAAACACTCCATACCTTTATTTTTGCTAATTCCTCTGGCTGCGTGGAAAATGCTTCAGTTGAGAAGCATTTCACATCAATAGCATTAGTCGTGGAACCCACGACCTTCGCATTCTGAGAACGTCTCAACTATTCTAACCGCTTCTAAAATTGCACTGTATACATAGTTGTTAAACTTGCCGTGCAATGAGGAGGAACCGAGAACATGTGTGATCTTTGTAAATAAACAAGAGATCGGTGGTTTTACTAATGGCACTAAATTAAACTTGACATACGCAAAATCTACAAAACGACTTAGAGGAAAAATGCCGTTTAGATAGTCTGATAACATCCGCCTCACCCTGCATTAAAGACTCTACGACACCCTTCATGTTACCAGACAACAAAGAAAGAACATCGGTAAAAAAAAGATTATTTCAAAATGGCACAAAATAGCATGACTCTCTATGAAAGAAGGAACAGTAAGCTGTCCTCAAAACTGTAAATGTCGTAAAAAGAAGTTTGTGCTATCATGCGACATTTATTTATATTATAAGATGTATTCTCAGTAGCAGCACGGAGTCTGGTGATGTGCCCGATAACGGCAATAGGCTCACCTCCTATTACGTGGGACCTAAACATTCATGGCGAAATGTGGGTGTAATATTACACCTCTGCCTACCCTTTCGCGCATAAAGGCGTAAGTCTATAAAAAAAGAATGAAGTCCCCTCTGCGTCCTGTCTATTTCTATGAAATAACTAGAGGATGTTCGCAGCTACGCCTGGACGTTCTTTTAAATTTAACCTTTTTACCCGATCCCATAGGAATTTCTGGAAATCCCTTCCTCGTTATTGCCAAATTTCAGCTTTTGCGCCGAATAGTTTAGGCTGTGCGTTGTCTATCAGACAGTCAGTAACGCAAGCATTTTATATATACAGATTTAGAAGAAAGAAAAGCTATTTATTTGTCACAGACACAGAAACAGTATAACATAAAAATAATTAAAACATGTAAAAATTTGAAACAATAATACGGAGTCGAAAAATCGTTAAAGCGTAGAGTATTTCTCATATTTATCGTATCACATATTTATCGTACGTGGGAAAGATCACAATAGCCATCAAAACATTGCCTCATCCATATAATTTGTATAACTTCGAAGACGCAAGTGACTGTATGTTATATTACCAAATTTGTATTACGACATCAAAACTAACCTCTCTTACGGTCGGTCCCAAATATTTGTCATAGGCACCGTAGAAAATATATCAGATATTATCTAGTGTCTGTCGCTCACTATGGGCCTTATCAGAAGGCTCAAGGTCACTCAGAGGGCGATGGAGAGAGCTATGCTCGGCGTTTCCCTGCGAGATCGAATCAGAAATGAGGAGATCCGCAGTAGAACCAAAGTCGCCGACATAGCTCTCCGGATGGCCAAGCTGAAGTGGCAGTGGGCAGGGCACATAGCTCGAAGAACCGATGTCCGTTGGAGCAGAAAGGTTCTGGAGTGGCGGCCACGTACCGGACGACGCAGCAGAGGTAGGCCCCCCGCAAGGTGGACCGACGATCTCGTCAGGATCGCGGGAGGCGGTTGGATGCGGGCGGCTCAAGACCGGTCTGTGTGGAGAGCCTTGGGGGAGGCCTATGTCCAACAGTGGATGTCGTTTGGCTGATATGATGATATTATCTAGTGGCGAAATTCAAGTAAAGATCAAATATTGGAACCTTCCATTAGGCGATCTTAAGAAATAGGTCATCTTCTAAAGAAGAATGAAGTTCCAAGTCAGTGCGTTAGTTGTGTCCGTTAGTTGTATGTTTGTAAAGTCCCCCGCGACACAGGATTTATTCCTGCGGGAGTTGTCTTTTTAAAAACAAAAACAAACAATCAATTTGATAAGAAGCTATAGTTTCGTATCCAATTAACAGGATACCATAATTATACATTTTCACGATAGTAGCCTTGCTGATTTCAGCATGAATGGGCCGGCTCGACCGGGGAAGTACTACCCTCTCACAGAAAATCGACGTAAAGTAACAGTACCTAAACTGTTCGTTAAATTCCTAAACGTTTCGTTCGGTGAGTGAGAGTGCCGGAGGCCCTATCCCCTATTCCTTCTCCGTGATCCCACTCCTCATCCTATCCCTTTCCTCAACCCCAAGGGGCGGCAACGCACTTGTGACTCCTGTGGTGTTGTTTGTGTCCATGGGCGGTGGTAATCGCTTACCTGATGGTAAGCGCGATCCGTCTGCTCGTTTGCCGCCTCTTACTATAAAAAAAACTACATATTTTGTCTGTTTTTTTAAAAAGCACACCTGTACGTACATGGATGTCCGAGTAACTTAAGTAAACTCCTCACTGCTTAACCCTCGGCAGTCATGAAGATCTTTGACAGTCTCAAATAAACATCTACTGGTCTAACCATGGATATGGACTATCCATTTGCGTGGCGGTCGTCAGACGGCTGTCACTTTCTTCTTCAGTCTTTGGTTAGACTAGTAAGCTGGCCCTGGGCCACAGGTATGTCTCGGATGCAAATGGGATAACGCTAAGACAATGATGACGACAGTATACTGGAGATACCAACAGACTGCCATGCAGAGAGTATCGGGTTCAAATCCACGGCGCGCACCAATGTATTTTCGGAGTTATGTGCGTATTGAATTGTTGATTATCGCTTGTCCCGTGCCTCGGAGAGCACGTTAAGCCGTCGGTCCCGGTTGTCATGAAGATCTTTGACTTTTTGTTACAGGGCGTCAGTACCTTTTAAATAAACTGACACTAGTCTAAACCATGGAATATCGCTATCCCTTCGGGTTGCGGAGGTCAGACAGGCAGTCGCTCTGTGGAAATGCTAATATTCAGCCAAATCCGGTTAGACTAGTAAGCGGACCCCAGATTGAAACTGGGATAACGCTAAGAGGATGATCACAAACTTTGTACTAAATAAGTATCACACGACTATTTTAAGCTTCCAACAAGCTTAGTTCCACCTATCCGTTCTCATTGTTTGACTAAGAAATAATTATAATTAAGACAACGTGTGAAAACCGTTATCTGTTTGGTTAGTGCCCGCAATGACTGCGGTGGTGAAATATTTTGTATGTCATGGACGGAGAAGGGGCTTTTGAATTTACCATTTTCCCTGGGGAACCTAGAGTTTTGAATTAATTCATTTTATTTTATTATCTTTGGAAATTTTACAGCTATGCAACAATGTAGTAGGTATGTACCTATGTAGATGAGTACTTTTAAAACTTGGGGTGCACAGGGTACCCACCAAGTACTTAGGTTCCCAAGCCAACCTCACCTGCAAGTGGTGCACCTGCCGATCAACGGACGAGGCTCTGGCAAACAAAATGTTCCAATAAGCGGCAATAGGCTCGCCACCTATTACGTGGGATCAAAACACTGGCGAAAAGTGGGCGTTTAATATGCCTCTGCAAACCCCTTCGGGGAAACAGGCGTGAGTCTATGTATGTATGTATGTATGTACTTTTAAAACTTTCGCGATTTCTACATATACTTATCATCTAAGTAACGTGTGCACCGTGTGTGTATTTCAAAATAACTAAGCTTTTCAGGTCCAGGTCACTTGGTCTGTGTGGTGACGGATTAAGAATACGGAATGTCACCACCCCATATCATCCCATGGGTGTCGTAAGAGCCGACAGAGGGAGCATATTACGCAGAGAACAGCACTGTAAGAGAAGGAAAACTTGATACAAACCCTATACCAACCCGTTTGGCCAGCGTGGTACAGTAGGCCAATTCCTCCTCTCAAAGGAGAGGCCTAGTCCAGCAGTGGACTGTTAAAGGCTGATGATGATGAAGCTTTTCAAGTGGAAATATGTACCTAGTTACTCACACTATACCAAGTCATTTTTTTTTAATTTATTCTGAATTTCGGTTTGTCTTGCTGCTTGTCAGGGACACTCTCTGGAATGGCTGAACCCTTTTAATCGGGCTTTCTCTGGAAGATAGAGGACTTAGTAGGGCTACATAATGCTATAATAATTTGACCCGTTAATAGCAAGTTTGAAATAATGGCAGAATACCTTGCCAGCCGTGGTCATGGGAAGTCTTCCCGTGAGTGTAGGTGTAATCCATGCCGAAACGTCAGGGAAATAATAGGTATGTCACCGTTATTATAAAATCATTACGCGATATAGATCCTTACCTGTGATCCTTACATACATAAGGTTGTCAAAAAAAAGTTGGTTAAACTT
Organism: Euclidia mi; assembly: GCA_944739405.2. Taxonomy (NCBI): domain Eukaryota; kingdom Metazoa; phylum Arthropoda; class Insecta; order Lepidoptera; family Erebidae; genus Euclidia; species Euclidia mi. The sequence continues at coordinate 4,052,894 of OX123208.2, forward strand.
TTATAAGCGATAGCACTGATAGCATTTTGGCAATTCAAACAGACTGCCGCACAGAGAGCCACGAGTTCAAACCCATCATTCACTTCATTTATACTGCTTTCAATATCTTTAATTGTTGACATGTCATTTTCGCACGAAGATAAAAGGTAAAAGTATATCTAGATTATCATCATCAGCCCTTTATACTCTTCTCACTATGAGAAGGGTAAGGCCATAGTCCACCACGCTGGCCTAGTGCGAGTTGGCAGACTTCATGTGTCTTTCGAGAACTCTTAGAGATGCAGGTTTCCTCACGATGTTTTCCTTCACTGATTAGCAAGCGATAATTAACAATTTAATACGCACTTAACTCCGAAAAGTCGTGCCTTGGATACGAACCTGAGACCCACTGCGTAGCAGTCTGTCGGTCTCTCCACTCAGCTATCGTTGTTTTTTTTATCTAGATGCTTTAAGAAAATATTATGCTTTCATACCTAACTTTAGAGAACCGTCATTTAACCCCTTGAAGTTTTAATTAGTCTTTTTGGTCACTTGTATCCGTTTGTTCCATTAGGATTTATAGACATTTATTGTATACGGATCCCTCCGACAGTTTTTACTGAACCCAAAAACTACAAAATATTTTTATCGACAAAAGGTTCCCACAGACATTATTTAATACATCCGATCTACATCGTATAACAATATAATTATTACTTAACCTTTGAACAATTTGTAATGATGCCTAATCGCTTGTCCATCACGACTCATCTCGTTTTAAAGATAGGTACTGCTTTTGTTAGCCAATAGTTCCCTAACCGCCGGTTTCAATATTCTATCTATCCATGGATTAATACATCCGAGATACATGTTTGATAAAATATTTTGTATGGAGCCTATTACATTGGGACCGAAACATAACTGGCGGAGTTTGGGCATGCCTATTGTCATTGCTTGGAAACTCCGTGCTAGTACTGAAATTTTGAAAAACTCAGTAACTCTTTTGCCCGACCCGGGAATCGAACCCGGGAACGCCAGACTCATCGACTAGACCATGGACAATTATCCTACTAATATTATAAATGTGAAAGTTTGTGAAGATGTATGTATAGATGGATAGATGGATGGATGGATGGATGGATGGATGGATGGATGGATGGATGGATGTTTGTTACTCTTTCACGCAAAAACTACTGAACAGATTTGGATGAAATTTTACAGTAATATAGTTTACACATCAGAATAACACATAGGCTACAATTTATAAAGATTTTGTATAATGTTGCCATACTATAAGGAAAAGTATCAACTAAGTCGGCAAAAATCCTGTATTATCTTTATTTGTTTGCTTGGGTCAAATTTAGTAATTGGAATTTTACCCCCTTCCTAATGATTGAACTGATATTTGGTATACACTCAAATTGTCATCAAGATTTAAAGATAATATTTAAATGAATGTAAATTCAAGATGGCCGCCGATACAAAATGGCGGATCACATATTACTTCACAACAACCTCAATATGGATATCAAATGAAAGGGTTTAAATTCTACCAATAGAATGGAGCTCACTATGAAAAATCCAAGATGGCAGTCGCCACAAAATGGCGGATTATTTATTTTCCACAAAAACCGTAATATGGGTATCGAATGAAAGGGCTTAATTGGTAGAATAGAGATCACTATGAAAAATCCAAGATGGCTGTCGCCGCAAAATGTTGGATTACATATTTTCCACAAAGAACTCAATATGGGTATCGAATGAAAGGGCTTGATGGGTAGGATAGGGTTCACTATGAAAAATCCCAACTGGCTGCCATCACAAAATGGCGGATAACATATTTTCCACAGATACCTCAATATGGGTATCAAATGAAAGGGTATGATTGGTAGAATTGAGCTTACTATAAAAAAGCCAAGATGGTATGGATGGTGGATAACTACATCGTTTTTATTGTAATAAAACAGTATAACATATATAAGATATATTTATGTTTTTTACAATGCTCATTCTAGTGTAGTTATCAAATTGTTTTCAAAATTGATAGATTTATTGCCAGATCAGTATTTAATGTAGATGAACTTTGTCTTTTACGGTAAGTAGTTTGGACGAATAGTTTAAAAGTTATCACGATATATTTGACCTAAGCGCAGCGTCATTAAAAGCTTTCTATGAGTTGGCGCGCTTCAGCACAGCGGGGTGAAGGGACGGTCTGATATATGTACTATATGTACTTTGTGGTAGGTAATGCTTTCAGTTTTACTTTTGCTGCTGTTATATTCAGTAGGTATATAAGCTCTTCATAACTTCAATAATATACCTACACAAGAATCTTTACCTGAAGTTCGACGATTATGAAAACATAAGTAATTTTTAAGTATGCTACACGGCTAATCTGCAGAGCCGTTTGTGATGAAATTTGACATGAATAGTTTGAAACCCGGGGAAGTACATAGGCTATCCTTTATTAAAATTTCATGCTGGCGAAGCCGCGGTCGAAAGCTAGTAATGTAATATGTTAAAAAGTATTGAGTAATACAGAGTTTTTATCATTATTGCTACCCTTTCACTCAACAAAGATTCACAATTACGAAATACTGATCTACTTGGACATCGTCCTTTTAAGTGAACGTCCTTAAAGTTCAACATTCACTTACATCTGACATTACTTAGTGGGTCAGCTGCCGATCCTGCTAGGAGAAAGGGTGTGAAGATATAATGACAGTTTAAGCTCAAGGACACCACATGTTAGGAGATCGTAGTGTATTAATAAAACCATGAAAAAGTACCTACAGCAATTGAGAATGAAAAATTAATACATCATAAGTTGGTACTCACACAGTGACTGCCTCCGTGGTCCAGTGGATAGCGTATGCGACTGCTGATCGGAGGTCCTGGGTTCGATTCCCGTGTCGGGCAAAAGTGTTACTGGGATTTTCCGAATTCTCAGTAGCAGCACGGAGTCTAGTGATGTTCCCGGTCCGTTACCGGGAACATCACTAGACTCCTAATGTATTATCGGCCATGATGGCCACATGGAGAGCCTTGGAGGAGGCCTATGTCCAGTAGTGGACGTATTTTAACTGATATGATGATGATGATGATGATTGGCCTGTCTATCTCAGTTGTGCAGAATGAAAGTAAATATCCTCATGGTGTTTTCAAATCACAAAAGGGCATCGGACTGGCTAGTCACAACACTTACATTTTATCATCTGTCAAAACGCTAGTTGTGTATGCCAAATGTACTGAGTACTAACTTTTTGTAGCCTGTATCCCCGAAGGGGTAGGCAGAGGTGTAATATAACACCCACATTTCGCCAGGAATTTTTAGGTCCCACATAATAGGGGTGAGCCTATTGCCGTTACCGGGCACATCACCAGACTCCGTGCTGCTACTGAGAATTTCCTAACGTAAAAACCCAATAACACTTTGCCCGACCCGGGAATCGAACCCGAGACCTCCCAATCCCCCGCGCACATTTAACAGAACATTATGGAGAACTCTTAGACATGCAGGTTTCCTCCTGATGTTTTCCTTCACCATTAAGCAAGCGATAACTAACAATTTAATACGCGCTTAACTCCGAAAAGTCATTGGTGCATGCCGTGGATTCGAATTCGAGACCCTCTCTGCGTAGCAGTCTGTCGGTTTCTCCACTCAGCTATCGCTGCCTTCGCAATTGATAATTAACAATTTAATAGGCTCATAACTTCGAAAAGTCAGCGATGCGCGCCGATGGATTAAAGTCTCATCCCGATACCCTCTGCATGGCACTCTATAGGTAACTCCACTAGGCTACTTGATACTTGATGGCACGGGCTGTTGCCGCAACTCCACGTCTTGACGTGTATTTTGCGTGCGGGTGGGAATGGTATCGTCATTCGAGCCACCCCAGCTCTTAGAGGAAGGCCAGCAGACTCCTCCACTAGGCTATCGCTGCCTCCAAAAAAAAGAACAATCCACTATTGTGACATTAATATTTAGATTGGCCCCAAACGACCTTAAGGTCCGTGTGTACTCGAGAAAGCTTGTGAAGATTCTTCTCAAGGTTATAGAGGCTTGTTGAAGATACCCATTTTATTTTCCCGAAACAATTTGTTTGCAATACTGATGTACTATAGTGTAACGTAGACATTTTGATACTTGAATTTAGCAAATAAATTGAAGTGTCTATTTTTTTAATTTCGGGATTACTTTTTTATTTGGTCTTCTGACCATGGCCAATTTATTAAGTGGTAGTAGGCAAATGAGCAGACAGGTCGCCTGATGGTAGATTAGTAATTATTGCTGTCGATGACTACTCCAGTCACAAATACGTTGCCAGTCTAGGTGGAAATATGAATATTAGTAGGTGAGGGAATAGGGAGAAGGAAAAAGGAATTCTCTTTATGGGATACAGTAAAAAGGTCGAAACTTATCCGACGTTTTGAAGAAAAAGTATTTGGAACCTTGTAATGAGTTTTTAAGTGAGTTTATAAATATGAATAATGTATGTATTTAAATATTTTCAAACTTAGAACAATAATTTACCAGACAAAATTGTTACATCATTAAAAATTCTTAGAAAAGAATAACAGTAAACAAAAGTATTAGCTGTTTCCGCCCGGGATCGAACCGGGGACCTTGTGCGTGTGAAGCACACGTGATAACCGCTACACTACGGAAACCGATGAAAGACATGAGTAAATGTACTATCTATTTTTAACTGTTATTTAATTCAATTAAACTCAATTCGAATAACATATTATTATTTATATCACTGTTATTAAATTCAGTAAATAAAATTCGTATAAACCCTTTACCAACCCAGCCCATCATTTAGAATAGGGTTTTGACTTGTATAAGTTTTGTAAACAACTAAAATGCAGAAATAAAAATGTATGTCTTTATGTCCTAGCCAGTGTGGTATAAGCAAGCCAAATCCTCTTATGTACTCACAATGCTACCTACTACGACGCAAATAAGTAGAGGCAGCAGTAGACTGTGAAAGGATGATGGTAAATTCTAAAAATATTAACATCGTATAGTAATAAGTAATGGAGCTTCTAGACCATTCTGTTTAGAGTTAATCTCAGTCAGACCAAATATATCGCGATGAAATCCGTAAACTGTTTATTTATAGATTCTCGCCTGTATCCCCGAAGGGGTAGGCAGAGGTGTAATATTACACCCACATTTCGCTATGAATTTTTAGGTCCCACGTAATAGGGGGCGAGCCTATTGCCATACCGGGCACATTACCAGACTCCGTGCTGCTACTGAGAATTTCCTAAGGGAAAAACCCAATAACACTTTGCCCGACCCGGGAATCGAACCCGAGACCTCCCAATCCCACGCGCACATTTATGCCGCGAGACCAACGAGCTAAACTGTAGTTTTTAAAATATATAAAAATTTCAAAATATAAACGAATGACTGCCTCCGTGGTCCAGTGGAAGTCCAGTTAATAACTAGAGGACGCCAGCAGCTACGCCTGCATTTTTCTTAATTTACCCGTTTTGACCGATCCCGTAGGAATTTCGGGAAATCTCTTCTTAGTGCACCCCTACGGTCCCCAAGGAACATACATGCCAAATTTTAGCTTCCTGCGCCCAATAGTTTCGGCTGTAGCGTGTCTGTCAGTCAGTAAGTAACGCAAGGATTTTATATCAATCAGCCTATCGCAGTCCACTGCTGGACATAGGCCTCCCCCAACACGCGCCACAGTACACGTTCCTCAGCTTTCCGCATCCAGTCTGTCCCAGCCACCTTTTTCAGGTCGTCGTTCCACCTAGCCGGGGACCGCAGGATTTTATATATTAAGATAATTAATAATAATAAAAATAATATTCTACCACATACCTACACACATCACCATCTAGTCCCAAGCTAAGCAGAGCTTGTCTTATGGGTTCTAGTTAATGGATAAACATACATGTATACAATTTTTTTTGTAAATATTACACCTCTGCCTACCGTTTCGGAGATACAGGCGTAGCCTTTAAATTAAAAACATCATAACTTCATAACATAACTTCACGTCATTATCCCCGAAGGGAAAGGCAGAGGTGTATTACACACCCACACTTCGCCAGTTATGTTTCGGTCCCAATGTAACAGGGGGCAAACCTATTGAGATCTACCGGGCACATTATTAAGCGAGCGATAATTGACATTTTTAACACTTTCGCCTATAGCCTTGTGGCGTACAAAACGGACTGCCGAGACGAAGGTCTCGGGCTCGATCCCCATTTACCCCGGGCACACACCTCTCACTTTATGAAGTTGTGTGTATTATTTTTTTTATTTTTTTATTTGTAGACTCACGCCTGTATCCCCGAAGGGGAAGGCAGAGGTGTAATATTACACCCACATTTCGCCATGAATTTTTAGGTCCCACGTAATAGGGGGCGAGCTTATTGCCGTACCGGGCACATTACCAGACTCCGTGCTGCTAGTGAGCATTTCCTTACGGGGAAACCCAATAACAGTTTGCCCGACCCGGGAATCGAACCCGAGACCTCCCAATCCCACGCGCACATTTATGCCGCGAGACCAACGAGGTAAACTTCTTCTTTTTTCTCTTAGCGTTATCCCAGTTTCAGTCTGGGGTCCGTTTTCTAGTCTAACCGGATTTGGCTGAATATTAGCTTTTCCACGGAGCGACTGCCTGTCTGACCTCCGCAACCCGAAGGGATAGCGATATTCCAGGGTTTAGACTAGTGTCAGTTTATTTAGAAGGTACTGACGCCCTGTAACGACTGTCAAAGATCTTCATGACAACCGGGACCGACGGCTTAACATGCTCTCCGAGGCACGGGACAAGCGATAATTAACAATTCAATACGCACATAACTCCGAAAAGTCATTGGTGCGCGCCGTGGATTCGAACCCGATACCCTCTGCATGGCAGTCTGTTGGTGTATCCACTCGGCTATCGCTGCCTTACCTAACTACAGTTTACCAACGAGGTAAACTGTAGTTTTTAAAATATATAAACATTTCACAATATAAACAAATGACTGCCTCTGTGGTCCAGTGGATAGTGTATGCGTCTGCTGATCGGCTCCCGGGTTGGATTCCCGGGTCGGGCAAAAGTATTACTGAGTTTTTTCGAATTCTCAGTAGCAGCACGGAGTATGGTAATGTACCCGGTAATGACAATAGCGCTCGCCTCCTACGAGAACCCTAAAATTCATGGTGCAATGTGGGTGTAGTATTACACCCCTTGGGACCTATAAAATTCATCTTTAAATGTATTATTACACCTCTGCTTACCCCTTCAGGGAATACAGGTGTGAGCCATTAAATAAAAAAATAAAAAAAAAACGAGTCAAGTATCAAAACTGTTCACCAAAACCGTTACAATTATAAGCACAGTTGCCGTTGTTCCCGCGACGTTGCGCAACGTGTTGCGAGTTAATCCATAATGATATGTAATCATAACGTTGTGTCATCAAAATGTGTTGGGTCAGCAAGTAATGGACCATTGAAGCGACCAAAAGTGAGTCTATGGCGAGTTTTTATTGGGTTTTGAGTCATTTCTCAAAAATACCGGTAGTAGAGCCTTGCTGATATCAGCATGAATGGGCCGGCTCGAACGGGGAAGTACTACCTCTCACAGAAAATCGACGTAAAGTAACAGTACCTAAACTGTTGTGTTTCGTTCAGTGAGTGGGAGTGCCGGAGGCCCCATCCCCTATTCCTTCCCCCTTATCCCACTCCTCCTCCTATCCCTTTTCCCAACCCCAAGGGGTGGCAACGCACTTGTGACTCCTGTGGTGTTGCTTGTGTCCATGGGCGACGATAATAGGGTATTTGACTAAAAAAAACGAATTAGTCCGTCAGTTAGATTATCGAAAAATATTGGATACGTATTTTTTGTTTTATCAAATCAGTAAAAAATAACGAAGATAAAACGCTTCAAAGATGGAGAAACGCCTAAGAGTGGGGGCTTGTAACGTCACTTGCCAGTAAAAAGTGTACTGGCAAGTGACGTCACACGAGTTTTCAGCGAAGTTTGTCGTCTTTATTTTTTGTTTACGTGACTAAAGAAAATATACGTATCCAATATTTTTCGATAATCTAACTGACGGACTAATTCGATTTTTTTAGTCAAATACCCTATTGCTTACCATCAGGCGATCCGTCTGTTCGTTTGCCGCCTTTTACCATAAAAAAAAAGTCAGGGAGAGTTTTGATAAAGTAGCGTTCTATATGGGAATTGAAGGGAACAAGTTCCATACATTTTATTAATGTGCTCCCTGGTCGTAAATGACGGTAACTAACTGATGGGGGACGCTTTAAAAAATGTATGGCAATTGTTCCCGTATTCTTTTTCGTGATTGCCTCCGTGGTCCAGTGGATAGCGTATGCGACTGCTGATCGGAGGTCCCGGGTTCGATTCCCGGGTCGGGCAAAAGTGTTACTGGATTTCCTAATTCTCAGTAGCAGCACGGAGTCTGGTGATGTGTGGTAACGGCAATAGGCTCGCCCCCTATTACGTGGGACCAAAAATTCATGGCGAAATGTGGGTGTAAATATATTACACCTCTGCCTTCCCCTTCGGGGATACAGGCGTGAGCCTATAAATAAAAAATAAATTTAAAAAAACGTTCCATACATTTTATTAATGCGCTCCCTGGTTGTTAATGACGGTAACTAACTGCTGGGGGACGCTTTAAAAAAATGTATGGCAATTGTTCCCGTATTCTTTTTCGTGATTGCCTCCGTGCTCCAGTGGATAGCGTATGCGACTGCTGATCGGAGATCTCGGGTTCGGTTCCCGAGTCGGGCAAAAGTGTCACTGGGTTTTTCCGAATTCTCAGTAGCAGCACGGAGTCTGGTGATGTGCCCGGTAACGGCAATAGGCTCGCCCCCTATTATGTGGGACCAAAAAATTCATGGCGAAATTTGGGTGTAAATATATTACACCTCTACCTACCCCTTCGGGGATACAGGCGTGAGTCTATAAATAAAAAATAAATAAATAAATAAAAAAGTTCCATACATTTTATTATAGGCTCCCTGATTGTAAATGATGTTAACTGCTGGGGAACGCTTTTAAAAAATGTATGGCAATTGTTCCCGGATTCTTTTTCGTGACTGCCTCCGTGGTCCAGTGGATAGCGTATGCGACTGCTGATCGGAGGTCCCGAGTTCGATTCCCGGGTCGGGCAAAAGTGTTACTGGGTTTTTCCGAATACTCAGTAGCAGCCCGGAGTCTGGTGATGTGCCTGGTAACGGCAATAGGCTCGCCCCCTATTACGTGGGACCAAAAAATTCATGGCGCAATGTGGGTGTAATATTTCACCTCTGCTTATCCCTTCGGAGATACAGGTGTCAGTCTATAAATAAAAAGAATTAAAATAAAATCGTTTTCGTAATTTTTTTTCGTGTGAGTGTAACCTATCCCTGGTGTCGAAGGTTTTGAGAGCCCCCGAAGGCGTCCGACATTACCTAACCTAACGATTCTTATTCTATGAAAAAAAAAATCGGGCAAGTGCGAGTCTGACCTGCGCACCGAGGGTTCCGTACGCATTTTACCTTATTTGAGGTTGGTGCTAATTACGCTAGTCCTCTAAATCTGTATGAGCGCCCATACAACTTGGAGGACTATCTTAAATGGAGTCTACTATGTATGTATGGGGACACCCTAAAATTGTTTTCAACTTTTTTTTATTTTTTGTAATTTTTCCTTTATTTGTGCAGTAAGACCATATGTACGGTTGTCCTAGAATTGTCAATTTTGGTTAAAAACAAGTAAAGGAAAAATTCCGAAAATAAAAAAAAAGTTGAAAATTAAGGTTAATTTTGGTACTTACAAGTTTTCGCAAAAATCTAATTTTGACCATATCTTTTTATCGGGTTGACCCAGGACCCTGATTTTTATACACCTAATAGGATTTGAATTTCAATTTGCTAGATCGACCCGTTCCTGAGAAAATCGGTGGTGACACACGGACAGACAGACGGACAAGAAAGCGATCTTATAAGGGTTCCTTTTTTTACCTTGTGAGGTACGGAACCCTAAAAAGGGACCGACAGCTTAACGTACCTACCGAAGCATGGTAGCGCTGTGATGTTAATGTCACACGCGGTCACCCATTCAAGTGGTGACCTGGGCAAGGATTACTTAACGTTGTTGACCTATTACAAATTACAAGCTAAGCGGCCCTTCGCAACGCGCAACCCGATCAAACTCCAACTAGACCAAAGACGGTTACTGGGTTCGCTAGTACCTCATCATTATCAGCCTTTGACAGTCCACTGCTGGACTAGGCCTCTCCTTTGAAAGGAGGAATTGGTCTACTATACCACGCTGGCCAAACGGGTTGGAATAGGGTTTGTTTCAAGTTTTCCTTCTCTTACAGAGCTGTTCTCTGCATAATATGCTCCCTCTGTCGGCTCTTACGACACCCATGGGATGATATGGGGTGGAGACATTCCGTATTCTTAATCCGTCACCACACGGGCAACCTACACTAGTACCTAGTTATATCAAAAAGTTAAAGTTCAGAATCCCCGCTAGAACCCGGGGTCTGCTCTATAGTCTAACCGGGTTTGACTGAATATTAGCTTTTCCACAAAGCTACTGCCCGTCTGCCTCCACAACCCAAAGGATTAGCTATATTCCATGGAGATTTGGACCAGTGCAGTGTAAGTTTTATTCATATGTACTGACTCCCTATATTGACTGACAAAAAACTTCATGACAGCTGGGACCAGTTTTCCAAGCCACGGGGCAAGCGATAATTTATAATTCAATACGCACTTAATTCCAAAAGTCATTGGTGCGCACCGTGGATTCGAAAACGATACCCTCTGCATGGCAGTCTGTTGGTACCTTTACTAGGCTATCGCTGTAATTAACAACAAGTGATAAAAACAATTTCCAATGAATCACAATCTCCCACAATCATTACAGAATAATAATTTCATTGTTTGATCTGCAAAGTTAATTATAACTTGAAACGAGCTAAGTCGTGTCAAGACTAATGTTGAAGTGTCAACTAGTAATTTTAAGGGCCAGCGCACATATAGCGTAGCACAGCGGAGCGCATTTTTCACTATCAAACTATTATCATCAGCAATAATAAAGAAACGTTAAAATTACCAAAATAAAACAATATTAAAGCCAAACTCATTTTCATTTTAGTTTTACGACAAATAGTATGAGAACTAAAGTTGTGCAACGTAAAATACTGTTATAAATTCTTTGTGCGATCAACAGTTTACTTATTTATTTATTTATAAATTTATGCACAAAAATTTGTACAAAGGCGGACTTAATGCCAAAGGCATTATCTACCAGTCAACCTTTGGGTGATGCAGAGAAATATGTAACAGGTGCAGTTCTTAAATAAAGATGAAAAAAAAAGAAAAGGCAGAAACCTACATAATAATATAAAATATAAAATGATATATACCTAATTACCTAATATACATACTTACATACCATAAATAAATATTAATTAATAGACACATAAATATATATTTTATAATATCAATAAATATATACATATATAAAATAAATAAACGATGAAAACCTATGACGATTCCGTTAGTGCGTCTAAATAATTCTGCCGAACTCTAGTTTTAAACGTAAAACGGTTAGTGGACATCCTGATATAAAGAGGGAGAGCATTCCAGAGAAGGATATATTGTATATTAAAGGATGAATGGACTAGGGTAGATGTGTGAAAACGGTTTACCAGATAAATAAAAAAAAAATTGGGCAAGTGCGAGTCGGACTCGCGCACAAAGGGTTCCGTACCATCATATATAAATGAAAATCACGTTCGTTGTATGTATACTTAAATACTTTATAAGTTTCTACCTGTTTATTAAGATCGAGTATCAAATTGCTTAAAAATTACGTTTGTTGTATGGGAGCCCCACTTTATTATTTACTTTTTATAAATTTAATTATTTATTTTCAAAGTAATATACAACTACATATTCTGTAAAAATTTAAAGCGTCTACCTGTAACAGTTAGTAATTTTGAGCAAAAAATACGAAAAAAAAACACGTTTTTTGTATGGGACCCCCCTTAATTTTTATTTTTTTTTTATTTTTAGTGTTTGTTGTTATAGCGGCAACCGAAATACATAATTTGTGAAAATTTCAGCTTTCTAGCTATCACGGTTTATGAGATACAGCCTGGTGACAGACAGACGGACAGACACAGACAGACAGACAGACAGCGGAGGCTTAGTAATAGGGTTCCGTTTTTTACCTTTTAGGTACGGAACCCTAAAAACGACCCGCACCTGCACTCTTTCCAAGATGGCGGCCGAGGGACAACGACCCAACAAATTTGGATAAGCCTTACCGTCAGCTCTCCCTAGACATCTAAAAATAAAATTGAATCCTCTGACAAATGCAAACCCGAAATATAACTTTTCGATGGACTAAAAAATCAATCAACACAACAATGTTTACACGCAGGCACACACACAAACAACTAATATGTTTTAATTGATTTTTGACTATTTCAAAATAAGAACAATGTCGATAATAGTTTGACAGTGAAAAATGCTTTGCGTTTCCTTGTATGCGCCGGCCCTTAGTAGGTACTCGATTGGCCTGTTAGTCGAAGGCGTCCATTACACGATAGGTTTTGCTGTTAGTTTAACCATGGTCAAAGCTTTGCCTGACGACCAACCTGCCGTCTAATGCACTGACTGATGGTTGCATGACGGTGATTGACGATTATCTGAATATTTTGATATTTTCGTCATGCAACTCATGATTGATGGTTTTGAGTGACCGTGTAAGGGCATTTCGTCAATCATCCGTCAGTCAGCGCGCGGGCAGCGATGGAGTCGGAAGCAGAAATCAGAATACGATCAACGCGACGAACAGGCGGCGCCGCTGGCTGGGCCTGCGAGATCGCGCAGCCAATCACCAGCGCTTCCTTCTAATGTTTTAAAACCAGAAAAGGATTTTATTTTAAAATATGAGACTATTCCTGAGTTATGGGATACCACTAATCTATACTGATATAATAAAGCGGAAGAGTTTGTTTGTTTGTTTGAACGCGCTAATCTCAGGAACTACCGGTCGGATCTGAAAAAAACTTTTTATATACGATAGAGTTATTCCGGAAGGCTATAGGCTATATAACATAACGCTTCAGCCCTTTGGGGCCGGGCAAAAGGCTAAAAAGGCTAAAAGATAATGTCGGCAAATCTCAGGAACTAGCAGTCGGACTTAAAAAAAAATTATTGCCTATGATAGCCCAATTATTCCGAAAGGCTATATAAAATTACGCCACAACTTTTAGGGGCCAGACAAAAATAATAAAATGATCAAACGGGCAGGGGGAGGGTTGGGTCAAAGGCAAAAAAAGGCTAAACGAATAGGATTCTACAATCTATATGGGTATCATTTTCAAGATTTTCGGGACGCTGATTAATAATATAAAATTTATTTAATGATCCAAGATGGCGGACGGGAAATCAAAGATGGCGGATGAGAAAATGTTAAAAATCAATATGGGTATCGCCTTCGATATTTTAATGGGTGGGGAATCGAAATACAACATCTATTTCGTGATCAAAGATCGCGGATGGGAAATTAAAGATGGCGGATGGGAAAATTAAAAAAATCAATATTGGTATCGTCTGCAATATTTTAAGGGGTGGGGAATCGAAATTCAACATCAATTTCGTTCATTTTCACTCGTTTTTTAGTTGACAACGCAATCAAAATTGCAACACAGGCCTTTTTTAATGAAAATCCATGTTTTCCGTGTGTTCACCGTATCGGGTCTGACTGACGATCAATCAGAGTGACCGTGTAATGTCGATTAAATTCCATCAATCACGGTCAATCATTCGTAATTCCTGCCTGATGGTTTTGATTGAAGAATAACCTAGCGTGTAATGGACGTCTAATAGCCGGAGGTTGTGGTTTCGATTACCACGCAGGATAATATTTTTAAAATGAGCAGGATAACTTGTTCTGTGTCTAGGTGTAATCTGTATTGTATTTTTTTATCCTTCGTTGGAAATCCTACTACATCCCTTCCTTCTATGGGTTAAGTTTGCGGCACACTAAGGAGATATATCTCTGCTTAGTTTGGGACTAGATGTTGATGATGTGTGTATGTGGTAGAATATTATTATTATTATTATATTGGACTCCATTTTAGTCTACATTTAAAACACCGCTGCAATTCGTTTGCGGTCTACTCATTAAAACTTGCACGGTTGGCATAGTGGTTTTAAGTAGGTAGTCGGCTCGCCGCTTGACACTGCGCTGAGTGCTGTGGGTTCGATCCACACACGAGACAATACTGTATGTGATACATAAATTGTTGTTTTGAGTCCATTATATTTGTTTGATGTATGATTGTAAATTCCCGCATAACACAGGAATTATTCCTAGTATGAGAGTTGTAAAAAAAGGGAAGAATAAAAAGGGAAAAGGAAAAAAAAAGCACTGAAGTTTTTCTGACGTGCTATCATGGGAATCCCTCTGAAACCCTCTATATTCCTAAAATCCTCAACAACCCTTTACTTCCGCTACGAACTCCCATGCTGATATAAAATCTATCCGGGAATGTTGAATTGCTGAATTCTGCAGAGTTAATTTAAATGACCCTTTCCAAAAGCCTTAATCTAGGTACTCAGCGAGGATCCGGGATCGAAACGTACTCATGACAGTAGTAATCTTGCGTTTAATTAAAAATTATTACCTACACCTTTAGAAAAAACAAATCTGATCTTATAATTGATAGCACGTCCAACAATCAATCGTAAAAGAATAATGAAATAATTGCTTGTAGTGCAAGTAAAAACTTCGATGTCACGTGTATGAAGTAAAGTGAAAATTGTATAAACGTTGCATCAGACTTTAAGCTCGGCCTGAAGTTCTTCTTTTTCGTGTGAGTGTGTGGCCAACACTAGTGTCGGAGTTTTCAGACCGCCCGAAGGCCTCCGACACGGACTTTACGGATTACTAACGATTCGTATCCTGAGACAAGAACCGGGACTGTCAGCTTTGCGTGCACTCCGAAGCACAGTAGCACTCAGATGTAATGATGTAAATGCCACACACGGTCACCCATCCAAATGGCGACCTGTGCAAATGACGAAAGAGTTTTCAGGCTGTGATGATACCTATTATTTAAACGAAAATAAATTGTGTGGATGGACAGGTGGGATGGACGGATGAATAAAATGCTTATTTATTTATATATCGGCATAGCACAGTCGGTGCCCGGGCAAGCTTATATGAGAAATTAACATCACATTTAACATCTCAGAACTGAGATTAATGTACATACATATATACATAGACTCACGCCTGTTTCCCGGAGTGGCAGGCAGAGACTATTACGGAACGCCATTTGCAACGATCCTGACATATCTATCTCTCTTGCTTCATTCACTCCCATCAAGTTTCTCATGCATGCTCTTCGGTTAAAGGTACTTCCAACCTGTCCTTTTTTAGGAAGTCTCCAATCCGAAAAGTCCGTCTAGGTCTTTCCCCTCCTCCTGTCCCATTCACACTTGACTTATATAACTTCTTGGTCAATCTTTCGTCATCCATCCTCTCCATGTGTCCAAACCATCTTAGCATACCTTTCTCAATAGTTGTCACTACATCTTCTTTTACCCCACACCACTCTCGTATCACACAATTCTTTACTCTGTCGGTCAAAGACACTCCACACATACTTCTCAGTGTTCTCATTTGTACGTGATTTGACGTGAGATTAATGTACCAGACATTAATTTCAGTTGTGAGATGTTTCAACTCCGCAGATCCTTTGGACACGTGAAAACACACGTGTTTCATACAATAGAAGGTCAGTTCACGTGATTCCAGTGCACGAGGTATTAAGATATTTTTTAGAATATGTTTCACTGGTATTTCTACTTAATTATATGATGGCGGACTTTGTGAATGATGCATTCCGCTTACTACTTTGAGTGTAGAATTTAAAAGCAGTCTATGCTTTAAAAACGATCTATGGAGGTGTACGATGTGGCGTTCCTAAGTAGAACGCTTTTGTGGGGGAGTAAGATGTGGCGTTCCTAAGTAGAACGCTTTTGTGGGGGAGTAAGATGTGGCGTTCCTAAGTAGAACGCTTTTGTGGGGGAGTAAGATATGGCGTTCCTAAGTAGAACGCTTTTGTGGGGGAGTAAGATGTGGCGTTCCTAAGTAGACGGAGGAGTCCGCCCAGCACGAATACTCTATGGGTCTGGTAGACTCTAGTCCTATGTACTCGTATGTGTGAGTATAAGTAGCTGAAGGCTTGTAGACAGTTATCGCAAAGTGGATAGCAGACTTGCAATAATATGCAATCGTTTCATCATCCCTCTATACTGTCCCACTGCTGGGTATGGGTCTCTTCTCACTATGAGAAGGGTTAAGCCATAGTCCACCACGCTGGCCAAGTGCGGGTTGGCTGACTTGACATGTCTTTCATAAACATTATGGAAAACTCTCGACGTCCTGATCAGCAGACAAACATACGCTATCCACTGGACCTCATATGTAGTCCACCAGAAAACTAAAATCCAAGAAAATCTTCTCGATAATGCCAACTACAACAATCAGATTGTAAACTTCGATCATGATGTCGCATAATCACTTACCTACGTGTGAAATATTACCGTAACATTAGTTCTAGCGGGTGTGAAAATATACAATTTGTCTTTAAACGGTTTGTATTTTTCAATTTGTCTTTTAACAGTTGAGTGATTGAGTAGCTGATTTGACGTTAGCATTTACAGTGAGTAATGAATTATTGCATGTTTGAAGCAACATCAACAAACGGTAAAAAACAGTTGAAGAGGAAGAAAATATTCGAGCCACGATTCGATCCGTAGAGTTTCCACAATATTTTATATTTCATCTCGTCACGAAGGACTTTTGAGACATTCAGCCAATCGAGATAAATAACACCCAGACTTGAGACAGCAAAAGTTTGTCTCATGTGGGGATTGACCCCACAACATTTAACGCGGTTCCAAATCACGAGGCGACCAATCGAAGCACAACACCATCCATGCAGTCGCATCTATAAATCAGGCTGAGGAGTCGTTTGACACTCTCCCTAAACGTAGGTACTCGAATAGCACTCATTAAAACCGCAGCGGTGTTTTCGACATCTCTTAATTGTGGGATTACGCTAATTGCATACTTATTCACAGCCATGCTGAATTTGTGCAGTTTGTTTTGTACTCGCCCTACCAGACTTGATCTCGCGGAAACTTTGCAAATATTTAGCTTCACGTGTTACATCATCAGCCTCTAACAGTCCACTGCTGGACCAGGCCTCTCCTTTGAAAGGAGGAATTGGCCTACTATACCACGCTGGCCGAACGGGTAGGTATAGGGTTTGTATCAAGTTTTCCTTCTCTTACAGTGCTGTTCTCTGCATAATATGCTCCCTCTGTCGGCTCTTACGACACCCATGGGATGATATGGGGTGGTGACATTCCGTATTCTTAATCCGTCAACCCACGGACAAAGTAGGTATAAACTATCCAAATCAAAACCAATATCGCTTAACAGGCAAAAAATACCACTAAATAATTATGAGTCAACCGTTTATCTTTGGTTTATCTAGAAAGCGTAAGCGTATGTATCAAATATCAATATAAATTTAATGGCATTGACATATTTTTTCCCGCGTAAAACTCATTGACAATTTGAAACGTCAGTTTGACATGTGTCAAGCTGTTTCATATGCAAGCTTTTTGTAGCATTAACATCTAAGATTTGCATGTATGGAAGCTATCCATAATGAATAATTTTCTAAATTTGGATTTCCATGCTAAATAGCTGCCGAGTTAAACCTCAGACAAATGGTAATTATAGTCATAGCTAAACCAAAATTAAGGTGCTTCACGGTAACGGTAACCCAAAAATAAGCTAAGTACTAGTCGACCAAGCCAACTAGACAAATGTCAACGTGACAAAATTCAACATAATTCAATAATTATAATCCAGAAATTCCTAGTACCGGTTGCAGGCGCATTGTACGTTCACACGCCGCGTTCGCACGTTACGATAAATAATTTCTGGATTATAATTGTTGAATTATGTTGAATTTTGTCACGTTGACATTCGTCTAGTTGGCTTGGTCGACTAGTAGGGACATAGAGTTACGTTCAGGTAGTAAAGCAAAAGTTAAAATAATATTCCTGACAGTTCTGGTTAGACTATTGTGATAAATCTCAACAGTGCAGCAGTGTGTAGACGTCATTATTAGTGTAGTGTGTCGCAGTACCGACAGTGCGAACTTAAATAAAGACCAAGTGAGGGTAGGTGCCGAAACCCGCACTTCCACAACATAGATAAGTATATTGTGGGTATAGATAGCCATCTCTCGATTTTGTTCGACTAGAGCTGCCATCTAGTTACCAAACTCATTACTGCTAGCGAGTTAGATTCTCGGATCTTGGTACTTTTCCTTTTCCGGTTTGACGTTGTTTTATTTAAAAGAAAGTTTTTGACCTTGTAAGGTCAAAAACGTTAATTTCAATTTCATTTAATTCAATACAAATATGTATTAAAATAACAAACCTGTTAACAAAAATGTAGAAATTAAAACCAAATACATTTTACTGACATATTTAGGCAGAGTAAATAAAATAAACTAATGAATAAATATTACTTTTATTTATTTATTCCTGGTTTTATATTTTATGTAATGAATATGTGCTAATACTTTATTAGGATCACTTTTATCAAAATCAATAGCTTTTCCAATTGGAAAATCCATCCAATCCAATCCACCCTGGGGGAACGCCGAAGGGGACTGTGACTGTCAGACTCTTAAGATAATTGATTTCTCTGCACCAGTCATTTAGGCATATATGAGGCATTTTATGGTCAATATCTCACTATTTCACAAAGTAAAACTTCCAAAATTCCACTGATTTACAGTAGCGCGTGTCGACGTGAAGACGTACTTCGCGGAGAAAACACAAACATAACCACAACGTACCAACAAAAGCAACAATAAACAGAAAATAAAAATAACAACAAGAATCAAGCGCTGTCGCAGGATTCAACAACTACCCACAATATTTTTTTTTATGACACCAACAGCCATGATTCAAGAAATGTTGCCATATATCTTACAACAAATAACTACTAAATTCAAAATAAACGATCATTAACTTATAAATTGTATTTGTGTGCCTATGTATTTATATTATCATTATTTATATTAATTTGAAATGTCTGTATCTATATGATCTGTAGTTGAAAGTGTCAGTTACATAGTGGAAATATATTATAGAATTACAATATTATATATTAAATGTATTTATTTAAGCAACAAATTTAACACTACTATAGTGTACTTCTTATTTAAATGTAATGTACAATACAAATTAATAGAAAAACTATCTAATAAATAACTCCCTCTTTAAGATAAGAAAATATTTTAACCTACTATTCCTATTCACTTAGTAGATAGGGGCAACCCATTAACATGGCGAAACTTTAATGGTTGCGTTCTGGTGTAATAAAATTATATCATATTTTAAATGTACCTAATACGTAGGTCGAGAAAATACTAAAAAAATGTTGTTACTAAAACGTGAGTAAACTCGAAAAAATAATGCGCTATTGAAAAGTTTAGTAATTTAATGCAATATACTGAACGCATATTATAAACCAAATAGTACTGAGTTTAAGTAACAGATAGCGCTATTCACTAAAGAATTTAAGGTCACTATGGAAGACAAACAAGCATGTTCCTCAATACGGCGCTGAGCAGTCTCCACTCCAGTATTATATATTAAGCCTCGTATTCATTAAGGGACATTTGTCCCGCGACCTTGTCGCCCGACACGAATTCTACGTGTTGAGTGACGTCGCGGGGGACATCGCCCGACATCGCAGGCGACATCTACGTGTCGGGGAACAAGTCGCTTGTCGACGCTCCGATAGCGTCGACCTTGCGCGACTTCGTGTCCCTCGACAGTTTCCGACGGCATTTGACTTGTGAGGACGTGTATTGCTATTTATTCCGCGACTACCCGCGATTATAGCACACTTCGTTGGTCCACACTACCAACGAAACTGTGTTAACACTTAGGCGACATCTTGATCACAATGCCGGTATGTGGACGAACGAAATGTCGGTCGACATTGTCGCGGGACAGTCGCACGTAAATGTCCTGCGACTAGTCTATGGCGCTGACCTTTCATCAGTCTCTCCGCGACCACGCTCGGTGCAAGACGAGCGAAATGTCGGAAACAAATAGGTATTTATACCTTAAATAAATTAATTGTACGCGATTAAGACCTACTAATTTATTTTGTATGATGTATACCAATCGCGAAAGTTTAAAATCGAACACTGACGTCTAATGGGAATGTCTTAGATGCAACGTGGATAACCCTAGAACTAGCAGTGGCGGCGCTAGGCGTCGGCGACGTCGGCGACCGCCGACGGCCTCGCGCCTGAGGGGGCCTCGCAAAAAATTTTACAAGTTACATACTTAATTTCATATCGCCAATCATCCTTGCTTAGGTAGTCGACATCGAACAATTCGGGAAAAAGCTAAGCAGATGACAACGAATTTCATTATTTTCAAACACGTGCGAGACTAGACCTGTCTTGGGTGAAAATTTTTGAATTGTCATTTATTTATTTATACATTATTTTATAATTTGGCTCACTTAATTATAACTTCTTTTTTCTACGAAGTAAACGGGGCCTCGCCATAGATTTCAAGGGCCTCTCGAACTTGATGTCGCCGACATCCACATGTGGTCTAGCGCCGCCACTGAGAACTAGGTAATATTTATTTTTTATTTATAGTCTCACGCCTGTATCCCCGAAAGGGTAGGCAGAGGTGTAAATATTACACCCACATTTCGCCATGAATTTTAAGGTCCCACGTAATAGGGGGCGAGCCTATTGCCGTTACCGGGCACATCACCAGACTCCGAGCAGCTACTGAGTATTCGGAACAACCCAGTAACACTTTTGCCCGACCTGAGAATCGAACCCGGGACCTCCGATCAGCAGTCGCATACGCTATCCACTGGACCACGGAGCCAGTCTGAGATTAGTTTAATATAGTTTATTTTCTATCTGCGCCTTGTGCAATAGAAAAATAACTTAAACATATTTCCGTATTTGTAGCTTGCAGTGACAATAATATCAGGCGTTAAGAAAAACACAAAAGTAAACTCTCGAATATGATTTATTCCATTTTGTTCAAATTGACTACGGAACTTGGTTGGTGTTCTCATTTTACCTTGAAATGTTTTCACACAGGTGATATCACCCAGGTAAAATAATTCAATATAAGCCGAGAACTTTGTTAATTTTGGAATTGATTCACTCAGGTGACCCAACAAAGGCGACGTTTTTTTAACTTTTGTTGTGGACGTTTATCACCCACATAAATCATGCCAAAATTGTTTTAAAATAATGCTGACGAAGCTAATAGCGAAGCTAGTAAAGATATAAATATAAAACACTATATATCGCTCGCGGCATCGGCTGCGTGCATACCTACGCCCATAATTTTATTTTGCTCTTGAATCACACTTTTGATGAAAACCGTACAAAGTCCGTTCTGTAGTTTCTGAGATTATCGTGTTCATTCAGACATACAGAACGACCAGGACACTTCAATTTATAATATTAAGTATGTATCTCAACAAAAGCCTTCAATCTTCTACTACTAAGCATCTTCAAACAATATTTAATCTGTAATATATAAAATCCTTGCGTTACTGACTGACTGACAGACATGCTACAGCCGAAACTATTGGGTGCAGGAAGCTGAAATTTGGCATGTATGTTCCTTGAGGACCGTAAGGGTGCACTAAGAAGGGATTTTCCGAAATTCCCACGGGATCGGCCAAAACGGGTAAATTTAAAAAAATGTGCAGGCGTAGCTGCTGGCGTCCTCTAGTACCTTATAAACTGAGGCCCTAAACATTAAAATCTTAAGTTATGGGGAAAAATAAATGTACTTCTTTTCTACACTATATATAATATTATAAAGAGCATTTTTTTTATATTTTTGTTTGTTTGTTTGTTTGTAATAGATAAACTCAAAAACTACTGAACCGATTTTAAAAATTCTTTCACCATTAGAAAGCTACATTATCTGCGAGTAACATAGGCTATATTTTATCATAGAAAAAATAGGGGACCGTAAGATTTTACGGTTTTTCGGGTACGTGAAGTAGTTCCCTCAGCACGCGGGTGAAACCGCAGGAAACGGCTAGTTACCTTATAAACTAGGACCTAAACATTAAAATGTTAGGTACCTAACATTTTAAGTGCGTTACATTAATGGGGAAAAATAAATGTATTTCTCATAGTATAAGAATTTGATAGTCAAATTAGCTTCATCATTCATAAGTTTCCATAGTGTAGCGGTTATAACGTGTGCTTCACACGCACAAGGTCCCCGGTTCGATCCCGGGCGGAAACATATAACTTTTTATTTTCTTTCTGAAATATCCTCCGTTGTCCAGTGGATAGCGCATGCGTCTGCTGATCCCGGTCCACGGTCCCGGTTTCGATTTCCGGGTCGGGCAAAAGTGTTATTGAGTTTTTCCGAATTCTCAGTAGCAGCACGAAGTCTGGCAAAGTGCCCGATAACGGCAATAGGCTCGCCCCCTGTTACGTGAGACCTAAAATTCTTAAGGCGAAATGTGATTGTTATATTATTACCCCTCTACGTACCCGTTCGGGGATACAGAGAGACCACGTAAAAAAATTACCTTTGTAAATTTTATTCGTCTCTTTATTACTTCTTGCTACCAATTAATGATTACGATTATATTATGAATTATGACGCAACGATGACAATAAAATTGTTCGTCGGCATCGGCACTTTGCAATATTATTATTTATCATTATCAGCCTTTATCAGTCCACTGCTGGACTAGGCCTCTCCTTTGAAACGAGGAATTGGCCTACTATGCCACACTGGCCAAACGGGTTGGTATAGGGTTTGTATCAAGTTTTCCTTCTCTTACAGTGCTGTTCTCTGCATAATATGCTCCCTCTGTCGGCTCTTACGACACCCACATGGGATGATATGGGGTGGTGACAATCCGTATTCTTAATCCGTCACCACACGGATTATTATTACTTTTTATTTATTTTTTAACGACACACTCGTTTTACTGTTTACACTTTCTTATACTTTTAATATTTATTAGTTTATGTACTCACTCCTTTTTGTGTGTATATTTATTTTTATCTGTGTTTATGTAAGTTCCTATAGCATTTATAATAAAAATAGTAATATAAGTGCATATGTATGTGCAATTCTGTATTTCTTTTGTATTCTGTATATTATTTATTTCCTGGATATCACATGCGTGAGTCACTAGAGGGCCTGGTTGAAAATCGGCACCAGGCGTTCGTCTAGCATATGCCGAAGTGGGTCTCCTATTTTTACTACACGTTTTACTTCTTTGACTACTGTTTATTTTTATGTTTATTTTCCTTCCTTTTTGTAAATCATTTTTCTTATTTTTAATGATCATTCTTTTTGTTTCGTTTTATTCTCTTTTTCTTTTTATTTTTATTGTTAACATTTTATTTGTATTTCTTTATAATATTTGTGTGTATACATGTATGTCAAATAAACAATTTTCATTTGATTTCATTTCATTAATAGCCGATTCATTTAAAAAACTTACATTTAATTATACCAGCCGAACCCGGGACCGTTCCGATCAGCCTATTCATCATCATCAGCCTTTAACAGTCCACTGCTGGACTAGGCCTCTCCTTTAAAAGGAGGAATTGGCCTACTATACCACGCTGGCCAAACGGGTTGGTATAGGGTTTGTATCAAGTTTTCCTTCTCTTACAGTGCTGTTCTCTGCATAAAATGCTCCCTCTGTCGGTTCTTACGACACCCATGGGATGATATGGGGTGGTGACATTCCGTATTCTTAATCCGTCACCACACGGACATCAGCCTATTAATAAAATAAAAAACTTACATTTCATTATACCAGCCGAAAGACATAGGCCTCCCCCAAAGCTTGACTGCACGGTTGGCGTAGTGGTTTAAGCGGCCGCCTCACCGCTTGACACTGCACCGAGTGTTGTGGGTTCGATCCCCACACGAGACAACACTTTGAGTGATTCATAAATTGTTGTTTCGAGTCTGGGTGTTCATTGTGTCCGTTAGTTGTATGTTTGTAAAGTCCCCCGCGACACAGGATTTAGCCCTATTGCGTGAGTTGTTTATTTAAAAAAAACAGCTCTCCACATGGACCAATCCTGAGCCACCCAAAACATACATTCACAAGCGAAAAAATTTATATTCTAATAATAAGTCCATTAGTTCATCCTCATTCCTCAGGATACTAGGTAAGGTCTACTACGGAACCCTACATGCACTTGACCTATCTATGAGGTTATGACCCTTAGCTAAAAGCGTACGTACCTACTCCAGTAATATTTAGGTCAGCATCGTTTGAATGTCATCGCTTTCCCTCACAAACTAGGTCAGGCTTATGCTGTAGGTTCAGCGTATTGGAAACTGTTTGATCAGTCTATCTCTTGTATAATTATGGATGGATACAGGTACAATAATTATGTGTAGACTAGAGTTCACCTGCGCCCGTGTACCTACACTTATTAATATTAATTATGTTACGGGACTAAATTGAGTATTTTTTTTAAAAAGAGAGGTGAGATACCTTTCGACATTGGTTACACCAAATCAAAGTCGCCGGCTAGATATTTTTAATCGAATGAGAAAAAAGGAAGATTTTCGAATAAATTATAAGTCTTAAAATGAAAATCTATACAGATCATATGAAGTCCCCGTCATGTGGGGGTCTAGTACGAGTTTGCACTCGATTGTCACGGTGACGATAGCCTAGTCGACGGGAACAATTTCCATACATTTTCTAAAAGCGCCCCTAACGGAGAGTAGCGATCGATAGAGACCGCTAGGGGGCGCATTTAGAAAATGTATGAAAATTGTTCCCGTCGACTAGACTATCGTCCACCGCGACGATCAAGTGCAAACTCGTACTAGACCCTCTGTTCGTATGAACGCGATGAACTGACTAACTACCAAACAGATTTTCGTACAATATTCACCAATGTGTGATTCCTGAGGAAGGTTTCGGTTAGGTTAGGTTATACATACATACATAGACTCACGCCTGTTTCCCCGAGGGGGTAGGCAGAGGCATATTAAACGCCCACGTTTCGCCAGTGTTTTGATCCCACGTAATAGGTGGCGAGCCTATTGCCGCTCATCGGGATATTTTGTTTGCCAGAGCCTCGTCCGTTGGTCGGCAGGTGCACCACTTGCAGGTGAGGTAGACTTGGGACCCTAAGTTCTTGGTGGGAATCCTATGCACAGGTTAGGTTATTAGGTGTGTAATTCTCACAGGCGGAGCCCTGAAGGTTAGCATTGTTATGTAGACCCGCACTAGATTATCCCACGCCCTTTAAATACCTGCTTGAAGTAAAAAAAAAAATTGCAATTACCATTTTAACACTACCCTTAAAAACAAAAAAACCATTACTGACCATAATTACATCGTGGGAAAGCAACCCCCTTTACTCAAAAGTTGCACCACTCGGACATCGAACCCGCGCCACCAGTGAACCATGTTGCTTCTTGAACCGTACTGTACACTGTGTTAGCATGCCATGCGTGAAGTGTGCTAGGGTGGTAAGTTGCTCTACTTTACCAATAGGGTGACTAATTATTTTTATGTCTATATTTTTGTACCTAGAAAGAAGAAATCAAACATTTTTATTTGTTTCTCCATACAAGGTGGGTTGTTAGGTATCGTATTTAAAACCTGTATACATAAAATCCTTAGGTTACTAACGGACTGACCGACAAGCTACAGCCAAAACTATGAGGCGCATGAAGTTGAAATTTGGCATGTATGTTCCTTGAGGACCGTAGGGGTGCACTAAGAAGGGATTTCTCGAAATTCACACGGGATCGGCCAAAACGCGGACACAGCACGAATGACAATGAAAAGGCCCTAATAGGCGCGCTCGAACGGGAAAAAGACACGTCTTGACTGACAAATTGGATAGTAAGTTTCTTTTATGATGTACGCAACCACTAAGTATTCTTTTAAATGCCAACCCACTAGTAGTTGTAAGTTTGTTTTATTTTTTTATTGTAAAGCTATTAGATAGGATTAGTGTTGCAACCCCTCTCTTTCCGTATAAATAACATGTGTGTGTACCCTCGATTTTCTCCCCTTGTCGCATGATTTTTGTACGGCGTTGCGGAATAATGAATTAGAAGCTGTATTGAAACAGTATGAAACTGATGCCGTACAGAATGAAATGACCAAATTTACTCTGGAAATTGTCAGAAAATCAAAAAAAAAAATATGGGCAAGTGGGAGTCTGACCCGCGCACCGAGGGTTCCGTACGCATTTTACCTTATTTGAGGTTGGTGCTAATTACGCTAGTCCTCTAAATCTGTATGAGCGCCCATACAACTTAGAGGACTAACTTAAATGGAGTCTACTATGAATGTATGGGGACACCCTTAAATTTTCCACTTTTTTTTATTTTTTGTAATTTTTCCTTTATTTGTGCTGTAAGATCCTGGTTTTGGCCAAATTTCGTGATTCTAGTTCAACGGGAACTACCATATAGGTTTTCGACCCAAAACCTATAGGGTACTTACGGTTGACCTAGAATTGTCAATTTTGGTTAAAACCAAGGTCTTACAGCACAAGTAAAGGAAAAATGCCGAAAATTAAAAGAAGTTGAAAATTAAGGTTAATTTTGGTACTTACAAGTTTTCGCAAAAATCTAATTTTAACCATATCTTATTATCGGGTTGACCCAGGACCTTGATATACCTATACACCTAATAGGAACCATAGACCTCAGTATCTGGTATAAATTTCAATTTGCTAGGTCCACCCGTTCCTGAGAAAATCGGTGGTGACACACCAACAGACAGACAGACGGACAAGAAAGTGATCTTATAAGGGTTCCTTTTTTACCTTTTGAGGTATGGAACCCTAAAAATACCGAATTTGTGGCGCACCATTTTTTTTCGGCACTGCGCGCTTTCTTATTATTTTTCATGGATCTATCGATGGTAAAAATGCCGCACAAAAATATATGACCGAAATGTACTCACTCTACCTGTACTTTTGAATTCTCACCAGCACTCAGTTGGACAGCTTTCAAGTGACGGCATAGTGCTGAATCTTATTATTTTATGCTCTTATATCGTCCTATATACGTCACCTGGTGGTTCATATGACCCATCCATTTTGGACATGGGCCTGTAGTCTATATGAAGAGGTCCAATATTGGACGTATTTAAGCTGAAATTATGATGATGAGTGGTGACCACGTACCGGACGACGCAGCAGGGGTAAGCCTCCCGCAAGGTGGACCGACGATCTGGTTAAGATCGCGGTGCGCGGTTGGATGCGGGCGGCTCAAAATCGGTCTGCTTGGAGAACCTTGAGGGAGATCCTTGACATGATGATGATAATAATAATGATGATCCAAAACATGAGCAACAGCTTGTATTTCCGTTTTTAATAGAGCCACTTGCCGTCCATATCCACGCATCACCTCTCGCACACAATATCCGTATGTAACACACGTACACGCACACATGCACACGAGTTCAACAGGTGCACACATCCACGTGAGAATCTACAGTATGTTTCACTAACTTATACAAAAATACAAGCATGAATCAGATCATCAAGCATCCGAAATGTTTGTTCGCATATAATAGCCAATTGACTGCATCAAATTGGATAAATCTTTTTTTACCTATGAGTTCCTTATTGTAAGAAGAAGGTTCAATTTTTTTCTAAAAGCTAGCAAAGATTTTGACGGCAACAAACTATGCCACTCCGAAGTTCGCCGGGTCATCTAGTTTGAAATATAATTTACTAGACGGCGCTAGCGGCTTCGCCCGCGTAAGTTATACATATAAACCTCCCTCTTGAATCATTCTATATATAAAAAAAACCGCATTAAAATCCGTTGCGTAGTTTTTAAGATTCAAGCATACATAGGGACAGACAGACAGAAGATAGACTTTGTTTTGTACCCCCCCGTTGGATCTCCATCTTGTCGCGGTGGGGGGCTTAGTAACCGTGGCTAGGTCACCCACGGTGAAGCTAAGCGAGATCCCAGGAGTGGACGCTCCGCATGGGCTTGACGGAGGCCTACGCAGGATGCGTCCAATGGTGCGGGTGCGAGGGATAGTCCTTCTGTCCCTCAGAGACGGGCGCGGTCGCGGGAGGAGAGGCGTGTCGGTGTTGCGTGGCCGCGCGCCCTATCTCCCACGACCAAATGGGGGCGCACCATCGTTGCGTCGCGGTGTGGCCGCAGAGGAAGAGGAGATGCGGTGTTGCGTTGCCGTCCTCCCTATCCTCTGCGGCCGCTGGGTGTCTTGGCGGCGGAGCCCAACACCTTCAACCGACTTTGTTTTGTACTGTGTAGTGAAGATTTTATGCTATTTCTATACATATGTCTTTGTCACTCAAGTTTGGAAATACTCATATGCTTTCCAGTCTCTAGGTAAGGCTCTTGAAACCCTTGGACTTCCAGTCTAGTTTCAATCAAGGGGTTAATAAGTTCGTCCTAGTTATAGAAACTCATTTAACAAGCACTGAAGCGCGTTCACAGCAAGACTTGGTCACTTGGTGACTTGATCACATCAGGACACAGGTCGCTACTTGGATGGGTGACCGCGTGTGACAGAGATGCGATGTGGTCACCACGCTAACGTCCTTTGGCACGTAAAACCATGTCGGAGGCCTTTGGACGCTCTGAAAACCCCGACACCAGATGTGGCCACAGACTCACAAGAAAAAGAAAGTGGCACTTACTTTTCATTCAACTTGATAGCTTACATCACAAACGTAAGATATAAGTGGAGTGCTCAAAGTAAAAATACTCGCATAACATCTTTGATATAATTACTCTGAAACACGCAATGCACATTGTTTAAGATTCACTTACATACTATGTTGAAATACCTTGTAACTATAATGCCGAACACATGGCGTGGAAATAAAACATCATGTGCCATGTTTGTGTGGTGACGGATTAAGAATACGGAATGTCACCACCCCATATCATCCCATGGGTGTCGTAAGAGCCAACAGAGGGAGCATATTATGCAGAGAATACCACTGTACGAGAAGGAAAACTTGAAACAAACCCTTTACCAACCCGTTTGGCCAGCGTGGTATAGTAGGCCAATTCCTCCTTTCAAAGGAGAGGCCTAGTCCAGCAGTGGATTGTTAACGGCTGATGATGATGATGATATGCTATGTTTACCAAACTTGCATAAATGAAAGTGAGAAAAAGATATAAGTATGTTTTTAAATTTCAACTGTATTGTCTCAATCACTCGTGTCAGATCAGTATATAGAATTGAAATAAATAGGTTAGTATACAGAAAATATAAATATTAGATTATTATTATAATATATGGTTATCCATCAAGTGTTTAAATGCTATAAAAATGAAGACATAAATAATTAAAATGCTTTGTAAAAACTAAATAAAAGAATAAGTAAACATAATTCAAGATTGATTTCCCATAATAATTCTTCAAATTACATATTTAGGTAAGTACCTATTATTTCTGGTCAGTAAAATTTAATCAGCTAACGGCATTAATTTATAGGTATGTAATTATTTACTTTTACTTAAAATCTTGACACAAATATCATAATAACTTTGACAATAACTTTCGATTAAAAATAATAACAATAAAAAAAGAACAGCCTGTATATCTTATCACTACTTTACCTTACTATATGAGTAATCTACAAACATACATCTACACCTATTAAAAGCTGAAATCGACCTTACTTCTTTACAATACGTCAGTACATCCTTCGAATTAACAGCAAAAACAACTCAGTAGGGACGTGCATAACCACCAGAGTAACAAGAACTCCCCCGTCCTCCGAATTCGTATAAAAAATAGAAGACCAAAGAAAAATCCTATAGAAGTACACGGGTCAACGGATACTGGGCGTAACGCGTTCCGATTTTGAAAACTGAATTAGTTATTCATTCGCAAGTCGGACGTCGCGCGGGGCAGCTATCTTGTGTTGTGTTATTTTTTTTTTTAATCAGTGACTTTCGTTATAGTGCCAAGAACTTTGAAATAATAAAAACTTTTTGTGCGTTTACGGATTGACCAAAAATATCTACTTTACTACGTGTAAGTATTTTTTATAATATTAAATCATCAATAGAATAAAAATATATAAAACCACTTGTTCTGACTGACATATCATTGCAGAGTAGAGCCTTAGGTAAGTATGTATTGAAAGTTAGAAACATGAAATATGGCCAGTGGGTTCCCTTTATAACATGGGAAATTACTAAGGAAAGATTTGTTTTTATTACTCCCCTAAAGGGTAAAATTTGGGTTGGAATTATGTTTGATATGTCGCCAATTTAGAAGCTGGCTCTTTCAAACTGCGGGCGTCAGTTAGTGCAATACAAAGTTTTAATTCATAAGTGTTTTGATAATGATCTTTATGGGTTTGCGCGTACGTTTTCATTGCTCAAACACTACATAATATTATAATAATTTTATTCATATGTACTGTTAGAATGTTTACTTTTAAACTTATTAACATAATTTAAATTAGACGTCTGACTCGTGACGCTACAACGGAGTCAACTTTTGATAGTGAATTCGTGAATTCGATGTGCCTACCTATATAAAGCAGCGATAGCCTAGTGGAGAGACCGGAGGACTGCTACGAATGTCTTTTTTATTAAATTAGTACCTAATTATCGGTTGCTAAACGGTGAAGGACAACACCGTGAGGAAACCTGCATGTCTGCGAGTTCTTCATGATGTTCTCGGAAGACGTGAAGTCTGCCAACCCGCACTTGGCTAGCTTTGTGGACTATGGCCTTACCCTTCTCATAGTGAGAAGAGGCCCGTACCCAGTAGTCGGACAGTTCATATACAGGGCCACTGATGATGATGATTTATATTATCAGCCGTGTTTATAAGCTGTCCCACTGCTGGGCCTGGCCTTTTCTCTCTATGAGGAGAGTCTATTACGATAGTCAAGTGCAAGTTTGTGAACTCTACATGTCATTTTAGAGCTGTCAGACATGTAAGTTTCCTCGCGATTATCGCTTGTTAATTGATGAAGCTGTTTGACTTCACCGTTTAACAACCGATAATTTTAGTAATAATTAAATAAGCCCTTAGTCAGGGGGGGGGGGGTAGGGAGTAGCAGCTGATGGAGATTCAAATACCTCTACAGTTCTCAATAAACTCATACTTTTCTCATTTTTCATATCAATTTGTAACCCCTCCCCCCTCCCCCTAGGCCATCGGCTGACGACTTTGCCCGCCCCTAGACCAAAGGCTGGCGACGCCCTTGCCCTTAGTTACGAAATGTCAGTGGTGTCCACCGGTGATTTGAACTTGAAACTCTCTGCAGTATGTGTTAGTCTCTCAATGTCTGTCCACTGGGCTACCGCTGATTTATTATGGCTTGTGTTTGACTTACCGCCTTATTAAATAGCCAATCTATGCATGGATTCGGAGATAAGAGATGCATGTTTGACATAGGGTCCTTGGATCATTCTAAAGCCATTGGAATCAGACATTGTGTGTAGCCCAAAACAGAACTGACTCTTGAAATTTCATGACAATCGGTTTACTAGTTTATGTATCAAAGTTTTAAAAACAAACAAACATATGTTCTCATTTGTAAATACAGAATAATGAATTTAGACGAAGCATGTGAGGTTTGTAAGGATAGAAGCAAGTGGCGTTCTGTTGTCTCTGCGTACCCCGACGGGAAAAAGGCTTGAGTATATGTGTATTGTAATGAATGGTTTACGCGATTACGCGATCTTAGAATATGACCAAGTAGGAATACATGTTATGCAACTTATGCCAGAGTACGTATAATATATCGGTAATCCATAATTATCTAATTTAATAACTTTATCTACATCATGGGCGTGTTATCTCTATTAAATACATCCTGTGACTTAATAATAATGATAAAAAATAATCAATATAGAGCTGATTTCCTGAAATTAAGCGAGTTTACCGTCTTTAGTGTGTGCTGAGATGGTTTGGGCACATGGAGAGGATAGATGACGAAAGACTGACAAAGAAGATATATAAGGCAAGTGTGAATGGGACAGGACGAAGGGGAAGACCTAGGCGGACGATCTCTGACCAGATTGGAGACATTCTAAAATAAAGACAGATATGATTAGAAGTAAGTACCCTAAACAGAAGAGCATGCATGAGAAATTTGATGCGAGTGAGTGAAACGAGAGTGATATGTCAGGTCAGGATCGTTGCAAATGGCGGTGCGTATTTCTCTGCCTACCCCTTCGGGAAACAGGCGTGAGTCTATGTATGTAGCGAGTATTGCCGAAGGTTAGCCTTCAGGAGAGTCTGACACACCACTGTCATACAGCCTATCGAAGCCCACTGCTGGACATAGGCCTGTCATTTGGAATTTGCCAACTATACCAAGCTCGCCAGATGGGTTGGTATAGGGTTTGATGTCGTGTTTGTGATATCTTCACTAACAAATTATTTGCTTCCTTTTTAGGGTTCTGTACCTCGAAATGAAAAAACGGAACCCTTATAGGATCACTATGTTGTCCGTCCGTCTGTCAAGACCCTTTTTCTCATAAACGCGTAGAGGTATCAAACTGAAATTTATATCAAATAGTCAAGTCTGCTGTTCCATGAAGCTGTGAAAATATCAAACTTCTAAACCAACGCAATCAAAAGATACAGCCGTTTATGCTGCAAATTTACGAAACTCGCAAGGAAATCAAAACCTACAGGGTACTTCCCATGAACGCAGAATCTTAAAATTTGGTACGAAGCAATGTCTTATAGCACAGATTAAGGAAAAATTGCGGAAACAGTAAATTTTTAGCGACATCAAATAAAAAAAATGTTTTATTAATTTTAAAGTTACTATCCCTTTCCTCATGAACGCGTTAAGTTATTAAATTCAAATTCATATCAAATACTCGGGTCTATAATACTTTTAAGCTGTAAAAAAATCATACTGTCATCTAAACGCAATCAAAAGATACAGCAGTTTTACTATACTTTCAAACTCGCAAATCCTCGCGAGGGAATCAAAACCTACAGGGTACTTCCCGTGAAATCAGAATCTAGAAATTTGGTAAGAAGCAATGTCTTATAGCACAAATATAGGAAAAATTGCGAAAACAATAAATTTTTAGTTATATCATATAACAAAATGTTTTATTAATTTAAAAGTTACTACCCCTTTCCGCATGAATGCGTTAAGATATTAAATAGATATTCATACCAAATACTTGGGCCTATAATACTTTTAAGCTGTAACAAAATCAAACTTATATCTTAACGCAATCAAAAGATACAGCAATTTTACTATATTTTCAAACTCGCAACTACTTTCATGGGAATCAAAACCTACAGGGTACTTTCTGTGAACTCAGAATCTTGAAATTTGGTAAGAAGCAATGTCTTATAGCACAGATAAAGTAAAAATTGCGAAAACAATAAATTTTTAGTTAAATCATATAAAAAAATGTTTTATTAATTTAAAAGTTACTACCCCATTCCTCATGGACACGTAAAGTTATTAAAATGATTTTCATATCAAATATTCAAGTCTATAACACCGTTAAGCTGTAACAAATTGAAACTTCTCTGTCAACGCCATCAAAAGAAACAGCAATTTAAGCCGCATATTTTCAAACTCGCAACTACTCGCAAGGGAATCAAAACCTACAGGGTACTTCCCGTGAACTCAGAATCTTGAAATTTGGTACGAAGCAACGTCTTATAGTACAGATAAAGGAAAAATGACAAAAACTGTCAAATTTTAGTAATATCATATAATAAAAATATTTTTAATAATTTTAAAGTTACTATCCCTTTACCAAAGTCATCGACATAGCTCTCCGAATAACCAGGCTGAAACGGCAATGGGCAGGGCACATAGCACGAAGAACCGATGGCCGTTAGGACAGGCGGGTTCTGGAGTGGTGACCACGTACCGGACGACGCAGCAGGGGTGAGCCGCCCGCAAGGTGGATCGACGATCTGGTTAAGATCGCGGGAAGCGGTTGAATGCGGACGGCTCAAAATCAGTCTGTGTGGAGAACCTTGGGGAAGGCCTATGTCCAGCAGTGATCGTCTCTAGGCTCACCTGATGATCCCTTTCCTCATGAACCCGTAGAGGTAGAAAATTGAAATTCATATCAAATGCTTAAGTGAAAGCTAAAGGGTTATTCCAGTCGATCTAGAATCTTGAAATTTTGCATAAAGCAACGTTTTATAGCACATAAGAAAAAGTTCGAAAACCTAGTTAAATCACATATTTTTTTAAATAATTATATATATATCTACAGGTTTGTACGGAACCCTCGGTGCGCGAGTCCGACTCGCACTTGACCGGTTTATTTTTATAGACTCACGCCCGAAGGGGTAGGCAGAGGCGTAATATTACACCCACATTTCGCCATGAATTTTAGGTCCCAAGTAATAGGGGGTGAGCCTATTGCCGTTACCGAGCGCATCACCAGACTCCGTGCTGCTACTGAGAATTCGGAAAAAACCCAGTAACACTTTTATTCGACCCGGGACCTCCGATCAGCAGTCGCATACGCTATCCACTGGACCACGGAGGCAGTCTGCTTCCTGTGTTATTTGCTTCCTGTGTTTTCCTTAGTCGTCTTACATCCACGGGATGGAATCGGGTAGTGACACTGTATGATCCAGAAACTGTTGTTTCAAGTCCGGGTGTTCAAGTCGTCCGATACCCGGGTCGAGCAAAAGTGTTACTGAGTTGTACGAATTCTCAGGCAACAGCAATAGGCTCGCACCTATAACGTGGGACCGGAAATTCATAATATGGTGAAATTTTGATGTAATATTACCTACACCTCTGCCTACCCCTTCGGGGATACAGGTGTGAGTATATAAAAATATTGTCTTAAACATTTCACGTAATATACTAGGAAGTAATAGCAATATCATATGATTCACAACTCTGGCATTAAATAATTTCCAACGCATTTCTATCAAAGTTGTTTGTTATATCTCGTCGCGTTATCATTCTTATCAAAGATAATACCTATAGTGAATTATCAAACATGTCCCGACGGTGATAAGTTAAGACGTTATAAATTATTACACTGCTGTTTATAGGGTGAGCAAAAATATCAGCCTTGTTTATATACTGTCCCACTGCTGGGCACGGACCTCTACTCATTCAAAGGGTTAGACCATAGTCCACACGCTGGCGAAGTGCGGGTTGACAAACTTCACATGTCTTTCAAGAACATTATGGAGCACGCTCGGACATGCAGGTTTCCTCACGATGTTTTCCTTCACCGATAAGCAAGCGATAATTAACAAATTATAATTATTATAATAATTAATACACACTTAACTTCGAAAAGTCATCCCTCAAGGCTTTCCACATAGAGCCATCTTGAACATCCATCCGCTTATAATAATAATACCTATAATTATTACGTGGATTTAATTTGTTATAATTTATCATTACTTATGTACTTACACGATTTCCTTTCTATATATTCTTTGAATTATAAGCAGTTCTTGAAAGTTGATTGATAGAATTTATTATATTTTACAAACAGAAATAAAAATATAATTAATACAAACAGTTAGACTAGAACTGTAGGTACTTATTCCTCTTGGTATTATATAGGGCATTTAAAGACTGCCCAAAGGCCTTAAACATGGTCTAAATACTGTGGTTTTCCACAGAGCGACTGTCGTCTGACCTCCGCAATCTAAAGAGATAGCGATATTCCATGGTTTAGACCAGTATCACTACACTAAAAGATACCGACTCCATAACCCCCTGATTGTCAAAGATATTCATGACAGCCGGCACCGAGGACTTAACGTGCTCACGAAGGCACGTAGCAAGCGATAATAATTAACAATTCAATACGCACATAACTTCGAAAAGTCAGTGGTCCGCGCCGGGGATTGAATCGGGTTTTCGATTGCCACTGGGCTATCGCTGCCTCAGAATAGGTTAATAATATTCATGTAGGTATTATTATTAAAAAATTAAATCCCTTTTTCGTGACGTCTGTCTGTCCCATCCAAATTTTTGTACGGTTCGTGAGGAAGGTTTAGTTATGCAATTCACGTGGGCGGAGCCGTGGCCGAAGTCTAGTATTTGAATAATTAGCAATGCTAGAGGTCATTGGCACACGTATATACCTAGAATACTTATGAACTGGTAGTGATATAATATTTATTTGATGATATACCTTCCGCCTTTCTCCTCTTATTTTGCCGGACAGTGACGATATTTGGACTATAACCATGTTATGTAACAACATGGAAAAGATATCAACGTACAGCCTGTCAGCCAGCTTATCATAGGTATTTAGGGTTTCTGCCCGATCCCATATGAATTTCAGGCAATCCCTTCTTAGTGCACCTCTACGGTCCCCAAGGAACATACATACACAGCAAATTTCAGCTTCTTGCGCCTAATTGTTTGTGCTTTGTCTGTCAGTCAGTCAGTAACGCAAGAATTTTATATATATACTAGAGGACGCCAGTAGCTACGCCTGCACATTTTTATTTATTTATCTTTTTTGACCGATCCCGTGGGTATTTCGGGAAATCCCTTCTTATTGCACCCCTATTAAATTGAAATTTCAGCTTCCTGTGCCCAATAGTTTCGGCTGTAGCGTGTCTGTCAGTCAGTCAGTAACGCAAGGATTTTATATATTAAGATTAAGATGATGATGATGATAAGGCAAATTGTGTCATCCATACAATTAATTAATGATTATATTAGGAAGACTTTTAACACGTCTTCGCAAGTATTACATCATATAAGTGTTCACTTCTCTGACATTTAATCGCCACTCGCAATCGATTACACCTTATCAAACTTTATGAATATTTATCAGTTATGTGCAAAACGTCGGCATCTGTTTGCCAGATAACATTATTTTGTAATTTGTTAAATCTTTGAGATCATCTAGTTTTTCGGAATTGATGATCTGATTAAAGAATGGTGATAGATGGGTTTTTAAGTGACTGTAGCCTTAGGTAAATCTCAAACGGAATTCAACTGCATACAAAAGTAACCTTGTTCATTTTGGATGCAGTTGAATTCCGTTTGAGGCTTGTACTGCCTTATTATGAAACATGAGCTAAAGAATACTCAAAGATATAGTTTAAGAATGATACGATTCTTAGTGCATTTTTAGGGTCCCTGCGCAAACAAAAGGAACTCTTACAGTTTGCCTTGACCGTCCATCTCTCCATCCGTTGTTTTACGCAAAGACTAGAGAGCTGTAATTTGATATAGTTACTAGCCGTTTCCCGCGGTTTCACCCGCGTCCTGAGAGAACTACTTCGCGTACCCGAAAAACCCAAATATCTTACGGACCCCTATTTTTTCTAAAATATAGCCTATGTCACTCGCAGATAACGTAGGTTTCTAATGGTGAAATCATTTTTAAAATCGGTCCAGTAGTTTTTGAGTTTATCCATTACAAACAAACAAAAATACAATTTTTTCCTCTTTATAATATTAGTGTAGATGTAGATCTAGATAATGACGTAGACTAAACAACTGTACGATATAGTCTTCCTTTCTATTCGTGTAAGTGTGTGGCCAACTGGTGTCGGAGTTTTCAGGCCGCCTGAAGGCCTCCGACATGGCCTAACGATCCTTGTCCTGAGACAAAAACCGGACCGACACCTTTACGTGCCCTCTGAAGCACGGTAGCGCTCTGATGTAAATGCCCCACACGATCACCCATCCAAGTGGCGACCTGTGCACGTGTTGCTTAACTTTGTCGATCTACTACGAACCGCAAGCAAAGTCTCGAAGATTGTTACGATATAGTAATATTTATGTATTGGGTCTATATCGTAAAAGACCGTGGGTATATTACCTTCGACGTTTGACTGTCAGTAGGACATCAGACATCCTGTGACGACGGTCGGTGTAACCCGTGATATAAAAGGTCTTTTATCTTTTATTTAAAACGCACATAATCAGGGCCGTTCCGACCCAATCCAGCGCCTGTGTGCGAAATCTATGAAGCGCCTGTGCAGTGGCGTAGGCTAGCTTGGGTGGCACCCAGAAGATGACGGATCACATTTTTTTTTTTAGGCGATGCCTAACTACGAGTATTCCGGGCTAACTCTCGATGTCGTTTTAATATTTTTTTTGCACTTCCTACGCCACTGCGCCTGTGTGCAAAATCTGTGAAGCGCCTTTTTTGACATCCTTTTTGGAAAATACTTAACTGTTAAGCCTGGCGTCAACTACATTCGAACCGCGTCGAATCACGCCGAGTCGCATTTTATCCGTGTGCGTTCATTACAGACGAATCGAATCGAAGCCAGCAGTCGGCGACTGGCTGCTGTAGGTTGTGCTTGTGTTGTCAATGATGGATAGCTCGGACGAAGATATGTTCTTGTTTCAAATTCGTTCATTATTCCCGCTATTGATTCCTATATATTTTGTCTACGCTGCTCGTCATGATAATGAGTATCTTCATGATCATATTTTTTTTTAGGCTCACGCCTGTGTCCTCGAAGGGATAGGCAGAGGTGTAATATTACACCCACATTTCGCCATGAATTTTCAGGTCCCACGTAATAAGGGGCGAGCCTATTGCCGTACCGGGCACATTACCAGACTCCGTGCTGCTACTGAGAATTTCCTAACGGAAAAACTCCCGGGAATCGAACCCGAGACCTCCCAATCCCACGCGCACATTTATGGCGCGAGACTAATGAGGCAGTCATGATCATTAAGTTCAATATATTTCTGAACTATCGAAATTAACAGCTCTTCATTCATTTCGATAACTTTTTATGTAGGTATTTACGCCATGTAGTACCTGTCTACACTCATCCGCTGACCCGCGTCCACTAAGGCGCGCCGAGTCGAGTCGAAACGCGTCGCCGCCGAAATTCGCCCGACGAGCGATGCGCGCGGTAGATTCGATTCGGCGCGCCGCGGCTCGTCGCTAATGAACGCAGGTTCATAGAAATATATGGGAGGTGACTTTCTGCGTTTCGATTCGGCTCGGCTCGGCGAGCCTAGTGGACGCTAGCCTTTATAATTAACGCATATCTCGGCGCGCGGCGCCCCTGTCACCCTGGCGCCTGTGTGCGCCGCGCCGCGCACATTGCACATAGGGACGGTTCGGCCCTGCATATAATAGCCATGCCAACTTCCCTCTAATTTCTCTTAAGTGTACTTTACAAATATTATTCAGTTCAGCGATCTGTTATAATTTCAAAGTTATAATTCTATATTAAACTCGCCCAAGGCTGTGTTACCCAGCGTAAAACAAGTTGATTCACGGTTTGCTCAGGTGCTATTGAGCAATGAATTCGTAATACACATAGGTTATATGACGAAATTGTATGAGAATATATTATATCTACCTAAATAGTTACCTATACCTGGACTGACCGCGGTTGAAGTGGTTTAAATGGTTTTTGCTGCTGGGTTGAGTTTTTAGTATACATATACTGTTGTTATAAAGTTGAGGCAGCGATAATCTAGTAGAAATACCAACAGACTGCCAAGTGGAAGGTATCGGGTCCGAATCCACGGGGCGCACCACTGACTTTCCGGAGTCATGTGCGTATTGATTTATTAATTGCTCTGTGCCTCGGAGAGCACGTTAAGCCGTCAGTCCCAGATGTCAAGAAAAATCTTTGACAGTCGTTATAGGGCGTCAGTAACTCTAATTAAACTTATCTTAACCATGGAATATCGCTATCCCTTCGGGTTGCGGAGGTCAGACAGGCAGTCACTCTGTGGAAAAGCTAATATTCAGCCAAATCCGGTTAGACTAGTAAGCGGACCCCTGGTTGCAACTGGGATAACGCTAGGAGCATGATGTTAATTTAAGCTGTCTTATTGTATCGTCTATAATATGAGTGACACATTGCCTTTTGGAATATGTATCACTAGTGAATGCCCGCTGTTATACCCGCGTTATTTAAGGCTACTGCTCTGCTCCCGTCGCTCATAGCGTGACGTTATATATAGCCTATAGCCTCGATAAATGGGCTATCTAACACTGAAATATTTTTTCAAATCGGACCAGTACCTAGTTCCTGAGATTAGCGCGTTCAACCAAACAAACAAACAAACAAACTCTTCAGCTTTATATATTACCTAGTATAAGATTTTCTGGTTTCTTTTTCGTGTTTCTATTATTTTTGCACTGTCGCAAGCATCAAGTGTGGTTAGCAGACTTCACATGTCTTTCGAGAACATTATGGAGAGCTCTCAGATATGCAGGTTTCCTCACGATGTTTTCTTACACCGTTTAACAAGCGATCATTGACAATTGTATACACACATAGCTTCGAAATATCGGTGATCCCCACATGGCTATATACCTAGGTATACTATCGTAAATTACTTGTGCAAATTAACGAAATCATGATAATTACAGTAATATATTATGTCAATTTGAATTTGAAACGGTACCTACCTATTTATTTTCTGAACAATACAGGTTTCTTCAAGGTTATTTACTGACTAATGTATGAATTGCGCGGTGGCTGAAACGGTCACTATTCTGTTAATAACTATGCTTTGTGTAGTCCATGAATGGTTGGACCCTACCCTGAGTTTGGATAATAATTATTGCATTGCGAACGTGGCAGTAAATGTAAATGTAGAATCATCTAGTAATTAACTTTAACTTTTGATGTTCATAAGCGTCACTTTGTGGCCTAAATGAATAAATGATTTTGAGTTCGAGTTTGAGTTTGAATTAAATTATATACTGGCACAATTTACGCACGGTATGTTGTCTTAGGTACAATAGACAGGCATGTATGTAATCTTAATATATAAAATCCTTGCGTTACTGACTGACTGACAGACACGCTACAGCCGAAACAATTGGGCGCAGGAAGCTGAAATTTGGCATGTATATTCCTTAGGGACCATAGGGGTGCACTAAGAAGGGATATCCCGAAATTCCCACGGGATCGGATAAAACGGGTAAATTTAAAAATGATGCAGGCGTAGCTGCTGGCTTCCTCTAGTTAGACAATATACTCGTAAATTAGGCTTCGCCTGTGGCACCGCCCTAAAAATTACAATTGTCACTCTCGAGCCCACTAAATAATATATCTCCAAACACTTACACAAATATCATACTATAACATCGCTCCATTACGACGTGAAAGAAAGACAAACCAACAAAATAAATAAACAAACTTTATCCGTTGTCTAGTAACCATATTACAAGCTCTGCTTAGTTGGGGACTAGAGGGTGTTGTGTAAGTGGCAGAATCAGTGGCGTAGTGTGGGTTTCTGCCGCCCGCGGCCGTTCGGCAATTCGCCGCCCCCTTTTTACCCCAATGTTTACCCTAAAATTTAAAGAAATTACGTTTTTTTAATGTTATTGTTTATAATATGTAGGTATAAATTATTATTGGATTTTAGTAAAAATAACTCTAATTAATATTATAAAGTTGGTATTTAACCAATACATTTTATTTGGAACTTCAACAACGATATAAAATGTCGCTGATGCTGATAGAGTATAGCGTAGGTAACGTGTTAAATTACTAGTATATTAATATATAAAATAATCTAAAAATATGAGCGAAACTAGCGATACTGACTGTACTTTAACACCAGAAGAGTTAAAACAATAAGTGATTAATGCAGAATTAAGTTTTCAATCTATTCCTGTTCATTTATATGTCCCCTAAGCAATAATTATGTGTTCTCACTGCTGAGGTGAAAAGTTATATGTGCTACACGAGAGCAAAGTTTTTTGCATCTCGTGCTGTTGAGTCCCTCACTACGCTCAGGATTCTAACATTGAATCACTCGCTACGCTCGTGAATCAATCATAGAATCCTTCGCTTGCTCGAGACTCAAAATCAGCACTCGAAACAAAAAACAACTTTGCTCTCTTGTTGCACAAATAACTATTTCTTGGCGTCTTTTGCCGCCCCCTTGAATTTGCCGCCCGGGGCCATGGCCCCCCCGGCCCCTCACCCCACGCTAGGCCACTGGGTAGAATATTATTAAAAGCAAAATAATAAAGAAAGAACTACGGATTAATGGGTACGTACCAATATATTATACATTGTTGATATAAATAAAAATTTATCACCGACATGTTTATACGCGCATAACTACCAAATGACTGCACCAAATTGGATAAATCTTTCTTTAATGAATTCCTCATTGTCAGGAGAAGGTTTGTATGAAGAAAAAAATAGCAAATACTTACTATAAAACAATATAAAATTGTGAAGAAGTGTCTTCATAGCTTGCTATGGCCATACGTTTTGGTTTTAATATCCCTACCATATGTTTCGGTTACACCATCATTTATTTGTATTACCACCTGTCACTCAGTAACGGTTATCGCACATGGCCCCCTAATTTCGACCCCACAGTCCGAAACCCTAACAGGTGTAGTGCAGGTTCGATACCCATCTCTTTCATTGTTAACAATGCTTCTTGATTAACGTATATTGTATTTTTTATGGCACGTGAATATATATCCTGTAGGTTTGCAGGTGACTCTGATTTCGTTATGAACTTATTAAACGTAAAAAAATATTAAGTTGGGGCATCCTCTAGCATTAGTATAAGATAAGCAGTTGTTTTGTGCACGGTAGACCACAATTACGTTTTAAAGAACAGAATACCATAATCAATGTATGGGATTGACATAAGCTTCCAACGCATCCCATACATTGATTATCGTATTCTATTCGTCTAGCGTCTATGCCATTTGTATACGCCCTCAGAGCTACGCCCGCATATATTTCTTTAAACAAGCTCTTTCTGCCTATTCCCGTTGAAATTTCAACACATCCCTTCTCACGAACGAATCGTAGAGTACCTCTACGGTCCCCAAGGAACATATATGCCAAAGTTCAGCTTCTTGAGCCCAATTGTTTTGGCTGTGCGTTATCTGTCAGTCAGTCAGCCCCGGTAGAGTTTTATATGTACAGAAGATATTAGCCACATCCCGCAACCGCTAAGTATAGAAATACTTTTATGTATATTTGCGAAGAGACGGAAAACTCGACATCAACACTGTACTAACCCGACTAGCCAGCGTGGCATAGTAGGTCAAATCAAATCCTCTCTCCGAGTTACAAGGCATATTAGTACAGGCCTTTGTCCAACAGTGGAAGGCAAATTACCAGAGTATGCCTATGTAGTGGCCTACGAGAGGCTGATGACAGAAAACCAGCTATATTTTCTGTATTTTCTTAATATGTTTTACAAGGTTACGAAGTTACGTAATGAATGACACGGCAGTTTGTTTACTGCATGTGCTTGTTATCACTGCGATGAGACATACCTACCTAAACTTACCTGTTCTGATCGTACTTGTGCGAGCTATTTGCGAGTCTAAAAGATTTAGGCTCAGATCTGCATCTAAATTTGTAGTACTTCCCCGGTCGGGCCGGCCCGTTCATGCTGAAATCAGTAAGGCGTAAGGCTGCGGCATCATCATCAGCCTTTAACAGCCCACTGCTGGACTAGGCCTCTCCTTTGAAAGGAGGAATTGGCCTACTATACCACGCTGGCCAAACGGGTTGGTATAGGGTTTGTATCAAGTTTTCCTTCTCTTACAGTGTTGTTCTCTGCATAATATGCTCCCTCTGTCGGCTCTTACGACACCCATGGGATGATATGGGGTGGTAACATTCAGTATTCTTAATCCGTCACCACACGGACTAAGGCTGCGTTGGGAGAGACTTATATCCAACAGTGGACGTCTTTCGGCTGCTATGATGATATTCTACTGAAGTTAGTCGTAGGTAGGTACTTACTGGTTTCACCACGGCTATATGATCTGGAAGGTTAATGGAATGAGGCGATCATTTCATTATTCTTCCACATAAATTCAAAATAGCAAATAGTTTTTTTATGAGTAATTTGATTAATCAAGTAGTATTTATTTCATATGATCTAATCATACACAGCGGCAGTGAATCTGACCACTAAGAATGCTAGGTTGTTTGGGAGAAATGGCCAGCGTTCGCCTCATAATGCTTTGGCGACACAAATGAGAATAAGGCAATCAAAGAGTACAATATATACATATGTATGAAAAAGGCAATGTACAGCAGTGGATATAAGGCTGATGATGTACTAGTGTATATAGGCCTGCGAGAATACCAGCGTTGTAGTTGTATATACTGCAACAATAACTGACGCAGTTGCCTAATTTGTTCTCCATGTACCGCCTCTGTTGTACTCATTAAGGAAATGTATACAGTACCTATGCTATGTTTGGAGATGCAAATAAAATATTTTTTGTTTTGTTTTGTTGTAGTCATAAA
The DNA here is from genome assembly GCA_944739405.2 of Euclidia mi. Taxonomy (NCBI): domain Eukaryota; kingdom Metazoa; phylum Arthropoda; class Insecta; order Lepidoptera; family Erebidae; genus Euclidia; species Euclidia mi. Next base: position 4,097,215 of record OX123208.2, read on the forward strand.
TAACACTTTTTTTGTGTATCATAATCATAACGTCGTCCAGTGGAGTGGTATGCGACTGCTGATCGGAGGTCCTGGGTTCGATCCCCAGGTCGGGCAAAAGTGTTACTGGGTTTTTCCGAATACTCAGTACCAGCACGGAGTCTGGTGATGTGGCCGGTAACGGCAATAGGCTTGCCCCTATTACGTGGGACCTAAAAATTCATGTCGAAATGTGGGTGTAATCTCACACCTATGCTTACCCCTTCGGGAATACAGGCGTGAGTCTATAAAAATATATAAGTATACAATAAAGTATTTATCGATCTAATTGTTCAATACCCACTAGGTATTCAGAACTCGAGTACGCGCCTTTGAGAATAGGTACTAAAAACTCCATTCTTCTAAGTTTTCAATACTCCATTGATTTCAAACAATGCCTAAAAATTTAAGATATGAAAACAATACATTTATTAGTAAAAGAATAACGTACGTATTATATTAATTTGAATGTAATGGGTGGCATGGGGCAACGATAATTTATAATTCATTAAATGATAATTAAATACGCACATAGCTCCGAAAAGTCATTGTTGCGCGCCGTGGATTCGAACCCGATACCCTATGCAGTGCAGTCTGTTGGTATCTCCACTAGGCTATCGCAGCCTATTTAGTTAGATTCGCTAATTAAATACAACATTTCAAAAACTATTGGACTTCTGAATCTGAATATAATAATAAAACTTCACGTCTTTTGAGAACTAGATCGGACAAGCAGGTTTCCTCATGATATTTGCCTTTGTTTAAAAACGCAAGCGATAATTAACAATTTAATACGCACGTAACTTCGAAATGTAATAAGTGCCTACCCCGGGTTCGAACCCGAGACCCTCTGTGTTTCCTGTCGGTCTCTCAATTAAGCTATCGCCGCCAATATTAATATAATCGCTAAGTACGCTGTACGCCATACATGCAGTACTATTATAAGCAGTGATCACATCATCCAGCCAACATAAAATACCGCTTCAAGGGTAATTACTTGAAGTAGGTAACACTTTATACAATACGTCATATATGTCTATCTATACAGGGTGTAAAAAGACCCTTAACGAAAACTGAAATCCCATGTTGTACCAATCACTACGACCATTTTTTACTTCGGCACCATGCCTGGGCAATTACTGGTTCTGGAGATATTGAGGCTCAAAATTAGTATGGAATTTTTCTAATTAGCTGCAACATCGATGCATTTACCTCGCCAATATGTTCTTTAAATGCCCTATGACCCCATGGATAAGTATGTATTTCGAGGATTGCACGCGCGCGCTTTTAATTGCGGTTTAAAAAAGGAGAAAACTTAAAAAAAAATCGTTTCCCAGGTATTATTTTTGGTTAGTATGACTTGGCGTGACAACAAGTAGTAGCCGAAGTCCACAACGAGTAGACTTCGGCTTGGTGATGGGTCTTGTGACACCCTGTAGGTATATAGACACAGATGTGCAATGTTTATGAGGCTGTTTTGAGTATGGTGCAAACTTCTTAAACCGGCTTCCTACTGTACGTGGTTGTACGGACGCGCTCAACACCTTTGAAGTTACACCACGGGTGGGATAATTTAAGTCATCCCATAATTTTTATTATGAGATGCTGTATTCCAGCAGTGAACTACGGAAGGATGTAAAAGAAAGTTTTTTTATAGCTGATTTATGTCGCACCATCGACAGAATAAAAATTGTTCATAAAACAAGTGCACTCTAGTACTTTAGTACTAGTATATATTCTGTGACTCTAATTGGTCTGACAAAGAACCAAAGTTACCGACATAGCCCACAGAATCAGTAGGCTCAAGTGGCAGTGGGCTGGCCATATCTGTAGAAGGACTGATGGCCGATGGAGCAAGCGTGTCCTAGAGTGGAGACCACGCCTCGGCAAGCGTAAGGTAGGGCGGCCCCCGGCTAGGTGGACCGACGACCTGAAAAAGGTGGCTGGGACAGACTGGATGCGGAAGGCTGAGGACCGTGTAGCTACTGTGGCGCGTGTTGGGAGAGGCCTATGTCCAGCAGTGGACTGCGATAGGCTGATTGATTGATTGACTCTAGTTGGTTTGCACTAGCTAAGAATTATGTTGTTAAGGTAGGTATATGAACGTACTAACTAACGTACCTATAATTATATCTACCTAACTAGAGAATACCTACAGCTACGCCAATACATATTTTATTTAACTCAACCATTTTGTTTCGAACCTTTGAGAATTTCGAGAAATCCCTTCTTAGTGCACCCCTATGGTCCCCAAGGAACGTTCATGCCAAATGACAGCTTATCGCGCCTAATAGTTTTGGCTGGGCTTTGTCTGTCACTCAGTAACGCAAGAATTTTACTTACATAGGTATATCGTCACTCAAGGTGACTCTTATCACCGTCTTATCAGTTACAACAAAATGTCTTTAGAAACTGAACATAGAACTCTTTTATATACATTGTTATTATAAACGAGTATAATATGTTCATGTTGAGTATTGAACGATAGCCTTATGGAGATACCAACGGACTGCCATGCACCTCCGACTTTTCGGAGTTTTGTGCGTGTTGAATATTAATTTATTCATAATATAATTTATATCTTATAGATAGCCCATTGATCGAGGAAGGCTATAGGCTATATAACATCGCGCTATGAGCGACGGGAGCGGAGCAGTAGCCTTAAATAACGCGGGTGTAACCGCGGGCATGCTCTAGTCCCTATCCTTACTAATATTATAAATTCGAAAGTGTGTATGTATGTATGTTCCGTTATTAAAAAAATAATAGCATCATTGGAATGGTATAATCTTAAGGCCATCGTGGAAAAAGTTTTAAATCAAATTGCTTGTTAAACTACAAAGTATTTGATTTGAACGTAAGGTTATTTGAAAAGTACTATTAAAATGATATTAAGAAATATGACTGTCGGGGCCGAAAGCGTTAAAACAAAAAAGGGTCCTGCTGGCATGATAAAAGTTTTGCAGGCGCTTTCCTCATAAACTAATAATTATATTAAAATGAAACCAAGGTATTTTAAAGGTACTACATACATCGCTAAGCGGTGACATATACTATTGGTCTGAAAACCTTCAAACAGCGGAGGGTCCTGCTGGGTAATAATTCAAGATTTCGCTGTAGCAATGAAGGTACTATTTTTTTACTTATAAAATTCGAAAGGTACTAAATACCACGCACGCAAAAAGTTAACTTTCAATCGAATTAAACGCAGGGTCCTGCTGCGTATACGGACACCAACACTTGACGACCAGTGAGGTAGCGGGAGTGTAAGCAACTGTCACGCCGAAGGTCGCGGGATCGATTCCGCAAGTCATACCTACATTGTACGCGAACATGGATGTTTGTTAAGGTCTGGGGGTTTCTATGTATAATACGTATGTATTAACAAATGAAAAGTACATAATATGTATGTTATCCATTGTCTAGTACCCATAGTACAAGCTCTGCTTAATTTGGGACTAGATGGTGATGTGTGGATGTGGTAGAACATATTATTAAATTATTATTTTATTGTAATACGGCGAGCCGACCGTTTAAATCACTACGCCATTGCGCAGTAATTAAATAAGTTCTCCTATTAATAATTACTTATTACTCACTATAGTACACTCGCTTTCATTTATACAAGAACAATGGTAAACAATAAAAAGCGAACTAACACACGTTTGCATTATGGGAACGGGCGTACTATTTTATCTAATATCACAATTTTATGATAATTTTACTTTTTCAAGGTTTCAAAATGCTAATCTATGTTGGCCTTGAGTTTTATTTTTAACTGTACGTCGTTTGACTTGTGAAATGACTAATTTATGCGTCAGGGTTCGCTTGGATTGACGACAGGATGACTACCTAATGCCACTGCTTGACTTATGCAACTCTTAATTTGCAGCAAGGATCTCACGCTGGCCAGACGAGTTGGAATAAGATTTAATTGATTCCCGTCTCTTGGTAAAGATACTATTAGCTTAGTGTATTTTCTTTAGTCACCTCTAACGATACTACCTAACAAAATTAAATGGGGTAGGACGTTAGTCGTCGAATTCGTCGAATTACACGGTATTGGAGTCTTGCTGATTTCAGCATGAATGGGCCGGCTCGACCGGGGAAGTATTACCCTCTCACAGAAAATCGACGCAAAGTAACAGTACCTAAACTGTTGCGTTTCGTTCGGTTCTCATCCTATCCCTTTTCTCAACCTCAAGGGGCGGCAACGCACTTGTGACACCTGTGGTGTTGCTTGTGGCGGTAATTGCTTACCATCAGGCGATCCGTCTGCTCGTTTGCCGCCTATTACCATAAAAAAATAAACTCCTAGATTCAGATCAAGAATCGGGATCACACGGTCCTTACTATTGTCCCGAATGGGTTTTGAACTGACAACACACTCAGCTCAGATTCATGCTCAAGTTTTTATGCTATAGTTATAAACTTTTATGTTTTGTTCCAGGTAAAAATTATGCGGTGAAAAGTCAGCGTTGTTATAAAGTGTGAAGTGATATGATTACGACATGGCGGAGAACGAAGGACCTGTCACTGTCGACGATCTGCCCATGTCCTTCCAAGTAAGTTGTGCTCTTAGTGCTGTTGTCTGATTTAATAGCTAAATTTATTTGTCTGCCTCGTTGGTCTCGCGGGACTGCCTCGTTGGTCTCGCAGGACTGTCTCGTAGGTCATGCGGGACTGCCTCGTTGGTCTCGCGGCATAAATGTGTGCGTGGGATTGTGAGGTCTCGGGTTCGATTCCCGGGTCGGGCAAAAGTGCTACTGGGTTTTTCCGAATACTCAGTAGCAGCCCGGAGTCTGCTGATGTGCCCGGTAACGGCAATAGGCTCGCCCCCTATTACGTGGGACTAAATAAATCTGGCGAAATGTGGGTGTAATATTTACACCTGTGCCTACCCCTTCGCGGATACAGGCGTGAGACTATAAATAAAATAAATTTATTTGTCAAATAACATATACGACATGTTCAATTTGTTTTAAGGACAGCTTCGTTTCTGATTTTTTGGTTAAATTGATTTTGAATTTCTCTGGCAAATAAGGCTAAGGTTATAGAACTTGTTAAATTGAGCTTTAGTATTTTATAGGTAGCTGAGCCTTGGGGGAGGCCTAAGTCCACAGTGGACGTCTTTCGGCTGATATGATGATGATGATGATGAGGTAGTAGAGCCTTGCTGATGTCACCGATAATGACGATTGATAATTTGATAATACATCGTGTGTTGATAGCTATCTGCGATCGATTAAAGATCTCTACTGACAACACAATGAAAATCGATCGACTTGTACGAATATTTTCCTAATTAAAATAGCGACTTGTATAAAATACCCTATATTATATTCTTACACCATGATTACTTTTATCCTGGAAAATGTGGGCATCTTGATCAATTGCAATCATTATATGGGATAACGGGTATGATTGTCACACGGGTTGGTTGTCACAGAGGTCATAGTAGAATATCGAGTGGTCGAATAAGTCCATTAAACGGCATGTCGGAGTACGCTGATATAAGGTACAAATGGATGTGCTACTCCCTCGCTCCTACCACGCCGTTTAACTGTCTGTTATGGCCTCTGTGACAACCAAACAGTGTAACAACCATACCCGGTCTCCCCTAAAGCCTTTCGTAATCCACAGCTGAACATAAGCGACTCCTAATTTGCTTTACAGTAGCACTGTTAGCCAATGGGAGGATTTAGCCACGACCAGACCCGTTGATACATACATACATACATAGACTCACGCCTGTTTCCCCAAAGGGGTAGGCAGTGGCATATTAAACGCCCACTTTTCGCCAGTGTTTTGATCCCACGTAATAGGTGGCGAGCCTATTGCCGCTTATCGGGATATTTTGTTTGCCAGAGCCTCGTCACTTGATCGGCAGGTGCACCACTTGCAGGTGACGTTGGCTTGGTACCCTAAGTTCTTGGTGGGAACCCTATGCACCCGTTGATAAAGGTTTAATATCGAGATTTAAGTGTCTCCTAAAAATACTATTGGCTGCGTGTAGTCGCAATTGTAAACATCAGTATACCTACAGCCAAGTCTTAGACTTATAGCCTGAATTCGAACCGTGTTCATAAGTTTCCGTAGTGTAGCGGTTATCACGTGTGCTTCACACGCACAAGCCCCCCGGTTCGATCCCGGGCGGGAACATTACTTTTGGTTTTTCTGTTTTAATTAATACTTCATTGAAGGCTGTTTTTATGATAGTAACTTGCATATTTTAGGAAAAATATATGAGATGGCATTTTAGGGTATTATAGGTCAGACAGACAGTTGCTCTGTAGAAAAACTAATATTCAGTCAAATCTGGATAGACTAGTAAGCGGACACCGGGTTACAACTGGAATAACGCAAGGAGGATAATGATCATCCGCAGATTAATATTTCATAGGCGATAAATAGCTTTGTCTTATGGTCAATGGGCAATATTAAAAGGGTAGTATTATCTCTGTCTCAATATAATCCCGGATTTCTACAAAAAAAATACCGTTGTTCCACCAAATATACTTATTGCACCACTAAATATACTCACTAAAATATATCATAACGAACACCTGTTTATTGACCGTTGCAAATCTCTAATATTAAAATTAATCCTTTTAGTTAAAGAAGTATTTCAAATTTTACTTTTACTCAACAACCAAATAACAAGTTATTTGGTAGTATTAAGATAAACTTAGTTCACGGAGCCCTACTTCGCAGGGCGCCTATTTTTGGGTGCAGGGTCACAAGAAAACCTAACATAACCTATTAAGTTTCCCAAGCCGACGAGACTTTTCATATTAAATGATACTTTATGGAAAGATTGGCATATTTGGTGTGCAATAAGTATTTTAGTGAAAGAATAAAGGTTTTAAGCGTAACGCACTCAGAGTGTTGCTTAAGATTTTTGATGCACTGTTAAAAATATCCCATATAAAAATAGCTTAAGTATGAAAGTAGGTACTATCTTTAAGCTCTTCGATTTAGTATTTCCAAAAAATCCAGACTTCTACATTACTGGACCAAACCTAAACTAGTGACATAAAATTGCTGCAACTACGTGTAAAATGAATGAAGCAATCAAATTCTATTTAGTGAGCTAATGAGGTCAATTAGTTTGACCTCTGCACTTGGCATTCAACGAATGAACATTCTTAAACACACGCTGTGTAATGTCTAAAATAATAGGTAAATGTAGGTATATTTATCAGCTTAATTTTGCCAGTTAGGACTATATAATTATTTACATATGCCAAGGTCCGTGTGGTTACGGATTAAGAATACGGAACGTCACCACCCCATATCATCCCATGGGTGTCGTAAGAGCCGACAGAGGGAGCATATTATTGCAGAGAACAGCACTGTAAGAGAAGGAAAACTTGATACAAACCCTATACCAACCCGTTTGGCCAGCGTGGTAGAGTAGGCCAATACCTCCTTTCAAAGGAGAGGCCTAGTCCAGCAGTGGACGTTTAAAGGCTGATGATGATTTGCCTATACGGCCTTTCGCAGTCCATAACTAGGCTTAATTAAGCCTCTTCTAATTTACTTCACAATAGCATTGGATTTGACCTACCATACCACGTATCATCATCTCTGCTCAAAGAACAACAAAGGCTAAAGTCTCATTTTGAACGTCTATACATATACTGGAGGACGCCAGCAGCTACGCCTGCATTTTTTTTAAATTTACCCGCTTTGTCCGATCCCATGGGAATTTCGGGAAATCCCTTCTTAGTACACCCATACAGTCCCCAAAGAACATACATGCAAAATTTCAGCTTCCTGCGCCCAATAGTTTCGGCTGTAGCGTGTCTGTCAGTCAGTAAGTAACGCAAGGATTTTATATATTAAGATTATGTAACAAATTTTCCAACTCTTCGCAAAGAGCAACATAGGTTATCTCAAGTCTCTTTCGCCACGTCTAATATTTTATGTTAAAATTCATTTATTTTGGTTTAGATCTTTTGACGTAGAAACAGAAATTGCTTAAATAAACACTTTTGCATTTTTAATATTAGGAAATATAGTAACTACAACACGAGCTTTTTTAACCATGTCCCAAATATCAACAATTTCCACAAAACTATTCAATTAACCCAAAAAACTGGTACAAAACATAAAATTCACAAAAGAATTCCAACTATACTATTGCAGATTTAAATCAAACGTCCAACAATGAGCCATAAGTACTGAGTAATTAGGGCTGCCAACTTTAAATCTTAATATATAAAATCCTTGCGTTACTGACTGACTGACAGACACGCTACAGCCGAAACTATTGGGTGCAAGAAACTGAAATTTGGCATGTGTGTTCCTTAGGGACCGTAGGGGTGCACTAAGAAGGGATTTCCCGAAATTCCCACGGGATCGGCCAAAATGGGTAAATTTGAAAATATTGCAGGCGTAGCTGCTGGCGTCCTCTAGTTATGTATATCAGCCTTGCTTTATAATTTGTACCACTGCTGGGCACAGGCCTCTTCTCGTTAGGTCATAAACCACTGACCAAGCGCAGGGTGGCTGAATACACATGTCTTTTGAGAACATTATGAAGGACTTTCAAAATATACATATACAAGTTTCCTTACGATGTTTCCCTTCGCCGTTTAGCAAGAAATTAACCATTTAATGCGCATTTAAGTTCAAAAGTCATTCGTGGGTTAAAACTCGAGGTGTTCTTAGTACTTTTTTTTTGGTGTCGGGTTGGAAAATCCTCATGGAGTCCCTCCGCCCCGGGAGAAGGACGAAGGGGACTGTCAGACTCTTACTGACTAAAAACCAACCCGTGTTCCTCATGTACCCGTGTGTCGGAGGGTAGGGATTCACATAAGCATTCGTCGCTACCCCCCGACGAGTATTGGCCCGCCAGATGGTCAGGCGGGCCCCGAACAAAACTCCCTTGGCGGCGGTTTAAGGTGTTGGGCTCCGCCGCCAAAACACTCAGCGGCTGCAGAGGATAGGGAGGACGGCAACGCAACACCGCATCTCCTCTTCCTCTGCAGCCCCACCGCGACGCATCGAATGGTGCGCCCCCATTTGGTCGCGGGAGATAGGGCGCGCGGCAACGCAACACCGACACGACTCTCCTCCCGCGACCGCACCCGACTGCGAGGGACAGACAGAACTGTCTCCCGCACCCGCACCGTTGGACGCATCCTGCGCAGGCCCCGTCAAGCCCACGCAGAGCGTCCCCTCCTGGATCCCTCTTAGCTTCACCGCGGGTAACCAATCCACGGTTACTGAGCCCCCCACCACGACAAGGTGGAGATCCCACGGGGAGGGGGGGGGGGGTTGTTCTTAGTACCTAGTAATACATTAGTCCTTCCACTAGACTATCGCTAGTTTACACAATATATTATTTACGAACTGTTTTAGCGGTTTATTTTTTGTTTTTAAATACCTCAACAATATCGTCGTCTACCGTGCCAGATTATTTTGGATGATTGATTGATAATAGATTGATGTTGGATTATTTTCTAGAAATTTTTGGTTTTCGCTGTTTCTGGAATAAATTATATTTATATAATGAGGTTAAAGTAACATAATTTATAAGTAGCATATAAATGAAGCTTAATCTAATCTAATCTAATACAAAAACCATAAATACAAATTTAGAAAGTGAAAATATTTACATGGTATAGGCGTCGTAAAATGCCTCCGCATCAATGTCATGGGGTAACGTGCCCAGAAGGCTGGCAGCATTGCCACGCTGGATGGCAATGCTGATTCTCTGAGCAAAGAATAAACCAGCCTTCTGGTCACGTGAGACGTCGATTAAACGTTTAGAAATTTCCCGGATTAGAGAACGAGCGCTCGGACCCCATGAGCCTAGCGTTTCAATAAATTATATTATATTACAGCCTATGAATTGTCGTTAGACACACAGAAGGCAATGAAGAGAGCTAAACACAGAGATTGCGAGATCGAATTATAAATGTATAAATCCACAGGAGAATCAAACTTATAGCTCTCCGAATTTGTGTACTTTTTTGCATATTTTAAACATTTTCTGTATTGAAATATAATCTATTCTACAATTTTATTAAAACTGAGCAAATCTAGTGTTGACAAGTGGACTGGGAAGTCGGTAAACTCTTTTTAGGGTTCCGTACCTAAAAGGTAAAAAACGGAACCCTATTACTAAGCCTCCACTGTCTGTCTGTCTGTCCGTCTGTCTGTCACCAGGCTGTATCTCATAAACCATGATAGCTAGAAAGCTGAAATTTTCACAAATTATGTATTTCGGTTGCCGCTATAACAACAAATACTAAAAATAAAAAAAAAATAAATATGAAGGCGGGGTCCCATACAAAAAACGTGTTTTTTTTTCGTAAATTTTTTCTCAAAATTACTAACTGTAACAGGTAGACGCTTTAAATTATCCCATACAACAGACGTAATTTTTAAGCAATTTGTTACTCGATCTTAATAAACATGTAGAAACTTATAAAGTATTTAAGTATACATACAACGAACGTGAATTTCTTTTATAGATGATGGTACGGAACCCTTCGTGCGCGAGTCCGACTCGCACTTGCCCAATTTTTATTTTAATGAGTGACTCACGATCACTTGATGAGACAATTGACTTATGCATTGATAGAGATATCCGAAGTGTAAATAGTTGACGCACAGTGAGCACCCCAGCCTCCCTATAAACTTATATGGTAGGGTATCTGAAAGGTTTTTTCAGCATGACCTTTAAAACAAATCTCTGTGCTCTCTCGGCTTGAATCATAATGGTTTTACCAGCACAACCCCAGCATGTTATGTATACAGTAGATTATCAAGGATTGACATAGTGCGTAATATATAGTTTTAAGGGTGTCAGAGCATGCTACGTCTCTTAAGTTACGTATAACCTTTATGATTTTACGAATTCGAGCTGAGAGGTTTTCAATGTGGGTCTTGAACGATAGATTGTCATCAATGTGGACCCCAAGAAATTTGACTTTTCGTATTCGCTTAAGGGTTTCACAGGTGCAGGATGAGCCGCTACAGGATCCATTATGAATTTTGATGTGTGTTTCCATGCTTGGAGCAGAGGCAGTGTTCTTGTGGAAATATATGTACCTACACCGTTTTTTTGGTGTTTAAAGTTAGAAGATATTGTTCCAGCCACTGTGAAACCCTAGCCATTTCCTTTTCTGCTATTGAGCTAACTGCAGACCATGTAGGTCCGTGAAAAATTAGAGTAGTACCATCCGCGTAGCACAACATATCAGCATTTTCAACCCAGAGATTGTGAATATCATTAATATACAGGACAAACAGTGTCGGGCCGAGTATACTTCCTTGGGGAACACCGAAACGAATGAATTGGGGTTCACTTGTAACATGGTTAATTCTTACACACGTCTTCGTTCCGATAAGTAACTTTAATGAAAGTAAGGTATAAATAATGTTTTATCGACGTTTCATATAAAAAATAAATATGAAAAGTTGGCAACCCTAACCATAATGAGAGCGGCCATGTTGCCGGACGTGACGTCACACTCCATATGCATTTGAATTAACGGTAGATTAACTTGTATAATGTTGGTCGAGTTACAAATGGGGCGATGGAAGGTTTTGTGTAATACTGAATTGTGAAGCAGCGATAGCTAGTGGATACCAATATACTGCCCTGCATGGTATCGGGTACGAATCCACGGCGCATTATGTCTTTTCGAAGCTATCATCATCAGCATACCATAGTCCACTGCTGGCAGCACTCTCCAATGGCAGCCACTTTTCTTATGTACATATATTGTCACTCCACCACTTTTCGAAGTTATGTGCGTATTAAATTGTTTTTTATCGGTTGCCCCGTGCCTCGGAAAGCACATTTTGGTCCTGTTCCTGGCTGTCATGACTATCCTTGAATATACTGCCACCGGTCTTAACCATAATATATAGCTATCCCTTTGTGTTCTAGAGGTCAGTCAGAGTAAAAGATAATCTTCTGTCAAATCTAATTACGATGCAGACGAACCTGCATTTTGATGCAACCAGGATATCGCTAAGAGGATGATGGAATCACGTACGCTATTATTTACTTGCTCTTGCTCGTGGCTTCGCCTATATGGTATGTCGGCAAAAAGGATAATATTCGCAATGTCAGACAGCAAATAGTTATGTGCCAACTTTCATCGCATAATTCAGCTCTATAGTAAAACAATTTTGTTTGTTTTGCCTATGTTTGACCTTGGGTTTTCAACTAGGTATCTCTGGGCTAAGTTTCAGCAAAATCGATTCAGTTTACCATGGGCAATAATAAACAAATCGCTGCATTAATCCATATGTGTGATTTTAATTCATAGAAATTAGCATACAAGTTTATAAATGAAGTAATGTGCGCCGATCCGTACAGGTGCCTATTAGCCGTTGCTTAACCAAGCATGTCGACTACATAGTGGATATATTGTTGCGAATGTCTAAACAGTGTAACAGCTCTTATCTAATGGAACAATGAGAAACAATACGTAATCATCATAAATAACTTTTTTTAAGTTCCTTTTCTGCACTAGGATAGATGGCTGTGTTGCGAGAGACTTAAATTAGAAGAATAAGATATGAATTTTGATATGCATACACTGCCTCATGGTCCAGTGGATAGCGAATGCGACTGCTGATCGGAGCTCCCGCATTCGATTCCCGGGTCGGGCAAAAGTGTTACTGAGTTTTTCTGCCTACCCCTTTGTGGATACAGGCGTGAGTCTATAAAAAATATAACACTCCTGCATATAGGTCTTTCGAATCCTTATTAAAATCACAATAGCCTTGTGAGTCAATAGCTTGTCAGACAGGTATGTATAGGGTTGGATGTCGACTTTTCCGGTTCGTCGCAAAGTTATTATTTCTTCAACATCAACTTGTCATAGTCCACTGCTGGCCTCTCCAATGGCACGCCACTGAACTCAATTTTCGGTTTTTAGTGTCAAGCAAGGTACCTACTATTTGCTTCGTGTTTATTACTTAGGTACTCGTCTTTTACGTCACTCACGGCATGAAATAGTGTGGTGACACTTTGTATTCTTAATCAATCAAGATATTATACTTTAGAATATATTTTTAGGTAGGTAAGTACATAAATATACAAGGTAAAAAGACCCTTAACGAAAACTGAAACCCCATATTATACCAATCATTACGAACATTTTATACTTCGGCAACATACCTGGGAAATTACTGGTTCAGGAGATATTGAGGCTCAGTTACTGTAGATTTTTTGTAATTAGATTCAAAATCGATGCAATTACCATGCCAACCTGTTCTATGGATGTCCTATGCACCCATGGATAAGTAGGTATTTCGAAAATTGTACGCGCACAATTTTAATTGCGGCTTAAAAATGTGATTATTTGAAAAAAAAACATTTCCCAAGTTTTATTTTTGGTTAGTATGACTTGGCATGATGTCCAAAACGGACTTCGGCTTGGTGATGGCACTTGTGACAACCTGTATGTAAGTACGTATACAAAAGTTACTTCTTTATTATCGTTCTGCACAATGGTAATGAGTCCTTCAAACCGTCTCCATGGTTGTAGAACGAATTCTTTAATTTACATAATTAGGTGTCCGACACAGTACGATGCCCATGGGCCTCGTCTAAAAAGTTTTTATATGATTAAATCTGATTGGTTTTTTTTTCTGGAGAATATAGGAGTTATAACCACACATAACCTCTACTAATATTACTTCTATAAAAATAATGATTCCTGCAAGTAAAACAAATTATATAAGTTCCTTTAACTAATAAATCATATCTAAAAAATAATAGCAGTTTCATAAGATCAATTTAAAATGTATTATTTAAGTAGGTACTTAATTATTTCAGAACAATAACGAAAAACACTAACAAGTCTACGTCTTAAAATACTATACAAAGAAATATATACAGAACATACAAAGAAATATATACAGAACGAAAATAAAATAATTTAGAGGGCGTCATGAAATTCATCCACATGGCCGTCAACCGGAAGCGTGCCCAGAACGCTGGCAGCATTGCCACGTTGTATGGCGATACCTACTTAATTTCGGGGCCAAATACCCAGCCTTCTGGTCACGCGAAGCGTCGATCAATCTCTTTCTGATCTCTAAAAAGAGATCTCGCACTTGGACCCCATGACCCCAACAACGTTTCTACCTCAAACGGCTCAAATACGTAATCCCCTACTGAGTTTACGTATTGCGCCGTTTGAGGGTCTCCGCTGGCCATACTGCAGAAGGTTTTGGCATGTATTTTACCAGCCGGCCACCTGCCTGACGCCAACCGTCCTTGGGAATGTTATCGTTATAGAGGACGGAGATAGAGGTTAGAGGTAGTATGAAAGTGGCGCCCATTGATGAAAAAGTAAAAGGGAGTCGATTGGCCTGGTATGGACATGTTATGCGGAGAGATGAGATGTATGTAGGTAAAAAAGTGATGAATATGCATGTAGAAGGACGAAAAGGGAGAGGACGGCCAAGGAAAAGATGGATGGACTGTGTGAGGATGGATATGAAAGAGAAAGGGGTAAATGATCGGATGACTAGTGACAGACAAGTATGGAAGTGAAGGACATACTGCGCCGACCCCAAATAAACTGGGACCAGGGCAAGACAATGATGAGGGTCTCCGCTGACTTTTCATTAAAAGTGACTGATTTGACTAGTTGGAAACATCCCTATTATTTGACGGATATATGACGGATATATATGACGGATATATGTCGAATATATGACGGATTTCTGAGCACGTCATCATCATCATTTTAATGTTGTCCCGGTTGATATCCAAAACTTTCGCCTAATGGTGCTGATACACTTGAGCATTCACCTGTAATGCATTCTTGCGAATGTTACAAAACAAATAACTGTGTTTTAGCCGAGCATTCTCACGAACATTCGGGTGAGCCCTAGAATATAGATCATACATAGAATTCGCACTACAATGGCGGTTAAACCCAATATATTTACTTCACTTTGACTTATGATTATAATCTAGGGAAAAATCTTTGTAGTTTGTCACTAATTTTAACTTGACTAGTGATGGGTTTACTCAGAATAAATATCAAATACAATAAATGATTTAATTTCAATAGAATGTTGATAAACCCTCGATATCGATAAATAAATTTGAACGTAGGAACAGACACTTGTGTGATTTATTAAACGTGTTTAAATTAAATCTGCATTTTATTATTTAGAAACTTAATTTGTTTACGTATATACTCTTACTCTAGAAATAATTTATAATTAAAACTGAAGTAAATATAATTATGTATTGTGTAAAACTGCTATTGTAGTGCGATTTCTATATTCTACGGATTAGAGTGGTGTAAAATGTTCGGTTCGACAAAACAAAAAACGGCGAACGCTCGCTGTTCTGTTACAAGTGAAAGCTCAGGTGAATCAGCGCCATAAGAGCCGCCGGTCCGCTAATACATACCTACTATATAGTTTCAAGGCATGCATTTCAAACAATAAAATCTACGGCTAGCACAAGAACCTATAGTCCGGGCCACGAGAACATAGACTTTTTGTAAACAAAGAATTTCTACTAAGTGACTTAGCGACAGTCCTGTCAAAAACAAATAATGTCAAATCCAATGACCGCAACGGTACATAGATACATGTCATTGGAAACTAATATGTCAATGGATCGGGTTTTTATCGATATTATGCGCTGTCAAGAAGATTTTCTGATGTTTTGAGGTACTGACGCCTAGAATGTCAACATTTGGCGTTACTTCATTGAAATGTTGCATTCTTGGGCTTGCATTTATCAGAGGAAAAAGATATTTTTTGTAGTTATCAAGAATGTAAAGTTAAATACAAGTTTATAGTATCGCAACGCTTTTCCCGCTGCCGGCATCTCGAAAAAGCGGGTGCAGAATCGCAGATGGCAAACTATTAGTCGCGCAGAAGTACACAGTAGCTGGTTATCTGTAATATTATTCATTGTTGTTCAATAATTTAATATTTTAGGATAGGTAGGCTACTTTGAGCAAATGATTTATTGTCTATGATTAAAAAAAACATGTCAATAATAGAGTCACATTTGGGTATTATCTAGCCGAGTGGGTATACCAACAGACTGCCATGCAGAGGGTATCGGGTTCGAATCCACGGCGCGCACCAATGACTTTTCGGAGTTATGTGCGTATTGAATTGTTAATTATCGCTTGTCCCGTGCCTCGGAGAGCACGTTAAGCCGTCGGTCCCGGTTGTCATGAAGATCTTTGACAATCGTTACAGGGCGTCAGTACCTTGTAAATAAAACTGACACTAGTCTAAACCATGGAATATCGCTATCCCTTCGGGTTGCGGAGGTCAGACAGGCAGTCGCTCCGTGGAAAAGCTAATATTCAGTCAAATCCGGTTAGACTAGAAAGCGGACCCCAGATGGAAACTGGGATAACGCTAAGAGAAAGAAGATTTGGGTATTCTCTATTATTTTACATGGTACTTTATTTTTCCTTAATTTACAGAATAAATTACGTCTAAAACGACAAAAAATCTGAAAATTTATGAACATTCAAACAAAATCAGATATTTTTATTTCAGTTAAATTTTACAATACAAATTTAACAACATAGTGGCATAATTAGGCATTGAAAAAAAAGACTGTTCAAAAAGTATAAAATCTAAAACACAACTATTTGAAAAAAGGTTGTGAAGCCCTGAATGTTTGTTTACAAAAAGTCTATCTTCTCGTGGCACCAACTATACTTGCGACTCAATCGTAATTCTTGCGCTGTTGTAATTAAACATTTTGGACCAAAAGAAAGCCCAACGTGATTTGTTTACTAATTTGAATAATATTCTACCACATACGAGCAGCTCGTACACGCAGCGCCATAATCTCATATTAATCAGAACCTGTATGTACTATGAGTACTAGTTTATGTTTAATCATACATATAAACGTCTGCTTTTTTAAATAATGATAGATACGTTTGTGCAGTACATTCTATAACAGAGTAGTTGAGGTTTTCCTCAGTTCTTGTTTGCTTCATAGAAGTTACCTACTAAAAGTTCTGGAATGTTACCAAATTTTGATTTACTGCGGCGTAGATGCACCTAAGGAAAGCCCCGCGTGACTTGTTTATTAATTTAAATGATAGTGAAAGCATAGCTATATAAAAATTAGTTACTCAACAGGACCATTTTAAGGACATTCCACCGTTCGGATGCGTTAGTATGAATTAAAATAAATGTTAACATTCGGTAGAAGTGTACTTGTACAAACACAGATTATACATAGAGAAGCAAATCAACTCAAACTCAAAATGTTTATTGCTTTCATGTGTTAAGTACAAAGATCTTAAATAAATATGACATTTAGATTCAACATGAAACCCTGTTAGGGCACAGCAAATTTACGTTGGTATACGTATCTATAACTATTTATAAATATAATAAATATGTATTAAGTTATACTACTTAATCTCATACATACATACATAGACTCACGCCTGTTTCCCCGAAGGGGTAGGCAGACTTTTCGCCAGTGTTTTGATCCCACGTAATAGGTGGCGAGCCTATTGCCGCTTTTCGGGATAATTTGATTGCCAGAGCCTCGTCCGTTGATCGGCAGGTGCACCACTTGCAGGTGAGGTTGGCTTGGGACCCTAAGTTCTTGGTGGGAACCATATGCACACCTTAATCTTATAATGTTGTTCAAGCATGAGTGTTAATAAATTCTTATCTAGTTTTATTATTCAATACATTGTACCTATTGTCTTATGCTAAGAGGTATTGCTTCTTATAAGTATTTTCGTCAAAAAACTCTTCCAGTGTGTAGAAGCATTTTTTAATAAATATTTATGAAGTTTATTTTTGAATAATTATGTTGTTATCTTTGGAGTCTTTTATTTCTTGCGGTATTTTATTGTATACTAGAGGACGCCAGCAGCTCTACGCCTGCATTTTTTTAATTTACCCGTTTTGGCCGATCCCGTGGCAATTTCGGAAAATGCCTTCTTAGTGCACCCCTACGGTACCCAAGGAACATACATGCCAAATTTCAGCTTCCTGCGCCAAATAGTTTCGGCTGTAGCGTGTCTGTCAGTCAGTCAGTAACGCAAAGATTTTATATATTAAGATTTTGATCGACATAACATAAGGTCCTGACTGGAATATTGACAGGCTAGATGTTGGTAACTTGACAAACAGCGTTAAGAAAATATAGTTGAATTACTACCACTATTCAGTGTGTGACGGATCAAGAATACAGTGTGTCACTACCCCATTTCGTACCGCGGTTCTCGTAAGAAGCGACTTATCTACACGAAGCAAATCTTCGTCCAGAGACGGGCAACTCGGCTTCAAACCCTATACCAACTCATCCGCCCAAAGTGTTACATTAGACAAAACCCTCCAATTAAACTCACAATGTTAGACGCAAATTAGGAGAAGCTTATATCCACTGACTACGAAATGCTGTATGATTGACATGTGATCAATACTATAAATAGTAAAATATATGTTTATTTGTAATTTCAGGTGAAATATTTGGGTCAGAGCGACGCACGAGGACTGTGGGGCATCAAACACACGAGAAAACCTGTCGACCTCATGGTAGCAGCCGCAAAAGCATTACCTCCTGGTAAGAATCTCTTCGTGTTTTCTTTGAAAATACAACACCCACAAGTGCACATGCCAGCAATATACAGCTGAAATCCCATGTTGTACCAATCACTACGAAAATTTTTTACTTCGGCACCATACCTGGGAAATTACTGGTTCAGGAGGTATTGAGGCTCAAAGTTAGTATGGAATTTTTCTAATTCGGTAAAAAATCGATGCATTTACCCCGCCAATTTGTTCTTTAGATGCCCTATGACCCCATGGATAAGTAGGTATTTCGAGCATTGCACGCGCGCGCTTTTAATTGCGGTTAAAAAAATGTGAAAACTTAAAAAAGAAAATCGTTTCCCAGGTATTATTTTTGGTTATTATGACTTGGCATGATGTCCACAACGAGTAGACTTCGGCTTGGTGATGGGTCTTGTGACATCCTGTATTTTGTAGATTTTCTCAAAGATAAAATATTATGCATCACTGATAATAATTCGTTTACTTTCTTTATCTGGCTTATCTGATGGCAAAAATGTAGGCCATATAAACTATATGGATAATATTATGGTCGCCCACTATGTATGCTGTATAAAAAGGCTGAATCAGAGGGCCATAGATTATACAGATATACTAGCACAGAGGGCGATGAAGAAAGCTGTGCTTGGCGCTGCTTAAAAACAAAAAAAACAGAAACTACTAGACCCGCAGAAAAACTAGAGTCACCGACAGAGCTATTTGAATAGTCAAGCTGAAGTGTGGGTGAGTGAGAGTGCCGCAGGCCCTATCCCCTATTCCTTCTCCCTCATCCCACTCCTTATTCTACCCCTTTTCCCAACCGCAAGGGGCGGCAACGCACTTGTGACTCCTGTGGTGTTGCGGGTGTCCATGGGCTGCGGTAATTGCTTACCATCAGGCAATCCGTCTGCTCGTTTGCCGCGTATTACTATAAAAAAGAACCCATGGGCAGGACACAAAGAAACTACAGGCGTTGACCACGTTGTAGGCCTCTCGCAAGGACTGATGATCTTGTAGCGACCGCGAAGAAGCGGTTGGATGCTGGTGGCTTAAGATCTGTTCGGAGAGATTATGTCCAGCAGAAGACATATACCTTTAGGCTGATACAATTATATAAAGATATTAGGTACTAATAATGGCAAAGCTTAAAGACTTCATAAGTATTTCGGTAACATTACGATAAACCCTCCGATATGCAGATTTCCTCACGTTGTTTGTTCTATGACCGTTAAGCATGCGATTATTAATTTTACCTTCAGTATGTGGAACTATTATTTACAGCTCCAATATTTTCTTTTCCAGGTCAAATCCTACCAATAGTGAAGCTAACCATCACAGTAGATGGGGTCCACTTGGAGACAGCCCACCATGGACTAAAACATAATGAATTCGAGCACATGTCAGTGTTCTTCAACATCGAGTCGATATCATACGGAGTGCAGGACCTGGTGTACACCAGGGTGTTCTCCATGATCATTGTGAAGGACAACGCTGATGTCAAGGGACTCAACCCGTTCGAGTGCCATGCCTTCGTTTGTGAATCTAGGTAAGGCATTTCTGATCCTGGATTTTTTTCCAGCTATATTTGGTAGATTCTGGTAAATTTGGAACCTCTCAGCACTTTTGGAGAGAAGCGATCCACCATCTATACCGTCTATGTCACTTAATTACATAGCTACTATTCTTCTTCTTCTTCCTCGTGTGAGTGTGTGGCCATCCCTGGTGCAAATAGCTACTATTGATGAGTCAGCAGTCCATCTGATGGTAAGCAATAGTTCTGGATTACAGCCATGTTACAGTCATGATGGGGTTAAGTATTTTAATACTAGTAAAAATGCCTGGTCTATCAGCAACGGAGAAATTCAAGCAGTCACATCTAAAAACTGCATTTTGAGTTTGAAAAAAGAAGAAGAATAAATACAGCAGAGAACTCGCCGAAGCTACTATGTAAGTAGAAAGAATGAAAAATCACCAGAAGAGAGAAAAAAGAGGTACCATTCGATTGGAAGGTGTCCATTTGAAAACAGTTCACCACGGTGTAAAACACTGTGGATGTGAGCACATGTGTGTGTATACGAGGGTGTTCTCCATGATCATACTGAAGGACAACACTGATGTCAAGGGAATCAACCCGTTTGAGTTAGAGATGTAAAGAACTCAAGTCTTTGAGTCTTAATTCGATAGACTCGGCTCAATTTTACAAGACTCGGTGTACTAACAAAACTCAGAGCCTTGAGTCGAGCCGAGCTCCAGTCCTTTCTCGAAAACTCGAGCACCAAAATAGAACTCGTATTTCAAAAAGAGCTCGAGTCTTAAAAAGAAGTTCACGTCTCAAAAAGAACTCGAGTCTTAAAAAGAGCTCGAGCGTATCGAGTCTTGAGATTATATTCTTATATATTATATTTTTGCTTTTATATTATTATTATTCTATATTATATTCTTCCTATATTATTTTTATTCCGACTTATATTTTATTCCCTGTTTATTTATAAAGGAACTCCAAATGGAAAAGAACTTGAGCGCGACTCGTCCCGTAAAACGACTCGAGCTCGAATCAAGACCTGAGCGCCATGTTGCGCTCGAGTCTCTATGTAAACTTAAGTGTTCTAGTCTGGGGGTCTTGTTGTAACGAGTCGAGCTGTGCAATTTGTCAGCTGAGCCTAAAATTTAGGACTCAAAAGACTCGAGTTCTTTACATCTCTAGTTTGAGTGCCATGCCTTCGTTTGTGAGTTTAGGTAAGGAATTACCATGTTTGGATTTTGATTTTTCTTATGGCAGTTTTTGATAGATGATATAGCAGCAGTTCTGGTGATGCGTTTATCCTTGGAATATCCCTAGCTATACTGTAGATAAGTGCCACGAGATTATTTATATAGCTACCACTGATGGTAATCTTAGAGCTAACCCATGCTGTCAGTAGTAGCACATAAGCCAGGATTCATCACTTTCACACAAGTCTTTAATCTACTATAGTATTTTCGCTGTATAATGATATGCATGATAGTTCATGACTGACAATTATAGTGATGTAACCTAAGGAAATTTAATCGATTATTTATAAATATCGAATTAATTGGCAAACGACATTTATCAATTACATGGAATCGTACGTAGTTACCGATTTTACATCTTCGAAATAAAATTCATTTTAAAAGTGTTTTGGCAAATATATTCACAAATAAAACGCAGTAATTTCAAAATATATATTTTTTATTGTCTATTAGTCACAGTCACTCGAACTAAAACCTCATATCTGAATCTTCTCCAACAGAGATAATTCGGTGTTCGCTGATCTCAAATTCGGTCGAGGTGGACATATTTATCCCAGTCTGTAAATATTGTCGGATCGGGTTTCGAAACGAGTCGCCCGAACTTGAGGGTATTGGTGGTGTAGGGTGCTTAAGGTTGTTAGTCTTAATCCCCTAAAAGCAATTTTGGCTGCCGGAGTTGCGTCTAAATATTTTTAAACAATTTCCAACAATTCTTCATTCAAATATGCAAAACGGAACGTTATTTTAGGTTTTATGTGAAAGTAACTAAATAGGTGTGTTCGGTTCTCTTTTGACCCTTAACCACAGTCAACCTCACTGTATTAAACTAGTGGAATCAATAAAAGCGATATTTAGGTTTTATGTGAAAAAATGTGATACGAAATGCAACCGCCATCTTGTGTGAATGATATTGACAGGTAACGTCAAATGTGTGCGTCATTGCCCTCATTGCTTTCGAGTACTTAGGGTCCTGTAATAAGTAACTAGATAGGTTATAGTAGGTTCTCTTTTGACCCTTAATCCGATAATAGGAGCCCTGCGAAGCAGGGCTCCGTCAACCTTAGTTTATTAAACTAGTGTGAATAATGTGGAAGTTGGCAGTGCCATACACACCGATGTTTGGAGATTTTTTTTTTCAGAGGAAACCAAGTATTTCCGGCAAGTGAAAATGGTGAGGGGGGTTGCGAGACCTACCCTCCTCACCTCCCAATCACTCACAACCCCTAAAAACGGCGACGTATTTCGAAACCTTTACCATATTGTCGATTGTGTTATTTCTACGACTGATTAATTTTATCAATGTAGGGATTTCGTATTGCCATTACATCAGAACTATCTATGTCAGTTATTGAAGCTTTACGCTCACGTTTCTTCAGAGTGGACAGCTACTTGTCTTCAAAACTAGTTTCTCCAAATTTTTCTTTAGATATTCGAGAAACTGAAGCCTTGCCGATGTCCAGAGCAGAGCTGCCGCAACTCTGTAATCAACACTGTCGATCGGTATTACCGGGCCCCCGTTTGCACGCTCTTGTTCAAAGAAGGTCCTCAAACGAAGCACTAACTCACGGCTTTGAGAGTTTAAAACTATCTTTTTTGTTATTTTTGGCATTGTACCTACCAAATAAAACACAACAAAAAAATAACACGACAAACAGGCAGAATCACAAACCGCATACAAGGCGCTCGTACTCGTAGACGTATTCGATCACAATATGGCCGCTCCTATTCATCGATTTCATGCCGAGTCAATGGTGTCAATCTCTACTGACAGAGGGTTCGTTTCATGCATCTGACATTTTGAGGATTATATTTTATTATATTTAAATAATTTATTTACAGTTTATAATAATTATAAAAATAGAGAGAGACATACTAGTATCAATTTACTTTGTAATTTTTAATAGATATTTTTTTTAATAATTGTTTTCTTTTGCCAATTTATTTTCATAAGTTGAAAGTAGTATGCGTGATACGTAAAATGAGAACCTTCATGCATATCATCATACAGCGAAAATACTATAGAAAGAAATGCCTAGTCTAAAAGCAAGGGCCCGTGGATGTTTTTAAAATATAATTTGATTCTCTATCTATGTTATTGATCCATCCCACATATTCATTTACCTCACTCACACGGTCCATTTCGTAACTTTTATCGATAGATAGATCGACCCAGATTCAACAAGATATCTCAAGTGCCAGACAAATATTTAGCAATGTTCTCCTCTCTCGTAACGTAACTGACGGCATATCTTGACATTTGAGTGTTGTAATGGATGTTATCAAGATGACCATTATTAATTTGAGATAATTTGTAGTTGGATGTGGGCATGGACATATGACATAATCCGTGTGGTGACGAATTAAGAATATGGATTGACACCACCCTATATCATCCCATGGATGTCCTAAGAGCCGGCAGAGGGAGCATATTATGCATAGATTAGCACTGTAAGAGAAGGAAAACTTGATACAAACCCGTTTGGCCAGCGTGGTATAATAGGCCAATTCCTCCTTGCCTTCCGCCTAGTCCAGCAGTGGACTGTTAGGGGCTGAAGATGATGATGTGGGACATACTACTCGCGATAAAAATATAAAGAAGTCATTATTGACGTCCATAAGCGGTACATTGTGACCTTAAACTGTCCCACTTGACACAGGCCAATTCTTACTACGAAAAGGCACTAAGCCAGCTATGACTTAATTCCTTCTCTCAACAATACTTAAATATTCTTCAATATATTTATCTTCTTTCTAAAATTAAAAGAAATATGGGTACAGACCAGCATCTGCCAGGTTTGGGATTTAAATTCATGGATAGATTGTCCAAGAGTAATATACTAAATGTTATTTTGCATTTCTTAACAGAAATGCTGCCAGACGTCTAACCTATTCGCTGGCAGCTGCGTTCCAAGATTATTCTAGAAGAGTCAAAGAAATGCAAGCTAATAATGGTAAGAATATTATTAATTATACTCAAAGTTTGTTGGTGCAGGCAGCGATAGCCTAGTGGAGATACTAAGAAGACTGCAATACAGAAGTTCGATTCCACGCACCACTGACCTTTCAAAGTTATAAATATATTGCTTCGGATAGCACGTCAGTATCCTCAAATAAACTAATACTGGTTTCGACCGTAGAATATCTCTTGTGGGTTGTGGGGTCCGACGGCAGTTGGTTTGTGGCAAAGTTGATATTTTGTCATATCTGGTTAGACCAGTAAGCGGACCCCGGGCTCCAAGGTGTGTTAGTTTTGGCTACAACCGGGATAACGCTAGGACGATGGTGATGCTCAAAGTATGTTGGTGTAATCATATTCTAGAGTGCAAACCGCGCTTAGCCAAGCGTAGCATAGGACGCCCTCAGGCTAGATGGGGTTGAGATATACGAAAGCTGTAGTACCTAGGCCGAATCTTTTATTTCACAGTGCCACTCTGACGCAAGTTATAAGAGGCTTATGTCTAGCAGTGGACAGCAAATACAAAGCTCAAGGGCTTTTTTAATATAACTAACACCATTAACTTGCTTCTTTCCAGAGCTAGACGAACGACCGCCCAGTATGAAGAAACGATTCGCGATCGACCTCCGAAGCCCTGAAGAAATAGAAGCAGACTTAGAAACCGAAGCGTGATTGGTACTACCTGGAAGAAACTCATGCCTCAAACCAAAGGGATAAAAGTTTGTTTAATAAGTTGTACAATTATCAGAAGAACCGGAAAGAAACACATTCATCATCAGCCCTTAACAATCCACTGCTGGACTAGGCCTCTCCTTTGAAAGGAGGAATTGGCCTACTATACCACGCTGGTCAAACGGGTTGGTATAGGGTTTGTATCAAGTTTTCCTTCTCTTACAGTGCTGTTCTCTGCATAATATGCTCCCTCTGTCGGCTCTTACGACACCCATGGGATGATATGGGGTGGTGACATTCCGTATTCTTAATCCGTCACCACACGGATACGTCACGTCATGCCACGACCCAAATGGAAAGATTTTGGTAAAGTAGCACCTATCAGGATACCAGAAGGTAACCAGGGGCTGTCATAAATCTTATGAATACCTCTTCTATCAGAATTTAAGCAATTTTGAAAATTAGTGCCTCTCACCATCATCACATAATAAAAATATAGTCTTATCTAAGTACATCTTTCCTGACCAAGATTACCAACTTGTATAATATTTTGTAACATTGTATTAATTACTTATTTATTGCGAAAATGTAGCCTGGGAGAGAAAGCTAATATATGCAAAAGGACGGTCATCATCATCACATTCATCACTCTTGTTTAAAAACTGTTCCACAGCCTGCTAAGCACAGGCCTGATCACCAAGGACTTTTTGAAGTTATACGCGCATTATGTGTTTATTTATCATCGCAATTGTTAATTATCGCTTGCTAAACAGTGAAGGGAAACATCTTGATTAAAGGGCTGATGATTAAAAAAGGGGGGCTACGTTTATTATACCAAAACATAATACTTTTCTTATTGGGATATCGTATCTTCGGTTAGTCAGCCATTAGTATCTATTAAAATATAGAATATAATATTATCTTAATATATAAAATCCTTGCGTTACTGACTGACTGACAGACACCGTACAGCTGAAACTAGTGGGCGCAGGAAGCTGAAATTTGGCATGTATGTTCCTTGGGGCCCGTAGGGGTGCACTAAGAAGGGATTTTCCGAAATTCCCACGGGATCGACCAAAACGGGTAAATTAAAAAAAATGCAGGCGTAGCTGCTGGCGTCCTCTAGTAATTATATAAACAACATATTTTGGTTGAGAATAACAGCCTAATTTTCTAAATTGACCTTTTTGTTAAAAGTGTATTTATATTTTAATTATAATAACTTTAAAAACCCTATGAGATGATTTGAGGGTATGCTTTAAAACAAAATTTCTAGTGATGTTTTCTAAAGATTTTTGTTTATAAAATGAACCAATTAACTGACCTAAATTCTAGATTTCAAGATAATTATTAACCATACCAAAGTACCAAGTACCAAGGAATTTCATCAAATTCAGTGCAGCCGTTCTCTGTCTTTACAAACATTTATTTGTTTTGTACTTTATAGAATAAACATGATTTATCTTCTAAGACATTTTTGTTACTTTGCATGTAGGTACATCACTTTTATAATATTTATATTTACCAGTATTTAATAATAAGAAAAATATTCCGAAAACTTAAGTTATTAAAAAATGTGCTACATTTAGTTAAAGTATACTTAATTAATAATATTTAAATGTAAATTCACATTGTATATTTGTATAAATCTACTTAAGTACTTTGTATTATAAGTACTTATTTGTGTACACAATTGAGGCTAAAATAAAAAGAAAACTATTTTTGAATTGAATATTATTATACTTACCTAAAATAATTACGGAAAGGTCATGTCTTTTACAGTAGGTAGTAATCCACTGTTAGATGCAGGTGTCATTTAGATGCGTGTATTATATTGAATACATTAATAAATGAGCTTTAATTTATAAATCCTTAGCGGTTTTTAGGCACAGATACATCATTATCATTTCTGCATAATATATTATTATGCCATATTTACCAGATGAATAAAAAATAAAACGACATTTGTATGAATTATATCACAAATGAAACCAGTATGATATCAGATTTCGGTGAAAATTGCCATTTGCTTTTTTGAAGAAAATGAGACCTTTTCGAAATTTATGGAAATTTTTGTAAAGGGGTTTCATACCCTAAAAAAATTTTTGAAAGTGTGTTTAGAAAATATAATAATTTTATTATAATAATAAGTTAATATAGTACACTAGACTTCGTGCGCGGCATCGCTCGCATTGATCGTTTAGAAAACCCCTTGCGGGGGAATTTTCGGCAAATCTTAGGCCATGTCGGAGGCCTTCGGGCGGTCTAAAACCTCCGACACCAGAGTTGGCCACACATTTACCTACACGGTATTTGATGCATCCCAAGTACTAAGCCTAAGGCCGCGCGCACTCTGGACACGAATTCGTATCGTACACTATACGTACGATCGTGGTCGTACGAATTGAGTGCGCACACTGTATACGTTTTTATTAGTCAAATGAGCAGTGTTCTAGTGATATCGAATTCGTGAAGTCTGCTTTGGAGCGCGATGAATAGGTACCTAAGCTGTATCTTCACGACAATTCTCTTATCACTCGAAGTCTGCGGTGGCGTCGTCGCTATCGTAGAACATAATTGGTGGGTGAAATATATTAAAAAATACACGATTTTGGTGAATTTCATCATATCATGGAAGACTTATAACATCACTCATACAATCACTTTGGTCCCACAAACATTTATGATCGTGAATCAGGTTTAATTAACTTTTCTACATCCATTTCTTATGTTAAAACTTACGAATGTGTTTTGAAATCCCAACAAGTTCGGATTGTTTTCGGACGTCTGAAGTCAGAACTACACGTACTTATACGCACGACGAACACGCACCCAGTCTGCGCGCTCCCATAGTACTTGGAATATCGGGATCGTTCGTATGTGTTCGTATGTACGTGTACGTACGAGTAAAATTCGTACGAAAACGTGTCCAAAGTACGCGCGGCCTTATAATGCTATTATTAGATACAATCATGGACGTAGCTCGGATTCTCTTACAGGGGTCTGGCGGAAGAAAATTAAGATTACATATCTATTCATTAAGTTTATGAGTATAAAAATAAGAAGCAAGAAAGAATTAAAATGTATAAAAAGAAATTTGAACTTGCATGAAAAGTATTTAGAAGTAGGTACTTAATTAGATGCAGGACAACTTTTCTTTTTTAGTATTTTCTTGGGTTTACGCAAATGTTATCGCGATATACCTGTTTAACTGACATTACATTCAAATCGAATGATCTAGAAACTATTTTTTTTTATAGTCTCACGCCTGTATCCCCGAAGGGGTAGTCTGAGGTGTAATATTACACCCACATTTCACCTTGAATTTTTAGGTCCCACGTAATAGGGGCCGAACCTATTGCCGTGCCGGGCACATCACCAGACTCCGTGCTGCTACTGAGAATTCGGAAAAACCTAGTAACACTTTTTGCCCGACCCGGGAATTGAACCCGGCTGTCCAGTGGATAGCGTATGTGACTGCTGATCGGAGGTCCCGGGTTCAATTTTCGGGTCGAGAAACTACATTATCTACTATAATCAATATGGATAGTAGATATTAGCACCAGTAGTGGAACAATGTTCGGGTACTTTTGGGAACTTATTTCATAGTAATGAAATAACTCCTACATTCAAGACAAAGACAAATGCCATCTCAGTCTTCCGCGACCACGGTTCCTGTAAAGTAGCCGAATAGTCGGCATAAAACATAAAATATAGTTAATTATAATGTCAGTAAAACCAATATATCACGATAAAATCTATAAAGATTGGCCAAGCAGATATACAAGGCAAGTGTGAATGGGACAGGACGAAGGGGAAGACCTAGGCGGACTTTCTCTGACCAGATTGGAGACATCCTAAAAACAGGACAGGTTATAAGTACCCTGAACAGAAGAGCATGCATGAGGAATCTGATGGGAGTGAATGAAGCAAGAGAGATATGTCAGGATCGTTGCAAATGGCGTTCCGTAGTCTCTGCCTACCCTTTCGGGAAACAGGCGTGAGTCTATGTATGTATTTAAAATCTTTAAACAGTAGTTTTATTCCAACTTTTCTTATATTTTGCTGTTTGGTATTTGCTAGAGGCCTACCCTGAATATACATTGCTACGCCCATGGATACAACTTATTTAAGAGATCTATACTGTAAAAATATATGTTGTGTTACCTCATAATAATTTGATAATAAAATAATATAAGTATTTTGTATACCAAAATAATAATTATGTGATTTTAGCATAGAATTTGTATATTAAGCAGCTGTTTTTAAAATAAAGTTTGTTTGAAAAAATTTCTTACATTTTTATTAGTTTCTTCTTGTGTCATCATGTCAGCCTACAGAGGTCCACTGCTGGACATAGGTCTCCCCGAAGGTTCTTCATACAGACTGATCTTAAGCCGCCCGCATCTAACCGCTTCCCGCGATCTTAACCAGATCGTCGGTCCACCTTGCGGGAGGCCTACCCCTGCTGCGTCGTCCGGTACGTGGTCACCACTCCAGAACCTTCCTTCCCCAACGGCCATCGGTTCCTAGAACCAGGTGCCCTACCCATTGTGACCATTGCCACTTCAGCCTGACTATTATCTCTATACTCTCCATGACTGCCGGGATTGATAGTTTAAAGTGCTTTCCGAGGTAGGGTGCTAGACATAATTAGCTTTTGTTTATAGACTCACGCCTGTATCCCAGAAGGGGTAGGCAGAGATGTAATGTTGCACCCTCATTTCGCCATGTCATGAATTTTTATAGGAGTGAATCAGCCAATGACAAATGAAATTAATGTTGCCTTTTTTATTATTAGGGTCAACCTTTCCTAACCCAAATTTATCATCAGCCTTTTAAAGTCCACAGCTGGACAAATGCCTCTCCTAACTTGCATCACAATTATATTGTGAAGCGAAAGGTTAAACCCCTGTGCGCCGAAGTTCACCTAAATTTTCAACTCCCATAATTGGAAATCTGAAAATGTTCTTCTTAACATTTTTCATCCTTACAATCACAATTCCTAACTACTCTGTCTCTAATGTTCATAATTCCGAAGCATTCAACTTCATAATGTCAGTAGCAATAAACATCTATTATACTTTTAATTGTTTTCCTATATTTTCTCAACATAACTATCTTTTACACTATTATTCAACAGCATCACTGTTAAGAAGACATTATTGTCATCATATTTTCTGTCATAAAAATCATACAGAATTTTGTTTAGATTTCTTTTTATTCATAATAATCAGTATTATACATATACATTCATTTAGCGTTATTTTATTTTCACATAGCTAACTATGTGCTATGTGTAACTGCGACCATAACGCACGAGCTGAGCGAGCGAAGCTAAGCGAAGAAGAGTCC
Organism: Euclidia mi; assembly: GCA_944739405.2. Classification (NCBI taxonomy): domain Eukaryota; kingdom Metazoa; phylum Arthropoda; class Insecta; order Lepidoptera; family Erebidae; genus Euclidia; species Euclidia mi. The sequence goes on from OX123208.2 coordinate 4,127,546, forward strand.
CGCTCCAGTCATTCAGTTAAGTTCCAGAAACGAATCGGTCCTATTCATAATTATTGGTTTAGGTTAGAACTGTGACCACAACGCACGAGCCGAGCGAGCGAAGCGAGCATGCCGCGGCAGCGTAGCCACAAACGTGCTATTTTTGCAAATCGTTTATTTTCTCGATTCTATCCTATAAAACACATAAATATAAGTCTAAAAGTGTCTTGGTGTTTGTTGTCTCCGACTAACCGTTTATCGTAAAAACTATCTGGAAGGGATCCATAGGTTAGCTTAGGTTAGAACTGTGACGCGCGAGACGTAATTTTTCTAAGTATTTTTTGGGTGCATAGGGTTCCCACCAAGAACTTAGAGTCCCAAGCCAACCTCGCCTGCAAGTGGTGCACCTGCCGATCAACGGACGAGGCCCTGGCAAACAAAATATCCCGATAAGCGGCAATAGGCTCACCACCTATTACGTGGGATCAAAACACTGGCGAAAAGTGGGCGTTTAATATGCCTCTGCCTACCCCTTCGGGGAAACAGGCGTGAGTCTATGTATGTAGGTATGTATGTATTTTTTTCATAGAGCCCCCAAGACGACACTCTGACCTGAATTTCATTCATTTAAGACAAAAATCAGTGAAACGACCTTTAATCATTCTAAACAGTTGGTTTTTTAGACATAATTATCTCAGGAATAGTTATAGTAATAAGTATGTATGTAACAACAATAACCAAAAATAAAATGGCTAAATGTAAAAATGTGAACAGTTGTTTTGTAATCACAAGAAATAGTTTAAAAACAAACCTTTCTGAGTATGAGTGAAAATATTATGGTAATTATGTTAACGTAAAAGCTCCTATTAACGACCCCCTAAAATGTCTACTCTATTAACGATCTAATTTTTAAATAACTCATATTAGACATAATATAGGTTCCAGAAAAGTCATACCTTAAAAATTAGTTACGTATTTTAGTTGGACAACAAAAAGAGTAAAGTTTGTGTGATTAAATAGCCAGTGAAAGAAATAATTTGAAAGTGAGTGGGACGCGCCCGAAACGGACGCACATTTCATAGTGTCGCGTCTCCAGCCACGTAAGTACACCTAAATATTACTTAAGGAAAATAACACACTAAAAATGGATTTGTCTTCTTGCTATCACATTATTACTGTAAAGTATGTATTCGTTTTCTAAACTAACTCTTAATATAATACTTTTTATTGGTTTTTGTGTTATAAAATCATGTTTTAATTTAAGGCGCTAATAGAATCGAAATTTCAAAACTTGATTCTAATAACGACCCATGGCGTTGTTAAATTTTGAGAACATACTTCGTTAGATCTATTAACGACAAAGCTATTTCTTAAAGTTTTTGTTTAAAACTCGATTCAACGTTAGACAATATCCCTAATATTATACTGTAAATAACCTTTATTATCTGAATTAAAGACTAACTGACATTAAAAGAAATAATATAGCTATGAGACCGAACTTAACAACATTCCATAAAGCGGATAGTTTATCTGTTTATTATTAACTTTATTGGTCGCTTATAGAATATTGTAACCTTCATACTTGATTCAATTACCGACTAAAAGCTGCGACGATATTTTTGGTAATATTACATTAAACAAAATCAAAATATATATTTTTGAACCTCAGATTATTTTGTCCTAATAATCTGAGTTTTGAACAAACTGTTTTAACGAAGTAGGAAGAAAAAAGACTGGTTAACTGGATTATCTATCCCGGGAAGTCAGCTTTTATTAATTAAAATAACAAAAATAAGTGCTCTAAGCGTTGCAATAAATAATTATGTTCATATTGTAATAATGTTGATCTCAAAGCTATTGTTATTATATAATAAATACCTTAAAAACGACTTTTTATTTTATTTAATAGTATAGAAGAAGTGAAAACTTCGTAGCGGTCGGTAAAAGAAGTAGAAAAATCGGTAATAGAATCTTGTCGCATTCTATGGGTCGGTAATAGAATCAACTACTATTTTGGATTAAATATTTTTTTGTAAATATTGTGTTATTGAATATTGAATTTAAGTACTGAATTGCAAAGAATACTTCGGTGAGATTAATTATAAATTATAACATCTTTCCTAACGTAACAGCTTATATCTATTGTTTTTAAGTGAATCCTAAGACAGCTAAAACTGGCGGTAATAGGAGCATTTACGTTAAGGGATGAAAGCGTTATGATAAAAACAGTAGGAGTTTAAATATATTTACATTAATGATATTATTAATTACAATTTTTGGAAACATGAGTGTTATGAACATCGCCGGTTGCACTACAAACAGTATGAATGAAAACTTTAGGATGAAAAATTTTAGGAAGAGTGATCATTCGGATTACAAATCGTTATTGTTTATTATTTTATAGACTCACGCCTGTATCCCCGAAGGGGTAGGCAGAGATGTAATAATACACCCACATTTCGCCATGAATTTTAGGTCCCACGTAATAGGGGGCGAGCCTATTGCCGTACCGGGCACATTACCAGACTCCGTGCTGCTACTGAGAATTTCCTAACGGAAAAACCCAATAACACTTTGCCCGACCCGGGAATCGAACCCGAGACCTCCCAATCCCACGCGCACATTTATGCCGCGAGGGCAACGAGGCACAATCGTTATAAAGAACAATTTCTGGTAAAGAACTTGGTGAGCAAATATGGACCCGAAAGGAGGATTTGGCCTATTATACCACGCTGGCCAGACGCGGTGCCATACGTTTTGAGGTCGAGTTTCCGTCTCTTCCGCGACATATACATTTGTTTTCCTTAGACGCCTCTTACGACACCCACGGGATGAAGTGGGGTAGTGACGCTTTACAATATTATTTAGCGAGTATAGTCGCGATAATTTACTGATTTGACTGAATATTAGCTTTTCCTAAGAGCGGCTGCCTGTCTGACCTCCGCAACGCGACAGCAATATTCCATGTAAGAGGTGCTCTCGAATATCCACTTATAACCCAGCAACTATATCTACTACTCGCTAGCTATTCGCCATCTCGTTTTCAGTTGCTTCCTTTAAGCCCGCTGCCCTCGGTGCGTGGTTTTGTGAACGGGCGTGTGCACCTTTGAAGTTACATCGCGAGTCGAGTAACTAGTGTGGGAATTTAGCCTTACTCGATAATCGTGGAGATGGGAAAGCAGCTTATGACCTAGCAGGGCAATTAGTGCATCGAATGCCGTTCGAATCGAGATCAGCTGAAAGTGTGATGACTTAACTCGTACTACGGTCCAAATAAACATCATCATCCATCATCCTCCTACCGTTATCCCAGTTTCAACTGTGATCCGCTGACTAGCTTAAACGGATTTGGCTGAATATTAGCTTTTCCACAGAGCGACTGCCTGTCTGACCTGCGCAACCCGAAGGGATAGCGATATTCCATGGTTTAGACTTGTGTCAGTTTATTTTAGAGGTACTGGCGCCCTATAACGACTGTCAAAGATCTTCATGACATCCAGGACCGACGGCTTAACGTGCTCTCCGAGGCACCGGACAAGCGATTATTGTCAATTTAATACGCACATAACTCCGAAAAGTCACTGGTGCGCGCCGTGGAATCGAACCCGATACTCTCTGCATGGCAGTCCGTTGGTATCTCCACTAGGCTATCGCTGCCTTTAAGGTCAAAATAAACATCAACAAAAATTTTAATGACACTATAATAATATTAAAATAACATAAACATACAACTTAAAACATAACTATAAACTATACGACTATAGACTACTATCGTTAATTTCGTCGACAATTTTACTTACAAACAACATTTCTTCCAAAGTTCTTTTCGCTAGTTTTTTATTATTCTTCATGAATTCTACAAAGTCATCTTCTAGACCGTTCTGGCAGCTGTATTCTATCAGCTCAACCAGTCTGGCTGCCGATATATGTAGGAGCACTGCTTTGACTTCCTTGTCTTCTGATGTTAGGTATAAGTCTTTTAGATTCTCGTACCAGTGCTGGTTTTTGTATTTTGTTATCTTGGCGATGTTCTTTAACGCCAAGTGTAACTGAAACAGGTTAATAATATAATTAGGTACTTATTGTTTACCAGACTTTGTCGCATAAATTATTCACTTTTTCACACACATTTATTTTTATTTTATTTTATTTATTTATAGACTCACGCCTGTATCCCCGAAGGGGTAGGCAGAGGTGTAATATTACACCTATATCGCCATGAATTTTTAGGTCTCACGTAATAGGGGGCGAGCCTATGGCCGCTACCGGGCACATCATCAGACTCCGGGCTGCTACTGAGAATTCGGAAAACCCAGTAACACTTTCGCCCGACCCGGGAATCGAACCTGAGACCCCTGATCAGCAGTCGCATACGCTATCCGCTGGACCATGGAGGCAGTTTATCTCTTAAGATGATAATAAATAAGTCAAAGCAGTCATCGATAATACTTACATCAAACAGCCCATCCTCTACATTCAAAATAAACCCACCCAAGTTCGTCAGCTCATCTTTAGCCGTCAGATCTGGCAGCAACGTCCTCAAGTACAACCAAACTCTGTTGAAAAGACCCTTCTCTTTGATATACTTGTCGTGGACATTGTTATTTCTTGGTAACAAGACGTTATTCCTCAAATGGCCGCCTATGTTTGAAGCCTTCTTGATTTCTGTGGCAAAATTGTGTAGGAATACAACGTATTTCAGAATCTCTGCATCCGATGGATGGATTGGCTTCGCCAGTCTTATAGCGTCTCTGGAATTATAATAATTTAGTCGTTAGATAGATAGGAATAAATGAATAGTCTGTATGCTCAACCAGAAAAGATTGTACTTTTGTTTAGTATTTTCTTTACCCGAATGTTACACATTGAAACAAACTACAAAAGATTTACCAGCATGAGTTGGTAAATGTCCGATTTTTAGATAAAAAAACACTAAGTTGACGGAGCCCTGCTTCGTAGGGCTTCTCTTTTTGGATTAAGGGTCACAAGAGAAACTAACATAGCATATTTGGCAATTTGTCTTTTTTATGCACAATTGCAATGTGTCAAATATTAGAATTATCGTATATAATATGTATGTCACTAGAAAAGCCCGTTAGGTTAGGTGAGACTGTAACTCAAGTAACTAAACCTAGTTACTTGAGTTACTAGGTTATGTTAGGTTCTCTTGTGACCCTTAACCCAAAAATAGGAGCCCTTCCGTCAACTTAGTGTTTTTTATCTAAAGATTCGGACATTTATTAACTCATGCTGGTAAATCTTAGGATTTACTGTACTGCGGGCTTTTACTCTAACATATACACTTTATCATCGTCCTAGCGTTATCCTGGTTGCATCCAAGATTTGGAGCCCGGGGTCCGCTTACTAGTCTAACCAGATATGACAGAATATCAGCTTTTCTTGGGTATATTCTAAGTATTCTAACACATATACATTCTTATTTTGTGGCGTGTGGGGTTCGAACCCATAAAATCTGCAGCAGCCGCTTGAATCACAACGCTGTGCGTACAGTCACAGTTTATTTAAGACTAGACGTCGCCTACGCCGCCGCCCTCTTGTATTACCTATACACTTAAACTTGCCTCAGGGATCATCCCATATTCAATTGGTGAAAACCATACCCAAATCAGCTCGGTAGATTTTGAGTTTAATGCGTTCATACAGACAAACAGAAAAAAAGAGTTGTAATATGTATAGATAATAGAGAACTGAGTTATGCCTGCAATGAATCTCTTATAATCAAAAGCCTGAACGATTAACTACTGGCTGACGTTAGACTATAAAAAAACTGTACTTACATAAGCGCCAATATCTTTGCCAGTGACGACTGTATTTGCACCGCCGTGCCTAACCAATTATACTGCCTCAACGCGTTATCATCTCGGATTAACATCTCTCTCAACACACCTATATACGTTCCAAATCTTCTGTCTGAATTCCTTCTCATCAAAGTCATATTCATGTCTTGCATCTTCTGTAGATTAATAAACAATTCATTTGTAGGAGTCAGAGATAATATTTTTGATATAGTGTCTAATTTACCATCATCCTCCGTTTTATTACCCTTTTTTGATTTTCCTTTATACGATATACGTTTTTCAACATCATCGTCGTGATGATTTTTTGAATGTTTATCACTGTGATGTTTATCTTTGTTCTTATTATCATCGTAAGGCTCATCGTCATCTTTTTGGCTTCCATGATGCTTATTCCCATTGGATGTCTTGTGCTTTGCGCCTGAGCCGCCACGGCCAAAGAGATTCACGAAAAATAATTTAACATCATTTGTAGATCTTTGAGTAAATTCTTTCGTTTTTTCTTGATTGTTTCTAGCAAAATAATAGTCGATAGCTATATTATTTCTATGTCGCGGTTTGTTTCTCAATGTTCTTAGTTTTTTTGTCTTGTGTTTCTTCTTTCCTTTAGTATTTTTGCCATAAAGGAATTCCTCATAATCAGGCTCATGGACGTCAGGTAATTGCTGGTTGTGGAACAAGACGTTTCTAATAAGTCTTATTTGATTTTTCATAGAGCCTTTTTTCATACTGTTATAAGGATGTATATCTTCATCGGAATTTGGGAAGGAAATAATGAATTTTGTTACCGCCTGCTCTTCAGAAGGCGCTTCGGTAGTAGTTGTAGTCTTTTTCTTCTTTTTACCTGGCGGTTTTGTTGGAGGGTGTGTAGCTACATGATATTGCTTAGGATAATGTGTGTATAAGCCAAATTTTCTCATTAGATCTAATTCTAGATCGATGATAAACTCTGGCTGTCCGGGCACTTCATTTTCATCTTTATTGGCAGTTCTTAGCATATTGACTTCGATTGAATTTTCTTCGACAAGATTTGGTCCAAGACGGTTTTGAGGATTATAGTAGACATTCTCTGGGGCGTAATTATATAGCGGCACAAATAATGGCTGGTCCATCGTTGGATCGGAATCTCTTAAAGCTGGTTTGTCATCACTCTCTGATGAAACTGGCCAATCTGTGGTAATAATATTTTTTATAAATATTCATAATAGATTTTTTAAACTGCGTATGGAGTTCCCATACTAACTATGTGTTTATGCTTGAGACCAACTGTAGAATCATGGCCTTGGTTCGGTATTAACAATGGGCTATCGTATTTTCTATTAGGCAATTCCCGGTAGCAGTACAAACGATAAAAACGTGCTTTATTGGTTCTTATTTCAGAGAAATACAAATGAAGCTGACATAATGTATATGCCATGTAAATTCTACTATTTGTGAATCAGAACACTTAAAGCTGTAAATAATTTACGCAGCGAGAAGGAATCATATTATATGTTGTATCATATACTTAACTTCTAAAATTTCGCCAGGATTGTGTACTTAATGATGATAGATTGATTTTACACCAATTAATTGTATCAAAGTATGTGCGAATATAACAAATCATGGTTTGCAATGCAAACAGCAAATATTTTGCGTGAAATACAAATAACTAAATAATTATCCGTCCTTATGAATCTTTGTTTAATCTATAATTAATAATATAGTAATATCCCTGTAATATCCTCGAAAGACATGTGAACTCTGCCAACTCGCACTTGGCCAGTGTGGTGGACTATGGCCTTACTCTTCTCATAGTAAGAAGAGGCCCCAGCAATGGGACAGTTTATATACAGGGCCGATGATGATGATGCCATACCTGCATGGGACGAGCATCTTCTTACTATGAGCAAGGCTAGTGCTTGCTTATAAAAGTGATAAGCATGTTTCAATAAAAAAACGATTTTTAAAACTTACGAACTTCGAAGACCCTGTATCCTTTACAAGTTGCATAATTACATTCACTGTCCTCTAGCACATGTTTATAAAACTGTTTCTGTACTTCTTGAAAGCGTACAAACTCCTCATCACCTTGCACCTCCTCTTTTTTCTTTTTGTATTTATCTTTCAACTTATTCAAAGCGTCACCTGCTACTTTACTCAATAAACCTGATTTTTTATCTTTGGCGTGTTTTAATTTTATTTTTTTAGGTTTCTTCGTAGTTTGTTCTAGTATACTTGTTGGAGTTAAAGCTGGCACTGGTAATGTAGTTGTAGCTGTTGATTCTGTACTCGTTTCAGTAACACTCGAAGTCGTAGATGTTTCGTTAATAGTTATCGCTGTTGTTATGTTGTATCTCGCTGTAGTACTTTCTTCATGCGCTCTAAAGACCTCAGTAGCGGCGGCATATAATTCCGTTGTTGCTTGTGTTACATTTTCAGGTTTCAATGTGACAGATATATCTGATACTGTAGAAACTGTACTGCTTACTGAAGAAGTTTCAGATTCAGTTGAAAGTTCAGAAGTAGTCGTAGTTTCAGTATCATTCGATAGTTCAGAAACAGTTGTAGTTTCAGAAACTAGAGGCAATTTAGAAGTTTCGTCCGAGTCCTCAGGTTCGACTGTTGTCGGTTCAATAGTAGTTTCGTAAGATGTTGTCTGTTTAACATTCTCTGTAGTGCCTTCGTCACTTAAAATACTTGTCACAGTACTATTATTAATAAGTTGTTCTTTATTATATACTGGAGTTGTGTAATCATCATCAGATTCACTAGAATTAGAACTGTCTGATGGTTCTGCACTATTTTTGGCTACTTTCACTGGCTCAGGACTTATTATTACATTTTTCTTTCCCGGTAATATGTATGTAATATTGCTGTCAGTAGGTTTATGTTTAGGCAAACCTGTGCTAGTTGGTGTTTCTGTTACATTTTCACTTTTAGTCGTGGTCGTAGTATCTGTTGTGAATGAACGTTCTATTCCACGAGTGGTGCTTTCTTTCACTTCCAACGGCACAACATTTTCTAAACTTACATCCGTATCTGATTCTTTGGAAAGACCATCTTTTGGTTTAGCAGTCCAGTCTTTATATTTACTGCTTGGCTTATATGTTGTCGAGTGGGTGTAGCTTGAGTTTTTGATGGTCAGATCTGGAAGCCGCGTCGTGGGTTCAACCTTTTCTGTTTTTACAGTCTTTGATTCCCCTGTTGATGAATCTCCTTCAGTTTCTATCGAACGTTTCTGCATAGGCTGGACAGTGTCAGTAGAATTGTCTACGTCAATACCATCAGCGGTATTCTCTTTGAACGTGCCGTCGTAACTGCGACGTTTTATATCGTTTATAGTTAAATCCACTCGGTCAATATCGATATTATCAATCTTATCGTTGTTGGAATAACTATCAAATTGCAACGGTTTAACTTCTAAGTTTTCTTCAGACTTCTTTTCATCCTCGTTGATGTCTCTATTGTCTTTGTTCCTTCTCATCTGTAATGACTCTTGTTTTAAAATCGACTGAACAAACTCATTGTGCTCCTTCAACTGATCGTCTGATAGCTCTCTGCTAAATTTATTCGTATCTTCTTTACTCGCTACATTCTCCATTATTCTTCTAGCAACGTGATCTAGAAACTCTTGCTTTTCTTCTTCGGGTAATAAATCAATGTATTTTTCATAACTAGTGGCGAAAACTGTTGTCAAAAATATAAAAAATATTATAAACATGATTTCATAACATGTTTTTACTGTTTATTCGTGCTAACGACTTTACGTTATTAGAAATTTAACTCAGTTTGAAGTAGATATTGGAGTGAAATCAGCCATGAAAAACTTATTTGTGTTGTTTGATAAGAATTAATTAATTTCCGCATGTAATGATACTACAAGAAGTGTGCATTTTGATTTGTTGCATGTGTTCCAAGTTCCAATCATATGCTCCGTAGTGGACAATTAATAAGCAGATACTAAAGACATTTGTATAATCTTATCTTCATTGCGTTTCTTTTGGAAAACTAACATTTTCATTAAAAATATACATACAATACCTTATTTAAACGACAAATTTTTAAGAAGTAAGTATGTTCAGCAAGATTCTTTGCAGAAAGTGGACATTTGTTTTAGAAACTTGAACTTCGGTCATCTACACTATATAATATTATAAAGAGGAAAAATTTGTATTTTTGTTTGTAATGGATAAACTCAAAAACTACTGAACCGATTTTAAAAATTCTTTCACCATTAGAAAGCTACATTATCTGCGAGTAACATAGGCTTTATTTTATTTTAGAAGAAATAGGGTAAGATATTTGGGTTTTTCTGGTACGCAAAGTAGTTCCCTCAGGACGCGGGTGATGGCTACCGCGGGAAATGGCTAGTTAATACTAAATTTAAATTATGCTACGGTATGTCTTCACTGCGAGTGCCCGATATTTCGGCACTGTTGCAAGTGCTGTGATCACAAACTATAAGTGGTATATATAATTATATATATCCCAAAAAATATTCAGAATTAAATTGACATTGACCACTTTACTAATTACCTGATCTTTACGCATTTGTAAAACAGTAACTAATTTAAATTTATTAAAAGGAAGCGTGAATTATGCGTTCATTCATGTGTTACAATCAAATAATTTGTAGAAAGCAACTTATTAGCAAATTCTTTACTCATTTAGGTAAATTGATTTGCTTTTTTAGACGGAATTACGTAAAGTGGATGCAATGGCATAATGGGAGGAAGAGAATGATGTTTTACTATTTTTATATATACTTAGTAGCGCTCATAGCGAGACTTGACTTGCCATTCGTAACAGATCGGCAAAGTTAAGCAACGCTTGCACAGGTCGCCACTTGGATGGGTGACCATGTGTGGCATTTACATGTGAGCGCTACCGTGCTTCGCAGGGCACGTGAAGCTGTCGGTCCCGGTTCTTGTCTAAGGATAAGGATCGTTAGGTCATGTCGGAGGCCTTCGGGCGGTCTGAAAACTCCGACACCAGAGTTAGCCACACTCACACGAAAAACAAAAACTATTTTTTTAAGGGTTACTAAACATCATGAAACTTAAAACTATCGTAGTCTACTCTATCATGGGAACCAATCAATATCGCTTATGTAGCTAATAGCTATATAATTGGCTAGCTAATACAGCTTAAACTATAATTTATTTTTGTAATCATGAATGCTGTAAGTTGGATTAAATCGTCAAGTGAATTTTATAAAGTTTACCAGCTAGTCTCCACTTAGATCCATAACTTACACATCATGATGTTTGTCCAGCAGCGATAGCCTAGTGGAGAGACCGACAGGCTGCTACGCAGAGGGTCCGGGTTCGAATCCACGGCGCGCACCGATGACTTTTCGAAGTTATGTGCGTATTAAATTGTTAATTATCGCTTGCTGAACGGTGAAGGAAAACAACGTGAGGAAACCTGCATGTCTGAGAGTTCTCCATAATGTTCTCGAAATACATGTGAAGTCTGCCAACCCGCACTAGGCCAGCGTGGTGGACTATGGCCTTACCCTTCTCACAGTGAGAAGAGGCCCGTACCCAGCAGTGGGATAGTATAAAGGGCTGATGATGAGTGCTACCAAAAAGTACCCACGGCGAAAGTCATACTATACAGTTGCTGTACGAATTTGATACTTATTTCCTAAGCCATTAGAGCGGCACAAAGGTCAAACTGCATACCTTGACGTGTAGTTGTGTGTACTTCTGTTACAAATGTCGATGTTTATATAGCAAGGCCTTGTGGCAACTTGTGGCAATGACACGTGTAGCAAAGAGCTCAGATATTTACATAGAGGCGCATTTCTTATCAGCGCTCTGTAGACAAACTTTCTGTGACCCAAATTGCCGCTTGGCGTCGTGGCAGTCGCGCTGTGACAGCTGTCTCTACGAGTGCAAGAGAGACGAACGTTCCTCCTGTGTATCTTAATTACGAGAGCAAGAGACGGAGAACGACGCCAGCGCCGCCAACAGCGCCAACTACGAAATACACTGGTGACAGTCGCCACTTGGAATCGGCACACTAATTCCTTAAGAAATGAGCTTCTATGTAAATCTGTATTCAGTGCCTGTAGGTTGAGCCGGTCAGGTAGCAGTCTGTAGGAAGGCTGAACTGTAATCTGTCAAATCTGGTTAGATTAGAAAGTGACTGCTGGACTCCAAGGCGAAAATCTTAGCGCTAAATTAAATTTCTCCAAATTCATACAATACATGTTTGACATATTTTGTATGGAGCTTATGCCAAATGGGTATCTCAAATCTCTAACGGCCATTTTCAATATTCGATCCATACATGGATTTTGAGATTCGAGATTCTAGAATGTACAGATCTATCGTTCCTCATCAGCCTTTAACAGTCCACTGCTGGACTAGGCCTCTCCTTTGAAAGGAGGAATTGGCCTACTATACCACGCTGGCCAAACGGGTTGGTATAGGGTTTGTTTCAAGTTTTCCTTTCTTACAGTGCTGTTCTCTGCATAATATGTTCCCTCTGACGGCTCTTACGACACCCATGGGATAATATTGGGTGGTGACATTCCGTATTCTTAATCCGTCACCACACAGAAAACACAGATCTATCTATAGATCGAATATTGAATTCCGTAGTAAGTCCATGGATAGATCGAATATTAAAAGCGGGCGATAGATACAACCGACATAACGCTAGGATTATGATAATGGACTTAAAATAAGATTATCCACAACTTGCGTTTGTTTGAAATGGGAATAAATTAAAACAAATAATCTTAAAATCTTCATATATTTATTTGCATTCTAAGCTGTTTATTTACACTATTATAAGCTTACTTAGTATTAACTTGATTGGCCACAAGGAAACTTATATATTACTTAACTTCTTATCCACACATTATTGTCATTGTAGGAGCTGTTTAAGTTTTTAAATTTTACTCTTTTTACTTCTAGATGCCACAGTATCTTTACGCTCTTTCGTTTATTTTCTTAGAGAACATGGATTTATATTTAAATTTTACTCTTTTTACTTCTAGATGCCACAGTATCTTTAAGCTCTTTCGTTTATTTTCTTAGAGAACATGGATTTATATTTAAGTTTTACTCTTTTTACTTCTAGATGCCACAGTATCTTTAAGCTCTTTCGTTTATTTTCTTAGAGAACATGGATTTATATTTAAGTTTTACTCTTTTTACTTCTAGATGCCACAGTATCTTTAAGCTCTTTCGTTTATTTTCTTAGAGAACATGGATTTATATTTAAGTTTTACTCTTTTTACTTCTAGATGCCATAGTATCTTTACGCTCTTTCGTTTATTTTCTTACAGAACATGGATTTATATTTAAGTTTTACTCTTTTTACTTCTAGATGCCACAGTATCTTTACGCTCTTTCGTTTATTTTCTTAGAGAACATGGATTTATATTTAAGTTTTACTCTTTTTACTTCTAGATGCCACAGTATCTTTAAGCTCTTTCGTTTATTTTCTTAGAGAACATGGATTTATATTTAAGTTTTACTCTTTTTACTTCTAGATGCCACAGTATCTTTACGCTCTTTCGTTTATTTTCTTAGAGAACATGGATTTATATTTAAATTTTACTCTTTTTACTTCTAGATGCCACAGTATCTTTAAGCTCTTTCGTTTATTTTCTTAGAGAACATGGATTTATATTTAAGTTTTACTCTTTTTACTTCTAGATGCCACAGTATCTTTACGCTCTTTCGTTTATTTTCTTAGAGAACATGGATTTATATTTAAATTTTACTCTTTTTACTTCTAGATGCCACAGTATCTTTACGCTCTTTCGTTTATTTTCTTAGAGAACATGGATTTATATTTAAGTTTTACTCTTTTTACTTCTAGATGCCACAGTATCTTTACGCTCTTTCGTTTATTTTCTTAGAGAACATGGATTTATATTTAAGTTTTACTCTTTTTACTTCTAGATGACACAGTATCTTTACGCTCTTTCGTTTATTTTCTTAGAGAACATGGATTTATATTTAAGTTTTACTCTTTTTACTTCTAGATGCCACAGTATCTTTACGCTCTTTCGTTTATTTTCTTAGAGAACATGGATTTATATTTAAATTTTACTCTTTTTACTTCTAGATGCCACAGTATCTTTACGCTCTTTCGTTTATTTTCTTAGAGAACATGGATTTATATTTAAGTTTTACTCTTTTTACTTCTAGATGCCACAGTATCTTTACGCTCTTTCGTTTATTTTCTTAGAGAACATGGATTTATATTTAAGTTTTACTCTTTTTACTTCTAGATGCCACAGTATATTTACGCTCTTTCGTTTATTTTCTTAGAGAACATGGATTTATATTTAAATTTTACTCTTTTTACTTCTAGATGCCACAGTATCTTTACGCTCTTTCGTTTATTTTCTTAGAGAACATGGATTTATATTTAAATTTTACTCTTTTTACTTCTAGATGACACAGTATCTTTACGCTCTTTCGTTTATTTTCTTAGAGAACATGGATTTATATTTAAGTTTTACTCTTTTTACTTCTAGATGCCACAGTATCTTTACGCTCTTTCGTAATTTTTTTTAGAGAACATGGATTTATATTATTTCCCTTTCATTTATTAAGCCAACTATTAAGCATACAACGAGCAATGTGGTTTGATAATAAAGCTACCGGTTTTATACTGCATTTTTGTCGATTGGTACAGGCACGGCGGTTACAGTATGAATGTGCTGGACGAAGGTATCTAAATCTGCCCGCGGTAGATCTGTATAAAGAAGCAGTATTTGAAACGTTGCGCTTCGTAAGGTGAGTGTAAAGTCTGTAAGAAATCTCCTTCACATACTCCTAGTTATCGCAAAGAAGATGATGCGAGATAATAATAAAGTAAGAGGGGATACCTCCCCTAAGCATAAGCTCATAAGCAATAACTCAAAAGTGCATTAAAAAAATACGATCACAAAACAGCTCCTAAAACGTAACAAATGCATCACAAAAGTCATGATATCTTATGTCGCAATATCGCATAGCCAACTGTGATATGTGAAAAACTGATTCGAAAATAATATATTTTCGAACCATTCAAATCATTCGGATGAAGATTATAATTCCTAGCACATCGTTCACAGTCAGCTATGTAATTATTAGGTATCAAAATTCATTATCAATCATTTGTTATTTATTTATACGTCACTCTTAAACCTAAAGGCTCCTCTCCTCATTTGCCTTTCATTCCTCATATTTCTCTCCATAACAATCCTATCCATATCTTCTTCTCTTTCCTTCTCTTCTTGACTACTCTCCGGTTCAACATCTTCAATAACAGCATCTATTAACATAGGACTTTCTACACCCTCCATATTCTTAACCCCAAATTCTATTTCTTCTAATTTTTCTTGCAATTCGTCTTTCACGATATCTTTAATGATGTTTTCCATAACAATGTTTTCTTTTCTCTTAATTTCTTTTCTCTTCTGTGTCTTTCTGGTTGTATCTTTCTTGTTGTCTTTTTCAGCTGTTTTGTTGGGTTCTTTGCCGATTTCCATGTTCAGATGGTAGAACATTTCAGATTCTTCGCAAGGGATTGAATCTATTGGTCTCGTGCAGGTCAACACTTCCTGTAAAAGCGAAAGAGCGTCAACAAAATGTCAGTTTTGAACAATTTTCCTACTTAATATCATGTTATCCATTAGCCCCTTTGCCGCTAATATGCATACTACACACCACAGCGTTACAATTTCAAGTTATCCAAATATCGAACGAACTGCGTACATTTTAAATTGTTGTTGGCAATTTTAAAAGAGTGCGTGATTGGCAAGAAACTTTGATTTTGGCGATTGGTGTTCGATATTATTTAGTTATACGATATAGTAGGATAATAACTAATATTCTGTGAAATCTGGTAAGATAAGCAGGCGCAACCCGAGCGGTAAGTTGGATGCAACACTGCACACATACAATAACAGCAGCACGTTGATGATGTTACCGTAGGATGAGATGAGCGGGATATGATATTATATGTCGCTATGTTTATTGGTATAGTCTGCGATTAGCTGCCGCTCCCAATATATGATCAAACCTTGGATTTGGAGATTAGAGATACATATTATTTATGGAGCTTATGAAAAATACATACATAGACTCACGCCTCTTTCCCCGAAGGGGTAGGCAGAGGCATATTAAACGCCCCCTTTTCGCCAGTGTTTTGATCCCACGTAATAGGTGGCGAGCCTATTGGCGCTTATCGGGATATTTTGTTATTTGCTTATGAAAAATATGCATCTCTAATATCCAAAAGTTCTCTAAGACCTCACCAATCTACTATCCTTACCTGATTGAAGATAGTTTCATTGGGGCAGATGAAGCTGTATCTATATGTGATGTTACGTCCACTAGGAGTCTGCGTTGGTACACATACGTGGAACAACTGGCAGTCATTGTCCACGTCTGCGTAGTAGCCGTAGGTGCGGTTTTCACAGCTGGGGGAAAAGATTACGTATTACATCATATGATGAAATCGTTGGATATTCATAGAATATTGATAGTTTGTCATATTCATATTCTTATTTATTTTTATTTATAGATTCACGCCTGTGTCCCCGAAGGGGTAGGCAGGGGTGTAATATTACACCCACATTTCGCCATGAATTTTTTTTTTAGGCGGCGAGCCTATTGCCCTTACCGTGCACATCACCAGACTCCGTGCTGCTACTGAGAATTCGGAAAAACCACGTAACAGCTTTGCCCGACCCAGGAATCGAACCTGGGACCTCCGATCGGCAGTCGCGTACGCTATCCATTGGACCACGGAGGCAGTATTCAAAGATACTCATTCAATGACGGACCGACTCAGCCGGTGGGCTCAGGCTGTCACTCCAGTTCCGCGATAACCAGCATTCACGCGTAGGTGGTCTGTGATTCACGCACATCAATCCATTGGCGATGCAAATATTATCCGCGCGCCTCTAGCGGCGAATTTGGATGTTGTCGGGCTACGACACTTTTGACAGCTTTCTGTATTGAGCTGTCAAAAGTGTCATACCCGGACTACTTTCAAATTCGCCGCTAGAGGCGCTAGTTAGAATCTTAGCATCGCCAATAGCACTGGGATATCATCGTCGTTCATCGTGCACGATGACAGAACGAAAATTAATCGAAGGCGGCCGATGCAAGTGTGAATATGATCACGCACGGCCGTAGTCTTCCGTTTAAATAGACGGTCCTTCATAGTGAGAACGATTTGTTAGTGTACATGATACTCATAGAACATTCGTAGGATACTTTTAGAATACCTACTTATAGGACACGTACAATCAAACAAGTCGGCGCTCGATTAGTTTGAAAAAAAATCCCTTGGCTCGCTCATAGAGTCGAGGCACACTAGAAACTGGTTTTGTATACGAGTGTCAATGTGCGTGTAAAGTAGCACTGGAAGCGACGATGTCTTGCTGAGCGATTCTAGCCCGTATGATGGTCTAGCGGGAAGTTGTTCGACTGTACATAACACTTGAAGAATTCTAATTACAAGCTTGACTAGCTTGGATTTAATAGTATACCTGAATGTGTCCGTGATATTCTCTCTAATTGAAGATGCATTTGCTGGTAGATTCAACGAGTCAGACTTCGTTTGGTCTGCCATCTCCTAAATAAAATAAAATATATTTTAAATTATGCCTTCGTCATAACAAAAGCTGTAAAATGAACATACATTTTGATGCGGCCTGAAGTTTCCAGTGTTGTCAGTCAACAACACAAGTTTTTGTGAAATTAGAGCAGTACCAAATACTAAAGGAGGACCGACGATCTAAGATCGATCGAAGATGATGTACCGGTTAAAATCACGGGCAGCGATCAGATAGAGGCCGCTTAAGATTAATATTTGTGGAAAGCCTTGCTTGAAACGTCCACTGCTGGAGGTAGGCCTCCCCGGCCCATGTCCAGTGGACATTTCTTGGGTTTGATGATGAGAGCCGTCCCTAAGATATTTATAGATATTTATAAAATTTGGTATAATCCAAAAAATACTACGTACCCTCAACGATTTAATCAAGATGCTCTGGCTAACTTCGTAGTCGATATCATCAGCGCCGGCATATGTCATCAGGAATAAGACTAAAATGAATTTTCCTCGGAGTGCCATCTTTTAAATCTGAAAAGAACGTCCATATTTAACATGAGTTATGTTTGCCCTAAGCCTACTTCGAAGGCTACACCTCACACAGTTTTTTTTTCAGACAAGCTCATGGTCTACTCGATGGATACTAAGCGGTAGCCGCCATTTTTTTTGTGAGTGCCTCTCCGCGGGGCGGGCAAAGAGGGTATGTCGGATTCGGACTCCCCGGGACGGAACCCGGGTTTACCGACTAAAACCACCACGATAGCCACCTCAGCGGTAAAACAATGGGACACAGGGAACGCGGGTGTGCTGCTCCTGGGTCCCGTTACGCTTGTCCCGTAGTAGGGCTCAATCTCTGGAGAGGCTAGTTTGGTAGTGTCCTCCCTTCGCTACCTCGTACTGTGCGAGTACAATAGTCCCTCGGCTATCCGAGACCGCTGTCTTCTCGGGGTCGTTCGTGGTCGGCCAGCCAGATAGCCAAGCCGCTGCCTACTTTAGACGTAAGGTTAACACCTTCCGTCTAAAGTACCGTCTTCAAATGTAATTCTCGCATTACTCTTACTAGCTACAGAACCATTCAAGCCGGAGCATAGTACCGCAGATTCATACGTTACTACTTGGCGGCAGAATTACTGATCCTCGGTGGTACCTACATAGACGGCACCCGCAATAAAAGGCCACCTTGAACCCATTTACTACTAGTACTAGACTAGTGGCATTTACCTAATTATAATGTTTTGGTCACTGAACTTAGTCCTATTCAAAATTGGTCTCGAGCCCAAGTCGTCACAAACACAAGGCAAGTACTGAGACTGAACAGCATCCTGCAAATCTTGCAGCGATTCTGGAGTTATCACTACCACCATTCCATCCCACTGCAGCGTATTGATGAAATCCTATTGCGCGTTGGTGATGAGTTTCGGTGATAGGTATACCGTCAACCTGTGCCCTGGAATATAGGTAGTAGAGCCTTGCTGATTTAAGCATGAATGGGCCGGCTCGACCGGGGAAGTAGGTACCCTCTCACAGAAAATCGACTTAAAGTAACAGTACCTAAACTGTTGCGTTTCGTTTGGTGAGTGAGAGTGCCGCAGGCCCCATCCCCTATTCCTTCTCCTTCCCTCATCCCGCTTCTCCTCCTATACCTTTTCCCAAGCCCCCCAACGGGGCGGCAACGCACTTGTGACTCCTATGGTATTGCTTGTGTCCATGGGTGGCGTTAATTGCTTATCATCAGGCGACCCGTCAGCTCCATATTAATATAAAAAAAGCAACAGGATGGGTCCTATTTCGTGAATCTGCTGTTCCACCCGCGTTATTTGCGATATGTTGACAACAGTGTCACACTGTCACCTATCAAATAATCTACATATAGCTCTACAAAGTCTTTTTTCATCCCGTGAAAGGCCCATTTTGATTCAGCCATTCCAGAGATTGCCCCTATAAATATAAAGTCAGACAGACAGACCGACAAATAGACAAAAAGATTTAAAATGTTTGTTTAGGACTTTGTATCATATAACTAACTATACGCACTTGAAAAATCAAAGTTACCCATTTTTAAATTGCAGATAAACACTTCAATATTATTTACATGTAGGTATGTATAGATGACTGCCTCGTTGGTCTCGCGGCATAAATGTGCGCGTGGGATTGGGAGGGCTCGGGTTCGATTCCTGGGTCGGGCAAAATGTTATTAGGTTTTTCCGTTAGGCAATTCTCAGTAGCAGCACGGAGTCTGGTAATGTGCCCGGTACGACAATAGGCTCGCCCCTTATTACGTGGGACCTAAAAATTCATGGCGAAATGTGGGTGTAATATTACACCTCTGCCCCTTCGGGGACACAGGCGTGAGTCTATGAATAAATAAAAAAAATGTATAGATGATATTACGTGTGAGAGACACTGAACTAAAATCAGTATAATGCTCACGATACGAACGAAGCTTGACTCTCAACTATCAACTCATCACTGTTCATGTGATAAATCCCGCTGAGTGCCACGCACGTACGGACAATGGAAGCGTAGCACACGGGAAAGGCGTCCCTCAGATACAGATCTCGAAAATGACACTTTTTTTTCCCAACTGCGAACTCACAGAATACAAAGAAGTCTGTAAAAATCCTGCTTATCTCTAAATCTTTCTTCTTTTTCTCAATTTCTATATAATAATTTAAAATGATTTTAAGCACAATTTTTTTACAATTAATGTAGTAAAAACCTAAATGTGTGTTTAGCTACGTCCAGATTCAGAGTAAACTTTGATATTGAAATACTCAAGACAGCCCAGTAAACAAATCACAACACGTAAGGCATGGGTGCCGAAAGGTTCCGAAATAACAATTAAATGTATATACGTTGTTGCGTTACTGACTGACGCACAGGGGAAACTATCGAACGCAGAAGGCTTAAATTTGGCATGTAAGTTCCTTGCAGGCCGTAGGAGGTGAACTAGAAAGGATTACCCGAAATTCGGGCAAAAATGGTTCAATTAATTAGGTAATGTGCGAGCGTAGCTACAGGTATCCTTCTGCATAGTATCAAATAAAAAATATTTCCATGGGCACACACTAAGACCGTAATTAACATTAATGTTTTTTTTAAAGGGAAGGAAATTAATTGTCGATATTACACACCGTTGTACTAGATGTTTTCAAAAAAAAATTGCAATCTTACGAACCAACCACACAACTCCCAAATTGCAAACTTTACAGCAGTATAAAATCCTAACACATCGCCTGAAATTTCAGTACAATCCCGACCAAAACACAAGTCCTTCCCGGCGATATACACACATCCCGAAATTACAATAAAATTTATTTTGAGAAAAGTATCACTTACATTTTATTTTAATTTTAGTTTTCTTGTAAAGCACTGTCACTGAACACAACACTATGTTAGACGCTCGGCGTCTCCCACGCTTCCAAAGTTCTATGGACACTTGTCTCAAGTAAAGCTCTTTTATAAACGTAAAACAACCCCAGCGCAGAATTCGCAATGATTTTAGTAGCGACAGCAAAAAAATGCGGATTAAAAATGGCGCGGTAAATTCTTTAATGCCACGCGTTTCCGCGCATAAAAACCTTATAAGAGATTGTGATATCATTGACTACCTATAAGAAGTTTGGATATTTTCTGTTTGGTTAATTTTATTATAAACCCAAAACCTAGTTTCACTTTAATACATATACGAAGTAAGTATCTATTTTATATTTGGTAAGACCGATGGACTCCGCATGTTCCTTAAAGGGCATGGTTGCGTCGATTACCACACCCAGAACTTTGGTCGACTGTACGCTCTTGACTGAGACCCCATTGAGTCGGACAGTCGGTGGTCGTCCAGGCATCTTACCCTTCAGAGTCATGGATGGTTCGTAGTATAGCTAGTATGCTATTATATTACCTATATGTGGTGCGTAGTAAGATATGTGATATCTTTGAGAATATTGTGAAAATTTTCGTTCACAATTTGGTGCGCTCATCATACTATGATTCTTCCTAGGTATCGAACCCACGACTTCCGGATAGAAGTCAGGGCACTACAACGGCCAGTCAAAACGTCAATTAGTAAACTGATATTAGTTTACCCATTCAAATCGAACCACAGAAGTATTAACTCTTAAGCATTTTTTTTACTGCCTCCGTGGACAAGTGGATAGCGTATGCGACTGCTGATCGGAGGTCTCGGGTTTGATTCCCGGGTCGGGCAAAAGTGTTACTGGGTTTTTCCCAATACTCAGTAGCAGTCCAGAGTCTGGTGATGTGCCCGGTAACGGCAATAGGCCTCCTATTAGGTGGAACCTAAAAATTCATCGCGAAATGTGGGTGTAATATTTACACCTCTGCCTACCCCTTCAGAGATACAGGCGTGAGACTATAAATAAATAAAAAACATAAGTACTAATTCTTAAGCATATTTTTTTGCCAACCATACTTAGCAGAGCTTTGGCAGTCTCATCGCTACATGACATGAAATCTTAATGCTTACAAAAACGTCGCCAAATCACTCGACACACCGATACGACCAATAGTTACATACTACGAATGTTTTCACGTATCAACAACTATTTTATTTATTACTAGAAGATGGTCGCAGCTACGCCCGCACATTTTTAACTATTTCTGCCCGATCCCGTGGGAATTTCGGGAAATCCCTTCTTAGTGCACCCCTATGGTCCCCAAGGAACATACATGCTAAGTTTCAGCTTCCTGCGCCTAATAGTTTCGGCTGTAGCGTGTCTGTCAGTCAGTAAGTAACGCAAGGATTTTATATATTAAGATAATAATATAATATTTTACCACATACACACATCACCATCTAGTCCCAAACTAAGCAGAGCTTGTACTATGGGTACTAGATAATGGATAAACATACATATATACTTTTTTTTGTAAATACATACATATTATACATAGAAACACCCAGACCAAGACAAACATCCATGTTCATGCACACAAATGTTTGAATTGAGCGGGAATCAAACCCGCGACCTTCGGCGTAGCAGTCCCTTACACTACTACAGATTACAGATCGCACGGTTATTTTCGCTGTGTAGTAGCTAAGGATGAATGGAGGCAGTGTTACTTTTTCGTGTGAGTATA
The DNA here is from genome assembly GCA_944739405.2 of Euclidia mi. Classification (NCBI taxonomy): domain Eukaryota; kingdom Metazoa; phylum Arthropoda; class Insecta; order Lepidoptera; family Erebidae; genus Euclidia; species Euclidia mi. The sequence continues at coordinate 4,150,000 of OX123208.2, forward strand.
TGGTCAATATTGGTATCTGAGTTTGCAGACCGCCCGAAGACCACTGACACGGCCTAACGATACTTCCTGAAACAAGAACCGGGGCCGAAGCAGTTTTGTCTTTCGATTTAACGGTAGAAGAACCTTGCTGATTTCAGCATGAATGGGCCGGCTCGACCGGGGAAGTACAACTGAACTGACTCTCACAGAAAATCGACGTAAAGTAACAGTACCTAAACTGTTGCGTTTCGTACGGTGAGCGAGAGTGCCGGAGGCCCTATTCCCTATTCCTTCTTCCACATCCCACTCCTTATCCTATCCCTTTTCCCAATCCCAAGGGACGGCAACGCACTTGTGACTCCTGTGGTGTTGTGTCCATGGGCGGCGGTAATTGCTTACCATCAGGCGATCCGTCTGCTCGTTTGCAGCCTATTACTATAAAAATAAAAAGATAATTATGTGCGTTTTCCATTCTCATTTACCTACCTCTTGTTAAATGGTAAATGAAAGCACTATCAAGAAACTTGTATACATGATAAGAAGTCTGAATATCCCCACTTGGCCAACGTGCGGTCTTACCCTTCTCGAAGTGCTAATACGTCTTTGCCCAGCAGTGGGACATGTTATAATCAGGGCTATTACCTAATATATTCTACCTATATGAGGTATATAGGTTTACTACATAATTATGTTGCCGTGTCTTACAGTGTATTATTGTGATTCTTACTGTGATATGGTCACACTTTTATGTAACTTATAGATTGCAATAAAATATTGAGTATATTAACAACAGCTATAGCAGTAGCGCAACCAATTGATTGCCACTCAGAGGGCACGGCAGTCAATTGGTTTATCCACAATTTACTCATCCAAGGCACGTCCTGTCATTTTGAAGTTATATGCGTATTACAATATATGTATAGAAATATGTTTAATAGTTTTTGGCCGCCATAGTACAAGCTCTACCTAGTTAATCTTTAGCTTGTATTCTTCTGTTTATATTGCTACTGCTACACCTGCGTCAGCGTTAGCGTTAATGGCAATGGCCAACTACGCATTAATTAACGCGTTAGCCATTTGCCACAGGCCACATCTATGTGGCGCCTAAAACAATGCGCTATTATTGATGTGGTAACACAGGTGTAGCAGGACCATTAGAGACCATATCATTCACAATGTTGCCTATTTTAGCTATAGAATCAGGTTAAAGCCAACGAGAATCAATTACCTACTCAATAAAATCCAGTCTGCACGGTAGGCGTAGTGGTTGAAGCGGTCGCGTCGCCGTTGGATAGTGAGCCGAGTGTTGTAGATTCAATCCCAACATGAAGCAACACTTAGTGTGACCCACAATTTGTTGATACGACCCTGAATTGTTTGGAAAGTCCCCCGCAACACAGGATTAATTCCCAGTTGTACTTGAAAAATGAAAAAGAATTCAAAATGTGTTATTTGTGCCAAATACCTCCTTACCTCCATACCAATAAATCACCGTCAATACTGACCTAAGGAGCCACAAGCCCTTCTTCTTAATGGAATTTAATCAACAAAATCAACACGTACAACCTCGTTCTCAACAAAAAATACCCTAAAACTGTGACGTATAAAATCCCGTAAATCTGCCTTTAAAATAATATGATTGTGTATTCTGGGCGTGTGCAGACAACGCGATTTTTTCGCCGTCTCTAACAGTACGAAGATTACAGTTATGTCAAATTTATGAGACAACGCCATCTGGATTAGGTGGGGAAACGGTACATGGGGAAAGGATTCCTTGCGGCGTAATGCGTCATTGTGATAAAAGGTATTGTTATACCTTGAAGACATTAGAAGCTCTCCAAAGTGTTAAACCTAGGTAGTTTGATACAAAATATTTTACATAGGATGCCCTGTTACAAGTAAATAAACAGGGTGTCACAAGACCCATCACCAAGCCGAAGTCTACTCATTTTGGACATCATACCAAGTCACACTAAACAAAAACCTGGGGAACGATTTCTTTTTAAGTAGACACATTTTTTTATCCGCAATTAAAAGAGCGTGGTGCAATGCTCAGAATACCTACTTATCCATGGGTGCAGAGGTCATCTATGGAATATATATATATATATATATATATATATATATATATATATATATATATATATATATATATATATATATATATATATATATGAATGCATCGATTTTGTACCTAACTAAAAAAAATGGTAACTTCGAGCCTCACTATCTCCTAAACCAGTAATTTTCCAGGTATGGCGCCGAAGTAAATTATTTTTGTAATGATTAGTACAATATGAGATTTCAGTTTTCGTTAAGGGTCTCTTTACATCCCGTATAACGAAGACATTAGGTACGTGATCACGAAACACGACAGTTTGCATAATATATGATGCCCTGTTGCGAGTATATATTTACCTTGACATGCTCGTATAAAAGTGATGCTCGTCAGGCAACGTAGCGATAGTCTAGTGGAGATACCAAAAGACTGCCATGTAAAGGGCATCGGTTCAAATCCCACGTCACGTCTACTGACTTTGCGAAGTTATATGCTTTTGCCATTGACTTGCTTATTAAATTTTAGTTATCGTTTGCCCGGCGCCTCGGAGAACACGTTAAGCAGGCGGTCCCGGCTATCATGAAGATGTTTGACAGTCAGTATCCTTGATATAACTGACGCTGGTCGTAAGTCATTGAATATCTGTAATACAGTTAACACTAGCACAGAAGACAGGGTTAATGAATTTTGTTGTATCCTAAATTTTTATGTCCATAAAGATTTTTCCTTTTTCATTTCATTTTCATCCCTATCCCTCTGGATTGCGGAGGTCAGACAGCAATCACTCTGTAGAAAAGCTAATATACAATCAAATCTGGCTATACTAGACAGCGGACTCCGAGCTCCACAAGGCAAAAATCTTGGATGTTCACGGTAGTAGAGCCTTGCTGATTTCAGCATGAATGGGCCGGCTCCACCGGGGAAGTACTACCCTCTTACAGATAATCGACGTAAAGTAACAGTACCTAAACTGTTGCGTTTCGGTGAGTGAGAGTGCCGGAGGCCCCATCCCCTATTCCTTCTCCTTCATCCCACTCCTCATCCTATCCCTTTTTCCAACCCAAGGGGCGGCAACGCACTTGTGACTCCTGACTCCTGTGGTGTTGCTTGTGTCCATGGGCGGCGGTAATTGCTTACCATCAAGCAATCCGTCTGCTCGTTTGCCATCCATTATTATAAAAAAATGCAATCAAAATAACGTTAGGGCGATGATGATAATGTTCGATACAATCAAAATATTCAAAAAAACATACATTCATATTTATACTTAGTAAGTATTAGTAGGATTTACTTTACAAAACTAGACGTATTATTATTTTTTCGGGTTCCGTAGGTACCTAAAAGGTAAAAACGGGACCCAATTACTAAGCCTCCGCTGTCTGTCTATCTGTCACCAGGCTTTATCGCATAAACCGTGATAGCTAGAAAGCTGAAATTTCACAAATTATGTGTATCCGTTGCAGCTATAACAACAAATACTAAAAATAAAAATATTAAGGAGTAATTTTTAAGCAATTTTTTACTTGGTCTTAATAAACAGGTAGAAACTTAAAAAATATTTAAGTTTACATACAAAAACGTGATTTTCTTTTATAGATGATGGTACGGAATCGACGCGAGTCCGACTCGCACAATCTTTTCTGCTCGCTCCAATTTTTTTGGTCAGCGGCGTTTACAAAGATAGTTTATAATGTTCATGAATAATGTAAGAGAGCATTTCAATTTCGTTTAAAATAAACTTTGAAAAAACCTTAGCTTATTTTGTATTATGCGCATAAAACAGTAACAAATAAGCTAAGATTTTTCATTTACATTCACTATTCGTGTATAAGTGACACTTTTTGCAAATCCTATAAACCAGTTTTCGGTAACCGTGAAGATTTTAAGGGCTGATGTTGGTGATGAAAAGGCAAACAACTCAAGCCATTTTAATGAAAAGGCATGTTTGTGCTTATGAGGCGGCTCGCCTGGTTGTTTAATTGTATGGTCTACTGACGGAAAAATAGAATACTTTAAATTCTTCATAAGATTTCTGAAATATTTTCGTAATCTAGTACCTTTTTTGATCTAAATTAAAAAAATGGGTGCATAGGGTTCCCACCAAGAACTTAGGGTCCCAAGCCAACCTCACCTGCAAGTGGTGCACCTGCCGATCAACGGACGAGGCTCTGGCAAACAAAATGTCCCAATAAGCGGCAATAGGCTCGCCACCTATTACGTGGGATCAAAACACTGGCGAAAAGTGGGCGTTTAATATGCCTCTGCCTACCCCTTCGGGGAAACAGGCGTGAGTCTATGTATGTATGTATGTAAATTTAAAAAATAAACATGTGTATGTTATAAAACTTCGGTGTTGTAGTAACTGTGCCACTTAATCAGCGTCTTTTGCCATGGATTATAATCCATGACTAAATGGTCCATAGGACCCACGTAAAAGTGGGCGAGCATATTACCGTTACCGGGCACATCACCATGAAAATAAACAGTAATATTTTTGAATTCGGGAAAAAAAAACAGTAATATTTTTGTCCCACCCGAGAATTGAACGCGGGATCTCCGAACAGCAGACGCCTAACTATCGCTTGTTAAACGGTGAAAGAAACATCGTGAGGAAACTTGCATTTCGGAAAGTTCTCCATAATGATCATTTCATTGGCACATCTTTAGCAGATTTTTTTTTATTTTTTTTTATAGACTCACGCCTGTATCCCTGAAGGGGTAGGCAGAGGTGTAATATTACACCTACATTGCGCCATGATTTTTTAGGTCCCACGTAACAGGGGGGCGAGCCTATTGCCGTAGCGGGCTCATTACCAGACTCCGTGCTGCTACTGAGAATTTCCTAACGGAAAAACCCAATAACACTTTGCCCGACCCGGGAATCGAACCCGAGACCTCCCAATCCCACGCGCACATTTATGCCGCGAGACCAACGAGGCAGTTAGAAGAAAAAAGGTAAATACAAACGTCTAATTTAGACGGCATTCTCATTTGTTTATTTAAGACCCTAGACCTTATGGCAATACCTACAACTCATCAAACTACATCAACATAAAGCAGTAATAAATCATAATCATCAGCCTTGAATAGTCCACTGCTGGACTAGGCCTCTCCTTTGAAAGGAGGAATAGACCTACTATACCACGCTGGCCAAACGGGTTGGTATAGGGTTTGTATCAAGTTTTCCTTCTCTTACAGTGCTGTTCTCTGCATAATATGCTCCCTCTGTCGGCTCTTACGACACACATGGGATGATATGGGGTGGTGACATTCCGTATTCTTAATGCGCCACCACACGGACGAGTTATAAATAAGCCAAGATAATATTTCAAAGTTTATTTTAGATGTAAGTAATTTAAATGCTTTCCTACATTATTCATGAACATTATAAACTATCTTTGTAAACGCCGCTGTCGAAAAAAACTTAACAATACGTCTAGTTTTATAAATTTTATTCTGTTAATATTATAAATGTATGAATGTATGTTTGTTTGAATACTTTGATAAGACTTTTTTCTTAAAAACGGACTAGGAATTATTATTACTATCTGTCTTTACAAACATACACCCAATGGACACAAACTAAGTACACACAGGCTTGACACAACAATTTGTGAATCACAGAGTGTTGTCTTGTATGAGGATCCAATGATGTTACAAGTAAAAAGAAGTTTCTAATCCCATTAAAAACAATACTTGTCAAAAAACCAAGTCTCGCTACCGCAAAAAGTTGTGAGATCCATGTACCTAATACCAAGTCGGTTAATTAAAAATCTTTTTATTTTTATTTTGGTTTTTTGACAAGCTGATGTATCTCGAAAACTGGACTGAATTTGAAAATTATTTTAGTTTTTCTTTGATTCATAGCCTCAACACTTATTGTATTCTAAATTTGAAGCCTCTAGGTATGTCTGCTAGAAATGCCTTAGACTTTTGATGATCGGTCAGTGAGTGACAAAATCAAGAAATTTGACTCGTTATAATTCTTAAAGTACTCGTTCAAATTGAATTAAATTTGAAATATACCATATTTATACAATTTCTGCTTGGTCTGTGGAATTCAGGTTTCTAGCTTTATTCACAACGAAGTTATAGGGGGTCGAAAATGGCCTGAATTGCTTCGAGAAAAGGATGGTACGGCCGTGCCGCTTTTTTGCTCGACTTGGCGGGGGCACTGCCGTGCCCTCAGATATCATTGTGTGGATCCCCACAACTTGCGCGGCTGCACCCGCACTAGTTGCTCACCTTCTTTTTTACTCTGTTAGGGGTGGTAAGTTTATTAATTTTTTTTCCTTAGCCTACGTCATATATGGAACCTGTTGTCCAAACCTCACGTTCCCAGCATCAGTTATTTAGGTTCTGAAATGTCAGTCAGGAAAAATAATTTTGATGACAGTAGCAGGACAGCGCAGAAATGGCTGAACATACTCCAAGAACCTTTCAAATAGCTTATACATAGGATAGGTACCTTCAAAATACACAGACAATGTCGGATCCCAGAAGAGGGAATGGGCCAGGTGGCTGAAGTCCAAACATTATCTGTTTTTTTAAAAACAAACTTAACTTACGTAACTTTTCATTGTCCTGACAAAACCTTCATTCCCCCCTTCCACTCTCCCCCTCTCACCAAACTAAAAAAAAAACCCAAAACAATATTCTGGATCCATCTCTGCAGGCGGAGCCTCGGGTGTAAGCTAGTATACTAAACGTCTCGTTTAGTCCTAGATGCAGCCTATCTGCTGTCTAGATCTCAGGATGCACGACTTCAAATAATTTATTTGTCAGATGTTTGGCAGATGTAATCTAAGCGAAGGTGAGGAGTCGACTTTTGCTGAGAAATTTTCTGAGGTAGTAACAAAGTCAAAAGTCAAAGTCAAAATCCTTTATTCATTTAAATCACAAAGTGACACTTATGAACGTCAATTAAAAAAAATAATTACTTAAAGCTTCTACATTTACATTTACTGCCACGTTCGCAAAGCAATAGGTAGAACCATGAGAAAGAACGGGCAATAAAACTCAAGGTCACTCTTTTTCATCGCCAGGTTTTGCATAATACATACAAATTTAAATTTTGTAAGGTGCTGCAACTGTTTCACCTTCTATGTCATTTGTATATATTTACTCTACTTAATACTCAAGCATAATGTAGTAAAATTTTGATGTTCATTTAATTAGCCTCCTGAGAATTGACATGGTGAAACAGGAGCATCCACTTACATTAAGTACCTAACAATGCAGGCAATCCGCGCAAATGTTCAGAACCATGATAGAAATGATACAGTTTAATATTAAAAATGTAATACCAGCCCGTAAGACCGACATCGACCAGTCATCGCAAGTAGCACCCGTTCACGAGTATGACGCATGGGCCAGCCATCATCCCTCTCGCCATATCAGAGGGACAGGGATGACCCGACACACGACGCCACCACAAGAAATGACATTTTAGTGAGCATGACGACAACGGTACACGAACCGGCAGTAATTAACAATCTGTTGGTATACTGACCATGAACACGAATTACCTGCATTTTCCAGATCGTTAATATTATCATAAATATGTGGAACGCGTGCAAAATGCAAATGTAGTACCTATATTTGATTGATTGACATGATACTTTTGAAATATAACCACCGATCGAACTGATGGGCTACATGATTATAATACATTATAAAATAAAAATAACAAATAAAAGTATCTAACGAGATGAGTGACATTTAGTAATGTGGTGGCGATTCCAAAAACTATCATTTACATGATTTTAATTGGAATGGAATAATATTTAATTACATGTCAAGAAACTTATCATCTACCTATTTACTATATAATATATGAATTATGAAACATTATTTCCAAGCGCATTTGTCATTCAGATATTCATTTAAATTATAATATGCCTTTTGCATTAGGTCATGTTTAATCTTTATCTGAAATGCGTTAAAAGGCAGGTCCAAAATACTTATCGGTATCTTGTTGTAGATACGTATACTAAGTCCTATAAAAGAACTATGAGTTTTGCACAAACGAAAATACGGAACACATAATTAATGTCTATTTCTTGTATTTATAGAGTGTATATCACTATTCTTTGAATATGAATTTATATTTTTACGTACATGCATAACACTAGCATAAATATACTGAGACGCTACTGTTAGAATACCGATTTCCTTGAATCTTTCTTTGAGCGAAACTCGTGTCCGTAATTGGTAAATGGCCCGAACTGCCCTTTTTTGCAATATAAAAATACTTTCGATATCAGCAGCTCTACCCCAAAGTAATATGCTATAAGACATAACACTATGAAAATAGCCAAAATATACCAATCTAGCCGTATCGACATCTGTTAAATTGCGCACCTTCTTAATGGCATAAGCAGCCGAACTAAGTTTCGCTGACAGATATGTAATGTGTGCGCCCCATTGTAACTTCGAATCAAGTGTTATTCCTAGAAACAATGTAGATTCAGTTGTTTCCAGTACATCACCATTCAAAACTATGTTAGGACCAAGGTTTCTGACGTTGGGCAAAGCAAACTTAACACATTTGGTTTTTCTGGCGTTCAGTACTAAGTTATTTACAGTAAACCATTTAGTCACCTGAATAAGAGCACTGTTTATTTCGGTAAAGTTTTCCTTATTTCTATCTACTTTAAATATCAATGAAGTATCGTCAGCAAACAATACCACGTCACAAATATTTCTCAGGTAAAATGGCAAATCATTTATGTAAACTAGAAACAGGAAAGGCCCTAGGATACTACCCTGCGGCACTCCCAATTGTACTGGTACGCCACTGGATTTTGAGCCATTTATTTCTACACATTGGATTCTGTTATTTAAATATGCCTTAATAACATCCAATGCTTTAGTCTGGACACCGTAATGTTTAAGTTTGCATAAGAGCGTATCATGGCAGACACAATCGAATGCTTTCGAAAGGTCGCAAAACACACCAATAGCATTCTGAGAGTTCTCCCATGCATTGTAGATGTGTTTGAGTAAAGCTACTCCTGCATCCGTCGTCGAGTGACCCTTAGTAAAACCATATTGCTCAGTATGAAGGAGGCTGTTTAAATTAAAGTGCTTCAGAAGTTGCTTGAGTATTATCTTTTCAAAGATTTTACTAAAAGTAGGTAGTATTGAAATTGGCCTATAATTACTAGGATCAGTCTTACTGCCGGATTTAAACAGAGGTATTATCCTACTATGTTTCATTAAATCTGGAAAATCGCCTGATTCTATACACTTATTGAACAAGTTACTTAGATAAGGTGCTACTATATCTATTATACTTTTCAGAATCTTCACAGATATTCCCCAGAGATCACCCGTATTCTTAGATTCTAGAGATTGGAAAGTGTTTATAATGTCAGTAGAACTAATAGGACTGAATTTAAATAATACATTACATTTTTCTACACTAGATTCTAATAAATTAATAAATAAATTAATAACTTCGGTGGCTTAGTGGTAAAGGCTTTTTTTTTAGGACTTGGAACTAAGAGTTCGTTGGTTCAAATCGTAAGTAATATTGTACTCTACGCCTACTGATTGCCTAAGTGTATTTATTATAGTTTATAATGCTGGTGAAATATATTTGGACTATTGGGGCCTTTTCATGAGGCAATGACTCCATGGAGTTTGAAGTGAGCTCTCCTTGCATTTTCTCTGGTTTAAATAATTATTATTCAGAAAACATATAATTCGTTTCTCAATATTCTCGTGCGAGACATTATATTCTTTGAATATGTAGGTATGTAATATTTTTGATTGACCTTAAATACACGAAGCAAATAGTATCTTTGCGAAGGGACGGAAAACTTTACATCAAAGTCTACAGCTTGCAGAGTGCCGGAGTCCCTCTTCCCTATTCCTTCTCCTCATCCCACTCCTCATCCTATCACTTTTCCCAACCCCAAGGGGCGGCAACGCACTTGTGACTCCTGTGGTGTTGTTTGTGTCCATGGGCGGCGGTAATTGCTTACCATCAGGCGATTCGTCTGCTCGTTTGCCGCCTATTAACATAAAAAAACAGCTATGCCAGCGTGCTTTATGCCCCTTATCCCAGAAGTGGTAGGCAAGAGATGTATTACACACCCACACTTCACCAGTTATGTTTCGATCCCAATGTAATAGGGCCTATTGCCGTCTACCGGGCACATCATTAAGCGAGCGATAATTAATTTATAATGCACACTAACTTCGAAAAGTCAGAGGAGTGCGCTGAAACTGAATCACGGCGTATGACCTGTGGCCAGCGTGGTGTAATAGACAATGATATTAAATCTAGCTACTCCACGCATTTTTGTCCAGCCTTAGTTCATTGAACCCATGTGAATTTATATCTGGCGTTGACAACTGCAAGACCACATCTGTCGTGTCCAGAATATAATAAATAAGTAATTCTACAGCACGTACCTGCTCTCCAAATGATAACCTGTGAAAATAGACAAATCTTAAAACAAATCTAGAAAGATTCATTTTGGCTCTGCCCAAAGCTGCACTGTGGCTTAATTCATTTCATTTCGCCTGAAATTAAATGGTGCTTCTAGGCTTAGAGACGTCGTCTGCTGAACATAGACCTCCTCCAAGACTGTCTACATAGACCAATGCTGAGACGCCCGCATATAATCCTCCTGCTCTAACGGCCATCGGTTCTAACTGTCGTTAAAAAGTATCTCATCTCATTAAGAGAATATAAAGTTAAAAACCTAGATCTTTATTTTATAATATTTTGCTTTGCCTACATGTAATACAGAATTAAAGATAGCCTACCCTTACTACGCTTTAACGGTAGTAGAGCCTTGTTGATTTCAGCATGAATGGCTTGACCGGGGAAGTACTACCCTCTCACAGAAAATCGACGTAAAATAACAGTACGTAAACTGTTGCGTTCTGTTCGGTGAGCGAGAGTGCCGGAGGCCGTATCCCCTATTCCTTCTCCCTCATCCCACTCCTCATCCTATCCCTTTTCCCAACCCCAAGTAGCGGCAACGCATTTGTGACTCCTGTTGTGTTGCTTGTGTCCATGGGCGGCGGTAATTGCTTACCATCAGGCGATTCGTCTCCTCGTTTGCCGCCTATTATTATAATAAAAAACCCTCCTAGCGTTACACCAGCTGCATCCAAGGCTTTCGCTTTGGAGCCTAGGATCCGCTTTTCAGCCTATACAGATTTTACAGAATGCACCCTTTCCTCAGTGCAACAGCCTTCTGACGTCCGCAGACCAAAGCGGTATTTCATGGCTTACATCAGAGTCAGTATATATAAGGGTGTTACTTATAACGACTGTCGAAAAGCTTTAACTTAATCTGACAGCCGTGATCGATATGGCTTAATTCGCTCTTACGGGGACAAGCGATAATTAACAATTAAATACGCTCATATCATCGAAAAGACAGTGGTGCGCGCCATGGGTTTGAACTCTCTACATGGCACTCTTACGGGGGTCAGTGGCAATAAATTAACTATTTTATACACACATATCTTCGAAAAATTATTGGTTGCTGTGGGTTCAGACCTGTCTTGTCAGTAATTTGGTATCTGCACTAGACTATCACTTCCTTAGGCAGATATTTTTTTAATAGTTTTAAAACAAAATAATTCTCTACAATACCTCAGAAACGTAAACGGGGCAGCCCACGACGGGACATACTATGCTCCATTATTTTATAGTAAAATAACAAGCCGATATCATATATAAAGACGACACGTTCACGATGTGAATAAAACATTGGTTTGATCGATCATCCGGATCTCTACAGGCACCTGTATAAATGTAACATAAATACATTTTCTCTCGGGATGTGTTAGTACAACCACAGAACATATATGGATTATTTACCTTTATTTTTACAGACTCACGCCTTTATATCCGATGGGGTAGGTAGAGGTGTAATATTACACTCACATATCGTCTTATTGAATTTCAGGTTCTACGTAATAGGGGGCTAGTCCAATGCAGTTACCGGGCACAATGCCAGACTTCGTGCTGCTACTTGCTCGATCTGGGAATCGAGCCTGGGACCTCCCGATCAGCAGACGCATACGCTGTCCACTGTACCACGGAGGCAGTATGGATTATTAGACTGTGATAATACTTTACTGTACAACCACTAGGCATGTGTTTTGAGTATGCATTTGCTGGGGCATGGCGCAACAGCTAAAATATTAGACTGATAGCCGAAATACACATCTTGAAGGACAGCTGAAAATGTATGTTCCAATTTTATTTATTTTATTTTATTTATAGACTCACGCCTGTATCCCCGAAGGGGTAGGCAGAAGTGTAATACACCCACATTTCGCCATGAATTTTTAAGACCCACGTTATAGGGGGCGAGTCTATAGCCGTACCGGGCTCATTACCAGACTCCGTGCTGCTACTGAGAATTTCCTAACGGAAACACCCAATAACACTTTGCCCGACCCGGAAATCGAACCCGAGACCTCCCAATCCCACGCGCACATTTATGCTGCGAGACCAACGAGGCAGTCCAATTTTAAATCCCTCAAATCTTATCAAATCATTATCTTAGCGTTGTCCCAGTTGCGACCCAAGACGCATGATTTGAAGCCCAGGATCCTCTTTCCCATCAAGTAAAACATCTCCACTTCGCACGGCTTCCGGCATCTCTAGCGGTAAGTCGATGGGTACACATCTATACTCAGTGTAAAAATTTTGGTTTTTCAGTGTTTCGTACATTACAGTTTAACCACTCTCAAGGTGTGCCATATGGATAAAGGCTGGCCCTGCAACATTTACGGGTAGGTACGTTGCCTACACTAAAAGCTTTCTAACCCAAAAGTATTGTTTCTGCAAGCTATAATATTTGCCTATCCACTGCCACCCATCGTTCAACATCATCATTTATCATACGTGCCCTAATACCTGCACGTTACAGGAACTTACGGACGCTACTGAAAACGACATACTCGTAGCTAAGTTGTGGACTGAAGCGATTTAGATTGCCGTTTAAGAAGATGAAGATAGGCCCCGTATGGCTATTATCTGACTCACTGCTAGACTGGGGTCTCTTCTCTCTATGATAAAAGTTCGGCTTTGTCCCACCCTCTAAACCAAGTGCGGGTTGGCAGACATCGCATGTCTTCCGAGAACATTACGGAGAACTCTCAAATATGCAGGATTCTTTGGGTTGTTTCCTGCGCCGCTTAGCAAGCTTTAATTTACATACTTAATTTGTAAAAGGTATTGGTATGCGCCATACGGTGGTGAACTCTCTGCGTATCAGTCTGTTAGACTCTCCGCTAGGTTTTCGCTGGCACTCAGGTCGGCAGAAATTATTATTTTTTTGTGACGCGATGGCAACTCCTTTCGGGTCATCTCGATTCAGCCTCTTGGCCATATATACAGTTCTCCTTATTCATGCTAGGATCACAGTTCATTTAGTCTCAATATTCTATGGCCAGGATCATTACTTAGTTAACGAAAATAACTCTAAGCATGACTTCATCTTTTGATTACGTGTGGATGTGTTTTAAGGAATTTCTTGTTTTGATCAAAAGTTTTACGTATACACACCTATTTTAAACATAGTATCTGCCTTGGAGTAAGAAGTTATATGGCATTGGATGTGCTACGGGCTGATCTATCCATGCCACATTCTTGCACAAAATATATTTTACAATCGATTAAAAAAAAAAACCATCAATTCTTTCTTTTTTTAGGGTTCCGTACCTAAAAGGTAAAAAACGGAACCCTATTACTAAGCCTCCGCTGTCTGTCTGTCTGTCCGTCTGTCCGTCTGTCCGTCTGTCCGTCTGTCCGTCTGTCTGTCACCAGGCTGTATCTCATAAACCATGATAGCTAGAAAGCTGAAATTTTCACAAATTATGTATTTCGGTTGCCGCTATAACAACAAATACTAAAAATAAAAAAAATGAAAATAATAAGGGGGGTCCCATACAAAAAACGTGTTTTTTTTCGTGTTTTTTGCTCAAAATTACTAACTGTAACAGGTAGACGCTTTAAATTTTCACAGAATATGTAGTTGTATATTACCTTTCAAAATAAATAATTAAATTTTAAAAAAGTAATTAATAAAGGGGGGCTCCCATACAACAAACGTAATTTTTAAGCAATTTGTTACTCGATCTTAATAAACAGGTAGAAACCTATAAAGTATTTAAGTAAACATACAACGAACGTGATTTTCTTTTATAGATGATGGTACGGAACCCTTCGTGCGCGAGTCCGACTCGCACTTGCCCAATTTTATTTCTTTTTTAAAAGACAACTCCCGCATTAGGACTAAATCCTGTGTCGCGGGGGACTTTACAAACATACATCTAACGAGGACAATGAACACCCAGACTCGAAACAACAATTTATGGATCACACAAAGTGTTGTCTCGTGTGGGAATCGAACCCACAACACTTCGGCGCAGTGTCAAGCGGCGAGGCAGCCGCTTTAACCACTACGCCAACCGTGCAGCCAATTCGGTTTCTTTATGTAGGTAGTTAATAGGCGGCAATCGAGAACACGTATCGTTTGACGGTAAGCGGTTACCGCCACCCAGTGACACAAGCGAAGCTAGGGGATCGCAAGAGCTTTGCCACCCTTTGGGATGCTGAAAGGAAAAGGTGGAGGAGCAGAATATGGGACAGATATTTTCAAGGCATATCTGACGGCGCAGTTGGCGTAGAAGTTTAAGCGGCTACCTCGCCGCTTGACACTGCGCCGAGTGTTGTGGGTGCGATCCCTACACGAGACAACACTTTGTGATGTATTCATTGTTGTTTCGAGTCTAGGTGTACTTTATTTTCGTTAATTGTATATTTGTAAAGTCCCCCGCCACACAGGATTTATTCCTAGTAGTGCGAATTATACAGGTGTAAAAATACCCTTAACCAAAACTGAAACCCCATATTGTACCAATCATTACGGACATTTTTTGCTTCGGCATCATACCTGGGAAATTACTGGTTCAGGAGATATTGAGGTTTAAAGTTACTATGGAAGTTTTGTAATTAGGTACGAAATCGATGCATTTACCCCGCCAACCTGTTCTATATATTATGCACCCATGGATTAGCAAGTATTTCGAAAATTGCACGCGGACATTTTTTATAGCGGCTTGAAAAAAGTGAATAGGTACTTAAAAAAAATTAGTTTCCCAGGTTTTATTTTTGCTTAGTATGACTTGACATGATGTCCAAAAGGAGTAGACTTCGGCTTGGTGATGGGTCTTGTGACACCCTGTATGTCAAAAAAAGAAAGATCTATAGATTTAAGAATAAAATCTTTTTCAAATCTGCCTTTTTCAAAGCATATTTTTAAGACAGTTTTTAAATCAGATTATTTTGGTACCTATATTGTTAAGATAGTATTTTTCTCCTGACTCCACGTTTATAACACGACAATAGATTCAATGTAACGTGCTCAACAAGGAATCGAACTATTTACATGCGGAGAATGCCATGAATTACAATATGGCCGCCGTACGAATACTAAATAGAGCCTTCAAGACAATGACCTTAGTATAATAACTATTCGATATTAAAACTATTTGGCATAGCATCACGCTTCTCTGTTTCAGAAGATGTTTTATGTTTCCGTACCTAACAAGGAACCCGTGTAGGATCACTTTGATATAGTTGATTGAATCAGGTATTACTTGGCGGAACTCCATTGTAACCTAATGGAAGGAAAGAGGAACCCACCACGCACCCTCGGATTGACCACCCCAACTATTGCAATAGAAAAAAGGTTGAGCAGGTAAAAAACATCCATCCACGCACGCTTTTGCCTTTACAACAGTGATGGGCCTAGCTGTTGTCTGCAACTTTACCAGTACTTTAAACTGAAAGACATCGCCTCTGAAAGTACATATAATCTAGACTTTAGCCACCGCTTCCGATATCGTCCTCCTTCCGTCACTGCTTCTACATACGATAGTTATCACTACTATCTAACTAATAAGTGCATAGTTACTCAGCCGCGAAGTCGGGTAAAAATAAATGTAGGTACATGAGGTAATTAATCAAAGAGCAGTTTAATTTATACTTTACTAGCAGTCGCCTGCGGCTTGGAATGCCTACTTTCAAACGTTTTTTTTTCACCCTTAGAGATGGCATACTTACTTACTAAAGAAATCGTTAACAGGAACCCGCTGCCCGAGTTTCATGTCTCTTCCTTCAGTAGTTTGGGCTCTGCAATGATCTGTCAGGACAAGTAAGTAATTTTCTGTAATTGTTCTATAAGTAGGTAGGTACCTACCCATTGTCACATTACATTAAATATTTAAATTAAATTAAAAAAGTATTATATTTTAAGCTTAACTTCTAATACTAGTTGACACTTATTTCCATATTCTGATGCTGACCCGAGGCTCCAAGACAAGGTTACAAAGTTGATGGGATTGTCCAGCGTAGCAGCAGTATGTCAGAGCGTTCTCATCGCAAGATTGACAAGTGAAGCTGTGGTCTTACTGTAAGCGAGTCTCAAAGATGTAGTGTATTTTGTACATATATACATACATAGGTACCTACATAGACTCACGCCTGTTGCCCGAAGGAGTAGGCAGAGACTACAGAACGTCATTTGCCAGGATCCTGACACATCTCTCTTGCTTCATTCACTCTCATCAAATTACTCATGCATACCGCCTAGGTCTTCCCTTTCGTCCTGTCTTATTGTATTTTGTTTGCTTTTGATATCAGCGGGCGGTCTTCTTACGTGCTGGGGTTTGCCGGGAAATGGAAGAATAACCTAGTATAGGTATATTATCCTGGTACAACCCACATACGATAATCTGATATCTCAATGGACACCAGATAACTGCTAAACATACTTAGATATTTCTAACACGTCAAGCTAGAAAGAAACTTTAACCTTTGTACCGTTCTTATGGCCTAGGCAATAAGCGTTAAAATCGTACTGCAACTGTAAAGCTTTTCTTTTTGCTGTGTGTACAACACAATTGGCGATGCAAAGATTGATGCGCGCCCCTAGCGTCGAATTTGGAAGTTGTCCGGGTACGACACTTTTGACAGCTTTCAATACAACTTTGTTTCGAGGTTATAGTGGTAATTGTATTGAGCTGTCAAAAGTGTCGTACCCGGACAACTTCCAAATTCAACGCTAGAATCGTTAGTTAGAATCTCAGCATCGCCAACAGCAGAATGACTCCCGCTTCTCGTTAGCAGTGACACAGTGACACACCTCTATTAAAAAACATAAAATGGCGTAAAACTATTCGATCCACATTATCAACTGTCTGTTTAAAAAAACATCATCAATTCCCCACCCAAGTCACGCGCCAAGAACAAACATCTGGATTTTATTTAAAAAAATACATTGGCAACATCGCAATAAAAAGAATAAGTGTGTGAACCGGTACTTTGAACGGAATAACGGTTTTTTTATTGAACTTGTAATGCTAGAGTAATGCACTTAATAGTTTCTTGAACTATTTTACCGGCAATGATCGGTTATTTACCGTATATAAGTAATTTTATACGCTTATAAGTGCCATGGTGATTACATTACTTACATAATGAAGAATGACAAACTTTGATAGATATTTCTCTTTTTAGGGTTCCGTACCTATAAGGTGAAAAACGGGACCCTATTACTGAGTCTCCGCTGTCTGTCTGTCTGTCACCAGGCTGTATCTCATAAACCGTGATAGCTAGGAAGCTGAAATTTTCACAAACTCGTATTTCGGTTGCCGCTATATCAACAAATAAGTACAAAAATTAAAAAAATGAAAATGTTAAGCGGGCACTTGAAGCTCAATTTGTTTTTACTGCCATCTAGTTCAGAGTACAGAATATAAAAGGATGTGGGAACAAGTTTAGTAAACAGATGGAGACTGTTTCGCAGTATTCATGTTTATTGTTTTTCTAGTGACGTACTGGATTTGTATAAAATGCCCAATATTTTCATGGATTTTGAATTAAATTATCCTTCTTAGAAATCTTAGAATATAAAACATATTATTAATATTTAATAATTATTATGAAAGCTTTTCATCGATAAAACCATACAAAATTGTTTACAAATACTGGAAACAGTGGCAACACCGTCGCGTCTATGTCAAATTGTCAAAGTCGTTCGTTGTTTATCATCAAAAGTTGCGTGATTTTTACGATATTTAGATAAATTACAATTAAATGCTTAGAGGAAGAAATAGATAAAGAACAATGTCGGAAGACGAGGATTCATATTGTCGTTTATGCGCCGAACCTACAGGAAAATCACAACTGATAGCGCCCGACGACGATGCTGGCCTCAACTCGAAAATAGCATTAAAAATGTTATGGATAAATGTTGATGTTTCTTCAACAAATACTCTTCCGAACTCAATTTGTTTCTCATGTTTCGACTTATTGGAGCGTACTTGGTCGTTCTTACACAACGTAAGAACCGCGCAAACAAAATTGAACGAGATATTTTTGAAAAATGTAGATTCGGAAAAATCTGTCGAGGTCAAATTAGACCCAGAAACCATAGGAAAACCTGTCAATGAGGACTGGGAGGACTTCGAAAGACTAGCCCAAGTGGTAAAGCCAGAAGTTTTGAATGATCAGATACAATTGGAGACAGTGGATCCAAATTTTTTGGTAGACTTCAATGTTGTGAAAACAGAGAGAGAATCTCCCATTGAAGATGACTATAAGCCGGATTCTATGGGCTTTAATACCACAGATAGTGATAATATGCCCCTCTATCAGGCCACTAAGAAGAAGAAAATTAAAAGAAAGAAGAAATTAAAGTATCATTCTGAAGATTCTATTAGTCTTGTTGTTGATGACAGCAAGAAGTTTACTTGGAACGAGTATGTATGCATATGTGGTGATTGTGACGCTCAGTGTAAGAACCTTACATCTCTACGTCTTCATTCTTTGCAAATACATGCTCATTGCTGTGTATTCAAGTGTGCGGAGTGTGGTAAAGTGACATCAAATAATAAATCGTTTTTAAGTCATGCTGGAACTCATTATAAGTTTCTCCGAGATTGTTGTGAATTTTGCAACAGGAATTTTGATAGCAGTCAAGACTTAAAAAAACATCTCAATCAGGCTCATAGTGAAGCTTTAAAGTCAACATGCCGCTTCTGCGGTTCAACATTTGACAGTGTAGAACTACTTCAAGACCACCTAGTTTTATATGGTAAGAACAACCAGAAACGAAGAATGAAATCGGAAAAACTTGATCCAAACGAAGAACTTAAGTGTGATCTGTGTGAAAAAACATTTAAAAGCCGTGGCAACCTAATGACGCATAAGCTTGTACATACAGAACGTCAAAGAAACTTTTCGTGTCACATCTGTGGTAAAATGTTCTTCACTAAAGGTACATTAATAACGCATTTGACGACCCATGATGATACAAAACCGTTTAAATGTGAGTTCTGTCCATTGACATTCAAAGCTAGGGGCAATCTACAATCTCATATTAGCCTTCATTCTGGTGCTAAGCCATTTGTTTGTGAGCAGTGCGGTAAAAGCTTCCGTGTTAAACGTCACTTGAAATCCCATTCCATAGTGCATACAGACTTAATGCCTTATGTGTGTAACTTTTGTAAGAAGACTTTTAGATTTAAGACACGGCTTAATCTACATTTAAGGCAGCATACGGGTGCAAAGCCGTATAAATGCATATTTTGTCAAAGAGATTTCACCAATGGTTCTAATTATAAAAAGCATATGAAACGTAAACATAATATTGATACTTCAACAAGAAAGAAATATAATAATGTTGCTACTTTAGAAGGTACGGAAACTGAAATCAGTGAGGTTAAGTGAATAATGTATTAGAAGATTATTGCACTGAGCGCCAAGTGAGATGTTACTGCATGAGTGTAATAAAATTGTAAATAACTGTATATTGTAAATTAACATGAGTGCAGTTACTCATTTTAGCAAGGTGTGTAATCTACTTTTCTTTCAGCTAAATAATTATTTATTTACTTAATGGAAAATTTGTTTCATCCTTTCTGTCTATATAATATTTACAAATGGATTGCTATTCATACTCAGTTTTGTTGTAGTTTTACCAATAGCAAGAATAAGTTGGAGATAAGAATAATTGAAGTGATTGTTTTTCACTTTTGGTTTAGTGTCTTGTCTTGTTGGTAACATCCTTATAAAGTTGGTATGAAAACTCTGAAAATATATCTCAACTGACACATTTGTAATATTTGTATTGTAAGATACAATTTTTATATTATGAGAGTTTCAAAATAAATTTTATTTTTCTATTAGCTGTACCTTTGGTTTGAAGTAAAACTATCAGTTCTTAGTAACATGCAATATAACAATGGTGGATAAACTTTCATGAGATTGTTATTATTTTTATATAAAAGAATACCTAGAGATATGATGTAGCAGCTGATTCAGTTATATTAAAAAAGAAACATTATGTTGTACTTAATTTTCGTTTAAATTGACACATCTCTGCTAACACTGCAAAATGGTTCTCAATAAATAAAGTAAAGATCTTCAATGAGTTCTAAAATTTACAATATATTTTCAGTAGGTATACTGCAAATCTATAAAGGTCTTGGGAGAGACTATTAATAAAGTTATTTAAATAATGGGAGTCCAGTGCGTTATTTGATCAAGTTTTGAGTTGTTTTGCGATAGGAACAATTTTCACACATTGCCTTAATGCGCCCCCTAGCGGTCTCTATTGACAGGTCTTGCCTTAATGCGCCCCCTAGCGGTCTCTACTGACATATTAGCAGCTGACGAGAAACCACTCGCAACGCGATCAAACTGGGACTAGACACCAAGTTTTCCTTTTTTAAATGAAACACCGTTTCGTCTCTATTATTTGTGAAATTATATTAAGTTTTAGTGTTAAAACCTGGTGCAATATTCTGAGTTTTTACAAAAAGGTTTATTATGGTGAGCTAACCTAAAGTTAACACAGTATTGGCTCAAAAGTCAAATATCAAGAAAATTTTGCAATGTTCTGGCGATAAATCTTAAACTATCCGAAGGTAGATGAGATATACATAAAAGATTCATCACAATTAGTCCAACTATTTATGAGGAAATAATGACATATAGAAAAATAAATTTATGAATAGCAAAATGTTGATGATTTTGGCACTTACTTAGGTATTAAAGTCCTTACAGTCAGTAAATAAATAAGTAATTAAAACAATGAAACCCACCACGCATGACGCATCCTCAGATTGATCACCCGAACTATTTATTGCAATATGAAAATTTGACAATACCGATTTCCTATGATGAATTTTGGATTGCAGAATTGGGTTTCAGGAAGATACCTGACATGCAGTAGGTATCCAGCTGTATGCGCCGACTACACTCCGACACGTGTTTAGTACTCTTCTTTATTCTGTGCCTATGCACAAGGCGTCATCGGCAGCATTAGTCTCAAACGTTGACAAACGCTCCTGAGAGTTCCTCTTAGGTTCAGGTAGAAAATAAGTCAAAATTTTATAACTTGTAGAGCCTTACTGATTTTAGCATGAAAGTGCCGGCCGACGGGGGAAGTACCTACTAGGTACCCTCTTACAGAAAATCGACGTAAAGTAACAATACCTATAGGTACCTAGTGTTGCGTTTCTATCGGTGCGTGATAGTGCCAGAAGTTACATCCGCTATTCCTTCTCCCTCATCCCCCTGTTCTTCCTACTCCTTTACCCAACTCAAAGGGTGACTCCTCTGGTCTTGCTTGTGCCCACGGGCGACAGTAAACGCTTACCTAACATGAGGCGAACCGTCTGGTCATTTGCCGCATATCATAAAATAAAAATTCAATGGAAAGAGTCAAAGTCTTCCCAGCGTCAAACCGCCCAAACCAAAGTAAAAGCCAAACAATAATTCTTTAGCCACCACCGACCTGAATAACAGTAATGTTCTTGATCTAAACAAACAAGTGTATACTGTCACACAATCTGGCGCCATTTTGTCGTCCATTTTGTATAGAAACGTGACACTTGCGCCACGCTCTGCGTCACACATTGTTACGAATCTGGCATAACATTACTTTTGTTTCGCGTGTGCGCCGATGCGAGCAAGATGGGGTTTTTGTAGACGGTGATAATTATGTTTAATCACGACTGTATCTTTGAGAGACTAGGCAGCAAGGAGGCGTGAATCCAGGAATTAGGGATAAGAGGCTCAACGCCTTGCAAAATCATCTGACTGCTCCCGTGATACCCACCATCGTTGGGGTTCAGATGCTACCCAATACCTAAATCCCAAATCAGCACCTACTGACCTTGAAAATACAGGCCTTAGTCATTGAATCCGTACAGATTGCGGCAGCCACTAGGTATTTGGAAAGCCTAATAGGTATTCCGTCAAATTTCATTAGACGTAAGACAGCGGAGCCCGGGCTCCAAGAAGAAAAGTCTTGGAACTCTTGGATGCAGCCGGGTCATCCCGGATCGAACCTACTACACTGGACGCAATGTCAAACGACGAGGCGGCTGCTTAAGCTACGTCAACCGTGCAGTTGAACCAATTCCTAGTTGTTTCTCAACGGGGACGATTTTCATACATCTACCGCCCGTCCACCATGCTGGTCAAGTGCGAGATAGCAGACTTCACATGTCTTTCTAGGACATTACGGAGAACTTGCCGTAATACTAATATCTGACTGCATGGCTGGCGTAGTGTTTTAAGCGACCGCCTCGCCGCTTGACATTGCGCCGAGTGTTGTGGGTTCGATCCCCACATGAGACAACACTTTGTCTAATTCATAAATCGTTGTTTAGAGTCTGGGTGTTCATTGTGTCCGTTAGTTGTATGTTTGCTAAGTCCCCCGCGACACCGGATTACCTAGTCCTAGTGCGGGAGTTGTCTTAAAAAAAAAAGAAACAATTGTCTTTAATACTCTAGTAAACTATGGTTAATTGTTCACGTTCTGGACGGCCGGTTTCCTTCTGTGACCAACACTGGTGTCGGAGCTTAAAGGCCGCCCGGAGGCCTTCGGCATGGCCTGACGATTTTTGGTCAAATGAGAACCAACACCGGTGTCCTGCTGCACAATGTACCTTCCAAAGTACGGGGGCACTCTTACGTAAATGGCAGACGAGCGGTCACACACCCAAGTGCCAACCTCAACGCACGTTGCTTGAATTTGCCGAAAGGCAGCTCAAATCACGTTATGAGCGCGTCAGAACAGAAGTGCCGTAATAAGTAAATGTCGATAAATAAACACATGTAAGTAAGTATATCAAAATGTTTCAGATGCACTCTCTAAGGAGACCTACATACGTAACGCCTAAGATTATTTCGCAGAAGCGACAATGCTCCCTTAACCTGTGGCTGCGACAATGGCTATTATGATGACGAACATCTAATAAAATATTGAACTAAATTATGAAAGTTACGAATGTTTGTACAATCTCTCGCAATTACTTCATGTCTTCCATTTGTTGAACAAACATGATACCTACAGTCGTCTTTAGCACGGCGGCGAGTGCCGTAGTTTCGATCCCCACACGTCAAACTTTGTGTGATCCACAAAGGTTCCTTGGTAGAGTAGTCTTTAAAAAAATCTACGTGAATTGGCGATGCAAAGATTTCCGCGAGCTTTCAATACAACTTTGCTTCGAGGTTATAGTGGTAATTGTATTGAGCTGTCAAAAGTGTCGTACCCGGACAACTTCCAAATTCGCCGCTAGAGTCGCTAGTTAAAATCTTAGCATCGCCAATACATCTCCCCTACATTTGATAATAACGTAGGTTAGTACATAGACGTAGGTCACTAGCAGTCACCTACGTCTATGTACTAATCAAATGCAGTTACTAACTAGGAAGGTACCCAAGTCTTAGAATAAATAAGTACTACCTACAGACTAGGCAGTCTACATAGTTTTAGTCTTAGTCCATTATGTCGCAGTAACGCACGCGATGGCGCGACACGAACCGACTTACAAGGCGATATCAGCGCAAGATATATCTCAACATATTTATATTTCAAGATTAGGATATTTTTTATCAAAAAAAGATCTATGGCTAATATCTGATGCGGAATATTTAATTGTGCACCTTCAATTACTTTTAATTTTATTTATGACTATGGAATTTATTTAGGCATTGATCATTGATAAAGATGCCATAAAGTGTTATACAATATTATATAGCGGTGGATACAAGATTATAAATATATGGTAGAGAGGGTTTTTTTAGGTAAGTATTGACTCAAAGAAACAGAAGAAAACGAAAGTTAAAAAAATATGCTGAATTTGTAAAGGCAATATGGTGAATTGCCACTTTTGGACTGGGTAGAGTCTCTAGCTTATCCTCTGAATACACTCGCCGTAAAATTAAACATTTAGATTAGCAGCATATAAGTAATTGGTATAAGATTGGCTAATAATATTAAAAGCAAAGGTTTTTCTCAATAAAACCCAAATTAATTTAGTCAACTTGTTACAGTATCAACTTTAGCAAAATAAAATGAATTGCCAAATATGGTATTTCGTCAGCGCGATTAATTTTCCTGCAAAAATTAAAACTAAATACGAGTAAGTAGTCCAATATCTAGGTAGGTACATGAAAAACCGTGACGACAATCAGTCTCAAGACGTATTATGGCTCGTGCCGCTCCCCTCAACTCGCAGCGTGCTCATCAAAGCATGCAGAAAACAAAAGCAACGGAAATATTACTCCAGTCGACGACAAGAAAGCCCACAGGACAGTTTTCCATAACAAAAATAATTAATATTACCAAAAATACTCGGCTGTGTACTAACTTACCGTTGACTAATAGAAGAAATATTTAAAAATAACTGCTGTCAAAAATTACCGCCCAAAATTATGCAAATTTAAAACATTTTTTTACAAATCAGATTAAATTGTAAATATTCATAAAAATGTTGTGGTAATTTAAAATTATAGTCATATCATTACAAAGTTTAGTAAATAAGATTTTTATAAAAATAAGACAGTGTGTTTAATGTTTAATTTGAAATGACAGTACGTTTTTTAAAAATGGACGCTTGCAAAGGCGCGACAGTGCTGCATCTTATATTATTTGCTTTCTGCACACGGTATGCACTATCTCAGGACTACTTTAGAATGGTAAGTATCGCAATTTTCTCGTAATTAATCGTTTTACATAAAGATAAGTCAATAACATTTAAAATATACGTTCTGAAATTGGATTTGCATGTACCTAATAAGTAGTAGAGTACCTACCTAACATGCTAAGACGAGATGTAGTGAGATTCAGATTCATTTATTTTTAAGCAAGTACGTGTCTGATTTACGGGTGTAACTGATCAATATTACTTAATTATTTATAATTAGAAAGGCGTACAGATATAGCAATAAAGTATTAATTAAATTAATACATACAGCACCTATCATAACAACAATTTAAAAACATATAAAAAGAGAACTAATTTAATACTTTATTATCTTTTGACCAAGTATAATTTGTCAGTTGAAATTTTATTTAAGTATATCTACGGTAATTAACAGCATACAAAATAAAAAAACAAATGCCTTTTGCATTCTATATGTATCTAGTTGTTATATTTTAAATATGACTGCCTCCGTGGTACAGTGGATAGCGTATGTGACTGCTGATCGGAGGTCCTCGATTCCCGGGTCGGGCAAAAGGTGTACTGAGTTTTCCGAATTCTCAATTATTCTGCACGGATTCTGGTGATGTGCCCGGTAACGGCAATAGGCTCGGCCCCTATTACGTGGGACCTAAAAATTCATGACGTATACGAATATTACGTCTCTGCCTACCCCTTCAGGGATACAGGCGTGAGTCTATAAATAAATAAATAAAAAAATTATATTTTAAATATTGTGTCTGAATTGTGATGCAAGCATATTTAATTTATTTGTATCTAACGTTTATCAGTTTGAGAACTCATTGTTGCATAACACAATTGTTAAGACATGCGTGTAATTGCGAGAATGCACTGAATAACAACTTACAACATGGCATGTAATACTAAATAAAGAAAATTATAAAACAATAATTGGCGCCATTTTTTTACTTATTGGTGCAATTACCTACTTGTTTTTTTTCATTTGTCTTAGTCCAAGTTTTTTTAAATTAATTATTATAATTGTTGGCACGATAGAATTTTACGTAATAATGTGTATGGTAATAAATTTATCTCTCTGTTAATCTCAAGCCATTTAACTTCAAAACTCTCCCCACGATAGATCTCGAATTCGATTCCTGAGTAAAACAAAACTATTAAAAATGTATTAAAATATTATTCTATCTTTAGATAATTCTATGGTCTAGTAGACATTTTAACCGGTCTCCTTACCGTTTTAAACTGCGCCGAGTGATGTGAGTTCGATCCCCATACGTGACAATAATTTGTCACCTGGGTGTTTGTTAAGGGTAGGTACTTACTTGATTGTGACGGTGCACTACCCTAGAATGGGGTTCTGATAAATGATAATAGGATCACCACAGAATTTTTAAAGAGTCGAGAAATTGCGCACCTGAAAGAGCCTACCAAAGTAGGGTGCGCATCTCCAGAGAGCAGCAGTCCAGAGATTCAGTCCGTTATAACCTGCAAGGTGGTAGGACAATGGGTGGTAAAGGAAATATTTAGATACCTACTTGATTGAGTGTTTGGAAACACCACAGAAGATTATTTTTTTGTGGGACAAATATGTTATGATCGCCGTTCTAGCTATTTTAATTTCTGTGTCAAAGAACCCAGCTCGCAGCTGCTTTTCGTGGCTGGTCCCTAAATCTAGATTGCTCTTAATTGGTGGAGCGCATCCGCATAGGTATATTTTAAATATCACTTCTGCACTAGGAACAAATGCAACATTACAAAAATAAGTTCAACGGACACAATGAACACCCAGAAGCAACAATTTAAAGAACACACAGTGTTGTCTCGTGGGAATCGAAGGCACAACACTTGTCGCAGTGTGAAGCGGCGAGGCGGCCGCTTAAACCACTACACTAACTCGCGCTTATAATTCGTCGAATCGAACATTTTCTATACATTCTTGCCAATAGGGAAGTTTCCTGCAAGTGAAATAAATTATACAAGTATTTTCATCTAGTGAAAAATTTCAAAATAATAGTACCTAGTATAGTTTCATTCATAAATTAATGTTAAAACTTTATTTACTTAACATTTTTTATCGTCAATTTATTGATCATAATTATTCTACTTGACAGCAAAACACTATGACGTCACTACGTCATATTTCATACAAAACCCCTGGCAAAGGTCGTTTTTGACATTTCATTAAAAGTGCTTGATTTGACTCAAGGATTTGACTAGTTGGATACAACCCTATTATAACCGCCAGTGGCAGTTTTAGAAAATGTATGGCACATGATTTTATAGACCCACGATACAATGACTCAGAAGGGTTAGGCTATAGTCGGTGGACTAATGGACTATGAAGGCCTAACACTTCTGAGGGTGGTGACGCTTGCCCAGAAAATTGCCAATTGGTAGTTTCACATGTGCGTCTAAAAGATACTACTTAGTATAGACGCCGGCAAACTTCTTGAACACTACCATAGACCAAAAGACCTGCGCAGTAGCAATTTTACGTACAAAAATGTCTCCTGCGCATGCATATTGGTCTATGGTAGTGTTCAAGAAGTTTGGCGGCATTTATATCAGTAACCACCAACAACATTATAAACAGCTTCGCAAACATTAAAACACCGGATAACGTACCATAGAGTACCAGCCAATCTCCACTCATCTCACTGACCATAAAGACAATTCACCAAAATGACTTTTTTCGTATTTCACAAACAATTTGCCATCTCGGCCGTGAAGTTTACCACCATGAAGGTTGATCCAAAAAAAATGTCTCCTCATCATTATATGCATGTGTGTGTACAATTATGTTTATACACGTGACAACACAATGAAGGGGCAGTAATTTGGGTCATGGTTGGGATATGTTTTGAAGTACCTACTTATTTTATATTGTGTAGTATATTTTGGTTGTAGTATTAGGCAGCGATAGCCTAGTGAAGATACCAACAGACTGTTATGCAGAGGGTATCGAGCTACAATCCACGGCGCGCACCAATGACTTCTCGGAGTTATGTGCGTATTGAATTGGCATCGCTTGCCCCGTGCCTCGGCGAGCACATTAACCTCTCGGTCGCGACTGTCATAAAGATATTTGGTTATTAGCAGTTTTAGAAATCAATAAATGTATGACATCGATAAATCATTGCCTGATCCCATTGGATCTTAGTGCACTCCTACACTCCCCAAAGAAGTTACTTGCGCCTTGTGATTTTGGCTGTGCGTTGTCTGTCAGTTAGTAACGCTATAATTGTATTTCTACAGATGACTAGTAGGTACTAACTAAGTATATAATCTAGGGTACTAACCATGCGTGTATTTTTTTTCGTTAGCTAGCAAGCTAGCACTTACAGACTACGTCCAAAAAGTATGACCTCCTTTACGACAACGTCAGTTCAAACTTGTAAAGGTTAAACCACAACAGCTCTCGAGATTTCAAAGCGAAGCTCTATAGGTAATCATGACGGCAGACGGCTTATAATATGGGTGTAGTTTTGATATTTTTTGTAAAGGATAGCGCCAGTAAGGGCAAGAGAGGGCTTGTAGCCTTTCCTGGGATTGGGTTTGGTTGAACATGGCTCAAAGGGAGGAAGAATGGACAGCTCCTGTACCCTGTCTTCTCCCCGTAGGTCGTCTGTGGTTGACAGTCGGGCCGGTTTTAAGCGGCTACATACTCCAGCTCTAATCTCCCCTAGAGTTGGAGATCCTAAGAGATTGATATTAAATTGTGTATGTCACCAGTTATATAATAAGTTAATAACCTAATGTAAGAACCCAGTATGTTGTAAAAATAAATACTTCCCTTTCTTCTTTCTTCCTTATTTCTTTCTTTTGGGATATATACCACGTATCTTTGTTTGGAGTAACCGATATTTCGGCACTGTTGCAAGGGCCATGATCACGGCTGTACTTCGTGTACAGATGTAAATCACCACGTAAGTTTAAAATCCTTAGAGATTTTTCATACATCCATCTTGTGACAAAAATATACAGTAATGACCACAGTTTTCAGATACTCACAGTACCAACGGCTGACCTATACTTTCATTGCAACCATTGTTTCACGCAGCGTGATAGACGGACGGATGTCCGACAATAGACACTTTCGCTTACTTGGAGTTCTTAAGATGACGTAATAGGTATTGGTATCAAGTTTTATTGGGACGCCATTGTAGTACTTTAGTATCTAAAACGGAGAGGTTCAATACATCCCTTTCCAGGATGAGTTACACATGCTTCTGCCTACCCAAAGGGCTGAGGATGGGTCTGTTAAGGATTTACGTATAGAATCATCAATCAATATACATTTGTATATGTCGCAGGTATTTAACAAAAGCCATGATATTATAATTTCACTAGTGACATTATAATAACAAAAGCCGTGATATTATAATTTCACTAGTCACATTATAATTACACAGATTACAGTCAATTACTTGTATTACTTACAATTTAACGGGCTAGTTTCAGTGTCATTATAATTTCACTAGACCAATACAGTGAAATTTTGAGGCAGTGTTATGTTGACAATAACAATCGTTTAAGAAAGCCGTTAGATTATAAGGACGATTTCAGTGCCATTATAATTTCAATTATAATGGCACTGAAACTAGGTCGTTAAATTGTAAGTAATATAAACAATTGACTGTAACCTGTGTAATTATAATGTGACTAGTGAAATTATAATATGACGGCTTTTGTTAAATCCCTACGACATATTATATAAAATTCTTGCGTTACTGACTGAGTGACAGACAAGGCACAGCCGAAACCATTGCGCGCAACAAGCTGAAATTTATTAGAGAGATCCCGTCATACTGTGCCGTCAGACAGGAATTTTGGAAATTCCCTCTCTAACGGGACATAATATTATAGTCCCACGCAGAGCCGAGGGCAAAGTCTAGTATTATTATGTCTCATAATCAGCCTTTAACAGTCCACTGCTGGACTAGGCCTCTCCTTTGAAAGGAGGAAATGGCCTACTATACCACGCTGGCCAAACGGGTTGGTATAGGGTTTGTATCAAGTTTTCCTTCTCTTACAGTGCTGTTCTCTGCATAATATGCTCTCTCTGTCGGCTCTTACGGCACCCATGGGATGATATGGGGTGGTGACATTCCGTATGCTTAATCCGTCACCACACGAACACATATAATATCATGGACAATTATGTCTACAGATTATTTTGCTCTAAAAATCTATAAGTATAGTAAGAGTAATTAGTTAAATCTTAATTAAATTGTTAATTATCGCTTGTCCCGTGCCTTGGAAAGCACGTTAAGCCGTCGTTCCGGTTGTCATGAAGATCTTTGGCAGTCGTTATAGGGAATCAATACTAAGCATATAATATCATTATCCCGAAGGTCAGACATACAGACAGTCGTTATGAGTCTCAGTCAAATCCGGTTAGACTAGTGAGGACCCCAGTTTGGAACTGGGATAACGCTAGGAGGATGATGTTGATAAATGATTTTACTCTACACGTGCTTTATGTCTACGATTTCAAGATGATTGCTACGTGTAGAAATTTCTCGCACATGAAAGATTACTTGAGTACAGCAGCTGTCGACTTTAATTGAACGCATAAATAAAGACACATTCTCGCATAAATAGTATCTATTGCATATAACATGTTGATAAAAAATATCTTATATTATAATATATAAAGCTGAATACTTTGTTTGTTTATTTGTTTGTTTGTTTGTACTGTAAAGTATTATATTTATCTATGGTTTGGTTGAACGCGCTAATCTCAAGAACTACCGGTCCGATTTGAAAAATTCTTTCAGTGTTAGATAGGTCATTTATCGAGGCAGGCTATAGGCTATATAACATCACGCTATGAGCCACGGGAGCGGAGCAGTAGCCTTAAATAACGCGGGTGTAACCGCGGGCATCATCTAGTATCTAATAAATCAAATAATTAGCAGTTGACGCCTTTAAATGCTAAGCTAAATTAACACGCAGGCATAATTTCATGCAATCTTGTTCATCATAATTATAAGTTGTTTGACAGCTGTCAATCTCGGTCAAAGACAGAGAGAGATGACTGCGTCTCCTAAGGCAAAGAGCTCAGATATTTACATAGAGGCGCATTTCTTATGGGCGCTCTGTAGACAAACTTTCTGTGACCCAAATTGCCGCTTGGCGGCGTGGCAGTCGCGCTGTGACAGACGCCTCTACGAGTGCAAGAGAGACGAACGTTCCTCCTGTGTATCTTAACTACGAGAGCAAGAGAGACGGAGTACGACGCCAGCGCCGCCAACGGCGCCAACTTCGAACTGCACTGGCGACAGTCGCCACTTGGAATCGGCACACGAAATCCTTAAGATCTGCAGTTCTACATAGAAGCGCATGCGCTTCTATGTAAATCTGTATTCATTGGTATCGGGCAAAGAAATATAGCCTCGGGCACGCACCATTGACATGATGACAAAAATCTTTCGTCGCACCGCGACGTGCAAATCCAAAAGGTAGGTAAGTATTCAATATTACAATATTTTTGATTAAAGAAATCATTAATTAGGTATAATTTCTTTTAAAAAAAATTCTATCAAACAAATAAAATTAATAAACTTTAAATCAGCATGCACATAGCGTCTGCTACACGGTATTAAACAACGGTTTGAAACAGAGGTTTCAAACAGTATAGACAGTTGTTTAATGCTACATTTCATGTGACATTCAAACGCCCTTGGCTGCACAGCTTGCGTTGCAAACCATTGCCTCTAGCGATGGTTTGAAACGTGTTTAAAACGCGAACGACAGTCACGCTGCGGCAGCGAGCGCGTGCGCACGTTACTAACGTTTAATCATTCATCATCATTAAACGTGAAGTGATCACTGAATTTATAGAACTATTATTTTTAGTTATAAATGGCCTAACCTTTGACAATAATTCGTAAAAACTTTCTTTATCCATTCTTAGAAAGTTATTTATGTCATCAAAGTCCAGAAAATTAATTAAGTTTATATGACTAAGGGTTAATCTCTCCTTTAACCATCGCTTCATCCATATTCCTTTTTTTCTTTCTTTTTTCCGTCCAACTGCACACAAAATCGCAAGACTCACTCCAACTTTTTGTTGTGCAGATAGGTAAGGCGTCATGACATCGTTGTAGTATAAAATACTGTAGGTACGTCAACGAGATTACGACACGTCCTATCCGCGCAACGTTTTTAAAAACACTGTTGGTTTCAAACCATGTATTTGGCAATCCGCATCTCACTTGTGTTCAAGGTGACCTTGGTTTTATACCTCATTTCAAACCGTGTATCAGACGCTGTAAAGATAATTAATTGGAATCAAATTGTACCTAATTATGTAATTAAAATGAAATCATGTCAAAAATAAATTTAAATCAATTAAATAAATAAAATTTGAGCAGGCATGCAGATTATCTTACAATTGATACACATTCATTTATTACAAGATAGACACACTTATAGTTATATTATACATTACTTTTCAGTACCTACCTGCCTATTATAGTATTATTAGTGAATCATACATTATTATTATAATTAAAGAATTCAGACACTGAGTAGAAACATCTTTCGAGTAACCAAAACTTAACCATTTCTGTCGACCAGATATTTATGTTTTAATCCAGTTCAGAGCGGGTCCTCTAATTCCGTATCTCTGTATTTTTTCTAATAATAATTTATGTGACACAAAGTCAAAGGCTTTTGTCATATCAAAGAAAATTATGGTTACCAAATTGCCTATGTCCAAGTTCTCTATAGCATTGCTCACAAGATTGAAGCACGCTAATGTTGTAGATTTCCCTTTTTGGAATCCATATTGTTCTCGATGTAATATATTAGGGCCGGAACATATCTGACGGAAGATCCGTCGCGTTTTATCGGTCGCGTAACGCCAATACATACAAATGTATAGAAAAACGTTCAACCATTCACACCTGACCGATAATCCGTTAGTACGTCGAGCGTACTAACGGATTATCCGTCGACGTCGCGCGCACCACGCACCACGTGAATTTTGACCTTTGAGTAAGGAATATAAATGGAGAGGGCAAATAGTAGGTACATATAGAAAAATTACATTATTCACATATATTATTATATTTTATATTTATAGACTCACGGCTGTATCCCCGGAGGGGTAGGCAGAGGTGTAATATTACACCCACATTTCGCCATGATTTTTTTTTATACACATATATACGAAATCGACATAAAGCCACCAAACATAGTGTTGTCTCGTTTTGTCTTAGGGATATCTCTGTCAGAAAAAAGAGATAGCCATAGTTTACTGAATAAATTAATCATGACGATATTTTATTAGAAATGTCATTCGTGCCACTATCGCCATATTTTTCGCCAAGGTTTGTGGTACATCTGCTGTGAAATCGTTGTCTATCGAACATAATAATTTTGTTTTTGTGCATAAATATGTCTAAAAACCGATATTGGCTCTCAGAGAATATTTTGTTACATATTTCATACAAGGGTCGTCTTTCGCTTTGCCATTTTCGCCCACATTTGCATTATGGAATAAACTAATCTGGCAAAAGATTTAAACTAACAAAGGTAACTTACTACAAAAATGTATTATTCTCCTCTAACCGGCTCCATATCGTTATCGATTACATTCTGGAGAACAACCCAAATGGCAACCATTTTATTTGTTCAACGTTTCGTAAGTGTGCACGCTAATTTCGTAGGTGTGCACGCTAAATTCGTAGGTATTGGACATACCATATCCATGTCATTCCCAGATCGGTGACTTTAAGATCGTAAGATTCCAGGGCCGCCAGAACTTACTTATTTTTTCAGAAACGAAATGTGTAGAATAATGTAGTGTTAGTATCTGCTATGAGTGTACGCATATTTGCTAGCTTGGATCGAGGGCCAATTTTTGGGTATGAGGTGCTAAAGGTCCACGGGAACAATTTCCATACATGCCTATATAGAAAACATTTTGTGTCTTGCTCTGCAACTGTAGTCTGTAACCCCTTCTATATCATTTGTATAAGTTTTGTGAAAAACCGTAACCAAATCGTATTATCGTCTTTTATTTTTGAACCTCCATACCTAAATAGGATATATATTTAAACTAGAGGCCGCCAGCAGCTACGCCTGCATTTTTTTTTATTTACCCGTTTTGGCCGATCCCGTGGGAATTTCGGGAAATCCCTTCTTAGTGCATCCCTACGGTCCCCAAGGAACATACATGCCAAATTTCAGGTTCCTGCGCCCAATAGTTTCGGCTGTAGCGTGTCTGTCAGTCAGTCAGTAACGCGACGATTTTATATATTAAGATAACGCTTGTTGGCTACTATAAAAAATCTTCGAAGTCCGACATATTTTTAATAGTACTCGAATTGCAAAATAAATAACTACAAGACTTCAGTGACTACATAACATCAGGGAACACGAAAAATGATTAGGTAAAAGAATATGACAGTAAAATATTGAGCTGCCCTGAGTACGGCCCTGTACGAACAAACTTATATGTGTGCATAATAGCCACGCTTTCAGCGAATGTGTGCAGATACGCTCGACGCATTTTCCGTCAGATGTGTACCGATTCATTTGACGGAATAGACGCGACCGAAGATACGTTCGACGCATCTTCGGTCAGGTATGTTCCGCCCCTTATGTTTGTTAAAGTAAGTAGTGATTCGATTTGATATAGCAATTTCAAATATTTTGAACAAAATTGGAATTAAAGTTATTGGTCTATAGTTACCCAGATTTGATTTATCCCCTTTTAGGGTTCCGTAGTCCACAAGGAACCCTTATAGTTTCGTCATGTGCGTCCGTCTGTCCGTCCGCAGCCTAGCTCAAAGACGCCTGGTGCTAGAAAGCTGATATTTGACATGAATATAGACATACGATATTGCAACTAAACTGTAGAATAAAATTTAGGAAAATATTTTTTTAAGGGTATCTCCCCTACATACATAGTGGGGTTGAATTTTTTTTTTGTTGACTACCCCATTGTGTGGGGTATCATTGGATAGCTTTTAAAAAAATATTATTAGTTTGCTCAAATCATTTTTCGATCAAGTGATTGGTTTGTCAAATATCATGTCAAGCTTTGAAGTGAAAAAAATTGTTAGACTCAAGTGTCCCCCCCCCCCTCTGCCGGCTAAACTATTAATTTGGAAGAGGTGAAAAAAATCACAAATGTAGTACATATAACGAATTTAAAAGGAAAACTGTCACGGCTAAGTAGACATCGCTAGTTTACAAGTAATCGTCGGTTAACTTATAAGTACCTATTTCTGTGAGTTTACATTGGGAGCGCTAGCTTAATCTTAAAGATGCCCGTTTTAGTCCCATGTGAAACAGAATTTATTATCAATAATGGCCATTATGGGCAACTACGGAACCCTACATTGCGCGTGACCCGACACGCACTGGGCCGGTTTTTAAATAAAGGTTTAACAATAGAAAACTTGAGTATATCGATAGATTAATAAGATGCGTCAATATAGGGGTAAGTTCTATCGAGCAAGCTTTTATAACCTTTGTTGCTATCTCATCATATCCCTCAGAATTTGTGTTATTTAAGGACATAATAATTTTATAGGTTTCATTAGGACTCAATGGTTTTAAAAATATACTACTGCATATATTTGCTTTACTGGTATTTTTTATGGTTTGGGCATTATAAGAATTTGTGGCGTTAATGAGGTAACGATTAAATTCCTCTGCTACATCATGTGCGTTCTTAATCATGAGTATGACATGACCTTTCTTTATATCTTAATATACAACGTGTAATGGAAATAACGCACATCCTCAGACACCCCAATTAGAAAACCTTGTTACAATCATAATGCATGCATTGAAATATTTTTTTTATTTGCGTAAATAATGTTTTTTAAAGAAAGTATTAACTCAATTAAAAGTGAAAAACGTGGTCACTCTAAATCTGCGCACGTACACAAACGAAACGGTTGCTATGGTAAACAAACAACAGCGATCTGATAGGAACGAAACACAATACGATATAACAAAATGTATGAAATTCAGTCTGTAAACCACAGTCTGATAGAGTGGGGTTTACAAAAATGATGTTTGAACAATTTGTCGGCTACTGTTGATATTACCAAAGATATTAAGAATATTTCTTTCCATCACACTTTTAAGCTATGGTGTGGACAGTCGAATCATTTATTGTTTGTTATTAATATGCACGATCTATTGTTTCTTAACATCGTAAGTGACTATTGTGACTATCGTAACTTAATCAGATAAAACAAAAGAATATCAATGAGAGAAATAAACAAGAACGGCGTGTTTAAAGTTGTCTTGTGAATCTAAATACTTACAATAATAGAATAATAAAATAACTTACAGGCTTAAATCACATTTCTTTCGTCCACGTAGCAAAATAAACGTAGTAAAATCCTTGCGTTACTGACTGACTGACAGACACGCTACAGCCAAAACTATTAAGCGCAGGAAGCTGAAATTTGGCATGTATGTTCCTTGGGGACCGTAAGGGTGCACTAAGAAGGGATTTCCCGAAATTCCCTCGGGATCGGCCAAAACGGGTACATTTAAAAAAAATGCAGGCGTAGCTGCTGGCGTCCTCTAGTTTGAAATAAATTCTAACTGTCGAAGCGTACCCGTTTCTTGTTTTATCAGTTGCCAAGAAGTCCTAGCCACATTTTTTGAGTTAGACATTTCTTTATGAACAAAGTTTTTAATAGACTGATCAATACAGCGACGGAGAAGTCAAGAATATCTCTTATAATTGAATTTTAAAAGTCCACATTTATTTGAATAGTACTAATATCGTAATATACGTTTATTCTTGCAACTTATTTTTAGGCCTTTAGATATCCATTTCGATTTTTGACTTGTTTTAGATATTTTTATTCTTATTTTTGGAAAACAAAGCGTATAAAATAGAAGCAGTGTTACATGAAATTCATTAAATGCTGTTTGTATATCATGTTTTTCGAATAAAACAGCTGTCACAGCGCGACTGCCACGCCGCCAAGCGGCAATTTGGGTCACAGAAAGTTTGTCTTCAGAGCGCCCATAAGAAATGCGCCTCTATGTAAATATCTGAGCTCTTTGCCGATACCCAGAGTGCAGAGCTCTGCCCTGAATGCTGTGCAACAGAATGCTGTTGGTATCTTCACTAGACCATAGGGTAGGGAATCTCTCGAGATTCGGTACGTTATGGCAGCCATCAGACATGTTTTTCCGTATTTGATTGAAGCAGTAGCTACATATAGCTATGCCAACGTAAAAAAATAGGTAAAGCTTATTTTTTGGCCATTCTTCTTCTTCTTCGTATCAATGAAGAGATGAAGGTAGAAATAAATGCCCTGAGGACCAACTTACTTAGTACGCAAAACGAACTTGAAAATTTAATTATAGAAAATATGGATTTAAAAAATCAAATATCTACCATGTCTCAGGAAATAGGAATTTTGAAGCAACTCTGTAGGACACCATTATCATCACTACGCAAAGCCAAAAACCAATCTTCTACTAGAAAATCAAATACAAAGCGTCGTCTAACGGAATCGTTTGTTATCCCTTCACCAACCTCAAAGGACGCAAATACTGGAAGTCAGGTCAAGAGCGATAATGACAAAATAATTAATACAGCAATTCAGGATGTAAACATAATAACACAGGTGGAAAACTGTGACATACACGAACTAGATGGCGCTACTGGTAGTTCGCGGGATGAAATTTTAACTAAATCGCCACATAATGGCTCTAAAGAAGACTGTCACATGCATCAGCAATCTCACTTAAATATTGGGGAATTAGTAGTCAGTGAGACGTCAACAATACCTCATATTGTAACTCCTGGAAGTCATCAAGCACAGGGTACAGGTACTTCAAAGCAACAGTCTACCACATACAAAGAAGTTGTAGGGAAGAATGAGAATTTAAATGCGACCAGCTTGGAAAAAAGATCCCCTACACACAGAGTGGCAATATTTGCGGACCAAACGGGGTATGGGATGCGCCAAAATCTTCAGGATTTATTGGGGTATGATTACTCAGTAACTTGTTTCATAAAACCATATGCCCAGATAGATCAAATTGTTAATACATGCGAGACTTTATGTAAAAATTTTACGACCACAGACTATATCATATTTCTGGGTGGTGCAAATGACAAAAATGTTTTAAAATTCCAATCTTTAATTTATAACTTTCTTTACAAAATGCAGCACACTAATATTCTTGTTGGTAAAGTCTACACAAATAAATATTTAAATGAATACAAACTGAATCAATTGTTACAACATATATGCTCTAATTTTAAAAATAACACTATGTTTGTTTCTTTGGATAATAACTATATTGGTAAAACATTTTTCAATAGATATATAGCTTGTAGATTGTTGTGTAGAGCAATATTGAATGCCTCATATAAAATCAATTATAATAATTATTATGTCTCATCGAAACACACACAATGTGAGTTGGCAAAGATTTCAAAAACCAATACAGTAAGTACACAAACTGATAATGTTTCTTGCCTTAGTAACAGCACCTCACCCACTATGTTGGTCAACCAGTGTGGTTCATCACAATCTGATACCATTTGTTTTCGCTTCCCATCCCAATAAAATAGCTCGATGTGTACAACCAACAAAAATAATAAGCCAACTTTTGTACATTTGAATATCTTTCACCAAAATGTTTGTGGTCTAAACAATAAAAAAAATGAGTTTGAGATGTACATAGAAAGCTTGAAAAATACTATGGATTACCTATGCATAAGTGAGCACTTCCTTAATGATAAATTAGTGGGTCTACTAAATTTTACTAATTATAAAATGGTTTCTTATAACACTAGAAGGAACAAACAGAGAGGGGGTACAATTATACTAGCGAGAAAAGACAGGGAATGTGAGGAACTGCCAATTGCTAAGAAATTGTATACAATGGAGGCTTTTGAGATATGTGCTATTAAGGATAGAATTACTGGTGCTTGTGTGTGTTGCTGCTATCGAAACCCTTATGATACAAATCTAACTATATTTATGAATAAATTGGAAGCTTTGTTAGAACACCTTTACGGCAGCAACTCATTTATATGCGGAGATTTTAATATTGACTTATTAACAGGTAGCAGAAAATGCCGCGATTTCATTACTTTATTGACATGTTACAATTTTAAACCACTTATTGACACAATTACTTTTATTCGCAATGACTCCATATCCTGTATAGATAATATTTTGACTAATGTACCGACACATTGTATTGTAAATTTAGACATTGACCATAATGGTGTAGCTGACGGACATGCCGGTTTATTATGTAACGTGACATTATTATGTAATAAATTAAATACACACAAAGTTTTCTATGTAATGAAAAGGAGGCTTAGCATCAAAAATAAAATCAAATACAGGCAAAGACTATTAAATTATGATTGGAATAATGTAGGCCTGAATACTTTCATAAAAACGCTCCAAACAGTGTATAAACAGAGCTTTAAAAAACAAAAAAGGCAAGTACGTTTAAATTCTCTTACAAACTTGCGCTGGGTTTCAAAAGGAATCAAGACTTCGAGCCTAATGAAACGTTTTCTGGTGGTGGGTAAAGGGTACTATACCGATTCTAGTATTATAAATTATAGACAGAAATATATTGCAGTGTATAGAAGGGTAATAAAAATGGCTAAGAGGTTGGCGATCCAAAGAGAAATAGCTAAGTTTAAAAACTTGTCGAAAGATATTTGGAAGATCATCAATCGACATCGAAATAAAAAACAAATCGCAAAAGATAAGATTATTCTTAAATCTGGTAATAAAGCTGTGTCCAATCCGTCAGAAATCGTTAACATTTTCGCAGATGAATTTGGTAAGAAATTCAATCAAGCACAAGGTTATTCGCCAATGGCAATTAGCATTTTGGAAAACAACACTACCAGAGTCGATAACCAAATTATATGGGATCCAGTCACATGCCATGAAATCTTTAAATTAGTTAACAGCATGGAAAATAAATCTTCATGTGGCTACGATGAATTACCCATATCAGCAATTAAGGAAAATATTGATTTACTAGCTGAGCCTCTAACCAATATGTTTAATGATTGTCTAGAGCAGGGTATTTTTCCAGATCAATTCAAAATAGCTAAGATTATACCGATATATAAAAAGGGAGTTAAATCTGATCCTTCCATGTACAGGCCCATTTCGTTATTACCGACAATGTCAAAAATATTTGAAAAAGTAATAAAAGTTAGATTGATTAAACACTTGCACTTCAACAAAGTATTACATCATCGGCAATTTGGGTATACAACTGGAGTCGGCACACAAGACGCTATTGAGCTACTAGTCAGCGATGTTGTTAACCGAATGAACGAGAAAAAAAAAGTGGCAGGTCTCTTTCTGGACCTAAGTGCCGCTTTTGATACTGTCAACCACGAACTGCTTTTGAAAAAATTAGAACACTATGGAGTTAGGGGTAATGCGGGGAAACTGTTTCAATCATATCTCCAAAATAGAAAAATGTTTATTGAAATACAAGCAGTAGCTGATAGCAATGGTGTTAATGGCATATATTGTTGTGAGGAAACATTTAAGTCAAAAATGACTCCAATTGTAACAGGCGTTCCGCAAGGTTCAATACTCGGCCCTATATTCTTTATTACGTATATTAACGACTTGATACACTACGTCACAAACATTTCAATGGGAGATATTCAACCGATTATGTTTGCTGACGACACTAATGCTATTCTATCAGCAGAGAGTATAGACAGTTTGAGTTTGAAAGTTAATGAGGCATTAAGAATTTTTCATAATTGGTTTTCAGTAAACAGCCTTGAATTAAACACCAATAAAACCAACATCATGTTGTTCCGTTCAACAGCGAAAAACAACGTTAATCTCAGTTGTGTTTCAAATGGTGAATTAGTGAACACGGTAAAAACTACAAAATTTCTTGGTGTTAATTTAGATGAGTATCTAAACTGGAAGGATGAGCTCACTAGTCTGGAAAGTGCAATCAGTTCTGCATGTTACGTGCTAAGAAGCCTGAGGGACGAAGTTGGTATTAAATATTTAAAAATAGTATATTATGCTCTGGTCGAATCCAAATTAAGATACAGCATATTATTCTGGGGCGGCAGTTACAGTTATAATATTTCCAGAGCGTTCATTTTGCAGAAAAGGGCGATTAGAACCATTGTAGGTATAAGGCAGGACGTATCTTGTAGACCGCATTTTGCCGAGCTCCAAATTTTAACAGTGCCAAGTCTGTACATACTGGTTTTATTGTCCAATTTTGCGAAGTGCGTTCACAAGTATGAAACGGAAGAAGAACGCCAACTCAGGGAAAACACGCGTAGAAAAGATTTTCAGTGCAAAAATATACCTCAATTAAATATAGCAAAGCACAGTAGTTATTACAGCGCTATCAAAATCTTTAATAAGTTGCCCATTGGTTTGAAGAGCTTGCTATATAAAAGTAATTTTAAAAGTAAGCTTAAGACGTTTCTGCTGGAAGGGTGTTTATATTCTCTCGACGACATGCAAAAGTGTACTTATCGTGACATTGAGGAACAATAATTAATTATAATTATTACAATTAATTCTTTTAACGTAATTCATTTATTTATAGTTATTATATTATTGACATTCATATTTCATTATTGACATCATTATTTTATTATTTAACAATTTGCTTTTATTTAATTATAATTTATTATTGACTAATGACTACTGATTGTTTTAGTTAATTTCCGTGACTTGTATGTTTCTAATGGTGTGCTGCCTAATTAATTGTATTTTTTTTTGTTCTTCTGTAATTTCATATAATTGGATATATATTAATGTCTGTTTATTTTTATAACCATGTATTTCAAACACAATGTGAAAATTGTTAATGAATAAAGTTTGAATTTGAATTTGAATTTGAATGGTTTCAGCTATATGAGACCCGCATAATATTCGGCCACTCTTATTGCGTTAGGAGTGGCCTCCCAGAGCTCAGACACAGTGCAGGTGCTCGGGCAAGAAGTGCATATCAGCAAGTGGCCCATTGTCTGCTCCAGCTCACCACACTCACATTGGGCAAGGTCGGGGTCCCTGAACCCCCATCTACACAAGTTTGCTCTGCAGCGGCCAACCTGTGTGCGCAGTCTATTTAGGGACTGCCATACGGGCCAGGGCAGGTTGTGTCCAGGTGGTAGGGATTCTTTTGGCTCAAGGTTAGAGGGTGGACGATACTTTTCGGCCCATAGCTTTACATCTTGCTGTCGCCGGGTCTTCGCTCAATGGATCAGTGTGCCGTTGAAAACCTTTTCGGCTTTTCAGGCGATATGGCGGCATGTGGTTTCCATGCATAGGGTGGCGACGGTCTGACTCCTGCTTCTGCTTTTCCAAAGAGCATGCTACATCTCGTCGAATATCCGGTGGTGCTATGCCGTGCTAGCCGGTTATGGTGCGACACGTGTCATTTAGCGCCACGCTAACGAGATCGGCATGCGCAGACCCTATGCCAAACTGGACACGAGTATTCCCCAGCAGAAAAACATAACGCCAGTCCCGTTATGCGGAGAACGTCAGGGTTGGCTCCCCATGATGTGGACGTCAGACGGCGAAGCAGATTGTTTCGGGTGGCCACTTTCAACCTTGTATTTTGGCAATGGTTTCTAAAAGTGAGTAAGCGGTCCAATGTGACCCCAAGGTATCTTAGATATGGACAATGTTTGATACTCACTCCTTGCCAGTGGATATTAAGGACCCGATTAGCGCAATTGTTTCGTAAGTGAAACACACAGGACTGCGTTTTTAATGGGTTAGGTCTTAGGCCATTCTCATCGTAGTACTGTGCCAGTTGGTCAAGGGCAGCGATAAGGTTTCTTTCAGCCGCTTCAAATGTTTGTGTTTGAGTCGTAAGCGCCAAGTCATCTGCGTATAGGAAACGTTGAGAGGCATTGGTGATAGGTTGGTCGTTTTTGGCCATTAGGCAACTCTAGGTTCAAAACACTAAAAGCCAAGATTACGTACTTAAAACGACTGCCTCGCTGGTCTTGACTGCCTCATTGGTCTCGCGGCATAAATGTGCGCGTGGGATTGGGAGGTCTCGGGTGCGATCCCCAGGTCGGGCAAAGTGTTATTGGGAAATTCTCAGTAGCAGCACGGAGTCTGGTAATGTGCCCGGAACAGCAATAGGCTCGCCCCCTATTACGTGGGAACTAAAAATTCCTGACGAAATGTGGGTGTAATATTACACCTCTGCCAACCTCTTCGGGGATACAGGCGTGAGTCTATAAATCAATTGAAAAAAATTAAAATATAATGTAATATAAACTTAATCAGTAGGCTCAATTTTAGTAATAATTGTTAATTTTACAAAAAATGTCCCGTTCGCCATCTTGGATTTTTTTTAAAGGCAGCTATAAATATTATAATCAAAGTAAAAGTCAAAGTCAAAATCATTTATTCATCTAGGTCACTAAGTGACGCTTATGAACGTCAAAATTGAAGTTAATTACTAAATGATTTTACATTTACATTTACTGCCACGTTCGCAATGCAATGGGCAGAACCACGAGAAAGAACGGGCAATAAAACTCATGGCCTGACCCCTCTTTTCAATGGCTAATATAATAGTTATATATTTTAATTTTGTGACGAGCTGCAACGGTTTCACATTATA
Organism: Euclidia mi; assembly: GCA_944739405.2. Classification (NCBI taxonomy): domain Eukaryota; kingdom Metazoa; phylum Arthropoda; class Insecta; order Lepidoptera; family Erebidae; genus Euclidia; species Euclidia mi. The sequence continues at coordinate 4,193,696 of OX123208.2, forward strand.
AGTTATCTACTAGTGAAAATTAAATAACTATTGATATTATGATCAAGCAGTAAATAGTACTCCAGGTAGTAGAGCCTTGCTGATTTCAGCATGAATGGGCCGGCTCGACCGGGGAAGTACTACCCTCTCACAGAAAATCGACGTAAAGTAACAGTACTTAAACTGTTGCGTTTCGTTCGGTGAGTGAGAGTGCCGGAGGCCCTATCACCTATTCCTCCTCCCACATCCCACTCCTCATCCTATACCTTTTCCCAACCCAAAGGCAACGCACTTGTGACTCCTATGGTGATGCTTGTGTCCATGGGCGGCGGTAATTGCTTACCATCAGGCAATCCGTCTGCTCGTTTGCCGCCTATTACCATAAAAAAAAGTAAATTAGGTATGTTCATTTGGTCTATGATATCATATTCATTTTATGCCTCTCAAAATAAATATGGTGAAACAGGAGCATCCACTTACGTCTTTTTAATGCAACTTTTAGTCCACTTTTGACAAATAAATGAAAGAGCCTTGCGAAATTGCCGACGTCCAAATTTCGACTAGCACTGTCTGTGGGTCTACCTTGCAGTGGACTATTCCAAACCAACAACCTACAATACAAGCATCTTTGTTACCCACGTAACCATTCAAGGACACCCTAAACGTCATATTTCCAAGGATTTTTGCATTTTAAGCTTTACATCGCAATTTAGGGTTCCCACCAAGAATTACTTAGGGTCCCAAGCCAACCTCACCTGCAAGTGGTGCACCTGCCGATTAACGGACGAGGCTCTGGCAAACAAAATATCCCGATAAGCGGCAATAGGCTCGCCACCTATTACGTGGGATCAAAACACTGGCGAAAAGTGGGCGTTTAATATGCCTCTGCCTACCCCTTCGGGGAAACAGGCGTAAGTCTATGTATGTATGTATGTATGTATGTATGTACATCTCAATGATTAGACCATATTGTTCATCTCAAGGTTACATGACATTATTATTACTGAAACGGTCATAATTCAAGTAATAGCTTTAAGGATTTCCGCCGATTTGAGTAATTCTCCTAGTGTTCTTGGCAAATTATATAATTGGGTTATGTAGTGTATTCTATAAGGCAATTAGCTTAGCGTATACTATGTCAGGATCGTTGCAAATGACGGTCCGTAGTCTCTGCCGTTCCCCTTCCCGAAACCGGTGTTCCCGGCGTGAGGCTACGTATGTATATAATTATGTAGTATACTTATAATATGGCAAGTCGATAGAGATATATAAATATTACCTTCATGACCCTGGCAGAGTCATGGCAAATTATGCTTACGGCGATTCTCGAGGGAACGCTGCTGGGGGATGTCAATGGACACTGCGGTGTTTTTAGTGGGTACTTAGTTCCCGAATGGCTGTAGGAGAAAGTCACACAAATCCCCTCTATTTGTCTCAAAGGCGAAGGACGAGCCTACGACTTGGGTTTCTGCCGTAAAGACATAATATATCACTTGAAAACATGATTAGTAATACCTACTCAATAACAACCGGTTTCAATTTTCGATCTATAGATAGATTTTAGATTCGTTTTTGACATAAGCTCCATACAAAATATGTCAAACACGAATATCGAATCACAAAATCCATGTATGGTTCGAATATTGAAAATGGCGGTACCGGGCCATCAAAATAAACTACCGGGTCGCAACATTCCCGCCTTGTTTTAAAAATAATACCTACTATCGATCGATGTATAGTTTAGTGACTAACGGCCATTTTCAATACTCGAACTATAGATAGATCTGTAGATTTTAGGTTCGTATTTGACATAATATTTTGTATGGAGCTTATGTCAAAAACTGTCAAAAACGAATCTAAAATCTACAGATCTATAGATAGATCTGTAGATTTTAGATTCGAATTTCAAATATTGAATTCCGCAGTAAATAGGCGATACCAAAATATTATAATTAAGTACTTACCTTGTATTAATAAAAACCATTTCTATCTACTAAATATTAATAAATGTGTATTATTTAACCTTAATGGAACCAGCTTAGGTTTAAAAGTACTTATTCAATGGGTCACGAATGGGCAATGTGAAAATTACCGGGCCATGGCAGAACAATGTTTGGGAAACACTGCGTGAGAGATTTGAGATACATGTTTGACATATTTTGTCCGGCGCTTATGTCAAATAAGCGTCTCTTATCTCCAATTATTGCATGGTTGGCGTAGCGGCTAACTACGGAATTCAATATTCGAAATATAGATAGATCTGTAGATTTTAGATTCATTTTTGGCAGTTTTTGACATAAGCTCCATACAAAATATGTCAAACACGAATCTAAAATCTACAGATCTACTATAGTTCGAGTATTGAAAATGGCCGTAAAGCGGTCACCTCGCCGCTTGACACTGCGCCGAGTGTTGTGGGTTCGATTCCCACACGAGACAACACTTTGTGATCCATAAATTGTTGTTTCGAGTCTGGGTGCTCATTGTGTCCGTTGGTTGTATGTTTGTTAAGTTCTCCGCGACACAGGATTAATTCCTAGTGCGGGAGTTATCTTTATAAAAAAGTTTCAGTAACCGTGGCTTGGACACCCGCGGTGAAGCTAAGGGAGATCCCGGTAGTGGACGCTCCGCGTGGGCCTAGAGGGGCCTGCGCAGGACGCGTCCAAAGGTGCGGTCGCGGGTGAGAGGCGTGTCGGTGTTGCGTTGCCGCGCGCCCTATATCCCGCGACCTAATTGGGGCGCAACATTGTTGCGTCGCGGTGGGGCCGCAGAGGAAGAGGAGATGCAGTGTTGCGTTGCCGTCCTCCCTATCCTCTGCGGTCGCTGGGTGTTTTGGCGGCGGAGCCCAACACATTCATCCGCCGCCAAGGGGGTTTTGTTCGGGGCCCGCCTGACCATCTGGCGGGCTAATACCCGTCGGGGGGTCGTGTGGAATGCTTCGGCGATACCCTACCCTCCGACACACGGTACATGAGGAACACGGGTTGGTTTTTAGTCTGTAAGTGCCCCAGGGCGGAGAGACTCCATGAGGATTTTTCAACCCGATACAAAAAAAATAAGCACGTAGTTCTGTCGAAAGTTGCTATCGCCTTACGATCTAAATTTAATAATATTCGATTTGCACAAATCAAAAACTGATACTGATTTACTTGGACAATTTGCTGCATTATAGATTCAAATGAGTAGTTGCCTAAGAGTTTTTTAGTCTGCAGGTTATGTAACAATGCTAGTAAAATCCCGCGTGTAAGAAATATGAAAATTAAATATCAACTGCATTACTGTGTCAATTTTTATATTTCTATCAGGCGACGAGAGCATAATTTGACGAATCATTCAGTTGCTAGGTATATTATTTTTAACAGGCGTCTTACTATAATATGTAACTGTTGGACGTCGATTAGGATTGCTTTAATGTTGAGTGAAAAATATCATAATGTCTATCTAATTCGAAATCGACTGCACGGTTGGCGTAGTGGTTTAAGCGGCCGTCTCGCCGCTTGGTACTGCGCTGAGTGTTGTGGTTTCGATTCCCACACACGAGACAACACTTTGTGTGATCCACAAATTGTTGTTTCGAGTCTGGGTGTTCATTGTGTCCGTTAGTTGTATGTTTGTAAAGTCCCCCGCGACACAGGATTTACTCCTAGTGCGGGAGTTGTCTTAAAAAAAACTAAAATGTGATTCAGTGGGTGTCATAAGAAGTGACTAAGGAATATGTATACACAAAACAAATATTATCTTTGTGAAGAGACGGAATAATTGACATCTAATAATATTAATAATAGTTTATTTTCACAAAAATAGATTTCAATTCATCACATAAGAAAATTTTGAACATAAATTACATCACAAAAAGATTTTGAACACTGGTACCCAAGGTAAGATCAAACTTGTGTTATGGGTACCAGGCCACAGCAAGTTATTGGTTTACAAGTTCAATTAAAAAAAAAATATACAAACAGACAAATTATATTTACATGTATTGTGTGTGTTTGTGTGTTTGTACTATAGTGTGTGAGTAGGTGTGTGTGCGGTGGGAGATGCGGTATCGGTGTGTGCGTGAGTACAACTATATGTCTACCATTAGAGAATGGAGATTTTGAGGAGATGTTCTGATATTTCTTCGTAAGTTTTACGCATAAGCCAATTACAAACTGTTTTTTTGCATTCAGATCTGATAAGTGCATAAATGTTGCAGTGACGGTTGACTGTGTTATATAAATGAGAGCCAAGCACGCCATATTGTCTCGCGGCTAGAGACGTCTATTTTTTTTGTACTGGCATGCCTTATACGCACGTCTATATTTGGTGAAACTTGGGTCATAAACAAGCGAAATATGTTTTCTCAAAATTGTCTCAAGCACGAATAGTTGTCTCACTGTGAGAACTTTACAAACGTCATAAAGCTCAGTGGTACAATACCTATAACATTAATAGGTCATTACCTTTAGGACAGCCCTCTGTGCACGCTCCAAGAGCAAGACGTGAGTCTTGGCTGCTCCACCCCATACTCCGATGCAATAACTTATAATAGATTGACCCAGAGATATATAAACTGTTCTAAGCGTAATTGAGTCAGCAGAATGACGCAATTTAAAAACATATATCAATTTACGTACCCGGGCTGTTAGGTTACTAACATGAACTTTCCAGCTAAGTAAATTATCTATAAAGATACCCAAATATTTAACTTCAGTGGCCCTATTTAAAATCATACAATCGCATGAAATTGACATACGTAGGTCACAAGTATGAGTTTTAAGGGCGTATAGGTCAGGTGAGAGTTGCGATACGTTTGAAAGTGAAAATGGTAAATAGGTAGTTTTGTCAAGATTCAGCGTTAACAAATTTTTCTTAAGCCATTGCAATTTGCATTACGCGACTGAGAGACAGCTCTGCATGTTCAAACACATCATTTCAGTTCCTGCCGTGGATAAGCAAAGCAGTATCGTCTGCATAAGTAACAATAGCGCAATTAGGCAGAGAAAGCTGGCACAATGAATTAATGTAGAGCAAAAAGAGCGTTGGCCCAAGAACTGAACCCTGTGGAACACCAAAATCTAGCGGTGCACTGTTGCTGATACAGGAATCTATTTTTACACACTGACTTCTCCCAGTGAGATAATCAGAGAAGATGCGTAGGGCATATCCGCGTATTCCATCAACCCTATACCAGCCCTTCTGCGTTGTACAGTAGGCCAAGTCCTACCCCCGGCGTCGGGCAGTGACGACCCCATCGCCCAGTGACTTGTCACTGCAAGCAGTCACCTTTGCTCCTCTCACAGAGGAGTGAAGGATATCCCGCTGTACCCCTTGTTCGGAGGGATACGGCTGCGACGGGTCCAGACACTCGCGTTTTGCGAGTGGTTGGACAGGCAAATCTGCCAACCGTGGCAAATCGTAACCCCGGCATTGGGTCGCAGTCATGTTTTGTGACCTAATGCTGGGAGCGTAGGTCTTGGCTTAACCGCCCGGGCCGCGAGGAAGAAAACCTCTATAAAAAATTACCCCAACTCCAAGGTTTGGCGCGCGCCGATGGATGCATGGCTGATGGGCAGATCAGTCGCGAGCGCTCCTCCAGTCAGGGCAAAGGCCGTCCCCCTGGTTGGGTACTAAATGTAGGCTTACCCGGGTACAGGGGGCACCACCCGGGCGGACCATCTATTCCCCCACTCTCGTGGGAACCAAATGAATAGTTCGCAAGCCACTAATTCGAGCGAGGAGCCACGCTCACTAAATTCTGGCTCCACTCTTCGCGTCAATAATGACGCTGATGATGAGGTGGAGGATCCATCACTACCAAGGGTAGTCTTACCTGGTTTTGCAGCCTGTGACCGGGGCCGCTCTCGGTCCTTGGGCAGATCGCGGGGGCGTTCAGGTCCTTCTCGTTCAGCCACCCCTTGCCCGGGGCTGTCACGGGTACCAGCCACTGCCATATCCGCGGCGGTATCCAAGACCACCACCACCACCCTATTGGGGGCCGAAGGCCCTGGGTTGATTGGGCGGGCGTCGCCAGACGTTTCTGATGGCGGAGGCCGCATAACCCGCTCGGGGAAGAAGAAAGCTTTGGGTGATCTAGCTGCGCATACCCCGGAGTCGTCAGTTGAGCGGGCCGCGGACAGTGCGCGTGAGAGCGATAGCTCCGCCATGTCTGTGGCATCAGTCTCGACCCGAGGTGCTCGAAAACGCGCCGTGAAACGTCACCCAGAGGGACCGGATGAGGGAGTGGCCCGGGTTAGGGCAAGGACGGCGGAGGTCTCTGATTCGGACGGAGAACTAAGGTTATTGTCAGACCCGTTAGCTTCTTCGTCCGACTCAACAAAACGCGCTCGCGAGATCGAGCAGCGTTTAGAGGAGCTACGCGGGCAACCGACAGCCGCAATACAGGAGAAAGCACTCCTCTCTGTTGCGGTTGTAGAGAGAGTGGCCAAGGAGAGCCGCAGCCTGAAGGGGGCCTTTGTTAAGGCCCTGATAGACGCGGCTCAGGACATCGCTGCTGCAATTGCGGCTCAGACTGAGCGCATCGGGCGGGAGGAGGCATCTAACGCCGAGCTCCACTCCCGCCTAGCCTCCCTTGAGGCTGCGATGGACGCGATGCACTATGGTTCGTCTAGAACAAGCTAGCTAGACAAAATTATTTTATTTGATTTTTATGTCTAGATGCGGTTAATAAGCAAAGATATAAGGTTTTTGGTACTTTTTTCAAGGCAGTTTGTCATTTGAGCTGGTATCATGAAAAAAAAAACATTTATCGGGCATATGTGTATAATATATTTTTTGAACATTTTATAAAGTGATTTATCCCTCGACGTCGCTATAAAATCTAATAACAGATGCATAAAATATCTAAGAACTAAATCTATTACTCATTATCATCACTATCATCAGATGAATCATCCATTGAATAGTCATGATCGTGAGGGGCAGAACTATGAAAAGTAGAAATCATATTAACATTTTGTTCCTTACAGCTAGGTGGGACAATTAAATCTAATACTTCAGTTGGAAGCGTACCTATTTTCTTCCGAGGAACTTCTCGTAAACCGTTTATTACAGGGTCAGATGTTATCAATAACATATTAAGTAAATCTCTATTCGTAGCCTCCCGTGATCGCTTTCGTGTGTTGTGCTCACGAAATCTTCTGCAGTCCTTATTCCGAGCTTCCTGTGCTTCCTCGGAAAGCTGGCCTATAGGTAGAAGGGACGATCTAATTACTTCGCCACTGTGCAAAAGTATTTTGTGGACAGTAGCGGGCATGTAATACCATGAATAGAGATTTACATAAAGTTGTCTAGTTTCTTGAGCTAAGTTAACGAATTTTTCAATATTTATATCATATCCCGATGATAAAGTGCGAAGTAGTATGCCAAATTTTTGTATTAGTGAAACATCTAACCCTGTAATATCGGCACTAGCCTCGGGATTTCCAAAAAATCTTCGCGCGGTGTTCCCGTCATTAGTGTTACCGAACCCTGGTTTTGGTTTGTCTACAATCAAGCCCATTTCGCTTTTAAATCGTTTTTTAATGTCATCTGAACGTTGTTTCACACTAGCTTTGTCTTCGGCTGTTCTTAACTGCCATTTTTTTATATTTAGTCGATAGCTAATGTGAAGCAAGCATTCAAAGCACCTTATCCAAGCGTGCAACGTAGACAAACCAAAACCAAGATTATCTTTGTCCGCAGCAAACTCTTTTGACAGATCATTCATCATTGTTGGAGTTGCCCCACAAATAAAACATTTTTGTGAGGAAGAAGTTTTGGTCAGAGCATTGCAAACTTTTCCGTCAATCATTGTTAAAAGCATAACATGTGTGACAGATACTTCGGTCTCCATCACCTTGCAGGTTGTCGGCAATAAAGCGTTTATCTCTTCTAAAACCTTATTGGTTTCCGAAATCGTAAAATCTTTCGTTTCCTTAGAAAAGATAAACTTTATTGGCCGACAATACATTGTAGAACAGGGCCGAGGATTCTGCCACACAATATTACCACTTTCATCTTTCAATTGAAGAGGAACGAAAGAAAATACAAATAAAAACTCGTCACTATCGTCACAATTAGTGAATTTTTGTTTGTACATACTATGACCGGAACTTCCATCACAACCCCATTTACTGATTAATGTGAATGACGTGCAAGGTAACAGACTATGAACAACTTCTTGTTGTGCTGAAACTAAACGTTCGGCAGTCTTATCAAGAATTGCCTGAACTTTGATTTCAGCATGCGTTTCATTGACTGTAATTTGTTCACCTGACGGGTAGCAGGCTATTTTAGCCTTTCTAACACTGTACATTGACGGAAACACCTTATGTCCAGCTTTAATACTCCACTTCCGAGTCTGCTTATAGCTATGGCTACTTGATTTACTATCAACGTAGTACGCTAAAGCTTCCTCACTTGTTAAACTCCTGGGGGCACTTTCTTCACTCGTGGTCTTGGTTATTGAAGGATCACTAGTCACATCTTTAATTTGACGTGCTACACTTCTCTGACCCGAGATTCGAGCTGACACTTCAGCGGCGTAAATTAATTCACTAGCACTTCTGGACTGTAATAGATCGTCTACACGTCGTCTCTTCGTTTTGAGACTAGAATGTTCAAAATCTTTAGTAGGTCTTCCGGGTCCCGGTTCTCCAGATGTAGTTGGCAGAGATAAATAAACGGACACATCGAAAGATATGTCAAGACCCTCCAGCCACGTCGAATACTTTTGTAGGAATCGCTCTCGATTTCTTCCACAGCTGCTCCACTTTTCAGCAAATTTCGTTGAATATCTTGAGATTAGTACTTTAATATCTCGCAGAGACTGCTCCGTAACACCATCAAAATTATATCTCAAAGATATAAACCGAAAGAGCTCCTCATTCCGCGTTTCCTTCGGGTGTTTCAGCCATTCTTCGAAAAAATCCATTCTTGAGACGGTAAAAACTGTTGAAAGAAAAAAATAAATAAAAATTAGTTGTGCAAATATATCGCAATGAATTTTTTTACGTATAACTACTAGACACTTATGAGAATCGTATATGATAGGTTCTACGGTGGGGACAAGTGGGGACATGTTATTATTTGACCGATGAATTTGAAAAAATGAGTAAAAAAGTGGGTGAAAATTCAAACATTTCATTTTATAAGACTAAAGAATGAAGTTCCCATGTTGAAAATGAAATAAAATATAACTACTTACCCTTACGTATACAAGCCATCACAAAAACACTTTCACAAATTTCTTTTAGTGACATAAACAATGCTATCAAATATGATGTAAAAATGCAAATGAATGCCCTTTAAATAGTCAACATCTTATAAACATACCTTAATGACGCTCTTAATGAGGGTAGTATTGATAATTAATAGGTGTAATCCTCAATGTATAGGGGTAATAAGTTCGTAATAGTAATTAACTTCCAGGAATTTAAGAGTTGTTTTTGTCTAGCTAGCTTGTTCTAGACGAACCATAGTGCGATGTCCAGGGAGCTCGAGCAGCTCCGTAAGAGTGCGCCGCTGACATATCCAGCTGCTCAGTCACCGCGAATGCCAACGAAGGAGACCTGCGTTCCTCCCCAGGTGTCCGGGTCACCTCCTCTTCTGGTTGCCAAGCACCCGACAATGAGCGCACCAGCCAAGAAGTCGCCACTTCGCCGAGAGGAGTTCCCTCCTCTTCCCTTCCGCCCCACCCAGGCTCAGACTAGCGATCGGGTCCAGCAACAAGCTGTCGCGGTGCCTTATCCATGCGTGAGCCACGATGGCTGCACTTATACGGACCTGGCGTCGCAAATCTCGGCCCAACTTGCGATTCAGATGGATCGCAAGTTCGAAGAACTTCGGGCCCAGATCTTCCCGGACCGTGTGGAACGGCCGCGACTCGCACGGCCAATAGCCGCGGCACATAACGCCGCGCCCACAGCTGCACCAGACGTTGCGATTGCCACCGCGTCCACTACTGCAGCCGCAGTCACGCTCGGTGGCGGGAGCAGGAAGAAAAGGAGGAGAAAGACAGCGCCGCCTGCACCCGCACTTGCCGCATTGTCAACCCTCGAGCCTGTTGGGCAGGCACCTGCAGCTGAGTCTAGTGCCTCCTGGGCCACAGTGACAAGCCGCCCTGCAAAGGCCAGGGCCCGGAAGGCAAAGACCAAGAAGCCCGCGTTGCCCAAAGTGCCGTCCACATCGGCGGTGACAGTGACCCTTCCACCAGGCTCCAACACCACCTTAGCCGAGGTGATGAGACTGGCCAGGGAGAGGGTTGACCTCAACGAGCTGGGGCTCACTGAGGGCCTCCGTCCGAAACGGGCCATCACCGGAGGCCTTATACTCAAAATTCCCGGTGAACAGGGCTCGGAAAAGGCGGAAGACCTAAAACGACGCCTTCAGACGGCGTTATCCGAAACGGGTGTGATCGTGGCGCGTCCCGTAAAAATGGCCGAGATTCGGGTGAGAGACTTGGACGACGCAGTAGTCCCCAAGGATATTGCCGAAGCAGTTGCTGCGGAGGGCAATTGCGATGCGGCCGACGTGAAGGTTGGTCAAATTCGCTCCTCTGCGGCGGGCTTGGGGACTGCGTGGGTCCGCTGCCCGCTCACAGCTGCCCGCGAGTTGGTGGCCGCAAAAAAGCTCCAGGTGGGTTGGGTCATCGCCCGTGTCGAGGCCCTGGCGGCTCGACCTCTACAGTGCTTCAGGTGCCTGGAGAAGGGGCACGTGCGCGCCCGCTGCACATGTGATAGGGACCGAAGCGCTCTCTGCTTTGTCTGCGGCCAGGCGGGCCACAAGGCAAGCGGTTGTGAGGAGAGTGCTCCGCGGTGCCCTGTGTGCACGGATGCGGGGCGCCCGGCCAACCACCGGGTGGGCACTAAAGCCTGCACCCCTCCTGAGAAGAGGGGTGGTAGAGGTCGGGCTGCGGTTACCGCCGCTCCTGCCACGGCGGTTACCGAAACCAGCAATGGTTTTGGGTTGTTGGAGTCGGTTACCGGCTCTGGGGAGGCTATGGAGGCATAAAATTCTTTTCCCCTTTAGTCATTCTTCAGGGCAACCTAAACCACTGCCGTGCTGCGCAAGCTTTGCTTGCGCAGACCATTGCAGAGCGTTCGGTTGCCCTGGCAATAATGGCGGAGCCGTATTTCGTACCGGACCACCCTCGTTGGTTCGGGGCATCAGATGGCTCCGTAGCTGTGTACTGGGCGGGAGGGGAAAGAGAGCCCCATTGCCGCCTGCTCCATCAGGGGCCGGGTTTCGTCGTTGTCGAATGGGGTCCTGCAATCGTCGTCGGATGCTACGTCTCCCCAAACAGCGGCCTTGCCGCTTTTGAGGCCTACCTCGATGGGCTGGCCAACCACATTAGGGTTTACCAGTCCCGTCCGGTGTTTGTCCTGGGTGACTTCAACGCGCGCTCTAGCGTGTGGGGTGACACCCGGAACAACCTGCGTGGAGAGACGGCGCTCGAATGGGCGACTGAACTCGACCTCCGGCTTTTAAACCGGGGGTCAGTTAGTACATGCGTCCGCTGGCAGGGGGAGTCGATGGTCGATCTTTCGTGGGCGACTCCCTCTGCCGAGCGTCTCGTCTCAGGGTGGTTTGTCGCGGAAAATGTGACCACGCTGTCAGATCACAGATTGATCGAATTCAGCGTGACCTTCCGCCCACCCCGCGACATCTCGTGGCGCCCAAACGCGATTCCGACGCGTCGCTGGAACGTTCGACAACTTGACGGAGACATGCTAGCAGCCGCTGCCCACGTGGCCGAGTGGGAGGCCGCCAATTTGGGAATCCTGCCCGATCCCGAGTCGCAGGCGGACTGGTTTCGGGACATTATGACATCTGTCTGTAACACGTCTATGCCCTGATCCCGCCCGAGGAGACCCAGTTCGCAGTACTGGTGGACGCGCGATATCGAGCGCATTCGCCTTGATCATGTCGCGGCGCGTCGCCAGTACTTGCGAGCCCGGAGAAGAAGGAGAGCCACTGCTGAACAGATTGCTGGAGCATATGAGCAGTATCGGACCGTCGGGAAAGCACTTTCAAGTGCCATCCTTGCGGCCAAGGCCCGCTCCTGGCAAGAACTAGTCGATGGACTGGACAGGGACCCATGGGGGCGCCCTTACAAACTTGTAATGGGCAAGCTCAGACCGTGGGTCCCTCCCATCACGTCGACCCTGGACCCGCCGTTTTTGTTTTTTTCGAGAGGGTAGTCGATACCCTCTTCCCGCGGGCTGAGGAAAGTAACTCGACACCTCCTCCGTCACAGTCGTCCCAAGTCTCTTGGGACGACCGACTTGCCGTGACAGAAGACGAGCTGGACCGAGCCATTCGACGGCTCCGAGCCCGCAACACTGCCCCGGGTCCCGATGGGATCCCGGGTCGGGCGTGGGTGCTTGCGCTCGCAATCTTGGGGGACAGGCTGAGGCAATTGTTCACCGACTGCCTCCGTTGTGCCCTATTCCCCTCCGGTTGGAAGGAGGCCGATTTGGTCTTAATCCAGAAGCCCGGCAGGACCGCCGATTCTCCCTCGGCGTTCCGACCTATTTGTTTGCTGGACGAGGTGGGCAAGCTCTTTGAGCGCATTATTGCTGCCCGCCTCCAGGACCACCTGTCGAATGTGGGCCCCGATTTGTCTGAGTGCCAGTTCGGCTTCCGGCAGGGGCGTTCGACTATAGACGCAGTCCGTCGCGTCCGCTCCCTGTCGGAGCCGGTGCTCAGGGAGGGAGGCGCTGCGTTGGCGGTCAGTCTTGACATTGCCAATGCCTTTAACTCCCTCCCCTGGCAGTCAATTAGGAGGGCGCTGATTTATCATAACGTGCCCTCTTATCTGCGTGATATTATCGGGTCGTACCTAAATGGGAGGTCCATCAGGATAAAAGGTCGGAACGGAGCTCTGCTCACAAGGGAGCTCTCAAACGGAGTTCCACAGGGGTCCGTGATGTTCCACAGAAGAGGTCCTAACACGGACCCCTTCTGTGGAACATCACGTTCGATGCGGTCCTGCGTATCGGTCTCCCCTCTAATGTTAGCGTCGTCTGCTATGCGGACGACACGTTGGTGCTGGCGCGGGGGACAACCGGTTTCCGCAGTGTCGTGGCTCTCGCTAATCTTGGCGTGGCACTGGTCGTCTCGGGGATCAGCCAGCTGGGCCTTCGAGTGGCGCCTCACAAATCTGAGGCGCTATGGTTCCATGCCCTTCCTCGGGGCCGGGAACCACCCAGCTCGGTGGTTTCGATTTGTGGTGCACAAGTCCGGGTGGGGCGTACTATTAAGTACCTTGGCCTCACTTTGGACTCTCGCTGGGCGTTCGAAGACCACTTCGAGCGCTTGGCCCCTCGGGTGCGTGGTGCGGCGGGCGCGCTTCAGCGCCTGCTCCCGAACCTGGGTGGGCCACGCGAGGAAGTTCGCCGCCTCTACTGTGGCGTCGTGCGGTCCATGGTTCTCTATGGGGCGCCCGTATGGCATCATCGTCTCACGCGCGCCTCCCGCTGCAGGGCTATCCTAGCCAGTCTGCAGCGGTTGGTGGCCATTCGGGTCGCAAGAGGCTACAGGACGATATCCCATGAGGCGGCGACGCTCATTGCGCGCCTCCCACCGTGGGATCTCCTGGCGTGGGTGAATGCCCGTCTTTATGACGAGGTTCGCCTTCGTAGGCTAGGCGGGGAGGCGCCGAGTGAAACGCTCGAAGAGTACCGGCGAAATGCGCACCGAAGCGCGTATGAGGAGTGGCGCGTGCGGCTGCATCTACCGCGTTCCACGCGCCAACGCATCGTCGGTGCGATTTTGCCGATATTTGACGCCTGGCTCGAGACGAAGGAGTGCACTACTTTCCGGCTGACTCAGATACTTACCGGGCATGGTTGCTTCGGTGAGTATCTGAGTCGGATCGGACGTGAGGAGACGACACAGTGTCACTACTGCGATGACGACCTAGACTCCGCCCAACACACACTAGAGGTGTGCCCCGCGTGGGCGGACGAGCGGAGTACCCTAGTAGCCACCATCGGGAGGAATTTGTCCCTACCAGCCGTAGTAGCGGCAATGGTGGAGGACACCCACAATTGGCATGCAGTAGTCTCCTTCTGTGAAGCTGTAATGCTCCAGAAGGAGGCCGCCGAGCGGGAGCGTGAACGACGCAACCCCGCTCGCAGGCGAAGGCAGCGTCGAGGCGGCGGCAGCGGCCGTTGAACTCGACTCTTCCTCAGGTCTGCGGGCGTTGGAGGGGGAGCCTCTAACGACCCACCATAAGCGGATCCGAGAAGGCAGCGGACTGTGTGGCGCAGTCTGCTGTGAAAGGCATTGCACACCACGCCTTTCCCCGGGCACGCGTCCCAAGCAAGGGGACGGACGCGACAGGTACAGCGGAGCAATACAACCACAGTTCCCGTTGTACCTGCAAGGCGTCGAGCTACGGAGCCACCGTGTGGTTTTTAGTCGGTAACCCAGCCCACGGGGTGGGAGTCCGACATACCCCCTTCGACCGCTCCCCGGTCGGAGGGGCATGAGGTAACTCATTTTCCACACGATAAAAAAAAAAAAAAAAAAAAGGCCAAGTCCTACCACTGACTCACAATATTATTGGACCTTAAATTGCAAAAGACCTCCGCCCAGCAGTTTAAAAAAGACAACTCATGCACTAAGAATAACCTGTGTCGCGGGGAACTTTACAAACATACAACCAACGGACACAATGAACACCCAGACTCGAGACAACAATTTATGGATCTCACAAAGTGTTCTCGTGTGTGGGAATCGAAAACACAACCAATGAATACAGATTTACACAGAAGCACAGTTCTTAAGGATTTCGTGTGCCGATTCCAAGTGGGGGCTGTCTCCAGTTTAATTCGTAGTTGGCGCCGTTGGCGGTGCTGGCGTCGTTCTCCGTTTCTCTTGCTCTCGTAGTTAAGATATGGAGGAGAGTGAGACAGCTGCCGCAGCGCGACTGCCACGCCGCCAAGCGGCAATTTGGGTCACAGAAAGTTTGTCTTCGCCTCTATGTAAATATCTGAGCTCTTACACTCGACGCAGTATCAAGCGGCGGGCGGGGCGATCGCCAACCATGCAGTCTGTATGATATATAATCAAAACGTTGGTTCTGTTTCAGGGTGTCAACACAAACTCGGCAGAGGCGACGCAGTTTCTTCGCGAGTATGACAGAGAAGCTTCTGGAATGTGCTACAGGTACAAACTTCATTACCTATACCTATCATCATCCTCCTAGACTCCTAGCGTTATCCCAGTTGAAACCCGGAGTGCGCTTACTAGTCTAACCGGATTTGACTGAATATTAGCTTTTCCTCACTGACTGCCTGTCTGACCTCCGCAAGCTAAAAGGATAGCCATATTCCATGGTTTCGATTAGCGTCTGCTATTCAGAGGTACTGAATCATATGTTGTCTTCATGACAACCGGGACCGACGGCTTAACGTGCTCTCCGAGGCACCGATTAAGCTATATAAGTAACAATCCAATTCCTACTTAATTATATACTGCCTAATTAGCGTTTATCGTTCGTAATAGGTCTGCAATGTTAAGCTACACTTGCTCAGATCGGCACTTAACTGGGTGATCGCGTGTGGCATTTATAGTAGAGGACTACCGAGCTTCGGTAGTCCTCTACTATAAATGCCATGCATAGTCATCACAAGAACCGTTGTCCTAAACGATTTTAAACTTTCGCGATTAGTATACATGGTTATATAGCAGGCCGTATTCGCGATAATGATGAAATATGCTTCAGCCGTGGTCGCGGCGGGACCACGGCTGAAGCAAGTTAGCCGAAACGTTGGCAAAAACCGAGGTATTTATGCCTTAAATATATTATTTATCGCGAGTAAGACCCGCTATATAACCTTGTATAACCGTTGTCCTGTCCTGACACAAGAACCGAGATCAACAGCTTTACGTCCCATGCACGTAAAGCTGTTGATCTTCTGTCAGGACAGGACAATGGTTCTTGTGATGACCATGTCGGGTGGTCTGAAGACTCCAGTCACCAGAATTGGCCACACTCACATGAAACTATAAAAAGCCTTACTTTAGTACAAAAAAAATCTTTTATAATCTGTCAAAGTCTATCATAATCAAGATCACGAACAAATGGCCATTGTGCTTTAAATAAAAATATACCTTCTCCAATAATACTCTACTTCTTCCAGAGTAACAATGTCTCAATGGAAATTCGTCACAAACATAACGGACTACAACCGTCGTCGGATGCTTGAAGAGCTGGCACTCAGCTCCAAGTTCGAGCGGCTGTCCTGGAGGAAGGCGGCGGCGTACGACAGCTCCAGGCTCTCAGACCCACAGGACAGGCGGCAGATGATGAAGATTGTACAGGGGAGTAGGAGTGCGCTGCCTGATGATAAGTTCACTGAGGTAAGAGTGATTTATTGCTGGACTATTCCTGTTCTGTGCAAATTATCATCAGTTCTAGGAGTTCCAATAGATCTTTGATCTTTAGGGCTTCTTCACACTACCGTCCGCACCCCCGGTGCGACACTGGCACTTTTGCAAAAAATGCAAAAATGAGTTAAATATCTAAAAATGATCCTTAAGCACCCCTTTACTTGGTGCGATAATGTTACTTTTGTAGTACGCATAGTTTCCGTATGATGGCGTGAGTGTCATTGCCATTTTGGCGCGAATCACGCGGCGCTGGGAGCAACATCGTTTTATTGGTCAGTTGTGCGCGGTCCTCCCGCCAGTGCAAATGCGTCTTGGAGCTACACTGTTATTAAGGTAATTGTGACATAATATTTTTTTGATTCTGGAGCAATAGTGACCTAAGATACAGTTGTGACATTATTTCCCCAATATTAATATATCTTTAAATATTTAGTTTTGTACTACAATGACCTTTGTTGATAAATGACGTTGTTTCCCCAATCCTTGCGTTTTTAAATAAATGTGCCATATAAATCACAAAAGTCACCTGGTCTCAAACTAAGGTTTTTCTTTGTACTACGAGAGCCATTGTGGCAAGTAGGTCATAATAATATTGCTTGTAATAGTGTCGTATATTTATTTATTAAAGCTCGAATTAGTTTTGGGTTGACTAACTGTGGTGATTGTATGAACAATTTATTTATTTCGATCCTTTTTACTTATTTTCAGTTGTTTTTTGAATTAAATAAGATGCTGTCTCGGGGAAAAAAACTGGTATTACTGACACATCTAACATCATCCACTGAAAGAAATCAACCCTTCGAATTTTCAGTTCCACCCTCTGAAATCAATCAAGATGGCAGTAGCTCTGTTTTACCAACTGTAAACTCCATACCTAGTAGGGGAGAGGGGGGCAGATTTGAACAGTTTTTAAACTTTGTGTACTATCTTAAAATTCTCTTGTTCTTAACCCTTTTACTATTTCACAATGCTTAGTCCGACCATTAAGCTATAAAATCGCAGCATCATATGAAAAAGAATATATAAGTTGTAGCCGCAACATCAATTTTAGTAGCAGTAGTCAAATGTTCAAAGCTACCCCGCTCCTGGGGTAGTTTTGAAGATATGTGGGGTAGTTTTGAACTGTCATTGAATTCGATGAAATTAAAAGACTTATCATACTTTTAAATAATTTATAAAACACAAAACAAACAAAAAGGTAACTTTGGCTTCATAGAAATAATTCTAATAACATAACATAAACCTTACATTTTCAAAATAAAGAAATTAAAAAAATCACTAATTAACAACTTTTATTACCTTGAAAGAAAACATGGTACGTGACGGGTTTTTCCGAATTCCCAGTAGCAGCTCGTGATGTGCTCGGTAACGGCAATAGGCTTGCCCCCTATTACGTGGGACCTAGAAAATCATGGCGAGATGTGGGTGTAATATTACACCTCTGCCTACCCCTTCGGCGACATAGGCGTGAGTCTATAAAAAAAATCTTTGTATTTTTTATTCGATAATATAAGGTATTCGGTTTTATACGTGTCAGCAGCTTGTCTGAGTTTCATTTGACCGGATAAAACTTGTAGATCAGCAGTCTTCATATCCTGCTCGTCAATTTCTTTCTCTCTCTTTTTTTGTAATTTCGAACCATTATATTATTGTCTTAAAAAAACATACCTATATTTATTGATGTTGGTAATTATGTTAGTATTCATTTGAGAGACATGATTAAATAAACAAAAAACAGTGTTAAATTAAAAATAACAGTATTTAAGGCTGCAGTTGGGGCAGTTTTGAACAATATTCAAAACTGCCCCCGTCATTTTGTTCAAAGCTGCCCCAATGGTATTTGAAAAATAACAAACGTTTTTTTACTAAGTAAAAGTAAAAAAATTGTATTAATCTCTAGTTTATTGCGTGATACATGAAACATTCTGACTAAAAGATGAAAAAAACAATCTACATACCTTGAATTGGATCCCTTACGCGCTTATTTGAAAATGTTTAGAATTTAAACTCGAAAGTAAACACTCCTCGTAACTCAACCGCGGGCTGTCAAACGTCAGCGGTGACAAGTGACAGTTGTGTAGGATAGTGTTGCCTCTACGCCAAATAAAAACTAACATAATTTCGTTTAAAATAGCTTTGTAAACACATATTTTCAAAGGTGTCCCTGTTCAAAGCTGCCCCCCTCTCCCCTAATGCTGTTATTGACGACGAAAATTCAACAGAAGAACAAGAATCTGGATGTCCAACTGGTGACTACGCTGGTACCGATTCAGGTGATGATTTCAAGCCTTCATTTAGTTCGTCCTCATCCTCAAATAGTTCCTCCAGTTCAAGTAGTTCATCTAGTGTTAGTAGCTCTGAGAATGAGGCTGTTGATGACCAAGAACCAACATCATCACCAAAGAAAAGGGGTAGAAAACGTACTCGTAATCCTAATAGCTGGAAAAAAATATATCAAAAAAATTAAGGAATTCCGGTAATGAATATCAATCAATTAAAACTGGCAAAACAGTTCAGGCTAGAAAAATTGGTCCCTCTTGTTCAGATAAGTGTCTAATTTTACCCAAGAAAAAAGAATTCAAATTTTCAATTCTTATTGGGAGCTAGGCAACATAGAAAGACACCGTGATTTTTTGAATTCCTGCATCAGACCACTCGAAATTGCAAGCCGGCGTATTAACACTAATCGTCGGTACCCGAGACAAGCTAACTCTGCATTTTATTTACTCAACAATGGTCTGTCAGTCCGGGTTTGCAAATCATTTTTAATCAACACCTTGGGTATTTCACCAAGGACCATACGAACTGTCATTGATGCTAAAAAAATCAATGACGGTATCATTCCCGAAGACCAACGAGGCAAACACGGGAAGCATTGCAAATTGGACAGTGAAATGATAAAAGCCGTCAAAGATCACATTGAATCTATTCCGAAAGTAGAAAGCCACTATCTGAGGGTAAACACAAGTAGGCTTTTTATTGACGATGGCTTGACCATTGCAGAATTGCACAGAAAGTATAAGGAAGTACAGGAACAAAATAATAAGCCAGCTGTTAATTACGACGCCTATCAGCGCATTTTGACGTGACAACGTCTTATAAATTGGTTTGCCGGGTGACACTTCAAAAAACTGCGTTACGCTCCGCTCACGTTATGCGCTCACAATGAGAGCGAGTGAGAGGCACGCGTCCCGCCTAAGAGCGAGAGAGACAGACATAAAAAGTGAAAGGCACGCGTCTTTCATCCTTCTTCCTACTATACGAATGAATATTTACATTAAAATTATTTTACCACTCAAAGTCGTTGTCACGTAAAACTTTCGCCCGTATACCGACTTTACAGGCAACCAATTTTTTAATCATGATTTTAATATTGGCTTTTTTAGGCCGAAGAAAGACCTTTGTGACCAATGCGTTGCATACGAAAATGCACCAGAACAAGAAAAAGTTAAATTACACGACAGCTACAAGGTTCACCAAGAAGAAAAGAGCTTGAGTAGGATTGAAAAAGATAGAGACATGAAAGAATGTCAAGCTCCTCAAAGCACAAAGATCGTATGTACCTACGACTTACAAGCTGTCTTGCCATGCCCTTTAGGAAATTTATCGGCTTTTTTTATAAATCTAGGTTAAATTGCTACAATTTTACTATTTCCAATGCAAAATATAAAGAAACTACAGGCTATTTTTGGCATGAAGGCTTAGGCAACAGGGGATCTATTGAAATAGGATCTTGTGTGTACTCATATTTGTTAGAGCTTGCTAATAAGTATCCTGGCTGTGACGTATTTTTTTATTCAGACAATTGCTGCGGGCAGCAATAACTTACGTCGAGGTCAAGGCACTGTTACAAGCATTAACGAGGTCGTTTTGAAACCAGCGTATACCTCGAAGATTCCTATTACAGAACGCAAGAAGCGAGACCTTTGAGTGAAACAAACATAGTATCAAGATACTATGAAAAGTTCTTTAGAGATCTCATTTAATTTTATTAAACTATTAAATATTATACGTGTTAAAAAGCGAATTCAATATTTTCTTATGTTACAAATTTATGTATAATTGATTTTAATTGTTTTGAAGAATTTTGTAAGTGATTTCTAATACTACACTGATAAGAATTATTATAAGATATAGGTGATTAACTCGCTGTGATGTCATAAGTCTGATTAAACTTAGAATTCAGGTAGTAATTACATCTAGGAGCATTGGTTCTGAACCCAAAGTTATTTTTAATTTTAATTGTAAGAAAATATTAAATTAAATTGTAACCGACTCTAAGATAAAAAGAGTATACGTACTTACGTAAAATTCTCATTTAGTCCTAATAATATTGTTGATTGAAAGACTTTCTTACACTATTTACTTTTCATTTCCTGATGTTTTTATTCTTTTTGTACTACACTTATGTAGAAATGTTAAGAAGTACAAAGTTTCTTATGTTTATTTTGAAGAGTTTTGACATATTTTATTTCTTTCGTTAATAACAGTGCGTATTTATGATTTAAAATAAAACTTAGTAAACAATTTGTTCTTGTTTTCTTTTTAACTCATTGTAACATAACTACAGTTATAATTTTTCGTTAGAGCCACAATGTCACTTCTGAGGGGGTTGGCAGGCTTAAATAATGGTATATAATATTTTTTACAATATAAAGTGATTAATATTTATCCAAAAGTAAAATTAAAAGTTGACGTTGTAGTATAAGCTGTTCATCTCATCTATATATTCTTAAGTAATTGTTTTGTGAGGTGTCAAAGTTTTAAATGCTTCTCCTGAAAAACTACATTTTTGCATAAGTGACAGTGTCGCACCGGGGGTGCGGTTTGTCGATCGAAGCTGCATTAATGCTGCGCAAGCGTATGCACTTTCATCGAACGTTACACTCGCCCAAAGCTAACTTGAAGGCGCTATTAAAGTAGATACATAATGTTTATCAAGGATATATCCGGGATCAATTTCATTATGTGTCTACCCAATCACCAAGCAGCAGTTTTGTTTAGGGAAATGCTGCTTGTTGATTCTGCTTTAATGCTAGGGCAGTTTGGTAACTGTTCAACTTCTTCTTTTTGAGTATTGAATACTTAGATGGGCTGCTACAACCAGTTTCGACAACCATCTTGTATAAGATCTACGTAAAGTAGCAGTCTTCCTACGGCTGCATATCGTTCGGTGGGTGAGAGCGGCCAATCTCCTTATCTTATCCAATCTCCGTAGGCTAAGAAGGTCTAAAATGAAATAGCCGGAATATCATCACATTCTTCTTTTCCTTGTGATTAGTAAAACGGGAGTGATTACTAGTTGGTAATACTGATGTCTAAGTTACATACTTAATGGAACCTGGTGGTAAAGAAACACCTCAGCAATATTAAAAGTACACCGAGCATAAGAGACGGAAAAATTGAATAAGGGGCAAAGAAAGTCGGACGGCGCTGGAAAGGGCAGACACGACAAAAGATGATGATATTGACAATGTATAAATTCTAATTTCACTGACTTGTTTTAATCGCATCATTGCAAAAATTAATTCTGATAATCCTATAAATATAATTGCACCCTTAACAAGCTGAATATAGCCGAACGGCTGTATTTTTTCCATCTATGTTACTTTCACCTATATTCGCAATAAACGATTTGAATTTGAATTTGAGATGTACAACAACCAGCAATTTATGGCAAAACCGGCGAGATTTTCATTTTAATTGAAATTAAACTACAGTTTACGGATTTTATCGCGTTGTATTGGTTTCACTAAGTTATTACATTTGAAACTAAAGATCTAGAAACTATATTTTTAATTTATTACTAGCCGACGTTTCGAATTCTTTACAGAATTCATGTTCCCGGCAGACTGAGGTGATATTTGTCTTTTTCTTGAATGTATAAGTTATCTCAAAGTACCCGAACATTTTTCAACTACTGGTGTTACTATTTACGCAGAATGAGCTCACAGTGTCCTTAGGTCTTCTGGTGACTTTGTCCTTCTTGGGTTTCATTAGCCTTATGACAGGGTCCCAAGCTGGAGGAACATTCCAACCATCTTCCCTACTGAAATTAGGGTGTTTTTTAATTTCAATAGCCTCTCGTATCATCCTTGGAAGAAAACGATGTTCTTTTGCGAGTATCTGTGGTTCATCAAATCGCAGGTAGTGGTTGGGTCCTTGTTCCACATGTTCACACATAGCAGACTTTGTTGAGCGTTTATGTTTTATGTCAGCTATATGTTCTTTGAGTCGAATGCCTATGCTTCTCTTGGTTTGTCCAATGTATGAGAGCCCACATTCACAGTCAATTTTGTAGACACCGGCCTCTTGCAAGGGTAACTGACACTTGACAGATGGTAATAATTGACTGATCTTCGTTGGCGGCTTGTAGTAAGTTTTGATAGAAGCTCGCTTCAAGATGTAGCCAATTTTGTCGGTCACGCCCTTGATGTATGGGAGGACAGCAGGTTGTCTTTCTACTGTGGCTGGTTTTTCTTTCTTCTGGGATCTGTGACAGTGGCGCGGCGGTCGGAGCTTGTTGTCTTGCAGAACTTGCCTGACATGTTGAAGCTCAGCGTCCAGGTGTTTCTTGTCACAGATCCCGCGGGCTCTCTGAAACAGAGACATTCCTACAGTAGCTAACTGTTTAGGATGGTGGTGAGATTCACCGTTTAAGTACCTATTTGTATGGGTCTTTTTCCTATACACAGTATGGCTTAAGGAGTTGTTTTTATTCCTGATGACAAGTACATCTAAGAAAGCTAAAGACTTGTTTGCCTCTAATTCCATTGTGAATTGTATTTGGTTATTAATAGAATTAAGATGGTTTAGGCAAGCATTAACACTATCTGTTGGTAAAATTGTGAAAGTGTCATCTACATACCGCTTGTAGAACCTCGGTGTGATGGTGGCAGTCTGCAGGGCTCGCGCCTCGAAGTCCTCCATGAAGATGTCAGCGACAACAGGCGATACTGGAGAGCCCATTGCTACACCGTCTACTTGTATGTAGTATTTCTTGTCCCATAACAGATAGCCCGTTGTCAGGCAGTGTTTGAGTATTTCTGCATATTCCTCAGGCATGTTGTTTTCTGTCAGCTTCCTTCTAGTAATTTCTACACAGTCATGTACTGGTATGCATGTGAATAATGACTGTATATCAAAACTAACCATAGTTTCCTTGTCAGAGAGATGTAGGTGTTTGATTTCACTGACAAAATGGTAGGAATCTTTCACATGTGCTCTCGTGTTGCCTCTGAGGGGTGAGAGAATCTTTGCCATGTGTTGAGCCAGTCTGTAAGAGATCTTGAAGCGAGCTTCTATCAAAACTTACTACAAGCCGCCAACGAAGATCAGTCAATTATTACCATCTGTCAAGTGTCAGTTACCCTTGCAAGAGGCCGGTGTCTACAAAATTGACTGTGAATGTGGGCTCTCATACATTGGACAAACCAAGAGAAGCATAGGCATTCGACTCAAAGAACATATAGCTGACATAAAACATAAACGCTCAACAAAGTCTGCTGTGTGTGAACATGTGGAACAAGGACCCAACCACTACCTGCGATTTGATGAACCACAGATACTCGCAAAAGAACATCGTTTTCTTCCAAGGATGATACGAGAGGCTATTGAAATTAAAAAACACCCTAATTTCAATAGGGAAGATGGTTGGAATGTTCCTCCAGCTTGGGACCCTGTCATAAGGCTAATGAAACCCAAGAAGGACAAAGTCACCAGAAGACCTAAGGACACTGTGAGCTCATTCTGCGTAAATAGTAACACCAGTAGTTGAAAAATGTTCGGGTACTTTGAGATAACTTATACATTCAAGAAAAAGACAAATATCACCTCAGTCTGCCGTGAACATGAATTCTGTAAAGAATTCGAAACGTCGGCTAGTAATAAATTAAAAATATAGTTTCTAGATCTTTAGTTTCAAATGTAATAACTTAGTGAAACCAATACAACGCGATAAAATCCGTAAACTGTAGTTTAATTTCAATGTGTAACATTCGCGTAAACCCAAGAAGATACTATTTTCATTTGAACCTAAATAATGGTGCTGTCATGTAATGTAGTGCACTTCTCTTTGGCATCTCTAGAAAATGTGTGAATGTACTATCTCTCTCTCTCTTTCCAGCTCCAGCAAATAATAACAGAAATGAAAGAGATCTATAACGCTGCGAAAATCTGCCCCTACGGCCAGAAGCCCTACGACCCTCACATCCCAAGGGTACCGTACAGCCATGAGTACCAGGATAACAGCATGCCCATGAGTTACCAGCTCTCCAACCAGGGTTACCAGCACTACCAGCCATTAAACGAACCTTCGGAATCCTCGAACTACTGTGATATGCAACTAGATCCGGAGATATCCAGGATTCTGGCACATTCGAGGATTGAGAGCGAGTTGCTGTATGTTTGGAGGAGTTTTAGGGATCAGACGGGTCCTAAGTTGAGGAATCGGTTTATGAGATATGTGGCGCTGGCTAATCAGGCTGCTGTGGCTACTGGTAAGCTTTTCATAGATTTTTATCATTGTCAGAATCCGTGCTGCTATTGAGCATTTGGAAAAACCCAGTACCACTTTTGCTCGACCCGGTAATCGAACCTGGGAACGCCTGATCAGTAGAGGCATACACTATCCACTGGACCAAGGAGGCAGTCATAGTTTTATCTAATATAAAGAATAGGAAGAAGGTTTCTCAGATTATAATTCCCAAAGTACAAATTCAAATATTTTTATTGCAAACGCTTTTCCTATCTTATATCTAGATGAAACCGCCCCCTCTCGAAAACATAAATGAGAAAACAAATTCCTGGGTCCAGCCCACAAGGGTGGAGTTATTTAATCCTGATTAAAAGTCATTTATTCTGTGACATCATCCCACTTTGTTTTTTTAGGCTACCGTGACGCCGGAGACCAAATGCGCGCCGCCTACGAAGACACCTCCTTCAGAGCAAGCGTCGAAGAGATCTACAATCAAATAGCTCCACTCTACAAACAGCTGTTTACTTACGTGAGGAGGAGGCTGGTGCAGAGGTATGGAGAGACGACCGTTCGGTCTGATGGGCCTATACCTTCTCATTTGCTTGGTAAGTGCTTTAAAACTTTTCCATATAGAAAATTGCCTGAAGAAAGTCCTTCCAGTTGTTCAAATGTTATTTTGATATTTTCTAATTGGTCTGAATGTCGTTTTTTTCTCCAACGTTTTGGCTGTGTGAATAGGACATATAATTGTAAAAACTAAGCCAAGTATCGTAACCCACGTTTCGACATAAATAGAAGACGCGTAGTCGATTTATTAGTAGATTCCTCACTTTTCTTCTAGGACCTGCTACTTTGAGTTCATTAGCCCTTATATCTCGGTGACTAACTATGTATTTGCATATAGGAAAAAAAAATCCTTAGTGTTTCATTGAAGAATGCTTTCATTTACCAGTTTTAAGAGAACCCTGCCCTCCTTCCAATCAAAATAAACCCTAAACGGCCAATCCTGGATCCGACACTGTGTATTTTGTATCACCTGTTTCTTGCTGACCAGGTAACATGTGGGCTCAAAACTGGAAGTCTATCATGGACCTGGTGATGCCATTCCCTCAGTCTCCGAACATCGATGTCACCGCTGAGATGTTGCGACAGGGATTTACTCCTCTCAGGTATGTTACGCTACTATTAATATAATTATATCATACAATATGCATAGGGTTCCCACCAAGAACTTAGGGTCCCGCGCCAACCTCACCTGCAAGTGGTGCACCTGCCGATCAACGGACGAGGCGACGGCAAACAAAAATCCCGATAAGCGGCAATAGGCTCGCCACCTATTACGTGGGATCACAACACTGGCGAAAAGTGGGCGTCTAATATGCCTCTGCCTACCCCTTGGGGGAAACAGGCGTGAGTCTATGTATAGATAGATATATAGATAGATAACAACTTTATTGCGCAAATACAATTGTTATAAATTATGGAAAGATATCTTAAATTTACAAAAAAAAATAGTTAATGCACAAGGGCGGCCTTATCGCAAAATGCGATTTCTTACAGGCAACCTATGTATGTATGTATCATACAATATTAAATATCAATTTCACCTCTTGTGGTTTGGCCTTATTTTCCATATAAATCATAAAGGAACGAAATTTATAAGATTTGTCTGACAACTGATAATAATCGAAGTAGACCCCAGGGCTCCAAGGTTTTAGTCTGCGACACAACTGGGATAGAAAGAAAGAAAGAAAGAAAAATATTTTATTTGTTTCTCCTTATAAAATTTACAAAAAAGACAATATAAAATTAATAAGTTCATCCAAGAGAACAAATAAGGCACCTGCGTCAGCAATTGTTGTAGGGGAATCTACAACGCTGGTATTCTCGCAGGGCCTAATTATAGGTCAACATACAAGTCTTAGTCTAGTTAGTCTAGTTAAGGGATAACGCTAAGACGATGATTATGATCTGACAAATTCATTTAGCAGGTACCTTCTAATACGACAGCAGTGAACCTAGCTATAAATGTGTCATTGGACAATTGTTTTGACAATTTCATTCTACTAACCACTACATAATACCTGAATGTAACCTTAGAAATTGAAAGCGACTATGACATAGCATCCAAGGAAGAACCGAGTTGGCATGACTAATTGACATCCACTTTATCGCCACATCACCTTAAACAAAGTGCCAGATTGCTAGCCATACATGTTGACTAAAATCTCAACCATATGGCATGGATACCCATATGACCACATTCCTGATCAAAACCGCTTCCCTGGCAAAATCCCTGCATTTCTGCCGGTTCGTTCCTCGATTAGGTAACACAATGGCACATTTTCGTCACGCCTCCTCCTGTTTTAAGTTAAATTATATTTCTGTAATTAAAAGGTATAGTAACAATATTATGTAGGGTAGGTAAATAAATGACTCATCATAACTTTCGCATACCTACTAAGGGCGAGATATGTCAAGGACTATAAAGTATGTTATACTAGAGTAACCAGATCATCATCATCGTCCCAGCGTTATCCCAGTTGCATCCAAGTCTAACACGCCTTGAAGCCCGGGGTCCACTTACTAGTCCAACCAGATTTGACAGAATATCAGCTTTTCTACAGAGCGACTGCCGTCTGACCTCCGTAACCCAAAGGGATAGACATATTCCATGGTTTAGACAAGTATCAGTTTATTTGAGGGTAGTCAGTCCCCTTAACAACTGCCAAAGATCTTCATGACAGCCGGGACCAACGGTTTAACGTGCTCTCCGAGCCACGGGGCAAGCGATTATTAACTATTTAATACAGACTTAACTTCGAAAAGTCAGTGGTAAGCGCCGTGGATTCAAGCCCGATATCCTATGCATAACGGTATGTTGGTATATCCACTCGGCTATCGCTCTGCCAATAAAGATTTCATTTCCAGAATGTTCCAAATGGCGGAAGAGTTCTACACGTCCATGGGCATGAAGCCCGTCCCCCCCGAGTTCTGGCGCGGCTCCATGCTGGTGCGGCCGCCGCAGAGAAGCGTTCAGTGCACCGCCAGTGCGTGGGACTTCTGTAATAGGATTGATTATAGGTTCGTTTATTACTACTCGTTAAATTTCCTTATTTAAAGTGTAAAACTGCCGTGTGGTTGACGGCATAGAATACAAGTGTCACCACCCCCTATCTTCCCGTGGGTGTCGTAGGAGGCGACTAAGGGATAACACGATGCAAATACCATCTTTGCGTAGAGACGGAAAACTCGACATCAAACCCTATACGACTGCCTCGTTGGTCTCGCGGCATAAATGTGCGCGTGGCATCGGGAGGTCCCGGGTTCGATTCCTGGGTCGGGCAGTGTTATTGGGTTTTTCTGTCACGAAATTCTCAGTAGCAGCACGGAGTCTGGAAATGTGCCCGGTACAGCAATAGGCTCGCCCCTTATTACGTGGGACTAAAGTATATCTGGCGAAAAGTGGGTGTAGAAATACACCTCTGCCTACCCCTTCGGGGATAAAAGGCGTGACGATATGTATGTATGTATGTATGTAACAATTTCTAGGTACCGAACAGATAGATTCTGCTTTGTGTTATGTAATTGAAGACAGGTTTCCAATTAAGTAGATGTCTTTCTTTTTGAGATACGGACGATCCAGGCTTAATTATTTACTGATTTAATTTAAAATTGTTTCCTTTTAAAATTGTGAAATTGGTTTGATGGCTGTATTATATTTCTTTTTTTTTCTGTATGTTATTTTTGCATGCCAACTGGTAGGATATGGCTGAACTTGTATATATTTACTTTAAGTGTCACCAAAAATGTAACCCATATTTGCGAAATAAAATATCTTTATCTTTAATCATCCCTCTAAGACAGGGTTTCTTAAACTTTTTGCAGTCACGGACCACTTACAGAATGAAAAAAAAATCACGGTCCCCTACGAGGTAAGGAATAACTAAGGGTAAAAAAACAAGCCTTATTTATATTCAAAATCACTTCACCACTGCGGACCCCTGTTACTGATGCCACGGGGCTCTAGGGGTCCATGGAACCAAGTTTAAGAAACCGTGCTCTAAGACGAAGCCTGGTATACCGCTGCACGACAGATTGTCTTCTATATATTATAAAAAATTATATAGTAATTAACTAATTACTGTTTCCAGGAAATTTCTCGCTATTGATTCTGCCAAATTCGTCTTTTTCCACATATATTTGAAACATATCACTTTACCAACTATAGTCACTTAGCATTAGGCCATCAGGCCCAACACCTGAGGTCAAGTAAAATATTATACACTATGGCGTAAATAAGTGTACCTACACATGATGACCTTCTGTTACTTGATTTGAATTGTCTAGTAACAGACAGTAAATCTCCTAATTTCGTGGTCCAGGATCAAACAGTGCACGGAGGTGACGATGCAGGACCTGGTATCAACACACCATGAGATGGCGCACATCCAATACTACTTGCAGTACTCCGACCAGCCGCAGCTCTTCAGGGACGGAGCTAACCCTGGTAATGTTGTCTCTACCTGGCCATCTCATGTCATTTCATGTAATTTCGTGTCATTTCATGTCATGCCATATCATTCAGGATCAAGCAGTGGTAGCATAGCCTTGCCGATTTCAGCACTTATGGGCCAACTTGAGCGTGGCAGTACAGGTAGTACTACAAAATATCAACGTAAAGTAATAGTATTTATAATGTTGCGTTCCTTTCGGTGCGTGAGAGTGTTGGCAACCCCAATAATTTTTCCTTCTCCCCCATCCCACTCCTCCTACATTCCTTTACCCATCCCAAGGACAGCAACGCACTTGTGACTTGTGACACCTGTGATGTTGCTTGTGTCCATGGGCGGCGGTAATTGCTTACCACCAGGCGATCCGTCTGCACGTTTGCCGCTTAGAACGTAAAAAAATATAATTATACTAGAGGACGCCAGCAGCTACGCCTGCAATTTTCTTTAAATTTACCCGTTTTGGCCGACCCCGTAGGAATTTCGGGAAATCCCTTCTTAGTGCACCCCTACGGTCCCTGGAACATACATGCCAAATTTCAGCTTCCTGCCCCAATAGTTTCGGCTGTAGCGTGTCTGTCAGTCTGTAAGTAACGAAAGGATTTTATATATTAAAATAAAATACCACCTCAGTGGTCGTCAACTTTCCGTAAAGGTAGAGCTTGCGCCACGCGAATCTACAGCAGTGTAGCACGGCATGTATGAGCCCATGAGGAATATTTTTAAATCCTGGATCTAATAGTAACCTTCCAAATAACAAGTGCCAAAATTAGGTTCTATCATGCTAACTTAATTTTATTTTTGTTATTCGTGTGATGCTATGGCCAACTCTGGTCTCGGAGATTTCAGACCGCCCAAGGGCCTCCGATATGGCCTAACGATCCTTATCCTGAGACAAGAACCGCGACCGACAGCTTTGCGTGCCCTCCCAGTGAATGGCACACGCGGTCACCCATCCAGCAATGTCGGTGGTATTCTTTGATATGACGAGCGCGTTTGATTTTGTTGACCATACAATTCTTTTACGCAAATGCGAACTCTATGGGATTAGAGGTAACGCCCTTGATTGGTTAACTAGCTATTTCAAAGACAGAAGGCAATGCGTAGAAATTTCATGCATTGACACAACACAGACTGTTCAGTCATGTTATTCCACCTATAAATTTAACCGATTCGGAGTTCCTCAGGGAAGTATGTTGGGATCTCTATTGTTCCTGTTATGCGAGCCTAATATAATTGCCGTTACTGGGCATATAATCAGACTGCGTGGTGCTACTGAGAATTCAGGAAAAGAGTTTTGCCCGAACCGGGAATTGAACTCGGGACCATCAGACGCATACGCTATCTATAGGATCACGGAGGCAGCATTTTTATTGTTGTGATATTGTCCACAGCATTCCACGAAGCTGTAGCTAACGCCGCCACTCTGTCTGTCTACAATCTACCTCACTTGCAACGCGTTGGACTTTACCAAAATAAGTAAGTATCCAATCATCATCGTTTTAGCGTTATCTTGGTTGCATCCAAGACCTTTGCCTTGTAACGTTGGGTCCACTTTCTGGTATAACTAGATATGACAGAATATTAACTTTTTCACACAGCGACTGCCGTCTGACTACCAAAATCCAAGACATAGCGATATTCAGTGGTGTTGACCGATATTTAGGGCTGATCTTCATAATGACTGTCAAATATCTTCATAAAAGCTAGGACCGACGGCCTTAAGCAGCCTAAAGTGCTCCTTGAAGCATGGTGCAAGTGATAACTGACATTTGATACGTCCGTATCAAATGTCAGTTATCACTTGCCACTATTGACTACTTCGAATGGACAATAATGCGCTGGTAGATACCCAAAGAGGATATCGGATATCGGCTGTCTCCTAAATCTTAAATATTCATTTTATAGACTCATTTATAGACTCACGCCTGTATCCCCGAAGCGGTAAGCAGAGGCGTAATATTACACCCACATTTCAGCATGAATTTTTAGGTCCCACGTAATAGGGGGCGAGCCTATTGCCGTTACCGGGCATCACCAGACTCCGTGCTGCTACTGAGTATTCGGAAAAACCCAGTAACACTTTTGCCCGACCCGGGAATCGAACCCGGGACCTCAGATCAGCAGTCGCATACGGTATCCACTGGACCACGGAGGCAGTCTTACATATTCTTACTCCAAAAAGTCTCTAAAGTCTCTAAAGTTTCAACAGTTTTATTTAAACCTTGAACATTAATATTTCTAAATATAAATATTTGCAGAATCCTTCTAAAAGTCATAATATTTGTGTTTTAGGAGTCACGATCCTTACGAAGTGAGCATGAATTTCCTGATGACGATGGCTTTGGAGAAAGTCGCTTATTTGCCGTTCGCGTTCATGGTAGACCAGGTAAGGAATCAAATTATATACTTATTTGATTCACAGCTGTAGGTATGTTTGTTGTAGTCTGATGAAGAATAGTAGATTGTATGACAAGGGAGCAAAATAGTATATTTACGGCGAGGGCGCTACTATGAATCACTAGCGAAGTGAAGGATTCTAGAATAGAATCCCGAGCGTGGCGAGGGATTCTAACGTAGAATCCTGAGTCTAGCGAGGGATTCAAAGTACATTGCCTGAGGGAAAAATAATTTGCTCTCGAGTCATATACTCTACTTTTCATCCCCTTTCTATGAGAAAATAAATAATTTTCTGTTCGTGGGTAATACGTTTTGTACGACGTTGTTAGCTTCTGTAGTTATTGTTTCAGGAGTTAAAGCATTCGCTTTCATAACTCGACGCAGAACTCATTACTTTTACAAAATTCAATAAAGTATAATTATACCTACTGAATACGAGTACCTACAGAGACGTAATTCGCGCGCTTTTTTTTTTTGCTAGCGCGGGTCACGCCCGTGCAGCCAACCGTATAGGTAAATTCACGAAAGATGACCATTGCGCAGAAATCATTTTTTAGGTCCCCGTGTTTGTGCGGGGTGAGGCGCGGGTGGAGTGCCAATGGCGTGGCTCTGTTCTTGACGCGTTCCCTAAATGCGTCAAGAATGGAGCAACGCCATTGGTGCACGAATGTACATATGCGCGACACACGCCATTTGTGGTCAACTTTCGTGAATTTACCTATACCAGCCAGTTATTCATACAATTTGCGTTCGATTTCTATGTGTGATATACGTTCCAAATTCAAATCACTTTGCCGCCCCGCTAAAAAGCTCTGAACAGAAAAGAGCTATTTTGCTCCCGCTAAAAGAGGAACAAAGCGACACTTTTCGAATAGAAGGGATGAAAAATAGATTTACCCCCTCTTCAACCGAAATTCTGGACCTATCATTAGCCAGTACCTTAACGCCAAATTCAATATTCGATCTATCCAATTTTTTTGAGATCTTTGATTCATTTTTGACATAAGCTCCATCCCTGCTCCACTGCCACATCATACATAATGTCATATTGTGCACGGTGAAATTGTTCGTAGATATAAACTAATAAATGATAGACTACGCTTAAAGGGCTGAAACGATTTGCCCTACTACTATTATAAATGCGAAAATTATATAGATATAATATATTGCCTTGGACATGTATTAGAACATGGCTTTGACTTTTGATTGTAGGTATGCAAGGTGATGTTATTTATTATGTACGTTTCGGTAGATAATGTCATGGATACTGACCGAGATATTTTGTACATGCTTTGTACCATTGATCTATTACTTATGCTTTGTACCCTATAGAGTTTCAAGTCTTTAGGATAATCAGGGGTTCCTTCACACAACTTGAGACTGAACGTAGATTTGTGTTAGGTACCCCGAATTTAACGCGCGCGAAGCGGCGGGCAAAAGCTAGTTCATAATATGTCAAACATGTACCACAAATCTGTAAATCCATGGATAGATCGAAAATTGAAACCGACCGTTAGAGAGTGGGGCTAGTTTTATTCCCAAGCTAGCTTCTTTAATTTTTTTTTTTGCAGTGGCGTTGGTCAGTATTTGAAGATGGCGTTCAAAACATGAACACAAGATGGTGGCAGATGAAATTAAGATATCAGGTAAGAAATTTCTATACTTAGATATTATAAAATGAAGTTCTATTTCTTCCTATCTGTATAGATACTATAAACTAAAACACTACCAAACGAATTTTTGTAGGGTTTTCACTTCAACAGAGACGGTGATTCTATAAGAAGAATAATTCAAGCGGGCGAAGTCTAAACTCCCTAAAACGCGACCAGTACCAATATCTATGATGCTGTTTATAAATAATTTATTTGACTATTAGTAACTATTAATAAAATTTTGTAAATTATGAATATTCATTTTATTTTTCAGGGCGTTATCCCACCAATCCCGAGGTCTGAAGGAGACTTTGATCCTGGTTCCAAATACCACATTATCTCTGACCAGGTATGGAAACTATAACCATATTATACAGTGGTATACAAATTTAAAAAACTTTTTAGTGATTCCCTTTCAGCTCTACCCGTAAAATTCATGCTTAGTGTGCCTGTTTAAAATGAATCGCATAGATTGTACATTGGTCAACATTTCTCACCAAATGAGTAGACATTCAATTATCATCATTTTATCAACTATATTTACAAATATGATCGCTAGAGTTGAAGCTAGGTTGAACGCGCTTATCTCAGAAACTACATCTTAGCTACTACTATTTAACATCACGCTATGAGCCACGGGTGCGGGTATGAGCCACGCTGGCAGTAGCACTAAATAACACGTAACTCAGGAGGCAAAATATGTGTTTGAAAGTTTGTTTGAATATTCGCTGATGCCAAAGCAGAAGATGCCACACTTTCCTTTCTGTCAAGCCAAGGGCTCTTTAGCCGAGCTGTTTGGGCTATGAACAACGCACTACATAAAGAAGAGACTTTGAAAGTGCAGACATCTTGTGTCAGTGGGATAGTCTATAAACAGCGTTGGTATAAATATACCTGTGATTTGATGTCATAATTCCAGGAATACATCAAATACTTCTTGGCAACGGTTCTGGAATTCCAAATCTTCGAGCAACTGTGTTCAGTGTCTGGGCACACTGGCCATCTTTACGAGTGCGATGTGTATAGAAGCAGGGACGCTGGCAGACTGCTCAGGTAAGACTGTACAAGTGACAGCGTTGAGTCATACTGTGTACAGTGTCGGGAGAAAGGTGGCAGCTGTACGAGTGCGATGTGTATAGAAGCAGAGACGCTGGCAGACTGCTCAGGTAGGACTGTACAAGTGACAGCGTTGAGTCATACTGTGTACAGTGTCGGGACAAAGGTGGCAGCTGTACGAGTGCGATGTGTATAGAAGCAGGGACGCTGGCAGCCTGCTCAGGAAAGACTGTACAGTTGACAGTGCTGAGTAATACTGTTTACAGTGTCGGGACAACTGTACGAGTGCTATCTGTATAGAAGCTGGGACGCTGGCAGACTGCTCAGGTAAGACTGTACAAGTGACAGTGTTGAGTCATACTTTGTACAGTGTCAGGACACACGGGACATATGTACGAGTGTGATGTGTATTGAAGCAGGGTCGCTGGCAGACTGCTCAGGTAAGACTGTACACTTGACAGCGTTGAGTCATACTGTGTACAGTGTCAGGTCACACGGGCCATCTGTACGAGAGCGATGTGTATAGAAGCAGGGACGCTGGCAGACTGCTCAGGTAAGACTGTACAAGTGACAGCGTTGATTCATGCTGTGTACAGTGTCGGGACAAAGGTGATATCTGTACGATTGCGATGTGTATAGAAGCAGTGACGCTGGCAGACTGCTCAAGTAAGACTGTACAAGTGACAGCGTAGAGTCACACTGTGTACAGTGTCGGGAAACACGGGACATTTATACGAGTGCGATGTGTATAGAAGCAGAGATGCTGGCTGACTTCTCAGGTTAGATTGTATAGTTGACAGCATTGAGTTATACAATGTTCAGTCTCGGGACATACGGGGCATTTGCACGAGTGCGATGTGTATAGAAGCATGGGCGCTGGCAGACTGCTCAGGTAAGACTGTACAAGTAAAAAGCAGAGGCCGCTGTATGCCTTAAATCAGTAGATTTTTTTTTAGTGTGAGGGCTTCACACAGCTGAAAACCAAAAAAAAATTACGAACCCATTGTAAGTACATTCACAAAAGTCCAGAATCTTCATCGTCCTAGCATTTTGTAAAGTGAAAATGAAAAGAGCATAACATTTAGTTTTTATATTAGGCTTGTTAACTATCCCTTGCCCCGTGCCTCGGAGAGCACGTTAAGCCGGCTGTCATGAAAATATTTGACAATCGTTATAGGGAGTCAGTACATTTGAAGAAGCAGACACTAAACTACATTAAGAAATATCGCTATCCTTTTGGGATGAGCAGGTCAAATAGGCAGTCGCTCTGTGAAAAAACTAATATTCAGCTAAATCTGATCAGAATAGTAGAAATAAATCTATAATTGTTTTTCAGTGAGATCATGCAGTCCGGTTCATCAAAGCCAGCATCCGAGGTGATAAAATCCATGACCAGAGGGAAGACCAACAGAATCTCGCCCGAATCACTCGTCAAGTAAGTGCCTTTTACCATTTTATAAAACATAATTGAACATACATACACATAGACTCCCGCCTGTTTCCCGAAGCGGTACGCAGAGACTACGGAACGCCATTGGCAAAAATCCTGACATAAATCTCTCTTGCTTCATTCACTCCCATAAAATTTTATAAAACTGTTATTTCATTTTACAAATATAATATCAAAAGTAGGTATTGTCAAGACAAGAAGCGGTTTTCCTTCTCCCTCATCCTGCGCCTCCTTCCATTCCTTTTCGTTTATATTTTACTAGACGTCGCCAGCGGCTTCGCCCGCGTCCATTATACATATAAACCTTCCTCTTGATTCAATCTATCTATTAAAAAAACCGTATTAAAAGCCGTTGCGTAGTTTTTAAGACTTAAGCATACATATGGACTGACAGACAGAGGACAGACTTTGTTTTATAATAAGAAGTGAAGTGATTACGTGGATACATAACTTCGTAAAATCAGTAATGCGCGCCGTGGATTCGAAACCTTTGCATGGCAGCCCTTTAGTAAATCTAATAGTACCGCCTACGTATTGAGAAAAG
Source organism: Euclidia mi (assembly GCA_944739405.2). Classification (NCBI taxonomy): domain Eukaryota; kingdom Metazoa; phylum Arthropoda; class Insecta; order Lepidoptera; family Erebidae; genus Euclidia; species Euclidia mi. The sequence goes on from OX123208.2 coordinate 4,230,150, forward strand.
GTCATAATTTTGGTCCAATACAGGTTCTGCCTAATGTGGGACCAGATGACCATGTTATGTGTAAGTTGTCCCAGGGTAGTATATTTTTTTTTAAATTTATAGTCTCACGCCTGTATCCCCGAAGGGGTAGGCTGAGGTGTAAATATGACACCCACATTTTGCCACGAATTTTTGGGTCCCACGTAATAGAGGGCGAGCCTATTGCCGTTACCGGGCACATGACCAGACTCCGTGCTGCTACTGAGTAAGTATTCGGAAAACCCAGTAACACTTTTGCTCGACCCGGGACCTCGGATCAGCAATCGCATTCGCTATCCACTGGACCACGGAGGCAGTATAATATTATTGAAATAATAACCATTTATTTGCTGGAACTAAACTTTTGCTAACTAGAATTACATATCAAATTTAGATCTTCACATTTCGCCACTTTTGGCATACAAATATAAATAAGTTTTGTACATTTTTGTCAATTTCATTATGGAACTTATATTAAAAATTAAACTTTATTAGATACATAGGTACGTTACCCAAACAATCATAATGTGTGAGTGTCACAAAATAAATTAAGTTAAATGATATATTATTATAATTACAAATATTTAAAACATTGAGGCATTAAAAATACAAAAGTAAGAGAAAATACTTATATTGTTTACTTTTAAATATGTAATTACTGATTCAATTGTGGAATTAAGTATGATGTCAACATTTAGTGATTTTTTATTACTTATTTGGAATAATTATAGAAATGTCATCTGATCTCATATACATCTGACATACTATAAATAGGAGTGGACCCAGTACGCTACCTTGAGGTACACCATATTATTTTTTTAGAAATTGCGATCTTTATGTAGTTAAGACCGCATTTTGATTTAGACGCGACACTTGTTGACGGTTTCTTATATAGGTTTCTACCCATCTTAGTGCAGGGCAACGAATTCCATATCTTTCGCATTTGTTAAGAAGTATGTCGTGGTCCACGCTGTCAAATGCTTTGAACATATCAAAGAATATAGCAACTGTTGGTATTTTTAATCAGTGCACTCGGTTACTGTATAAATAAATAATATGTAGTAATAAAAAAACTGCAAGGGTCGTTGATTTTTTATCACTAATTTAATCCCCCTTTCCAGATACTTCCGTCCCCTAGAGCTGTGGTTGCGGGTTCAGAACCGGGACGAGGCACTGATCGGCTGGAGCTCTAACTACCATGACGTGGCGTTGTTCGCGCCACGGAGTCCCGCGGGTAGGACTACCCCGCACGCACTACTCACTATCGTCGTTTTGTATTATATGTTGTAATTGTGAAATATATATAGATATATGTTTTTTATTGTCTGTGTTTTATTTGAGCTTTGAGCCAACAGAGGGCGCTTTTCGTTAGTTTTGCTTCAAGCCAACAGAGGGCGCTTTTCACTGGTTCTTTCTGCGAGCAAACAGAGGGCGCTTTTCGTTAGTTCTTCCGTCAAGCTAACAGAGGGCTCTTTTCGTTAGTTCTTGCTTCGAGCCAACAGAGGGCGCTTTTCAGTAGTAGCAGCTAATCACTTGCGACTCCTCTAGTATTCCTTGTGTCCACAAACAGCGGTAATCGCTTACCATTAGGCGACCGCCTATTACATAAAAAAGTCCCCAGCACAGCTAGTTCCCCTTCCCAGCTACTTCCGTCCGCTAGAGGTGTGGTTGCGGGTTCAGAACCGGGACGAGGCACTGATCGGCTTGCGCCCCAACTACCACAATGTGGCGTTGTTCGCGCCACTTAGCCCCGCCCGTGCCACTACCTCACACGCATTACTCGCTGTCGTCGTACTGTATTATATGTTGTAGGAATATAAGTTGTATGGATTTTTTGTTGGGTGTTTTATTTAAACTGCCTCATAAAGTCATAATCATAAGACAACACTCGCATTAGTACTTAATCCTGTGTCGGTGTCGCATAAATCCTAAGTCCCCGAGTCGCGGGAAACTTTACTAACATACAACTAAGGAACACAAGGATCACCCAGACTCGAAACAACAATTTGACAACAATCGAATCCACAAAACTCGGCGCAGTGTCAAGTGGCGAGGTGGCCGATTAAACCACTACACCAACCTAGTGCCAAGAAACAGAAAGATTTTTGAACGCCACCGACATAGGAGTATACACCACTATTTTTTAATTAGTACAAAATATTTAACGGGGCACTCAGTATCTTTGACTGATCATATTTATGTAGTTAAAAAATAAAAACAGTAAGTCCCAAAACTGTCTCAAAACTGTCCACAAAAATACGCAATAATTGGTTAATGCATAATTACGACCGCGTACTATGACTTGTAACAGTAGTAAATACTCCATTGATAAATTCCCCCCTGTCCCTCTGCGCTCGCGCCGCGCCGCGCCCCGACCGATGCGACAAACAGTGCTAAATTGCTAGTGGAACCGAGCGCATCTATTTAATTGTTTGTCTACGTTTGCCCGACGCGAGGCTTATCAGTTCACATCATATGTAGCTATGCTTCGTGCGTACTTTTTAAGTGGAGGAATCGCGAGTGCAGCTGTGTACCCATGGACATCTTTTTGTGAGTGTACAAAAGTGAGCAGGTTAGTGTCGAACAGTTAAAACAGCGCATACCTACTTGACGCTTTTGACGAAGTGAAAAGACGGAAGCGTACTTCTTGACAATGGTGGTGGACGTTTCGAAGGACAATGGAAATACTTGTAAGTTTAGTAAATAATACCTACTAAATAAAATAATAATTTGTTGCGGGCGGCTCAAAATAGGTATGTGTGGAGAACCTTGAGGGAGGCCTATGTCCAGTAGTGGACGTCTCTAGGCTGACATGATGATGATAAAATTGTAAATAGCAGATGATTCTAACTTCATAAATACGCCAAAATTACTCTTTTCTTTTATTACAGAATATTTTCTTTTATTTTGATATGTGTTTGCTTTCTAATTACATACCTCCGTATTTAATAGCTTGTAAAACGGTACATTTTGCCGGTACTGAGCCCGGATGAAGTATGAAAGAGAGGGTAGAATAAAAAAAATTAAAAATAACTACCTACACTTATTATTTTGCTTCATTTTATTATCTAAGGCTACCTACATTATAAGTGCGACGGAAAGAATGCGTAAGAGTAGGACGGAAAGTAAGTACTATCAATGAAGTAGTGAATGGACTGTAAAATATGTCTATGATTTAGGTGAGATTTTATACAAAAAACAAATGATTATAACTTTGCTATTTATAGATATTATGAAATTCTTACGTCCCGTATATGATAATAATGTCTTCGCTAATATGTCCTTAAAGTTTTTGTACTAATTAAAAAATAGTGGTGTATAACAAGGGCGCCGGGTGGGCCGAGCCCATCCCAGTAATGTCTAATGCACACTATTGCATACACTAGAATTTTGCTTACCGAAATTCTAAACTGGACATCTAATAAACTTCACACTATTGTTTTATAAAAACCTTCGCCCACACTGAATAATAACCGCTTTTAGTGCGCCAATGTCGATAGAGTATAAGTTGTATAAATAAGATTCCTAGTAATAAAGTAATATCTATTTAGAAGCGGCTTTTGGCCGAAGCTCGTCGCGAACAACATCGTCACAGTTTTAACTGTGACATCGTGCAAATTAAGCAATACAACATACTTTACTAGCAGCGATAGCCTAGTGGAGATACCAACGGACTGCCATGCAGAGGGTATCGGGTTCAAACCCACGGCGCGAACTTCTGACTTTTCGGAGTTATGTGCGTATTGAATTGTTAATTATCGCTTGCCCCGTGCCTCGGAGAGCACTCTTTGACAGTCGTTACAGGACGTCAGTACCTCTAAATTAACTGAAACTATAGTCTAAACCATATAATATCGCTATCCCCTTGGGTTGCGGAGATCAGACAGTCAGGCAAAGCAGATATTCAGTCAAATCCGGTTAGACTAGTAAGCAGACCCCGGGTTGCAACTGGAATAACGCTAGGAGGATGATGATTAGCATAGTTTACAAGTAGGTATTATGGATTGAACGAAAGTAACGAAACTATCTTTGTAATGTATGCGTAACTGGGCATCGAAGTCATTACACACAGCGTGGTATAATATCAGTAAGGCAGCAACCACCCACCACGCAGTCATTATACCTACGTACCTATCTCATGTGTTATGTAACAATAATTGTAGCAGACAGGTTAATAGCCTTCGTTCACAAAAAGAAGCCCAAATTGTGACGACTGTGGTCTGGCAATTCGTTACAGTACCTAATCACCACTGTTCATGAAGATAAATCGTTGGTAGATCTAAACGGCATATCACCCAATATCACAATCCATATGTACGCCATTTTTGATGCGCAGTGCCAGAAACTGGAATGCAATGGGTAGGTAATAAGTAAGTTAAGTTTTTGTTATTTATAAGTTTTATTTTGTATGTTTTACCCTTTAGGTTTATTTGGTATGTTATTTACATTTTTAAATATGAAACTCAACCTTAAAATTAAACTACTCTTCTACCTGCGTAATTATATACATTCTTATAACATGTATTACAAAAAATTAAACTACTTAAAAAACTTAGCTATCCTAAACTAACGAAAAACAAAAGAGGCAATACAACTATGAAGCGTCCAAAAATTATTATTTGTATGTTTTTGTTTTTTTTATTACTTTTTTTTTCTTTGTATTAGAATTATGTATTATTTTATTTTGATTGTGTTTTCTGGTATTTATTGCTGTGAGGCACAAAATAAATATTTTCTTTTCTTTTCTTTTTCTTTTCAATTTTGCAGGTTGGGCTGTATGTCAAAAGTCAAATTTACACAGAAAATTAGACTTCACCCTCAACTTCGCCCGCGTGGGACGAAGTCTGTGGGAGATGGTTATCTCAATACAAAGAATCCTCTGTCACTCTTCAGCCTCCTAACTATGTCATCGCATAAAATTCATACCTTCACATTGTTCCGATCCGACGGCGAAGAAGGACAAACAAACAAGCAAACATATTTTCGCATTTATAATATTAGTACGAATTCACTATTCAATCCGTGTAGTGACGGAGGTCTTAATAGAATAGACGTTTCATCATATCAGCCGAAAGCCACTGCTGGACATAGGCCTCCCCCAAGACTCTCCATATAGACCCATCCTGAGCCACCCGCATCCATCCGCTGCCCGCGACCCCAACAAGATCGTTAGTCCACCTTGCGGGAGGCCTACCTCTGCTACGACGCCCTGGTCGCCACTCTAGAACCTTTCTACTCCAACGGCCATCGGTTCTTCTGGCTATGTGCCCTGCCCACAGCCACTTCAGCCTGACTATTCGGAGAGCTATGTCGGTGACTTTGGTTCTCCTGCAGATCTCCTCATTTCTGACTAGATCTCGCAGGGCAACTCCGAGCATAGCTCGCTCCATCGCCCTCTGAGTGACCCTGGGTTTCCGGATAAGGCAAATAGTTAGCGACCACGTCCCGGCTCCGTAGAATAGACGTTTATTTCACTTGTAAGTATTAGGTACACAGTACACTATGCATTACGATTTGTGTCAACTTAATTTGATTAAAGGAATAGTTATCCGACTATTACCGACTTGGTATTTCATGGTAAAACTTGGGCTGATCTGCAACAGCAAGCTGAAGTGGGACTTCACAAGATCAGACAGTGGCTAAGCAGAAATCTATGAACACTAATGTGTCCAAAACAAAATTTGTTCGATTTACGTTTCTCAAATCTAAACCATTTAATTTAATAATTAAACGTCATTTATGTAATTTTCCATATGAAAATATTTGTTCAGGTCCGTCCATTTTAACATCCAAAAACGTCAAATATCTGGGTGTTTTAGTAGATGGTGAGCTGTCCTGACACCCTCATATCGATTCCATGACCTCGCGCGTTAGAAAATACCTAAATGTGGATTTAAAATATACTTATTGTTGCTACTTTCAGCTTTTGCGTAGGTACGATATAATATGCACTAGCCCAATCGATTCTTGCATATTGTATCCAAATATGGTGTGGTGCCTGCAAGTCTTATACATGATACAATTCGAACTGGCACAGAGATGTCTTCTAAAGGTTATGACATGTAAACAGTCTGGCAGCTAGGTATAGTACCTACATTATTTAGCTTGTTGTTAAACATCATAAATCAATACCTTTTATACCTGGCACTGCCAGCACGAAACGCACAAAAACAAACATTTGTTTATTAGGTCGATATCGCACTGCATCTGCAAGACGACAACAAAAATATATATGGCCCCTCGTCTCTATAATAAGATTAACAAAAGAACTAACCTGCGAGGATATCGTCTAAATCACAGATGTCTAAATTACCAGATATTTAAGTCTAAATTTAAGAACTGGCTGATTTTCTTGACTTTAGATTACGATGAACTATATTCTTGTAGACATTTACTAGAATATACATACATACATACATAGACTCACGCCTGTTTCCCCGAAGGGGTAGGCAGAGGCATATTAAACGCCCACTTTTCGCCAGTGTTTTGATCCCACGTAATAGGTGGCGAGCCTATTGCCGCTTATTGGGACATTTTGTTTGCCAGAGCCTCGTCCGTTGATTGGCAGGTGCACCACTTGCAGGTGAGGTTGGCTTGGGACCCTAAGTTCTTGGTGGGAACCTTATGCACCCGTACTAGAATATAGTTTATAGTAAATTATAGTTACCAAAATTATAAAGTGTATGTGTGTCTAATGTTAGCAATTGCTTTGTAATATAAGTGTGCTGTTAGCATAAAATATTTCTTGTGTCCATACATGTGTGAAGGTAGGTACTGACTTCTGTAACACAGGTACCCAATATCTAGCTCAGAAGTCAGAGGCTTCATAGGTCTTGATGTAAACATTTTATGCAAATAAAGATTTTATTTATTTACATTATTTGTTTATAAATATACAAGACAACGTACGGTATGTAGATATAAAATTAGGCAGAAAATAACACAATGTCTCACTTAATCCGTGAGTACACCTAATTATTTGAAATTATTAACACTAATACTTTTCTGTGTTTGAATATTGTAGTGTGATCTGGCGACCGCATTATGCTACACATTCGTTGCGTCTGGAGAGAATCCAAAAGCGCTTTCTGTGGCACCTGGCATTTGCCGGCGGTATAGCAAAAAAAATGCGTTCGTATACCAAGCGGTTGAAGCACTTCAAAATAATCTCACTGGAAAAGCGCCGTCGCCTTATCGACGTAATGTTTGTGGCCAAAATAATGGCCAATAAATTTGATTGCCCACAGATACTGAGTGCTTTTAAATTTCGTGTGCCTGCAAGGATTCCTCGTAAGCCAATAACACCACTCTGTCCACCGCTGCGACGAACGGTCTTAGGCGCTAGCTCCAATGAATGTAGCGATCTAATAGACTTGCACTGTGACTCACTATACAGTTTAAAAGCGAAGACCTTGGAAAATCTAGGTTAGGATTAACTTAACTTTTTTTCGTATTTATTTCACTTGTTATAATTATAATGCATATTATTAATATGTAATCATGTAGATTTAGATGTAGTTAATATGAATTCAGGTAGTCCTTTTTACCCGACTGCGCGACGCAAAGGAGGGTAATGTGTTTATCAGTCTATGTATGTATGTATGTATGTATGTTTGTTTCTATGTGGCGTTCTAGAGACCAAATGCGTAGGCCGATTTTGATGATTCGTACGTCAATCAATTCGTCTTAACCTTGCGAGTGTCACTAAAGACATGACAGTAATCAAAATTCACCACAGCGACAGCCAGACGCCATATTGTCAAATTGAAAAAAAATTAAGTCGATGAACTATGTCAAGTGGGGTGTCGTTGAATAGGTAATTTAAAATCATCTTTAGGTTCCTTTTATCGTTTTTCATTTTAAATAATAGTTTAGGATATATAACGATTTAAAGATGTTTAACAAAAAAAATTCTCGCTAATTTTCATACTTATTGATTTAAGTGTTTATTTCAAGTATAAACGATATACAAACACTCGTTTGCGAAATTTACCTTCTTATAACGAAGTCAATGAATCGTAACTAAAAAGTATAAAATAAAAAAAAATATTTAAAGAAAACCAAAAAACCCGACTGCATAAAAAGTAATTTTAAAAAATACGTGAAAATATTAACTTAAATAAAAACTAAAAAGAAAGAAACAAGCCCAGAAGTTTAGAAGTAATATGCAGAACAAAACGACTCACAGTCGGGGCCCCTTGGGAAGATTTGATTGGTAAAATTTGAATGGCAAGCCTATACAAATCCCACGATGTATTTAAGAAACCATCTATCTATCTATATCGTCACGCCTGTCTCCCATTGGGGTAGGCAGAGACTGGAGCGCCACATGCTTCGGTTCAAACATACCTCTTTCGCTTCCTCGACATTCATTAACCTCATCATGCATGCGCGTCGGTTATGGGTACTTTTAATTTGGCCCATAAACCAATAAGAAACCATCTTCATAGAATAGAAACAAAAAGTTTAATATCTTAAGTAGCGATACCAAGAGACATCTATGCAGAAGGTATCGGGTTCACATCCTGGACTACTAATAGTCAGAAACTTCGACAAGTCATGTGCGTATTAAATTGTTAGTTATCGGTTGTCCCGTTCCTCGAAGAGGATGTTAAGCTATTGTTTCCTGGCTGACATGAAGATCGTTGACGGTCGTTATGAGGAGTCAGTACCTCTAAATAAACTTAAACTATTCTGATACATATTCCGTGTGGTGACGGATTAAGAATACGGAATGTCACCACCCCATATCATCCCATGGGTGTCGTAAGAGCCGACACAGAGAGAGAAGGAAAACTTGATACAAACCCTATACCAACCCGTTTGGCCAGCGTGGTATAGTAGCCCAATTCCTCCTTTCAAAGGAGAGGTCTAGTCCAGCAGTGGACTGTTAAAGGCTGATGATGTTGATGATGATGAGTCTGATACATTGTATATTGTTATCCCATTGGGTTGCGGTGGTCAGATGGCATTCGCTCTATGAAAAAGCCAATATTCAGTTCAATCTGGTTAGAGTAGTAAAGATCTCATAATTGATCTGCTCCGAAGAACGGGCTCCTCAATCAATCACCATGTATATCACTGACCTCTAGGTCAGTGATGTATATTATCTTAGTTTTCAATGCGCTATCTTAGATTTTTTTTTATATAGTATTAGGCGGCAAGCGAGCAGACGGATCGTCTGATGGTAAGCAATAACCGCCGCCCATGGACACAAGCAACATCACAAGAGTCGCTAGTACGTTGCCGCCTCTTGGAGATGGGAAAAGGGATAGGATGAGGAGTGTGATGAGGGAGAAGGAATAGGGGATAGGGCCTCCGGCACTCTCACTCACCGAACGAAACGCAACAGTTTAGGTACTGTTACTTTACGTGGATTTTCTGTGAGAGGGTAGTACTTTCCCGGTCGAGCCGGCCCATTCATGCTGAAATCAGCAAGGCTCCACTACCTGTGAAAACCAAACGCCAAAAACGTTATAATAATATATCTTTTTGGTATTTATAAGGTAGGGCATTGTGATTTCAAGGTAGGGCATTGCCTCACAATGCCCCCCTAGCTACGGCCGTGAATAATTGTGTAACACATGGAGGTGAACTGAGATGATCTCTAAAACATCACCCTACCATTTCTCCTATCGTCTCTTAAAAGAGCAAAACACAATTTTTAGGGATCCGTACCTAAAAGGTAAAAACGGGACCCTATTACTAAGCCTCCGCTGTCTGTCTGTCACCAGGCTGTATCTCATAAACCGTGATAGCTAGAAAGCTGAAATTTTCACAAATTATGTATTTCGGTTGTCGGTATAACAACAAATACTAAAAATAAAAAAGTTAAAATATTAAAGAGGGGTCCCATACAATAAAACGTATATTTTTCGTATTTTTTGCTCAAAATTACTAACGGCAACAGGTAGACGCTTAAAATTTTCACAGAATATGTAGTTGTATAGTTAGTTAGTTGGACAGGTGTTTTCCGCACTTAGCCTCTTAATTGGGCCATTGTGCGTATGTAGTTGTATATTGCCTTTCAAAATAAATAATTAAATAAAACAGTAAATAATAAAGGGAAATTCCATACAACAAATGTAATTTTTAAGCAATTTGTTACTACATACATACATACATAGACTCACGCCTGTTTCCCCGAAAGGGTAGGCAGAAGCATATTAAACGATCGAACGATTACCCACTCGATCTTAATAAACAGGTAGAAACTTATAAAATATTCAAGTATACATGCAACATACGTGATTTTCTTTTATAGATGATGGTACGGAACCCTTCGTGCGCGAGTCTGACTCGCACTTGCCCAATTTTATTTTATCAGTGATGCCAACAAGAGAATTTATACCCGTTATCTTATTTCTGTATTAATCTCTTCCAACATCACGTCAAAACGAAATCACTATTGTTTTTTAATCGTTTTTTCATACTCTCTATTAGAACGACTACTGTTAATAAATGTGGGGCACTTTTTCTTAGTGTCTGGTAACACTAACAAGCACTAATTTCCAAAATATTTTGAACTTCTTTTTTAAAAAGTCGTCTCGTATTTCGGAGTGAAAGTTTAACTTTGTGCTTAGAGAGTTTTTAAATGGGTGCGGATTTAGTGTTAGTTGAGTGAAGATGGGTCAATATATATTTTTTAAATATTGTTTTTTTATGTTTGTCTCATGTGAGAGGCTCGATTTTTTGTGACTGGTTATTGCCATTTTAGGGATACATCCTATGTTACGGGGGATTTTACAAACATTCATTCAACGCACACAAAGAATATGGTTGGGTAACTTGTGAGGGTAGATACTTGGATCGTTGAATGTTTCTTATTATTTCACGCAGAAATAATAATAATAATATTCTACCACATTCACACATCACCATCTAGTCTCAAACTAAGCAGAGCTTGTACTATGGGTACTAGATAATGGATAAACATACATAATATATATACTTTTTTTTGTAAATACATACATATTATACATAGAAACACCCAGACCTAGACAAACATCCATGTTCATGCACACAATTGTTTGACTTGAGCGGGAATCGAACCCGCGACCTTAGGCGTAGCAGTCGCTTACACTCCCGCTGCGCCCACCGGATTTTATACTACTTAGATAGGCCCAGATAAATAAAAGAGTGGACTGTATGAAAAGGTAGTACCTATAATCCAGGTTCTACAAAAGGTTTGTAAGATAATATTAAACAACGTGTGATCGCCATGGGCGTTGCCAAGGAGGGGGCAGGAGGGGGCAGCTGCGCCCAGTAGAGATGCAAAAATCCCTACAATTAGTACTTCCGTACTCCCATATCAACTTGCCCCCCGCCTAGGCCATCGGCTGGTGGGCTTGCCCCCCCTTAGACAATCGGCTGGCGACGCCCTTGGCATAGTAAAAACAGAAGAGTAGGATAGCTTCATACAAATCGGCCGCCGCCGCCGCGCTGGTTTGAATGTATGCGTGAGTCGCCGGGGCGCCGTGTACGCACGCACTTTTCACGCACACAATCTCAAGAGCGCGGCAAGCTCGGCGCGGATTCAGTACGGGATGCGCTGCGCGTCTGATCGAGCGCATTCATGTAGGTACTTCACAGCTCGCCCGCTTGAATTGTTTATGTACATTCAGTTTTGTAATAAACGTTATTAATATTATACAATGTGTTAAACGACAGTAAATTAAACTTGTTACATTTTTCTCGCTATAAAGGGCATTTAAATAGTTATATAACGCTTAGCTAGTCAGTAGGTATTTGAAAAAAAAAATATGCAAGCTTAAATTCTGTAGTATTCAGCGCAATCACTTAAAAAAACGGCAAAAAAGCGCGAGCGCCGACAAAGTTGGCGCCGCGGTGTAAACACGTGACAACCCGTGCGTCATCGCAAGAGTAGGCAGAGCGGCCTTAGTTAGCTTACTATTCTGTTTTTACTACGCCCTTGGTGATCGCTATGGTGTCGTCGTCGTACTGGGCACTACTGGGGACGCGCGAGTCCTTGAGCCCGTTGTTGTACCTCTGGCCGATGTGTGTGTGATGTTGCTTTAAGTGTTAACGCTGTGTGCGTTAACACTACTAAATTGACTTTTATTAATCTTTAAAGTAACATAGTTTATGAGTAACTTCATCAGAATAGCACTTATGTTACCTATTGTCGTCACACATACTCATGCAGGCGTGGCCGCGACCTGAAACTAAAGAAAAATTGCCAATTTGATTAGTGCAAGTGTAAGTGACTTTTTTGTAATAGTAATACGCGGCAAACGAACAGACGGATCGCCTGTTACTTTACGTCGATTTTCTGTGAGAGGGTAGTACTTCCCCGGTTGAGCCGACCCATTCATGTTGAAATCAGCAAAACTTTATTACCTGTAAGCTAACGAGTGAATCATTCAAAACATTCACTTACCGCTATTAGTGAATTTTTAGAGTGATTAACTCAAAATAGGGTGCATAGGGTTCCCACCGAGGACTTAGGGTCCCAAGCCAACCTCACCTGCAAGTGGTGCACCTGCCGATCAACGGACGAGGCGACGGCAAACTAAATATCCCGATAAGCGGCAATAGGCTCGCCACCTATTACGTGGGATCAAAACATTGGCGAAAAGTGAGCGTTTAATATGCCTCTGCCTACCCCTTCGGGGAAACAGGCGTGAGTCTATGTATGTATGTATGTAACTTAAATAGCACGGGCCACCACCACCACTAGTCACTTGCTCCCTACACCTGTTTTGTGCTAATCACCAGACACCACCCATCTGCTCGCACTAATCATACATACATACATACATAGACACACTCCTGTTTCCCCGAAGGGGTAGGCAGAGGCATATTAAACGCTCACTTTTCGCCAGTGTTTTGATCCCACGAAATAGTTGGCGAGCCCATTGCCGCTTATCGGGATATTTTGTTTGCCAGAGCCTCGTCCGTTGATCGGCAGGTGCACCACTTGCAGGTGAGGTTGGCTTGGGACCCTTAGTTCTTGGTGGGAACCCTTTGCACCCTCGCACTAATCAACGTAGAATTATAGTATACTAGACGATGCCCGCGGTTACACCCGCGTTATTTAAGGCTACTGCTCCACTCCCGTGGCTCATAGCGGGATGTTATATAGCCTATAGCCTTCCTCGATAAATAGGCTATCTAACACTGAAAGAATTTTTCAATTCGGACCAGTAGTTCCTGAGATTAGCGCGTTCAACCAAACAAACTCTTTAGCTTTATATATTAGTACTAGACGATGCCCGCGGTTACAGCCGCGTTATTTAAGGCTACTGCTCCGCTCCCGTCGCTCATAGCGTGATGTTATATAGCCTATAGCCTTCCTCGATAAATAGGCTAGGTATCTAACACTGAAAGAATTTTTCAAATCGAACCAGTAGTTCCTGAGATTAGCGCGTTCAACCAAACAAACAAACTCTTTAGCTTTATATATTAGAATAAGATAAAGAACAACACATCGCAGCTTCGTAAGGATAGCAAGCGAAGCGGAGCGGTACCATTAACACTGGAGCCCCACACAACACACTGCAAAACGTAATTGGAGTAGATTTTTTGCGCCCAGTGAAAAACTATATTAAGTATAATACCGTCATTATTTAATCTACAATCAGCTATGGTGACTGACTGTATTATTAATTTAATATGTGCTTTTGAAGATTTGAATGAGTTGTATGTGTTTGATTGGAAGGTGTTTTTTTATGCATACATACATACATAACGTCACGCCTTTTATCCCCGAAGGGGTAGGCAGAGGTGTATTTCTACACCCACTTTTCGCCAGATATACTTTAGTCCCACGTAACAAGGGGCGAGCCTATTGCCGTACCGGGCACATTTCCAGACTCCTTGCTGCTACTGAGAATTTCGTGACAGAAAAACCCAATAACACTACCCGACCCAGGAATCGAACCCGGGACCTCCCAATCCCACGCGCACATTTATGCCACAAGACCAACGAGGCAGTCAATTTAGTAGATAAAAAACACCAGATTTTTCTGTATTTGGAACAAACAACGTAATAAAACGCAGCTAGATAGAAGCTAGAGAGCTAGACACAACATTAGTGCCCTTTTTATTTGATAGAGCAATAATAATGGATTACATACATACATACCTACATTGACTCACGCATGTTTCC